>CM053588.1:111185032-111235376 GCA_028646515.1 Pseudochirops corinnae
TTAGGTATCTAAGAGAAGTCATCTAATTAGTATTGGTCATAGCATGGGTTTCAGCACTTCACACAGCACAGTAAGAAGACTTTAAAACTGTGTCTTTAATCACTCAGCATTTATTAAGGGCTTTCACAAATAAAAAAGTATGAGACAATCCCTACTCTTGATCTTACATTTTAATGGGGGTCAGCAAATACACATATAAGTATTTATACAATGATTATGAAGAGAATAAATATAGGGTAGAAGACAGGAATTCTGTGATGTATAGATGAGGAAGGGAGTACTTTCCTGGCATGATGAATGAGGGGTAGTGGAAGGGCACAGTGCCTGGTGTGTGAGGAACAGAAAGAAAGGCAGTTGGATTGGGGTCTGTTGGATAGGAGGTGTTTGTGGGGAGTAATATCCTATGAGACTGGAAAGATCAGTTGGGACCAGGTTGTAAAGGACTTTAAAAGCTAAATAGGAGTTTTATAGTTTATTTTAAAGACAAAAGGGACCCAGTAGAGTTTGAGTGGGACAATGACATGGCCAGATCCCTGCTTAAGGAAAATTACTTTGAAAGCTGTGTGATGGAAGATGATGTGGAGGCAACTTCTTTTGAAACCAAGGTAAGTCTTAACAGCTGAAGTATGTACATAGACTTGGAGGGGAGAGGAACAAGTAATGTTTATAGAGCTTTATGTTTTACAGTGTTCTTTAAATATTCAGTGATGTTCAACTCCAGCTGGAAAATATTTTTAGCACCTGGATCAGGAGCTAGGTTTTACTCGACCTTTAAAGCACTGTGGTTCTCAAGTGAACAGATAATTCCAAGTAAGGGATTAATTGTAGTGGCAGGCTCCCCCAAGTTGTTAGGGGCAGAATGTGGATCTCTCTGTTTTGAAAACTTTTTATTTCCTTTTGGAGATTTAAAACAATGTGTATGATGATGAAATAAAAAAAGTTATAATCCAATTAAAACCTAATTGGTTCAGTTAAATGTTTTTGGGAGACTTATAAGGCCAGTATCAATAATGGCCGTTCAGTTTCTTGAGAGAAAGCTATTTTCAGAAATATTTAAATTTCCTGATATCATTGGGACCTGAGGTGTGTTAACTTAAGCAGATTTTCTGGCAGCTGAAACTGTTTTTAGGATAAATTTCTTTAAAAAGTTTAATTGTGTGGAATGGAAAGCCTTCTAAAATATATTATACTTCTTTGCCTTGTTTAACAGATTATACTGAATATCATTTTGCCGTTATCTGATGGCTCACAGTCATTATGAATGTCAGTTATCAATTATGTTGCCCTCAGGATTTGTTGGATCCCTAAAGTAAATGGTTTTGGATTCATGCTTTTGAGTACTGTTTCTGGTTTTAAGTTTTAAAAAAAAGAAACTTCTTCCATTGTCTTTTCTTTGGTTTTCTGGGTTATCCCCTGGGTTCTTACCAGTATATATGGCATTACTATACTGAGTTATGTAAATATGGTATCACTCTATTAAATAGTATTATTATGCTAAATTATCATTACACTTGAAATCAGGAAAAGTGGGTTTGAGTTTTGCTTTTGTCACTTAACAACAATGATCATGATTATCATTTCCCTGGGAATTAGGATTACTTATCTCTGTAGCATCCAGCCATGCAAATCAGTCTGGGCCAAAAAATCAAAGTATGGGCTGAAAGAAATCAACTGTAAAGGCAGAATGATCATACGAACCTCCCCACTTCTCCTTCCCTACCTCAGTTCTTTGATCTAATTCTGTTGTACTTCAGGCTGTTGATGTATATTACCATAAGGCATTTCATGGCTCCTATGGATCTGTTCTCTCTGACTTCATGCATGTCTGTTTTGTGTGACTCTTGCTCATGTCTTCTCATCAGCTTGCCACAGATGGTCTACCCCATTTGCTAGAGGCACTCTTTAAGTTCTGACATTGTACAAGTGGACACTAATTCAGGGCTCAGGCATCTACCCTCCGTGTGTTACCAGCCCATCTGAATTTCCCTGATGACATCTTGTACTCGAATTCTCTTTGAGATTTCTCATTCAGTTCTGTGTCACAGCTGGGTCCTATTCACTGTTTGCTTTTCTATTGACCTTTGCGATACTCTCTGATAATCATTTCTTCAAAGACTTGTTTTCCCTGTCTCAGACTTACAATGAGGCTGGTAGAATGTTGATACTTAAAAGATGAGCTTTTGTTTCAGGGAAAAGTTTAGTATCATTAAAGAAACTTTTAAATTTCTTGCAGGCAGTCCAGCTTTTTGTGGCTTGCCATGCAATATAACAAAAACACAGCATTAATATGACATATAAAAATTATAAATTTGTAAGTCTTTAGGTCATTAATCATCAGGTTGAGAAGGGGAATGAAGATTGACTCTGAACTTTTTCTTCAGTCTGAGTGTAGAATACATTTTTTTTTTTTTGGTCTTTTTTGGAGGGGGGGAAGATAGGGCAGTTGGGGTTAAGTGACTTGCCCAAAGTCACACGGCTAGTAAGTGTTAAGTGTCTGAGGCTGGATTTAAACTCAGGTCCTCCTGACTCTGGGGCTGGTGCTCTATTCACTGTGCCACCTACCTGCCCCAATAGAACACATTTTTAATTGCAAAGAATGGAGGTGAATATGTTTGGGTGTTCTTAACAGATGCTGACCTTTAGGGAAATTATGGGTTGTGTGCAACACTTGATAGCCATCTTATTTTAGGCCCAGTCTGCCTAGATTTGGTAAGGAATTTGGTAAGCAAACTTCTTTGGTAAGCAAATTTCTCTTGGTAAGAATCTGAGAATATATTCTTGTTGGATTGTTGATAGAATTATGAAATATTGAGAGATCTCTGAAGGGATCTATGGCAGGATATAATAACATTGGTGTGTGTGTGTGTGAGAGAGAGAGATATTGTCTAAGGCTTTAGATTTATATTTTGAATAGGGTTTCTACTAGGTATATCTGGCCCTAAAGAAAAGATTTTTAGCCTCAATTTAATTTGAAGAAGATTTAGGGACCTTTTTTCAAAGATATTATCTGCCATTCCAGGATATGAAATAACATGTTCTTTTAATTACACAAAGGTATCAGAAAATCTTTAGTGACTAAAGTCAAATTAGTAGGGAGTCTTCAGACTCATAGAATCTCAGAGCTTAAGAGGGGCCTCAGAGGTCATCTAGTCTAACCTATCACAGTGTAGAAATCTTCACATCAAGTTGTTTGACCTCCTCTTAGATCTTCATTGATGGACAACTTACTCATTCAGCAGTTAACAAAAGGGGATTTACTTAAGGACAAGTATTGAGGACACATCAGACTGATTCTGCTGAATGAAGCTCCCTTGCCTGAGTTGCCCATCAGAAAAAGGGCCTGGGGTACCTCATGGCTATTTTGTACCTCAGAAAAGAGGAAGTAACCTGAACAGCTCGACCCTGAGCTAAACAAATCTTGAGGATAGTCTTAATGCTTTTTAAGGAAAAACTAGCATAGCTTGTGTGGGGGGCAAAGGTGAGGCTATCACTTCTACCATATCTTTCCCTTGGTGGTAAAGGCCCAAGGTCTTCTTGAAAAGTGGTGTTAAACTCAAATAGAGGAGGAGGCTTCTAAATGTATAGAAGGATCTCTGTTGGCTTAGAAAACCACATATTAACATTATTTATGTTCTGCTGTGTTTTTGTTGATTTTGTTAAATATTTCCCAATTATATTTTAATCTGTTTCTGTAGCAATCTGGAGTATTTTGGGCAGTATGTTTGACACTATTGTTCTAGAGAACCTTCTATCGCTTAAATGACTTTAGAGGTGCTAATGATCAACTCTGACCTTCAGGTATTGAAGAAGTCTGAAAAAGGTAGCATTAAAGGAGGAAGAGGGAAAACTAAAACAGAAATGAAGTCAAAACATGACCAGACCAGACAACAAACAATGTAACAGCTACCTGAAGGAGGGACTAAATTTGGAAGAGTGCCAGGAAGAACCACATTCCAGATCTAAATGATCAGGTCCATGTGGTGAGTGATGCCAAATCTTTGTAATTCACAGTAGGTTTCTCAGTGTAAAAAAAAAAAAGTACCCATAGATAGTATCAGCCCGAGGGACTTTAGGGCTACAGGACAGAAGATGACACTTTCCTTCATAGTTTCTGATCCTTATCACAGATCAGGGAGAATTTCCCATATTATTACCCAGTTACCTCCAGTTAATCAATCAGCTAATCAGTAAACACTCACTAAGTGGCTGCTATGTGCCAGGCATCTTCCTCAGTTTTGGGCTTACAAGAAAAGGTGAAAGACAGCCCTTACCCTCAAGAAAGCTTACAGGGGAGACAACATGCAAACAAATCTGTATACAGCAAGCTATAAACAGAATAAATGGTAAATTATTAACAGAGGGAGAGCATTTGAATCTCTGAGAGGGTTGAGGAAGGCTTCCTGTTGAAGGAGGGATTTTAGATGGTACTTAAAGGAAGACAGGGAGCAGAGGAGGGAGTGTTTCAGGTGTGGGGGCCAGAGAAAATACCTATATCTGAGAGATGGAGTATCTTGTTCACAGAACAGCCAGTGTCACTGGATCAAAGAGTATAGGTCAGGGAGTAAGGTATAAGAAAACTGGAAGTGTAGGAGGGGCTAGGTTATGAAGGATTTTAAATGGCAAACAGCGCTTTTTGTATTGGACTCACTAGTAGGCTATTGCAGTAGTCCATTTATGAGGAGATGAGGGTTTGGTTAGATTAGTGGCAACTTCAGAGAAGAGAAGGGGACTTATTTGAGAGATATTTCGAAAGTAAAGTCAATAGGCTTTGACAACAAAGTGGATATATGTGGTTAGAGAGAGAGAAGGGGGTCTAGGATGACTCGTAGGTTGTGAGCCTGAGGGACTGGGAGGATAGGGTTGCCCCTACAGTAATAGGGAAGATAAGAGTGAGGGAAGGTTTAGGAAGAAAGCTAATGAGGCCTATTTTGGAAAGATTGAGTTGATGATATCTGTTGGATACCCAAGTCAAGATGTCTGAAAGGCAGTTAGAAAATGAAGGTCAGCAGAGAGATTGGGGCAGGATAGGTAGATTTGAGTCATTAGCATAGAGAGAGTAATTAAATCTATGAGGCTGATGGGATCACCAAATGAAGTAGTATAAAGGGAGAAGAGAAGGGGCCTCAGGACAGAGATGTGAGGAATACCTGTGGTTAGAGGTTGTGATCTGGAAGAGGATCCAGCAAAGGGGACAGAGAAGGTTCTCCTACCTATTCTTAGATACCTACGTATCTTTAGATAGGTAGGAATGAGAAACCAGGAGAGAATGATGTCCTGAAAACCTAGAGAGAAGGAGAGTATCAAGGGAGTGATTCAGCAGTGTGAAAGGCTTCAGAGAAGTCAAGGAGAATGAGTTTAGAGAGAAAAGACCTTTGGATTTGTCAACTAAAGAGATCTTTAATAACTTTGGAGAAGCAGTTTTGGTGGAATGAGACTGGAAGCTGGATTGTAAGGGGTTAAGAGAGTGGGAGAAGAGACAGTTGGAGAACCTATTGTAGATGGCCTTTTCAAGTTTAGCTATGAAAGACAGAAAAGATAGGACAGGAGTTCTTGGGACCTCCATTTCCTTTAGAGCTCCATGGGGTGGAGGAGATACAAAATATTTGCCCAATGTAAAGGTCTGAAGAACTGCTCCCCTTATTTTGTGGATGCTGGTTAGATACTTTCACCGCTCTCTGTTGCCAGAAAACAAGTCCCCTACTAACAATGCCACTTTTATTCCTCTAAACCAGGAGTCAGCAAACCAACTGTGTTTTCTGTAGGGCTTTGAGCTAAGAATGATTTTTACGTTTTAAAATAAGGTTTTGTTGTTTTTAAAAATATAAAAAAATTTTTTAGCTGGGGGCTTACAAAAGCAGGCATTGGGCAGATGGCCCTCCTTAGGCACATTACAGACTCTGAGTCCTCCCTGGGGAAGAGTTGTGTGACCACAGTCATACTGTGTATACTGTTGTACTGGCAACAACGGGGAGGACCCAGGCAACTTTAAATTGCAGTGGGCTATAGCGGGCCTGCTTGTTACACACTGCACATACCAGTGACAGTTTTGTGCCGGGGTTGACATTGCCTCTGGGAGCTGCTCCACTGGCTGCTGGGCTGCCCACCTCTGCCAGCTGCCCACTTCCCACCACTGGTAGGCACGTCTGTGCATGCTGCTTGTTCTTCCCAGCTCAGCAGCTATTTATTCTCTTCCAGAGGACTACTGCCACTACTTCATGATGCTCTTTGGCCCTGTGCAAGGGCAGATTGTTACTGTAGGCCTGAGTGCTAGTCCCTTGTCACTGCTGGAGGATGACTGCCTACTGGCAGGCCTGACTGGCTCCCAGTGCAGAGGGCTGCTGTGGGCCTGTCTTGCCACTGCCTTCCTGTGCTCCCCAGGAGGTGCTGTGAGTGCTGTTGCTGCTGCCACCAGCACTGCTAGGCTGAAAGCTGCAAGCCTGGGGCTTGGCTTTCCCTGGCTGGGCCACCTCATTTAATGAGATCAGGACCAGTAAGGTGTTCTGACTAGTCATGCCAGGTCCAGATGGTGGGGTGGTGGTGGTGTCTGTGTCTCCTACTTCCTCCTTGCTAGTTTGGAAAGTCCACTTTAGAATTGCTCACCTGTACTCAGGAAATATCACAGAGCAACACAAAAACAGAGCCATGGATTCCTTTAGGCTAGTATATGTGTTCTGTTTTCCATGGGCAAGGTATAGCTCTTTTTGCCTGGGTTGGCAAGTATACCTAGGGGTTAGGACCTGGGGCCTGGCGTCTGTCCTCTGCAGGGGCCCTCACAAGAAATTCCATAGAGAGATAGATATACTTCAGAAGTCCTGCACAAGAATGGAAACTCTTTAGCACTCCTATCATCAGAAAATTAAATGGGGTGCACTTGGCATCTTTGTCAAAATCTTCAATTCCAGAAGGGTCTCTGGGATCCAGGAGAGAATTAAGCATTGTCCTTTTAAGAGGCTTCCCAGATGGTTTGGACCAAAGAAATCACAACAAAGTCCGCATAGCGTAATTCTGTTGGACTTCTCAAAAGTCAGATTAAAAAAAAAAAGTCAGATTAGCACAGTTGTTAAAAAAAACTTAACATTCCAAAGAGCTACCTTGGTTTGCATTTTCTCACTGTTGGGGTCTCTTATGTCTACCCTTAACTGCCTGATTTTATGCATAAACAGTTACAGATCTGAGTATCATTTGCTCAGTTATATTGTCATTTCTGAGAAGCCATTCAATACCCAGTAGTTCTTTTTCCATCTTTTCTCCACATGCGTATATGACTCCTTTAGATCTGTCAGGGCCCTCCTTTCTATAGACCTCCCCCAGGCAATGTAGTGATTGATGATGACTGTTAGCTAGACAAAGGTTTTTAGTCCATTCCAGGCCTGAGCCTGGCTAATTCTTCTGAATTTGTCCTTTTCAAATGAAGAGGAATTTTCTTGATTCACTGAAATTCAGTCTTTCCATGCTGCTTTGAAGGTAAACTAATTCTGAGTAGGCTTAAATTACCGGGCTGGAAGACTGAGGGACAATAGGGCATAAAAAAGTTTATAAATTATTTAAAAGGCACAGTTCTTAAGGACACAGGTCTAATCTCCAAGGTGTATGTGCACACGTGCACCCAGGAGGACTTTATGCTTATCCTTGTTAAGTTTACCTCAATAGATTTAGCTTATTATTGTGGTGTGCCGAGATCTTTTTGGATACTGATTCTGGCATCTGGTATGTTAGTTATTAGCTATACTTTGTAGCTTTGTGTAGTCAGGTTGAATAAACATGTTATCCAAGGCTTCATTTGAGTCATTGTTCAAAGTACTGAATAGGATTATCCAAGGAGAGTCTTGTGATGTATCACTAAAGACTTCCATCTCTACTGACATTGATCCCTTAATTTTAATTTGACATGGTCCTTGCCATAGTGGGGCTTACAATCAAGTCTGCAACCCTGCTCTCCAGCTTAGGAGGTTATCAGTTTATCAAAACCAGAGTTTGCATAAATATTGCTTCTAGAGACATATTGCTAAGGAAGCATATTTTAAAGGGAAAGGAGTAAATGTGCTGCCCTCATGATAATGCTGATTTAGTAGGAATTATGTAGTTTGGTCTAAGCTGAATATAGCACTGCTGAAAAATAGTGTTTTATTAGCTTGGAGTAGAGAGCAATGTTTCTCTTCAGGTTTCATCAGCTGGGACTACATATATTTTAAATTGGGAAATTAGTTGTGGTTTTTGACTGTTGATATCAACCTGGCAATATTGCCAAACAAATCACATGTTTCTCTTTATGCCTTTCCTATAGTCTTTCATATCTCCATGCCATAAATAACCATCAGATAGTTGTAGCTTTCAGTTTATTCCTCCGTCTGTCTTTTGTTCAGATCACTACCCTGTATCTTTTCCTTAACTCATGATGTTAAAAAAATCCTTGAGAACAGGGACAGTAACTACTTGTTACATCATATCCCTGTAGTACCTGTAGCAATGCCATTTACCTTGAAGAAATATACAAAATACTAAGATGAAAATCACGATAATTTCCTTAACTGTCCTTTAGTGGATGACATGAAAGGGCTGCAGATTAAAAAAGAAAAGAAATATTTAGCCATGATATTCATCTGGGCCAAAGAATCTTAGAAAAAATCAATATCCAAATGAAAATATACAATGTTCATGTATGTAGTTTGATAGGAGGAGAGTGTTGTTGGAATTTAAACCCCCTCCTTTAACACTGAACCACAGTTATAGCTTCTCTCTTCTCTATATACATCCTTTATACAATCCTTTACCCAGATTTCCAACTTTGCTAGAATTTGGCTGCAAAATTAGCCCTTTGCCTACTGACTGCAGCTTTGGTTCATTCAGGCCTTGAAGAAGGGTCAGGGTATGAAGAAAACAGCTTGTCCTGAAACAGTCCTTAGAAATACTTCTTGTGATCCAGGGAAATAAATTTTTCAGGGTAGGGAAGTATGTAGGTCCTAGCAGAGTACCATGTTATCTTAATAAAGGTTTGACTTTTTAAGCTATTGCCAGTAACAGACTCCTGTACTATTACTGCCTTTGTTTCTGTGTCTTATTTACAGAATTATATGTTTCAAACATGATGAGTAATACATTTTCAAGAAATGCTACTATAACCTTTAAGCCTAGATAGATAGAGTGAACATTTTAAGCTATAACTTCTTCTGTTGCATTTGTATGAGTCTTCATTCTTACGAAACGAATCATTTTATGGAAATACATGGAGTTTATAAACTTGACTATTTTTTGAGATTCTTACAGTCTGAAATGAAAGTAATGCTATTTTCAACATGTTCTGTAAAAATCAGGTTTCTGTTGGCCCTAGAATTCTTTCAAATAGTTTTTTTTTAAGTTGGATTCCACTTTAGTGATGTCTGTGGTTTTATTTTCCTCTTCATTTTCTCTCTCTAGTTTCTTGGTGTATTGTTTTTTAAAATTTTTTTTCTTTCCTTAACTCAGAGCCAGTTTTCCTTTAGACAGACAAAACTGAGACGTCTCACTTTACAGAGAGATGAATGAGGGAGATAGAGCTTGACTGGAGAGACATTGTAGACACGACTTCAGTGAACTGCCAAAGTGAAATGCTGTGCCAGCATCCAGCTCTCTCTTGTTCATTGTTTTACAGGGGCCTTTGCCAAAGATGTGCTCATTCAGTCTTTGGGAAGTTTTCTTAACACATAATTTGTAGGTTAGTCTGCATTTTCAAATTGTGTTTGCTTTTGACCTGGGGTTTTAACCTAACTTTGGGAAATGTGTTTGTTAAAAATCAAGGCTGAGCTGTGATTGCCAAGTGGAGTTTCAAGCGGTCATATAAACACTGTATCTTTCTTTGCTCCAATGCACTGGTAATGTATTTATGATAATTGCCCAAGATAAGTAAAAATTAGTATATTAGTTTATTAATCCCTATTGAGCATTCATACTCTCCTAGGTAATAGAGAATGCATATATAGAAAATAGGATGCATTATCCTGTTCCCTAAACACACACCTCCTTCTAATTAAGGTTTTTCTGTTAAGGGTGCCACTATCCTCCCAGCCCACCCAGTTTAAAAACCTACAAATCTTCCTTTGCTGTTGCGTAGAGGTAGGGGAAGTCATGAAATTGTGCAGATTGGGTCCACTACAGGTTTCATATCTAATCTCAACTGGGTCTCACTGCAACAAGGCAGTCCTTCTACTTCTTCACCTATTCTTTATTCTATTCACTATAGCTGCTGTTTGGAACCTCTTCTCATTGTTTTCTCCACCTTCTCAGTTGAGATCCTCACCTCGTATTTCACTGAAAAATTGAGCCTATTTGTTGCGAGATCCCTTTTCTCCCTTTCTCTTCCTTTCGTATCTCCTGTGTATCATCAGTCATTATCTCCTCCTCTCAAGTCTGAGGAAGAGATAAATCTTTTTGCTAAAGCCTACCCCTCCACATATATCCTTGATGCCACCCACTCCCATCTTTTCTAGCATTATTGTCACCACTGTTATTTCTTCTATCTAATCTTCAGTCTTTGTACCTACTGGTTCTTTCACAGTCTACAGACATATTAATTTCCTCTATCCCCATCCTTTAAAAACCCACACTAGATTCTAGCATCCCTTCAAGCTCTTGTCCTAGATCTTTCCTCCCTTTTTCAGCTAAACTCTCCCACTGCTCCTCTTACTGTCTTCTAAACTACGTGAAATCTGACTTCTGATCTCCTCATTCAATTGAAACTGCTATCTGTCTCCTAAGTTATCAGTGATCTCTTAATTGCCAAGTCTAATAGCCTTTTTTTAGTCCTCTTTCTTTATCCCTGCAGCATTTGACAGTATTTACCATCTTTCCTTTGTGGATACTCTCTCTTCTCTAGGTTTTCATGAGATTGCTGTTTCTTGCTTCTGTCTCTCTCTCTCTCTCTCTCTCTCTCTGTCTTTTACCTCTGACTGTTCCTTTTCTAAGAACTGGTTTCTTTTGCTGGATCTTCATGCATGTGATGTGCACTAACTGTGAATGTTTTTTTCTAAGCCTTTCTTTCTTTTTCTCTTTATATTTTTCTCACTTGATGATCTTATTAGTTATCATCTGCATAGATTCTAAGGTCTATTTATTCAACCCTAATTTCTCTCTAGAGCTCTAGTCTCACATCATAAACTGCCTCTTGGGCATTTTGAACTGAATGTGTCATCATGGCCAGAACATAACTCACCTTTTCTCCCAAACCCACCCTTCTCCTGAACTTCCCTATTTCTTACAGAGACACCACCATCCTGCTAGTCACCCAGATTGCCCTATTGGTAATGTTGTCTTTGACTCCTCACTCGTTCTAGTCCTCCACTAAGTTGCCAAACCTTGTCAGTTATCTCTCAAATACATTTGCTTCTCTACCCACAGAGCTACTACCCTAGTTGAGTCCTTCTTCTCCTTTCACCTGGAATATTTCAATAATCTTCTGGTTTGTCTCTCTGCTTCAGATTTCTCCCTGTTTCTAGGTAATAGAGAATGCATATATAGAAAATAAAATGCATTATCCTCCTCCCTAAACACACAGCTCCTTCTAATTAAGAACAGCTGATGAAGAGATTTTTCTAAATTGTAGGTCTGAATATGTAACCCCTTACTCAACTGGCCTCTTATTATCTCCAGGAACAAATAAAAACTCTATTAGGTAGGCACTCTTAACTACCTGACCTATTTCTAGACTTTTTGCAAATTATTCCCCAGAGTATGCTGTACAGGTCAGTTCACATATGATGGTCCCTTTCCGTAATCCCCTAACTTCCCCCCCCCCCCCCCAACTTGGAATGCAGTTTTCTCCCTCATCTCCATCTCTTAGAACCCCTAGCTTTGTTCTAGATTCAGTTTAAGCATTATCTTCAGTAGGGGAAACCTCTCTGTTTTTATTTCCCCCAGCTACTACTTTCTCCTCTGAGGGGACATTGTATCTACTTTGTGTATATCTTGTATATACTTCCTTTCTTTTTTTGTATGTGTACCTGATAACGCAAGCTCCTTGATAGCAAACCCTGTTTTCATTTTTCTGTCTCAAATGTTGCGTGCAGTGCCTAGCACACAATTGGGGCTTAACAAATGAATGTATATTAATTGTTGTTGTTCAGTCATTTTAGCCATGTCTGACCCTTTGTGACCCCATTTGGGGTTTTTTTGGCAAAGATACTGGAGGGGTTTGCCATTTCTTTCTCCAGCTCATTTTACAGTTGAAGAAATTGAGGCAAAAAGAGTTAAATGACTTGCCTAGGGTCACACAGCTAGGAAGAGTCTGAGGTCAGATTTGAACTCAAGAAGATGAGTCTTCCCGACATCAGAATGGATACTAATTGTCTAGGTTGATCCGTCTTAACATTATTCAATATTTGGTCTCCATACTTTTGAATAAATTGATCCCTGCATTTGAAATTTTCTTCCTTCCTTATCTCCTTGTAAGGCTCCACTCACATTTTTCCTCCTGTAGGAGACCTTTTCCAATTACTTCAGCAATTCTTATCTACCCGCCACTTCCAGTGGCTTTTTATTTATTTTGTATGTAATTTATATTTTATTTGTTTTGTGGTAGTATATACTCAGTGTTTTAGAAAGAACTGTGATTTTATTGATTTTGGCAATCTGGTCAACCTTCCACACTTTAGTAGACGATTTTGTAAGTTACCATGACCAAACCAATCACTTGGTTTTTATTTTTTTAATTACATATTATATATAAATTATTTATAATTTCCTGATGATGAACTTCTTGCTTATTGTGGGACATGCCAGAACTCAAAATTATCTCTACACTGTAATTGTAGTGAAATGTTAGAAGATTGATTTCATAACATATTTCATGCTATATTGAGACTTTAATTAATAGACCAGATTGTCATAGGACCTCCTAGAACCCAGTTATTTACATATCACAATTGTAGTGTAAGATTAAATTTAGAGGAAAATGATTTTTACACATTTTGTTATAGTAAATATTTTTATTTATATTTTATTTATAATGTGCCATTTGGTTTTTTTTTTCAGTGATAGAAAATGGTTTTAGTATAAACAGTTTTCGACAGAGGAATAGAGCCTTGTGTGGTAGAAAGAGCACTAATGGAAGCCAGAAGACTTCAGTTCTAGTTCTGGCTGCCACTAGCCATATAAATTGATTGTGGGCAAACTATGATATAATGTTAACGATGATACTTTACATTTATTTCATACTTAACAGTTAACAAATAATTTTTATATGTACTTTGTCATATAACCCTTCCAAACTATACTAGGAAGTAGGACAGGGTCAATATTGTTCTTATTTTATAGATGAGGATCCAGGGTCAAGTTAAAATTTGCCAAGGCAGCACCTGAACTAGAAATTAGGTTTTTTGGCACCTTGTGCATTGTTCTTTCCACTAGCACCATGCTACCTTTTTTAACTACCTCATTTATAATTTGATCTTTGTGCCATAAAATTGTGTGATTTTTGTGAATAGTAGTATCAGAACTTTGAAAGGGCTATCAGAGATCCATAGTGGTTTTATATACACTCCTTGCAACTTTTACATGATTGTAGATCCCCAGGGCACCAAGGCAGCCTTGTTAGTCTTTCAGAAGTCCTTTCTAAGCAGGCCATATTTGGTTTTCTTTAGAGAAAAGAGACAAAATGTCAGAAATAAGCATGGGCAATGTATTTCATATGGTAGTTGCTGGAAATGCATTTTCGTAAGATCTATTAACAAGAGTGACTTACTTTAGAGTTGCACTGTGGTTATTTTAAAAAGTGAACATGCTGTACTTGAGCCTACACTCGTTATCTTGGGTGTTGTTGTTTTCTGGAGTCTTTCTGCTAGTGGTTAAACCCAGCATTCCATCACCAAGTAGTGTTTATTTCCTCCAGAGTCAGAGACCATATTTAGGAACTTTTTTGTTACCCAGTGAAACAGATATCCTTTAAAAAAAAAATATTATTTCTTCTTGAGTAAAGAAGTCTAGTGTAGCTGAATAATTAGAAGCTCTCTTAAAAGCAGGTGAACGTGGCATTTATCTTTCATAACATAAATTCTATATATCTATACCACTTTGAATTTCCCCATGAAATTCTATCCCTTCCATGACAAATTTCTAATTGACATATATGAATGGCTTCATTAACAAAAGGATAATTTGATTGAACTGTGGAACTGCACTTGTCATTTACCCTCATTTATTTGTCAGGAAGATTTCAGGGAATTTCCTTTCACCCCTCACAGGAAATGCCAGCTGGTGACTTTTTTAAAAAGATGAATAGAGCATTAGTTTTTGTTGATGTTTAAGGACAGTGTGATTGAAGTTGATAGATTTTGGTCTCATGCTCTCATAGGCAGAAGCCAGGGAATCTTGAGATTAATGTTTACCTCTTTTTATTTGGGGGAGGCAAAAGATTTCTAACAGTTTGCAGGAAAATGATTCCTTAGGAAGTAGCATGTACCAATTTGATGAGATTTGATGAGACTGAAAACAACAGGCAAAGGCAGGAAAGAAAGATGTTTTAATAGGAACTTTTGTCACTTTGTCATGTGTGGTGGTTTGGCTTTTACTTCTAAAAAGGCTTCATTACTTAAGAATTTGGACTTAAAATTTGACTCCTTTGAGTCAAAAAGGTATTTTCTTAGCAAAATCAGAAAGGCCAGGTCTTTCCTTTCTGTGATTGGCTGTATACTTAATTGCCTTTTTAACTTGACATTGGTGGCCTTTTAAGTATAGGAAGAAAGGTAGTGGGAAGTGTGGCTCCTGTAAGAAGCAGTGCTTTCCTGTCACTGCTTCCTTTTGTGGTGGGCACAATGGAAGAAAAGGAAACAGTCCAACCACCTGGATGTTACTTTGTATGGTAGACTTCAGTTCACTTCAGCAAGCATTTATTGACTATGTACTAATACTAAGTAGCCATGCACTAACTGCTATGGATACAAAGATAAAAATCAATAGGGTAGAAACAGTCCCTGACTCTTTCAGTCTACTGAGGGGATCCCTTACCCACATAAGGATATACAAAATATGTACAAGAGTAAGTACAAAGTAATTTTTGGGTATGAGGACTAATACTTGGAGGACATCAGGAAAGACTACCTGCAGGATGTGACACTTGAAGTGTACCTTTTTTTGGTACTTATTTTCAGTGTGTTTTGTTTTTACATTGTATACATTTACAGATCATTCCCACATTATGAGAGACCTCTTAGGGGATACCCTCTGCAAATACATAGAAGTGGGAAATAGAATATTTTGTATGGGAAGCAACAAGTAGATCATTTTGGCCAGAATTTAGAGTGCATTGGGAGGGGAAAATGTGAAACTAGCCAGAAAGACATGCTGGAGCTAAGTTATAAAGGGTGCTAAATGCTGAACAGAACAACTTGTATTTTATCTTAGAGGCAATAGGAAGGTGCTGAAGTTATGTGGCCAAAGCAAATGTGTCCTCAGACCTACTGTTTAGGGCCATCATGTTGTCAGCTGTGTGAAGGCTGAATTGGAGAGAGGTTGAGCTTGGAGGCAAGGAGATCCTTTGGGAGGCTATTGTACTTCAACTGGTAGGGTGACGATGCTCTGAATTAGTGTTGGTTGTGTGAGTAGAGGTGATGGAGCCAGATGAGAGACATGAGATGAGAGAAGAGAGATTTAGCAAAGGAGACTGAGGAGGAATAGTCAGACATGTAGGCAGACAACCAGGATAGGATAGTGTTACAGAGATCTAGAAAGAAGAGGGTATCAAGGAGAAGGAAGTGATCAACAGTGTCAAAAGCTACAGAATGGTTAAGAAGATAGTGAGACTAAAGGAAGTGAAGGCACTTATTGGGATGGCTTTCTCAAGGGATTTAACCACAAAAGAGGAGAGTTACAGGACAATAGCTAGCAGGGATGGATGGATCAAGTGGTGGGAAACAGGCATTCTTGCAGGCAGTAGAGAAGCAGCCAGTAGATATGGAGAGACTGAAGATAAACGAGAATGGGGATGATAAAGAGGGCAAAAAATCCTGGAGCAGACAGGATGGAATGGGATCACTTGTGCTTAGAGTAGAGGCAAAGATGGGGGGAGAGATAGTGACAGCAGGCATCCCAGTGATAGAAAACGGGGAGGAGGGGAGAAGAGTGAATAGCTTTATTTTTTTTTCCTGTAAAATGTGAGACAAATCTCTCAGCTGACAGAATGGTAAGAGGGGGAGCCATCAGAGGTTTGAAGATGGATGAAAAGATTTTGGAAGAGTCATTGTGAGTGGGGTAGTGAGTTAATTAGGGATGTATTAAAGGGTTGTCTTGCCATAGTGAGGTTATGTAACATAAATTTGTAGTGGGCCCATTCAGCATAGTTTTGTGATTTTCCCCATCATTGTTAAGTAGCACATGTGTAGGAAGAAGGCAGTAGATAAGTGGGAGCCATCCAAGTTTGAGGTTTGGCAGAACTGAACTGGTGATAAGATAAGGGCCCAGGGACCCAAGAGAGGAGGAGAATGTTGAGTTGACCTCTTTAACCAAAGGGTCAAGATGGGGGAAAGGAGGAAAGTGTAGTTAGTGCAGGGATGATGGTGTGGGAAAGAACTGAGAGGTTGAAGGATTGGAGGTCAGGGTATAGAAGAAGAGTAGGGTTCGGGGTTATGAAGCAGAGAGTGACATAGAAAGACAATAGATTGAGATCAGATAAGAGAACTTCAGATTTCATGAAGATGAAAGTGTAGCATTTGTGGGTAATGTTGAGATCAAGGGTATAACTGTCTATTTTGGGTGGCTGAGGTGGTAGGTCATATGAACTGAGTAAATTGAGGAAGTCTAGGATGAAGGAGTGGCCAGATATATCAAAAAGCTGCAGAGCAACATAGAAGAATGAGGAATTAGAAAAAGGTTATTGGATTTAATAGGACATCATTGGCTTGGCTTTACTAGTGGGATCAGAATCTGGAATGCAAGGCATTGAGAAGTGAGTGGGAAGGGAGGAATTGAGATAAAGCAGTATAAAACCAGGTTTTCAAATGATGAGTTGAGAGGGTTTTCTTGAGGACGTAGGCTACCACAGATACTTTTTAAACTGAATAATCCTTATCACTGTCTTTAAAATTTGGCCAAATGCCAGTTTAAAAGGTGAGATGACCATAGGCACTGAGTTTGGGATTGCTTTTTCTTTGCATATCACCAAGACTCAGTTCCTCTAGCTGTAAAATATTAGCATTTGTCACAAGGTTGTTGTTAGCACTTGTTAGTTAATGTTTTCAAAGTGCTGGGTAAGGAATGGAAGTTCTGTCCCTGTGCTGTGCAGTTTTCCTTTGTGTTATTGAGCAAATTTGCAGCAAGTGTTGAACTTTGTTACTAGCACCACCCCTTTCAATTCTGACTTTTGGTTCCATTTTTCTTTTGTGCAAATATTTCTGACTGTCTAATGTTTGTAGTTCACCACACTTAGGGCAGGTTTGTTATTACTGTGTATAAACTTTGCCCAAATAACCATGGGTGAAACAGGTCATTCTCAGGGACATATACTATGGTAGAACTGTACTAGGTTGGGTGTTAGACACAACTTTTTCAGAGCAAATGAAGTCAACTTAAATTCAGCTCACTAGTTATACAATCCGATGTATGGATTTACTTGCATACAGTTTGCCAGTTAGAAAGTGATATGGCACAAAAGGGTTTTTCATTGGGTGAGCCCCACTTTGAATTTCTAGAAGTGAGGAAGTCACCCTTCAAGGTATCAGTAGCTGTTTTATGTTTTATCTTCCTTAAGGATGGAAAAAGGGCAGTACAACTTTTTACTAACAGATGTTATATTATTTGTTTGGTGTCATTCTCTTGAGATTCAGATTTTCCCATTGTTGAATATAGTGCTGATAACAGTGATCATTAATTTTATTGTAATGAACTAAAGAGATACCATTTTATTCTGTATAAAGGAATGAAGTAATATTAATGTGCTGCAGTATACTACATGTGAGGTTTTGTTACTGATATAATTTTAGGTTAATAGAAATTATCTGTGCTGCTTCTAGTTATATCTGTTCCTGAAGACCAAGGTCACAGCAGAATGATACAAGTGAACGAGTAGAGAAGAACAAAAATGTGATATGAGAATCCTACAGGTTACTTCATTGAAGCACTCTGTGTGTCAAGAGAGCTGGACTTTTCATCATTGTGCCTTACATAAGACCAATGATCGAGTGATCTGTAGTGTGGTTGCTCTTAAAATTGTATGGGGCTTATGAGACTCCAAGAGAGTTGGACTTTTCATCATTGTGCCTTACATAAGACCAATGATCGAGTGATCTGTAGTGTGGTTGCTCTTAAAATTGTATGGGGCTTATGAGACTCCAATTTAATTGGTTCCATGTGTGCTTAGAGGAGTGATCTATAGTATTTTTGTACAATATATTTCCCCCCTCAAAACAAAAACAGCCACCCTCATACAGTTTTTAAGAAACTAATTTTTGTTAGTTCATTATAATATATGTTAATGTCTTTAATCTGTTTTTTCTTTCCACGTGGTACCCTCATCCTTGCAAAAACCTGCCATCTCATCAGACTTACCCTATTTCTCTCTATTTTTTCGCAGCCAAACTCCTTGAAAAAGCTGCCTGCCTGTAGTCACTGCCTCCACTTCCTCTCCTCACTCTTCAATCCTCTGCAGTCTGACTTCTTACCTCTTCACTAAATTGAAACTGGAATCCTCTTCTTAGCTACCAGTGATTGCTTAATGTTCATAACTGATGGTATTTCCTAAGTTGACATCCTTCCACACCACTCTGCTGTGTTTGACACTATTGTCCACTCCTCTGACAGATATGTTCTCTGGGATTTCATGACATTACTTCCCTTTGGTTCTTCTCCCTTTCTCTCTGTATCTTTTCCATTTGTTTTACTGGCTTGTCATCTACATTATCCACCCTCACTATGAGTACTCTCAGAGGTTCAGTTCTGTGCCCCCTTTTTCCTCCCCTTCCTCCCTTCCCCTATTATACATTTCAAACTGGATGCCCCAGAGTTTGATGTCTCAAAATCAACATGTCCAAAACTGAACTCGTTATTCTCTCCACTCCCACCCCCAGGATGTAGTGGGACACAGATAAACACAGTCCAAGTGAAAATGTGATCACTGTGTAGAGGTGGTATAAGAAATGCCCAGAGAGAGTACAGAGGAGGAAGATGCTCAGCGCAGCTTCTCCACTGAGTATATAACAAAAGTTATAGATTTGAAAATGTGGGCCATTAGGTAACACTTTGGAATTGAAATGTAGCATTTCCTTAAATTATTAAAACATTATTTCATTAAAGTGCTCCATAGACTTCACTAGATTGCTAAGAGGTCTTCAGCACACACAAAAAGGTTAAGATTCTTGATCTGTAGGATAAGCATGAAATAAAATTGGGTTAAAATCACAATAGGAGTGAAGGGGAAAAAAGCCCTTAGTGATCTTATAGAAAAGTCATAAGGAATGAATTGATTATAGGGGCTGTAAAATTTAGTAATAGCTTGTAAAGAGAGAATGAGAAATGTTACCTGCTTTTCTGTGAAGTAGTTGTATGCTCGTTATTGGGGATGTAAGATAAAAATATTGGAGTATACCAATCGCTGTCTTTGGATTAGATGAGTAAAGTAGTGATGACATTTATTATTTCTAAAACTAGTTCCTCTTGTATGCCAAATCTTAGAATTCTTTGTAACAACTTCCTAAAAGTTCCAGTTAAAGGGACTCTATCTTCTGGTTCTTTCAGGTCATTTAATCTGAGGTTTTGGTACAGACATACACAGACAGCTTGCAATAATTTAATGCTGGGTTGCTTCTTTTGCTTACTAGAGTGACTGCGGACTCACTCATACTCATGATGTGGGAAGCTAATTTAACCAAATGTAAGACCACTGCAATTTTAGTCTTCTGGTCTAAGAGCCAGAGCTATTTGCTGGGTTTCAGTTTGCCCATTTCAGCTATATCTACTCTCATTTATCCTGCCAAAAAATTTTCAAGTGCTTTAGCTATGTAGAGTTAAAACTCTTTGTCAACAGGGCTTTGAAGTAACCTTGCGTTTGGCATTAATATCCTTTTTAGAAACAAAATTGAAACCACAATTCCATTTATGCAGCGAAGTCTTGTGATTGAATGTACATGTGTGCACAGTGCGGTTGACTATGAATTCAGGGGGTCTGACCCTTTTCACAGAATTGCTGAATTGGTGATTAAAAAAAAAGTCTTGCATTTTCCTTTCTTCTTACATTCTTTTTCTCCTTGATTTCTTAATTACACGTTTGTTTTTTTTCCTGCTTTGGCGAGAAAATAACTGCTTTGGCAGGTTGAAAAATTCAGAGGATAGGAATCTTGTGGGTCATTTAGCAAAATTTAGTTGATTGATTTCTAAGAGGTTTTTCCTTTCTCAGCACCTGAGATTTTGTTTTTGCTAAACTTTCTCCCATTTCAAGTTTTTTTTCCCCCAAGTGCTATTTGCCAGTGACTGAAAGGTAGTATCTGCATATGACTAAGAGAAGTTTCTCCTTTTGTAGAGCAGAAGAAAGCTATTATGTGTTTTTTGTTTTTGGTGAGAAAGGTCAATTGGATACTTAAGTGGTACTCTGGTCCCAAACTTTTACATCACTTTCCAATATATTTGCCTTATGCTACATAATATTGATAAATCAACAAGCATTTGTTGTTTAACTTTGTGCCAGACGCAGTGTAAGTACTGATGATACCAGTACAAGAGTGAACAGAGCTTCCGTTCTAATGGAGGAGACAAGTACACATAAAAATCGATACAACATAAATATAAAAAAAGAATAAATATAAATAAATGCAAAGTAGTTAAATATAAAGGTATTGGGAAGGAGGGTACTAGTAGTATGGGGAAGGGGAGTGCAGTAGAGAGGGAACAGGAAAAAACTTCATACAGAAGGTTGTAGTTGAACCAAGTCTTGAAGGAAGACAGATTCTGTGAGATTGAGATGGGGAGGGAGAACATTGCAGGCACAGTGGGAAGCCAGTACAGAGGCATGGAGAGGGAAGATGGAGTGTTGTGTATGAGGAACAGAGAAGGCCAGTTTGGTCAGATCACAGTGAAGAAAGGGGAGCACTGTCCTACTGAGCTGGAAGGATAGGTTGGGGCCTAGTTTTGTAGGCCTTTAAAACCTAAACAGAAGAGTTTGTATTTTATCTTAGAGGCAATAGGAACTTATTGAAATTGGTCGAGTAGAGGAGTCTTGTGGTGAGATCTGTGTTTAAGGAAAATCACTTTGGCTTCAGGATTTATGGTGGACTGATTTGGGGGAAGAGATTTGGGGCAGGGAAGGAATAGTCAGAAGACTATTACTGTATTAATGCAGGTGGGAAGGTGATAAGGGCTAGAACTAAAGTAGTAGTGTGGGAGGGGAGAGAAGTGGGTGGGCGTGAGAGATGTTGAGAATGTAGAAATGGTATGATTTGGCACCTGATTGAATATGTGGGCTGAGGGGAGGGATAGTGAGGAGCTGAGAATAATGCCAAAGTTATGAATCTGGGAGACTGGAAGGTTGGTGGGGGTACCTTTGACAGAAATAGCAAAGTTTGGAAGCATTTGGGGGGTGAGGAGGGGAGGAAAGATTAATGAGGTGAATTTGAGATATTTCTGGGACATCTACAATACATCTGGGACATTATACAATAGGCAAATATATCTTGAAATAAATTATCAAAATGGAGGAGATCTTAATATGTGAACATTTTTAATAATTAAATGATGAGAGATAAGAATAACTCTTTAGGTAAAGAAAAAGCAGACTGACACTTAGTAAACCTGAAGGTATATCACATATATTTGGGTCTTTAGCACAAAGCAGATTCTTTTTCTTTTGACAAAGATGGAACAGAAGGAGTGTCAAGCAAAATAACATTATGTTGAATTGCATATGATAACAGTTTTGGGGATTGAAGTCCCTAATTCATTGTTCCTCCTTGTAATAAATGAATTTTGCTGCTTTTCTGAGGGGTGACTTTTCTGAGGCTACTTTCTATTTAGTTCACTTCCCTTTACTATCGGTGTTATATTCCATAACAAGATTAATCTGGAACAAGGGGCTTTTCTATGAAAGTTGCTGTTGTTAATCTGAAAAAGAAAGAACAGAATACCAACTGTGCATTTAAAAAAAACTTAGTAACTGGGTAAGTGAGGTGTTAACATATCTTCAGTTAAATGCCTGTATTGCTCAGGGGTAACAAACTATATGTGCCAGAGTTTTAGCATTTTAAGTTATTTTATGAAAATGGCAAATCCTGTTTCTTACTTAACTTCATTCCCTCTTCCCCTTTCTCCTTTGCCTAATATAAAGGGGCTTTGTCCTGAACAGGCCCTGAGCTAGAGGGTTTTTTATAAGGAGCAACACTGAACAAATTCCAGGCCAGGGCTGGTCAGGCAAACTCATTTTTTAGACTTACCTGGAATTATTGCTGTTGACTCCAGGAGGAAACTTTGGCCTTTCAGGATGAAAACATCCGTTGAATATTCTCTCTTGCTTTCCCTCAGGCTTTATGTACTGGTAAAGCTCCCACTATTGTTTTCCACAGAATTTTTGAGTTTATAGATGTGGACCCAAGCATGCTGAAGTTGGAGTGAGAATTTCCCACTTTGGTACTTAAGCTATTTATCCTTTTTTTTTCTCTTTAACAACAGTGGTAATCATTGAAAAAAATTCAAGGTTTGATTACTTTAGCCTAAGTGAATTATGAAGACTTACTTCTTTCCTTAAGCTTCTCTTTGCCTCCTTACCACCCAGCTCACCTGGAGGTTAGTTTTTCTTACTTTTTGAATCAAACCTGGGGTGTGGGAGATTTACACCTATTAGAGAGAGGATAGAGAGAGAGAGACAGAAAGAGACAGAGAGACTATCCATTTTTCTCAGCTCTGCCAAATTCTCTTCCTAAATTCTGCCTTGATTTGCTCTCTGTTATGTGTAATTGAGACTAAGTTTCTCAGAGAGTTGGTATTTCAATTTTTGCCATCTACACATTGGGGTCTTCTCATTGATTTTACATCACAGCATTTTGGTAAGTAAATCAGCACTTTATGAAACTCTTTGGAAAGCTACTCCCAATTGTATTCAACAATAACAGATGTTCAGAATTCCCCACAGGCATATATTCCCATCAACATTTAACAGAAAGTTCATTGAAAAAAGAAGCATAACTAATTCAGTTTATTTGAGATCTTTCACTTAAGAACTAGTTGCTGGGGGAAAAATAATTGGTTACTGGGCTTAGAGACAATTTTAGTTTGAAAGCATTTATTAAGTGCAGATTGTGTGCTAGGCTGTGAGCTAAGTGCTAGAGATAACAGCAAGAAAAAACCCCAATCCTCCCCCTCCCAAAAGTCGCTGTTCTCGAGGGGCTCCCAGTCTAATGGGTATAGATAACACGCCAACAGCTATGTACAGACAAGATGAGCACAGAGTAAATTGGAGACAGTCACTAAAAGGAAGGCACTAGCATCGATCGAGATCAGTAAAAGCATTTTACAGATGTTTGCATTTGAGTTGAGATTTGAAGGAAGTTGGGGGGTTCAGGAGGCTGAGATGAGGGAGGAGAGGGAGAGAATTCCAGGTATGGGGGACAGTTGGTGAAAATACTTGGACTAGGGAGATTAAGTTGTCCTGTGTAAGGAACAGCAAAGAGGCCCGTTTTACTTGGACAGAAGGCTATGGTGATTTAGGGTTGGCTTTCTAAAGCAAAACTAAATGAGCCCTCAAAGTCCTTTTAAATTATGTATTTGTATGGTTGAAGTAAAGAATAGTTAAAGAGTAGGCAGCTAAATGACATGCAGTGGTTTAAAGTTGTTTCTGCTTCATCTCAAACTTATTTCTATATTCTGTAAAATCTTTACCTTATTCCTTTACTGCTTTGAAGTAATGGTAAATTTTCTGGGGTTTCAAGACCACTGATTTAATAGATCTGCCAGTTTAAGTAAAAACAAATCTCTATGTGGTTAGGATATCAGCCACTTTCATGAAATCTTTTTAGGGTAAAGGCTTGCGATTTTTAATTTGACCCTTTTAAATTTGAAGCACATTGAGATCCGTAGTTCTGACTGAGCCTGAGTTCTGTGACATTTCATTCTTGGCTTGTGAGGGTTAACACATTGAGGGTTGTGTTCCTTGTGATCTAATGTTGGCTGCCATTCTCAAAATTTCCACTTAATTTCTGAAAACAGTTTTGAAGTGTGCTATAAGGCACCAGAACCCTTGTGAAATAAATTTGAAAACGGTATGTGTGTGATGAGGACTCTGGAATTGGATTCAGTTTTTAGAGATTAGACATTGTTTATGCAGCTTTCTACACATCGTTAAATCCACTAGTTAGGGACGATTGCTGTTATTCCTTCGTTCTCAAGGAAGACCAGTGACATCAGGAGTGTGATCTCTTCACCTGCAAGTGAATTGGATTTAAGTGAGGCAGATCAGTGCAAAGTCATCAGCCTCACTCTCTCCTCCAGAGTCATCAGAATCCAGTGGCAAGATGAAAATGAAAGGAAATAGGGTAAAGAAAGTGAAAGAAGGGAAGGCAAAATTGAGGATAATAGATTTTCCCCTCATCATCATTCCTGAGATTAAAATTGGAAATGATAATCCAACAGTGGAGCAGAATTCTGTATGTTCTTAGCAGTTATTTGGCTATTTTAGTCTAACAAAGCCAGAGACCAAAGTTATTAGCTTTAGTAGGATCATATAGCAAGCAATGAATGTAGTATTAAAATACATTTCTAAGGGGTTATAGCTGTGACTTCAAGATTGTGGCTTTTAAAAGGGGGCATATTTGGGAGTTGTTTTTATGCTGTTGTATTTTGATTTATTGCAATATAGATAGATAGATAGATAGATAGATAGATAGATAGATAGATAGATAGATAGTCATTCCATTATCCCTCTTAAAGGGGGATTTGTGCTTGATAAGAAGGCACTGATCTAATCCCTTATAAATTCATTTGACAAAGAAAGGAAGGGAAGCAGACTATATAAAGGCAATAATTAAAACAAACAATTTATAACGCTATGATCCTTGAAGAGATTTGCAAATTGCTTTCCTCATAGCAACCTTTTGAGACAGTAAAATACTCTACTATGGGAATCTGGTGCTACTTTGCTGTGTTACTATATGGAAATTACTTTATCTCTCTTTTGTCAGTTTCCTTATTTATAAAATGAAAGAGTTGGACTCCTTCAAAGAGTTCTTAACCTGGAGTTCATGAATTTTTTTTTTAAAACATTTTGGTCACTGTATTTACATATATATTTGGTTTCCTCTGTATTTTTATTGTTGTTCAGTCATGTCCAATTCTTTGTGCACCCATTTTGGGTTTTTTTTGGCAAAGATGCTGGTGTGGGTTGCCATTTCCTTCTCCAGCTCATGTTACATCTGAGGAAACTGAGACAGAGTTCAGTGACTTGCCTGGGGTCACATAGCTAGTAAGTGTATGAAGTCTGATTTGAACTCAGGAATATGAGTCTTCTTGACTACAGACCTGGCACTCCATCCACTCTGCCATCTAGCTGTTCCTGTTCTTTGTATATCATCCACATTTAAACACATCATTCTGAGGATTTCCTAGGCTTCACCAGACTGCAACAGAGATCCATTATGCAAACAAGGTTAACTCTGAGATTAGATGATCTCTATGCTTCCTTCTCCCATTAAAGTCCTACTTCTAAGCTTTCGTGATAGAAATATCCTAGTGAAGGACCCACTCATCCAGCAATTCTTCAGTTTCTTAGATTATTAAAAAGTCAAAATGAGGCATGAGGAAGACTGTGATGAGTGATTAGTGGGAATCCTGACAGGGCAAGGATACATTTGAAGGCAGCATCTGTTGAGCAAAGGGAAAGGAAATGGAGATACCTGGTTGCAGTGAATATAAGGAAGAAGTGTTATAGCTACCCATAATCTTTCAATTTGAGAAACATAATTAAGGTGAATATTCATAAATCAGGAACTGCTTTTATAGAATTTTCTTTATTTTCTCACTGTTCTATTGGAATACCTAGAGTCCTAGATAATATATGGTCATGAGCAACTCAGTAACTTATGTTTATTCAAAATGTTTCTAGTCAATTACTATGAAATAATTCCATGTTATTGTTACTGTTACTGTTATCAGCCTGCTGGTTCATTAGAATTGATCCTGTCACTTTGAATTGACTTAATTTTCCCCCCAACATTTAATTAATCAAGGGCCAATTCCTGCCTTGACTTTAATTAGTTTAGTTTATGGTATGGTACTTTCCTAGCAATTATGTTTTTAATTTATGCATAATATTAAGAGATTATTATTATCGATACAAGGGAGTACCACTATTTGATGCCTATTTTTCTTCTGACTGCTTTTACTTTTACTTCACCTGTTGCCTTTTTTTGCCCAGTCATTGATTCCTGTAGCCTTAGAACACATGAAATCAATAATAATCTATCTCTTGTCAAGGTGACAGCCTTTTAAAAGACAAGATTAGGTCTAAGCTGATCTCTGCCCATAAAAGTGGGTACTATTGTACACTGATTTCTTTTTATTCCTTTTTAAAATGTTAATTCCTATTTTTATTTTATTTAATCTGAATCTGCTTTTTATAAAACTAATAGCTTAAATTTTTCTCCACATCATTATTGCATTCAACCTTTCCTGAAGGAAATTTCCTGAATATTTCCTAAAGTATTAAGAAAAAAACTTAAATTGTCAAAAGTTGCCTGTGGAGACTTTCAGACTTAAAAGAATTTGAACTAAGAGTGAGACTGTTTTTTTTTAGACTAAAGAATTAATAGATATACTGTTTCTAAGGTCAGAAGACAACTATGTCCCAGATTCCTTTCCCGCTAGTTAATGTAACCATTCAAGAATTGCAATTAAGTCTTTTGTTAATGTTCTGGTTTAGTATGAAACTCTTTAAGCAAAACTGAATGTTGGGCCTGTGTCAGACTTGGTTCTGTGTCAAACATGTCAGCAGCCTGAGTGGACCAGGCCTGATGAGCCACTTGTGAGCTTTCTTTCTGCATGAGGAACATAATGTAGCAGGAACCTAATAGCATTCCAGAGGAGATGATGCTAGAGTAGGCTTCCTCTCTTCCTTCATTTTTATTAAGCACTCTTCTAAACTACAAAGGTAGCATTTATATGACAACTAGCGTATATTTTAAGGTAGAACAGAACACTGACTGCTTTTCATGCTGGCAGGTCCTCACTTTACTAATTCTGGCTACCTGTAAGGAATGTGTGCACACTGGATTTTAGAACAGGAAAAATACAACTTCCACCTCCCTTTGAGCAAAGTTCATTTAGGGATACTAGTGTTTTTGTAAGGTTAGTTGTCATTTTTCTACTGCATACTTCTGATTCTTAGACTAATGCTTATGTGATATATTATGAACATTTCTCCCACATGTTCATAAAAGTCATGCTTTTTGTGATGTTGAAAAAAATCTGCCTGGTATTATTGCATATTTAGGAATACTGTGTATGCTGGCAATATTATAAAACTTTATTCTCAAAATGGAACATGTTTCACAATTATAGCCCAAAGTACCAAGAAAATAGAGAAATGTTATGCAAGTGGATCATGGTGAAAACAAGTTAAGTAGAATTGTTTTTTTCTATCACTTAACAAGAAGGGGGCCAAGATAAGAATTCTTATTCTTGTATTGAGGACCTTAGGAGTCCATTCAGAGGCTACAAACTTTCTGTTTTCTGAAGACATCCTTTAGAGAGTGACATTGAGTGAGCTATTATTACAGTCCCATGAAGTAAAGCACTACAGATGCGAAGAACTGAGGCTTAGATTGTGATTTGTTCTTGGTCACAATTAGCAGAAGTTAGAGGTCTTAAATACAAGTCCAAGACTACTGTGCTGTATGGGGAATGTCACTTCCTGGATATGAAATGACAAGAAAAGCAGTCAAGTAGAGAATTTAGAATTTTCTTTAGTTTAGTGGCATGATTAACAATTACTGTGGTTTGGAAAATAATTTTAGAACTGAGAGGAACTTTATAGATTATTTTATCTAAGGCCTTTATTTTATAGTCAAAGGATCTAAGATGTTAGATGACTTGCCTAAGGTAACACAAATAGTAACTGGCAAGTAGGTCCTCAAATCTATGTCCATCTGACCTGTGTTCCTTCTTTCACATCACATTTCTCTTAGAACTTCAGTTTCTTCATAAAATGAAGTCATCTGATCAGATGAGATAATGTTTATGAAAGCATTTTGTAAAGTGTGAAACATTAAATAATTGTAAGGTGATATTATTAATTATTCTCTTTAGTAAAGAGAATAGTTATATATTTCCTTGACCAATATGAATATGGTAGAAAAAATGCATGTAATTCAACCCTTACTTTAGATGGGAAAACTGAAGCCAGTTGTAGGGAAGTGACGCCTCAGGGTCACAAAGCTAGCTGAGTGACAGAGGTAGGGCTCAGATTTCTCTCTTTAGCAAAGGTCCCAATGCCTCAAACATGTGTCCAGAGTTACACTCTGTTACTTGGATTGTATGGAATTAACACTTGTAGTTATATGCACAAAATACTGTACTGTGTTTTGAGGAAAAAAAACAACATTTGAGAACCCTGAGTTCAGACTATTTTCCACTAAATGATGAATTATCTTTTTGATATTGTATTGTAAGTGATATAACTCTCAAATTTTTGTTTTGCTTGTTTAAGTAAGTTTTATTAAAATAATGCTTTTCCTTCCTCTAATTTTGTTTTTACTTTAATAGCATTTTGAATTTGCCTGCTAACTAAACAAGTATTTTGTTCATTGGAAGTGTATATTCACTGTAGTAAATTCAGTCAAACATTTATTAAATGTCTACAAGGCACTTTGCTAATTCTGAGGATAATAAAGTGTTTGCCCCCCATGGAACTTACATTCTATTGCAATCTTGTATTTTTTTGTATGCTTTCAATTCTTTTATTACTTATATTTATAGATTAACTTAGGAAAAACATTTTTTTCCTCCTAATTGGAGTGATTCTTAACTCCTTTATCTCCTGTTATCAACAGTTATTCAAGCTGCAAAAAAGTTAACTTAGTTTGATATGCTTTAATACAGGAGCCACAATTTTGTACACATAGGTGTCCCCTCACCTAATGTAGATCACAGCCTATCCATGGGAGAGGAAGGGTGGTATAGTTAGAAAGAGCCCTGGATTTGGAGCCGGAGAATTTAATTTCAAATAGGAGCTGTTTGGGCCGTTGGATAGGCCACTTAAATTCTTGAAGGAATTGAATTATAGGCCCACTCCCTGGAGGTCCTTGCCAGACTCAAATCTGCAATCTTTAAAGATTGTTTTATGAGTTTTTATGATAATAAACATCACTTGGCCAATTCTAGTCATGATCATCTCCAAACTTAGGCTGGTTGGAAAATAGGCATAGTCTGTCACTGCGCTTAAAAAAGCCTGTTCAGCTTGGTAGAAAATGCTAGAGTGTTTTGCTGGCATAACTTTTAAACAATTAGCCCTATGTCAAAAGACAGCATTAAAGTAGGACTTTAATGGAAGCATTAATTTAATAATTTAGTGGCAGGGTAAAATCGTAGAGTGATAGGAAGCATTTTTGCTTTACTTCCCCAGATACCTTCTTCAGAGTAACCTAGAAAATACCTCAGACTTGAGTTTGAAAAAGAAAACTAAGAAAAAGTCACATTGAGTCATTTTTCCATTCCAGGATAGCTTGGGAAGGTTGAGAGGTCTTTGGGCACTGGGGCAAGGGCTGTCCAGGAGTGTTCAGAGGAAGTGGGGCCAAGAGGCATTCTAGCAACCAGTTGTGGGAAGTGAGCTAAGCTAGAGCACTGGGACAGGAAGTACATGGATAGAAAGAGAAACTAGGCCACCCTTGAACTAGCACAGGGAGCAAGAATGAGTGCCATCTGGTAGTTCTGTCACCCATTATCCACTTCCTGGTCAACGTTCCAGGGCAGAAAGGAATGATCATGAGCTACCAGGGCCTTAACTAAGTACTGAGCACAGAACAAATTCCAGAAACAACAGTGTGGCTTTGAGCCCTGGAGCAGAAGAGCAACTCACTTCTAACCTTTAACCTAGCACATTTTAACCCAGTAATTCCACTACTATGGAATAACCAGGGGAGGAGCCCAACACCAGATATAGTCGCTCTAAACCTGCAGAACCTCCCTGCAGGTAACAGTGACTTAGTCTAGCAGCACACATAAGCCAACAGATCCAAATCTGGATCAGGAACTTGCAGAGCTCAGAACAGCAGAAGGACAGAAGCTCAGGCCAGGCATCCCCCCCTTCCCCAGAAGTATACAGAGCACAATACTAACACTAAGTCAAGAAATAGATTGGAAGAATGTGGGGGAAAAAAGAACCTGGTCATAAAGAGGTATTTGGTTATAGGGAAGCTCAAGACTCAAATACAGAAGAAGATGACTTGAAAACATCTGCAAACAAAGTCTCAAAGTATAGATTGAACACAAGCTCAGCAGGAATATCTGGAAGAGTTTTTACAAGGCATTAAAGAAAGAGCTTAACAAGATTTTAAAAGACAAATAAGAACAATGGAAGAAAGAAAGATATGAAAAGATTTAACATTTTGGTAAAAGAAGTATAAAACTTTACTGAAGAAGATAATTCCTTGAAATTTAGAATTGATCAAATGGAAGCTAATTACTCCACAAAATATCAAGAAATAATAAAAATAAAGTCAAAAGATTGAAAAAATAGAAGAAAATATGAGATGTCTCAGGAAAAACAACTGATTTGAAAATAGATCTAATAGAGATAATTTAAGAATCATTGGTCTTTCTGAAGGTCATGAACCAAAAAAACCACATAGACATCATTCGTTTCAAGGAATTATAAAGTAAAACTGCCCAGATCACCTCAGAACAAGAAAACAGAGTAGAATCTACTGGTTATTCTCTGAAAGAAAGTTCCTGAATGGAAACTCCAAGGAATATTATAGCCAAAATCTAGAGCTCTCAGGTCAAGGAAAACATACTGAAAGCAGCCAGAAAGAAAGAATTGAAGTATAGTAGAGCCACAGTCAGGGTCATACAAGATTTAGCACCTACCATTCTAGAAAGGAGGTCTTGCAATATGATATCCTGGAAAGTAAAGGATCTAGAATTACAGCCAAGAGTAACCTACCCAGCAAAACTGAATACAATCCTACAGGGGGAAAATGAATCTTAAAAGAGATAGAAGACTTTCAGATATTTTTGATGAAAAGACCAGAGCTAAATTAAAAAATCTGACATTATGATTATCATAAAAAGGTAAACACCAGTGAGACATCATGAGGGACTAAGCAGGGTTAAACTCTCTACCTTTTTATGTGGGGAAATGATACATATTGCCTCTTGGATCTTTATCATCACCAAGGAGAGGGAGTCTAATTGGACAGAGGGCCTGGGCTTGCTTCTATTACGTTTGGATGATCTCAAAATAAAAATGGTAGGATGGGGAAGGGGGATGTGAATAAAGGAAAAAGTGGCAAAAATTATCTCACATAAGTGGGGCACCAAAAGAAAAGTTTATACAGTGGAAGAGGCAATGGATTGTATGTGGGGAAGGGCAGAACTGGCAACACAGTCATATGAACTGACTTAAGGAGGGAAGACTAAATATACACACCCACAGTTTGGTAAAAGAATAGGGAAAATGGCAAAGAGATAGGGGTAGGAGAGGAAATTAAGAGAAAGGGCTTATTAAGGGAGGTAATTTTAAGAAGTAGAACAGATTTTTAAAGAGAAGACAGGGGAAAAAAGAGAAAGAGAAGTTAAAAAGAATAAGATGGAAGGAAATACACAATTAACAATAATAACAATGAATATTAATGGGTTAAACTAACCTGTTAAGAGGATAGCAGAATGGGTTAGAAGCCAGAATTCAATAATATGTTATTTATAAGAAACACACTGAAATAGATATATGTAGAGTTTAAAAAAATGGACAAAAACAAAGTCTGCTATGCTTTAGCTGAAGTGAAAAATAATGCAAGTGTGGCAATTATGATATCAGACAAGTAACAGCAAAAATAGAACTAATTAAAAGAGATAAACATGGAAACTACATTTTGCTAAAAGATGTTATAGATGATTTATATATATATATATAACATATATATATATAAAACATATATGTACGAAACATCATAGCATCTAAAAGTTACAGGAAATAAGACAGTAGAAATATAATAGTTTGAGTCCTCAATTTACTCCCCCTAGAACTAGATAAATACGAAAGAAAGAAGTTAAGGAAATAAAAAGTTAGATATGATAGTCAGCTATAGAATATTGAATAAGAATAGCAAGTAATACATCTTTTTTGGCTGCGCATAGCACTTTTATAAAAATTAATCAAGTATTGGGAATATAAAAAACCTCACCAACAAATGCAGAAAAGAAAAATATTAAATACTTCTCTTTTTTTGTTTTTATTGTAATGCTGCAATAAAAATGATTTGAATAAAGGGCCTTTAAAAATAGATTAAAAATTAATTGGAAACTAACTTAATTCTAAAGAATGGGTGGATGAAAGAACAAATCATAGAAATAATCAACTTTATTAAAGATATGACAACAATAACACAACATAATAAAATTTGTGGGATGCATCCAAAGCAGTACTTAGGGAAAATTTGTGCCCTTAAATGCTTTCATCAGTAAAAGACAGAAAGAAGGGGCAGCTAGATGGCGCAGCGAATAGAGCACTGGCCCTGGAGTCAGGAGGACCTGAATTCAAATGCGACCTCAGACACTTGACATACTTATTATCTGTGTGACCTTGGGCAAGTCACTTAACCCCAATTGCTTTGCCTTCCCACCTCCAAAAAAGAAAAGACAAGACAGAAAGAACAGATAGCAAATTTGGCATACAACTAGAAAAATGAGGAAACTAACACATTAACCCCGCCCCCCCCCAATTAAATGCCAAAATAGGAATCCTGAAAATCTAAGGGATTTAACAAAATAAAAACAAAAACCATTCTTCCATTAATAAAACTAGGAGCTGATTATTTTACAAAACTAATAAAATATGTAAGCCATTAGCTAATTTGATTAAAAAAAAAAAGAAATCAGTATCAAAAATGAGAAGGGTAAATTTACAACCAATGAAGAAAAGATAAGATCAATTTTGGGAACTATTTTACCCAACTACATGTTGTGATGCCATGCACAAGCAGCTTTCCAGAAGAATGCTACTGTGAACAGCTTTTAAGGTTCTGATTACACAGTATAGTGAACACTCTATTTATTCCATAGCAAATCAAAGCAAAACATTCTCAGAAAATCAAGGCACAGTATTCAAAATATTACAACTTATCACAGAAAATCACAATATAGTGTTCACAACAGCTTATCATTAAAATGGCCACATAGTTTTCACCAAAGTGGTCATAGTATTTAGAACAAAGAACAAAAGAAAAATCATCTAGTATCCCTAAGGAGGTTTGCCTCCTTACTGTCTTTCAGCTATCTCAGAATACAACAGTCAGTCTTCTACTCATGGGGCAACTAGGTTAACTTAGTCAGTTATCTAGCAATCAGTTACTAAGTATCGTTAATCACTAAATACAATCATTAGAAAATACATAAACCCTCCACCAGTTAACTCAAACATTCACTTATTCAGATTCACAATTACTAAGTATCATTAATCACTAAGGACAATCATTAGAAAATACATAAACTCTCCAACCCTAGGTCTTAGTAAACTTCAATTTCATCACAGCATTCAATATCTAAGGAGAGGCCTTTTCTTCATCTTGACTCTGGGTGGTCTCTCAGATTCCCTGGATCCCTTTCCATGGTCCCAGCTCCTACCTGAATCCAGCAAACAGTCACCTGGATTCAGAGGCAGACAGCTCCCAGTCCTAGTCCAGTTCTCCAGGAAATTCCTGCTCCACACTGAAGTTCACAGGGTCCAGTATATCTCAAAACCTTCACAATTTCTTTTCCCTGGAATTCAAGGATCAACCAAGCCACAAACAAACAAAATCTTAGCATCTGGGTCATGCTTCCTCAGTCCTCCGGCAGTTAGGCTGGCCCTAGGACCCAGAAGAAATCTCAACCTTCCAGGTGGCAGCAGCAACACTTGTCTTCCAGGTGGCAGCAGTTTTTAGTACTTTCTAAACACCCATTTCTTTTTTTTCCCCTTTTGGTCTTTAAACTTTTATTTTTTCAATTAATACTCATTTATTTTTTTTCTTCATTTCACCTCCTTCTATCCTAATGGGGGGGTAGGGAGGGGAACCCAAAACCCTTGTTAAAAATTTGTATAGTCAAGCAAAACAAATTCCCACATTGGCCATGGCCAAAAATATGTCTTATTTGCATCTTGAGTTCCTTTCACTTCTCTATTAGGAGGAGGGTAATATGCTTCATTGGCAGTCCTCTGGAATTGTGGTTGATCATGTCACCACTGATTCAATTGTTTGTCTTTACGGTGTTGTTGTTATCGTATAAATTGTTTTCCTGGTTCTGCTCATTTCACTCTGAATGAGTTCAAACCTTCCAGCTTTCAGAGGAACCATCACTTTTGTTATTTCTCATGGAGTAATAATATGCTTATGATCTAACATGATTTGTTCGGTCATTCCCAAAATTGGTGGACATTCCTTTTCCTGATTTTAGAGTGCTCTATTGATAATTATTTTTGTATAATTGTCACTTCCTATTGTCCCTCTCTCCTCCTCTCCAAGGAATTTTCCCTTGTGACAAATAAGTGTAGTCAAGCAGAATGATCAACATATTGGTCATACCTACAAATGATTACCTCATTCCACATTTATAGTTCACAACTCTGTGTGTGTGTGTGTGTGTGTGTGTGAGACACTTCATCACTTCTTTGCTGAGAGGGCTTGGGACATGCTGTACTATTTCTCTTCTGAAGTTAGCATTGGTCACTACATTGATAAGAGGCCTGAAGTCTCTTAATACTGTTTTTGTTTACATTATTATGATCATCCTATAAATTTTTCTGGTTATTTTTACTGTGCTTTTAGTTACGTACAAGTTTCCTTAATTTTTTCTGAAATCTTCATAGTTGTCATTTCTTCTGCCACAATAATATTCCCCTATTTTTTATCTCACAGTTTGTTTAGCTATTCCCAAATCTATGGGCACTCATTTTCCTTTGATAGTGCAAAAAGCGCTTCAATAAATATTTTTGGATATGTATAACCTTTTTTTCTGTCTTTGATCTCCTTGGGCCAATGACCTACTTCCACATCAAAGCAACCTTTTGGAAGTGAGTGACCAAATCTTTAGTTCTTTCTGGGCTTCATAGTGTGTGGCCTGACCAGAGGGAGGGAAAAATGGATGAATAAATGTCTTGTCGTCTTAGCAGTTTGTGTAGAAATTTCTGGCTGATAGCACCTAAGGAAATGGTTAAATATTACTAGTATTGCTCTTACCATGTTGGAATTATGATCTCTAAATGCTTTTAAAAGGGCTTTTATCTTTAGAAACTCTTAAGAATCCAGAGGGTTGTTGTAGGTACTCCTCTTTCTCTCTCAAGACTGATCATTTCAAAGTTTTGTAGTTCTCTAGTGTATTCAGTGATTTGGAAAAGATTATGCTTATTTCCCCCCCTTTAAAAGCATCTTGCTTTGCAATCTTGATTTCCCCATCCGTCCTTCTTCCCATGAGTTAGCTCATCCTTTGCAACTTTTAATTAACTAGTAGCATTCAGATCACAAACCTTAAATTAAAGCTCAAAACACAGATCTGAATATGTGGTTATAATTTGTAACATTTGGATATTTTATTTAAGGTTTTGTTAAATCTCTATGGTTAATAAAGGAACATTGGAGCAAGACTTTATTTACACTTTAAAGAAAAAAATAAATAAATTTTGTTTTAGAGTCTTGGGAACATCTAAAAAAACTAAGATTTGACAACAGAAAAACCCATTGTCTTTTAGAATGTAAATTGGTTTCTGACAGGTATGCAATATATACTTGAATCTGTGTTTCAAATAGGATCTGGTATCCTTTTTTTATTCTTTCCACTCCTATAGACCTCACATGTTCAGGAGTTAGTTTATTAAGACTTAAAAGATTCTTTAAATCCTGAAATGTGTGAATTTGTTTTCTTTTGGGGATTTCTGAATATTGAGTTTATGTTTTCAAACTTATGCTTATATTATGTGGGCAGTAAGTTCCTTCTGATTTGCTAGTAGCTTACTGTAGCACCAACACAATATTCACAGCATTGATGGCGACTGTGAATATGCTGGCACAGTTCTGAATTGCAAAATATTGTTCTATATTTTTGAATATTGTTATCTCCATATAGAAGACAGAAGCAAAACATTTATTGAGACACCAGAAAGTCCAGTCCCAAAACCAGAAAGCCAAATCCCAACACCAGAAAACTGAATCCATCATAGCAACAAAGAAGTTAATATACCTTAACATAGCAGGGAGCCATAGTATACCTAGCTCTCTCCTTGCCTGTGTCCTCTCCTCCCTCCAGCTCTAAATGCTGACTCCCAACTTCCTCTGGGCTCTGCTCCACCCATTCAGCAAGCTCTTCCCACCACAGGCTCCATGTGATTACGTTCAACCTATTTAGGGGCAGGGAAGATCTTCAAATTCCCATTATGATTACACTAAGTACTTGACCATCACTGAGAATGAATCTGTTCTTTCCTGTGAATCCACTTGCAAAACTGCTGCTTAGTACTCTGGTGGTAACTTAGTGTTACTCTAAAACAATGTCAGTGACTTACAGTCTCATTGATCCAGTTATCTCTCCTCCTGCCATGCTGACATTAGCCAATGCATTAGAATTCTTTCAGAAACATGTTCTTCAAGGACCTAGTAATCTCTTATGAGCAGGATTTTGCGGTACTTAATGAATATAACATATTAGGAAAAATCTTCTGCATGAAAGTTTTTCATCTTTCTCTTGCTTTGGGCAAAGTAATGAATGAATTTATTATAATTCAGTGAGTTTTGATTATTTTAATAAGATATAACTCTCCAATATGATGCTTTATCATTAATGCTTTAGCCTTAAAGAGAAGTTTCTCCCCAATTTTTTTATTCCTTGATTTCTTGACAGTACTTTATTGAAATGTACAAAGTATTTTTAAAAGAATATTTGAGAAAATAGTTAAAAAGAAACATAAAAATCCCAAGCTGACTGATCTAATCTATAAGCTTTATTCACACATGGTAAATTGCAAATAATTTCATTATTCACGATGTTATTCATGCTTTCCTGTGTTTATGCTTATCATGAGAGACATTTTGCCTAAAGTTAGTTTTGAATGGACAATACCCACAATAGTAGAAATAGAGTGCTATTGCTATGTGGCATATTTATTCCTATAATAAATAACATATATAGATTGTTAAGTCCTTGAGATCAGGGACTGGTTTAATTTTTTGGCATTGCTTGTTAATTAGTTGATCATATACTACTAGCAGTGATAAATAGAGAGGCTGGATAGAGAGCTGACCCTGAAGGCAGGAAGACCTGAGTTCAGATGCTGCTTCTGAGGCATATTGGTTATGTCCTCTTAGCAAGTTATCTAATCTATCTCAGCTATTTAATAATAGTAGAAGTTCCAGAGAACGTACCAACCTGAACTGGAAGAGGATATTTATTCATCTGGGAGTTCTCCACACCAATTTACTCTCAAGTGCTATCCTGTAATAATAATAATGTAAAAGTAATATCCTGTAATAACAGTAGTTTAAAGGTTTATAAAGTTCTTTCCTCATGACAGTCTTGTTAGATAAGTAGTTGGTTTTTTTTTAAGTGACATGCTTATCATTGAGCATTGAAGGGCTATGATTGAGAACTGATATTTGGAGAAGAGTGTATTAAAATTAGGAATGATACTGTTTATCACTTTTGCTTCCATTTTCATATTATTTGTGATTCAGAATTATGTGGCTGTGGGATAAAACCCTATCTGCATACCTAATTCAAATGGAATTTTTAAAAAGCCACAATCATATTTATATCTATAGTTAAGTTTGGTTTGGGAAAGGGAGGTATTACCTATTTCTTAAAGGGATTTTGTTGAAATTTTCACATATTTTGTGTAATTGATTAATAACTTTGAACTATACTACTCTGTAGGGGCAATAATTCAATTCAGTAGTCATTTTATAAAGTGCCTACTCTGTGCCAGGCACTGCTTGCAGCTGGAAATACAAAGAGAAAAATTATACATAGAATGATTTCAAGGAATATGGAGGGGATCTCTAATGGGACCAGGAAGAATTTTATGTAGGATGTGGTCCTTCATGTGAGCCCTGAACAGAGGCATGGATTCCAAAAGGCAAAAATGAGAAGGAAGTGCATTCCAGATGTCTAGCACCTTCTCTGCAAAGGCATCAAGGCAGGAAGTGAGATGTCTTCTACAAGGAGCAGCAAGTAGCTAGTTTTGATGGAATGTAGACTAAATGAGGGATAACTATCCTAATAGACCTAGAAAACCTTACATTTCAAATAGTTTTAATTCTTTCTTAGAGGCAAGATGGAACCACTCATGCTAGTTGAGCAAGGGAGTAATATGGCCTTAGAACTGTGTTTTAATATAGCTCCTTGGCAGCTGTGTAGAAGATACACACTGTATGAGAGACTTGAGGTGGAGAGAATAATTAGAAAGCCCTTTACAACATGACTGCAGCCTATGCTTCCAGACTTGAAATTGTTGTAGTCCTGGCTAGTGGTGATGAGAACCTCAGAGAGGGTTGTGGCTGTTGGATTGGAGAAAAAGGAGATGAATGAGAAGTATGGGGAGGTTGTATCAACAAGACGAGGCAACTGATTGGGTATTGGTGATGAGAGAGGGTTAAGAGTTGAGGTTGATGCTAACTTTGCAAATCTGAGTGACTGAAAGGATGGTAGTATACCGGACAGAAATGTGGAAGGGCAAGAGAGCTGGTGATTATATTTATGTAGGCCAAGGCAGGAGAGAAGCACTGATCCTGAATAATAGGAGTGATGAAAGCAGAAATTTAGGAATATTAGTCTGACAGTTAAATAAAATTTAGGATGTTTTAAAAAAAATGGAACTGTTTATTAATATCTTCTGCTTTTAGATCACAGTCATTTCCAAATATATCCCTCCTTCCTCTCTTAACATGGGAACTGTCCTTATGAAAAAGAGAGAAAAATAATCAAGTGAAATTAACCCACACGTGAACTGGATCTGGCAGTACAGGTGTAGTTCTTTACCTCTCCAGAGAACAGAAGCGCTTTTTCTCATCTTTTCTAGGGCTAAGCCTGGTCATTACAATTACACACTATTTAGTTTCCTTTTTTTTTTTGTTCTTCCTATTTTTGTTGTAACCATTCTATATAAAGTTTTTCTGATTCTGAATACTTTGTTCTGCTTCAATTCATTTAAGTTTTCAATTTTTTTTTTTGATAGAATCATAGACATATAGTCTTCCTGGAACTTAGTTTCCTCATTTATGAAATGAATAGATTGAAGGAAGATAATTTGTAAATTTCTTTGACTTTCTAATATACGTGATTCTCTGTCTGTCTGAAAACAATTCAGTTCTTTTCTTATGTATAGTCCTTACTGTTTTTCTCCCCTGAGGATTCGTATCTTTAGATAGGAAAGAAAAAGTCTTTATTTGTGCTGTGTTTTTAGTAGAATCCTTGAACCCCAACCTGGGAATTTCTGTCATCATCTCTTTTCTACCTTTATGATAAAACATGACCTTAGTAACTACTGGTTTCTATGTTGACTTAGTACAAGGACAAGTAGTATCATAAAATTGTTCTACAAGCTGCAAAGAATCAAAAACCAGTTTTGAATCATATTTTAAAATCCAGAGAAAGAAGGCGGTGACTTGAGGCTAAACCAGTATCATAGGCTTTTCTTGCATAGTTATTTTTCAATTTTGGCATCTATATGGTGGTTATAAATGAAAACTATTCAGTTTATATACCTGATTGATAAGTCAGGCTGTGAATTCTCTTCTATCTGTAATTCTCTTTTTGTAGGTAATAGAGGGGGTTACTTGTTTAAAGCACCGGCATTGATTTCTTATTCTGGTGCTTTAGTATGATCATTGTAATTAACATATAGTATATATTTCATAATTTACAGGAAACATGGTCATATGGTCATCTTTGCACTAGGTTTTCTTTGTTCTGTATGACAGTTATTCTCCCTTCTTTTAGGGCTGGAGATTGGACTCTTTTGAAAACATTTCATAGCTTTTCCAACTAATGCTTTTCTTCTGTTCTTCATGCTTTGGTTTCCAAGCAACCTGGCCTCCCATAGCACCTTGCTGACGTCTTTCTAGCCCCCCTTCCTTCCCACCTGCTTACTTTAGCACTTTTCCTTTACTGCATCTGCTTTGGGTTAAAGATATGAAAATGTAACTTGTTTTTGAAATCTTCCAATTTTATCAATAAGTATTGGGAAATAAGTGAAAAGAGAAGTCACTTATAGAAGTTTTTTTGTTTTTTAGAAATTGTAAATGTCATAATGAAAAGCTATATTTGTTTTGTTGTCCATACAGTTATTTTTAGCTTAATGGCCAGAATTTTCTTAATTTAGACAGGTGTCCTAAAGGTAAGCTTTTGGGGGACTTAAAAGTTGGAGTGTAAGGAGATATGGTCTCTAATCTAGTCCGTCACAGTATCTTACTAATTGCTTTCATTGCCTCCGAGTCTCCCCTTTCCAGTCTATCCTTAACACAACTATCAAAGTAATCTTTCTAAAGCATGGATCTAACTGTGGCACTCCCCCACACCAAAAGTTCTAGTGACTTCCTATTACTTCTAGGATAAAATACAAATTCTTCTTTTTGGCATTTAAAGCTCTTCACAATATGACTGCAGCCTATGCTTCTAGACTTATACATTAGTCACCTTCACACACTTCTAGCCAAACTAGCCTTTGTGCTGTTTTTTCCACACACACCCATACATACCTTTTCCCACCTCTCTGCTGTTGCAAAGGCTTGCCCCCATGCCTAGAATGTACTCCCTTCCTTCTGCCCTTTATAATCCATGGCTTCTTGCGAATTTCTTCTCAAGTGTTACCTTCTACACAAGTCCTTAACTTATATAATGCTTCTTTCTCTCCCCCCATTACCTTGTATTTTCTTTAACAGAGTGTAAGCCCTACTGTTTAGATTGTCTTTGTGTTTTCAGTGCCAGCACTGACAAATAGTAGTCACTTAATAAATGCTTGTTGCTTGATTGGATTGTGTATAGATTGGACTAGATGGCTATTGAGGTCCCTTCCAATTTTCTTGTGATTGTAGGATTGAAAACTGTAGATGATTCATACACTAGTTTTTATAAATTCTTGGTTTTCCATTTAAACGTTCCATCACTGAAGTGTTTTGGTTGCTGGGAAGTAGGGAGGTATTGAGTGAGAATTTAAGTCAGATATTGTATGTACAACTTAGGGGGCGATACTTGCTTTTTGAAGGTATTTCTTGAACCTTTATTTTGTCACAGGATAGTAGATTTAGAACTAGAAGAGACTTTAGGAATCAAGTGTAATCAGTCCTCTCATTTTAAAGATAAGGAAACTGAGACCTAGAGAGTTTAAGTGAGTTTTCCGTAACAGTATGTCTGAGAATAGGGATTTAAACACATATCCTGACACCTCAAATCTAGCATTCTTTTCCATACCATAGACTGCCTCCATTACTGTGCCAATGACACATAGATCACTCTTTTGCACAGAGGCTGCGATTTGACACTGTGTGTGTACTACATATGTGTGTGTACTCCAAAAACATATCTGAGTACATACATAGACTCTGAAAAAGGCTTTGGCAGTAGGAAAAACACTGTAGGTGTTAATAATTCAAATTTTCATAAACTATTTTATTTTTCCCAGTTACATATAAAGACAATTTTTAAACATTCATTTAAAAATTTTTTATGAGTTCCAAATATTCTCCATATATCCCTCCATCACCACTTCCTTCCCTAAGATGGTAAGCAATTTCATATCAATTATTTATGTGCAATCATGTAAAATATTTCCATACTGGTCATGTTGTGAAAGAAGAAACAGAACCAAAGGAAAAAAAAAACCATGGAAAATATTTTAAAAAGTAAAAAATAGTATGCCTCGATCAGCATTCAGACTCCATCAGTACCTTCTCTGGATGTGGATAGCATTCTTCATCATGAGTCCTTTGGAATTGTCTTGGATCTTTGTGTTGCTGAGAATCGCTAAATCATTCAGAGTTGGTCATCATATGATATTACTGTTATTGTGCACAAAGTTCTGGTTCTACTCACTTTACTTTGTATCAGTTCATGTAAGTCTTTCCAGGTTTTTCTAAAATCTGCCTGCTTGTTGTTTCTTATAGCACAATAGTATTCCATTAAAATCATATACCATAACTTAACAATAATTCATACTTACAGCATAAGATCATAAAATCTGAGGTGCATGAATAGTGTACTTGATCATAAGAATAAGTGTTTTAAAGTTTACAAAATGCTTTCTTCTACAATCTTTTGAGATAGTGCAAACGTTGTTGTTTTTTACTTACAGTTTAGTAAACTGAGGTTACATAAGGTTATTGTTAGAGCCAGAGCCCAGTCTTGTCCTTTCTGCCTTCACAACAGCTTTTCTTTATATTTCCTTTCTCTCCTTCCCATGACTGCCACCCTGATCCAGACCCTCTTCTCCTCACCGGACTAGTGCAGTAAAACTTTCTGGTTGATTTTCCGGTCTTAAATCTCTCCAAACTGTAATCCATCCTTTATCCTGCTGCCAAAATAATTTTTCTACATTATAGATTTGACTGTGCCTCCAACCTCCCTCCCTCCACTCAACTCCAGTATCTCCTGATTACTTCCAGGATCAAATATAAACTTCTAGCATTTAAATCTCCCTCCTACCTTTCCAGTCTTCTGACACTACCGCCCAGTGCTTGTGTGCCTCCATGCATTGTAGGCTATAGCAGCTTGCTTACTTGCTATTCCTGGCACATGACACTCCGCCTTCTGTCTCTGTGCCTTTGCCCTGGCATATTCCATGCCTGGAATACTTTTTCTCCTCATTTCCACTTCTTAGTTTTGATGGCTGTCTTCTAGACTTAGCTAGAGTCCCACCTACTGCCTGAGGAAGCTGTAGTGCCTTCCTCTCTTTTGTTATATATCTTGTATGTATCTAATTATTTGTTGTCTCCCTGAGGGGAGGGACTGTTTTTTGTATTTCTTTGTATCCCTTGTGTTTAGCGCAAGGCCTGATACTAGTAAGCACTTAATAAATGTTTATTGACTTGCCTGAATTTAAGTCTTTTTGAGTCTTAAAAATACTGCCTTTAGTGGATTTATATAAATCTATTGTAGAAATACAGCATCATTCTTACCCAGCATTTCTCTCCTTGTCTCCCTCTACCCTTAATGGTTTTCAGGAAAATATAAATAGATAACTAGCAGCACTGAGTATTTGTTAGGTGCCTGCAAACTATGGTAATCTGTTTGATTTTGACCTATGGGGCTGCTTGCCAAAGCATTTGCTATTAAAGCTGGAGTATTTTGCTATGATTGCAGGACCTAGAAATGATATTTTTTAAATTTGAAATATATTTAATATAGGAAAGGAATAGAACCAGGAACAGTAACATTATGCCATATATATGTATACACACACACATGCACACAACCATGTATATATGCACATTCATAAGGAGGTAAAGGATCCTGGAGTGGTTTACCCTTTCCTTTTCCAGTTTATTTTATAGATGGTCAGATTTGAACTCAAGGCCTCCTGACTTGCAGGCCCTGGCATTCTATCCTCACACCTAACTGCTGGTAGAGAGGTATATGTATATACATATGTATAATGGATAACTGGGGCAGGAGAGTGAACTTGTGGTAAAAAGTCTAGACTTTTCATTTCCTCAACTGGAAACTAGCTTTCCTCTCTTTCCAAATTCACCATCTGTATGTTTACACGTGGAAGCAACTTCATTGCTCTGATTTCCACTTTGCCTTTGGTTTTCTCTCTTTCCTCTCGTCACTGACCTTGTTATCTTGTTTACCATGAGTAGCAACTTGGTATTAATGTTTAAAAGAGTATTGTGCTTGGAGGCAGGCAGGTTTGGGTTGCGACTGTCTTTGACACCCAGGAGCTAGATAATTACAGGCAAGTTACTTAAATCTCTTTGTCCCAGTTTCTTCCCTGATCATTAAAACGGTGATGATAGTATGCATCTCCGAATTGTGAGACCCAGGTAAGATAATGGATGTAAGGCGCTCTTCGCAGGACGACATTGAAAGGTTGAATTGAATTTTGAATTTTGGTAACTTTGGTAATTTTTGTTAATCTTTGAAAAATGTAATAAACCAAAGCATCGGTAATACTCGGCTAATGCTAGTAAAAAGTACTGGTAAAAAGTACATAGAATAAAGAGCGATCAGTTTGGATTCAGAGAACCTGACTTTGAATATTGGCTTTGATTTGTGGCCATGTTACCTCGTGTCAGTCATTTCACTTCTCTAGCATTCACTTTTCTCCCCTCTACGGGAGGGAGCAAGATCTGCTAAAATCTTTTCTGGCCCTAAAGCAATGATCCTTGGATCCTAATTATATGTGCTGAATGGAACCATTGTGAATGAGCTTAGTTTTTTTTTTTAAATTTCCTTGATTAGTGTTTGCATATTACATTTTCCCCCTAAAGCCTTGAATGAATAAAAAGCATTTTATTATGTAACAGTATGCAGAGCGGCATGCTTAAGTGCTGAGGATACAGGAGGGAATAATATCCATTTCCGATGTTGAACCTTCTGGCTTGTTTGGTTGATCAGATGCATGTCATTAGGCTTTCTTCCCTTTAAAGAAGAAGAAAGTTTACCTTTTGGACTGGAAGTTACCTATTTCCGAAAGCTGAAAGGATTCCTCCCAGCTATGGGTCAGCATACAATTCCCTGTTGCTGTTAGCTGTTAGAGGCAACTAGGTGGTATAATTGATAGAACACTGGGCCTGGAGTCAGGAAGGCCTAAGTTCAGATCCAACCCCAGACACTTTTAGTTGTGCAACCCTGGGCAAGTCCATTAACTTCTGTTTGTGTTAGTTTCCTGAACTGTAAAATGGAGATGGTAATAGTACCTGTTTCTCAGGATTGTTGTGAGGATCAAATGAGATCATAAAGTAAAGAACTTAGCACCGTGCCTGGCACATAGCAGGCTCTGTATAATGCTGGCTGTTATTATAGTGGCAAGTTTGTTTGGGGAAAATTGTATGTTCTGCAGGAGATGTTGTAAATTGGATAGTAATTGTACGTCTCAATAGAACAGGAGCTTCTTGAGGGTAGGTACTATTTACAATTTTCACTTTGTATTTCCAGCAATTTAGCACCAAGTAGACACTTAATAAATGCTTACGGAATTGAATTAGGCCAGGGTCATTAAAATAATGAGTGTAGGTAAACATTTTGTTCCTGGTGGCCAAGGTGACTACGTGGTTATTATGTTCAGTTAGAGTCTTTTTCCAAATCAAGTCAGCTAACATTTATTAAGTGCTTACTGTGTGTCAGACACGGCTAAGTACTGGGGATACAAAGAAAGATATAAATAAAGCAGTCCCTATTCTTCAGGAGCTCAGAGTCTGTGGAGGAGATAACGTGCAAACAACTGTATACAAACAAACCATAAACAAACAAAACAAGACCTACAGGATAATTGGGTAAGAGTCTCAAGAGAAGGCCCTGAGATTAAAGAAGACTAGGAAAGGCTTCTTGCAGAAGGTGGAACTTGAGCTGAGACTTGAAGGAAGCCACTAATCAGCCAGTCTGTCAGTATGAAGTGATTACTTTGTGCCTGGCAAACTTGAGGTGGGGAGGGGGAAACATTGACATCTAAGGGTGAGAGACAAGGATTGGGAAAGTGCTCCTGCAGAAGGGGCCATCTGACTTAGACCTGAAAGGGATTCTGAGAAGTTGAGGGAAAGGGAGAATCATCGTCTCCATCAAAGACAACTGATACAAAGGCGCTGTGATGGTTGATCAGAGCCTGAGGTGTGAGGACAGCAGGTAGGAGAGTATGACTGAGTGGAATGTGTGTAGGGGGAATAATAAGAAGATTAGAAAGAAAGATAGGAAGAGACAAGGTTGTAAAGAACGGTAAGTAATAAGCAGAGGAGTTTCTAGTTTATTTCAGAAGTAATAGGGAGTCACTGGAATTTATTAGGTGGGAGGATGAGGAGTTCTGTGGTCATACATGTTTTATAAAAAGCACTTTGGCAGCTGTGTGTAGAATGGATGAGAGTGGGAAGAAACATGAGGCAAGGAGATAGTAATTACAAGGGTGAGAGGAAATCAGAGAATGAAGTAGGGCTGTGTGAATGAAAAGAAGAGTTAGTTGCAGAGATAGAAATGACAAAATTTGGCAAACTCCCAATATGTGGATTGAGTGAGAGTGAGAAGTTGAGTGAGACACCAAGTCTTACTGGGTGACTGACAAGATTGTGGTGCCTCAACAGAAGCAGAGATGTTTGGAAGAAGGGGTGAGCTTAAGGGAAAGGAAAATTATCAACATGAATCCATTAAGTTCTTATTACTTGCTAAACACTGGGGATACAATGAAAGGCAAAAAGACAATCCTTGCTCTCAAGGAGCTTACATTCTAATTGGGGAGACAATTATATAAACAATTAGATACAAGATAATGACATTTTTTTTTTATATGTTGAGTTTGAGAAACCTATGGTCTATCCACTTTGAAATATCTTCTAGGCAGCTGATGATGTAGGACTGGAGTTTAGGAGAAGGATTAGGGCTGGATATCTAGGAATCATCTCCATAGAGATGATAACTGGAACTTGAGATGAAATCTCTAAGGGGAAAAATGAGAGCCCAGTGAGGAAGTTAGCCTAGGACAGAACCTTGGAGTATACCCACGGTTAATGGGGGTGACTGTACCAGTGAAGGAGCCGGAGAAGGAGCCATCAGACATTTAGCAGAACTCAGAACATCACCTTGAAAACACAAAGATTAACCAAAGTAAGGAGCTTACATTCTAGGAGGACCACATGTCTATAAATAGATACTTAAAGTAGATACAAAGTACCAGTAAGAAAACCGCTTGGTCCCTTTTCCACAAATTACCATAGATTTCCAAAATGACAAAAAGAAATGTATTGTCAGAGATTGAAAAATTATAGTTTAGGTTGAAGCAGCTTTGTGTCCACCACAATCTAATAAGCACTTATTACACACCTGTTGTGCCTGAGGCACCTTGCTATGCAGTGGGGGGGGGGGGGGAGCGGGGAGGGGGTACAAAGACAAAAAAAAAAAATCCAGTGTAACAGAACGGTAATAGATTCAGAAATGACCGGCAGGCTTTCTCAAACTGTACGCTCTATCTTACATGTTTTGAATTTTAATAAACTTTCAAAAATTGTGTTCTAATTTGTTGATGTTCATTGTCTTACTGTATTCTATCTTGGCCTTTTCTATAATCTAGTAAAGTCACGTTGGCAATCTTGGAACCTAAAAGTCATAGGAGAATCTATGGGAGAATCTCTCCTTTGTCTCCATCCCCAGTGTTTTGATCTAAGGAAATTTAAATGATCTGTTTATTATTGGGTATATTGAATCAAATAGCTGCCAGGTGGTGTCCTGGGTAGAGTCTTGGAATCAGAAAGACTTATCTTCATGAGTTCAAATCCAGCCTCAAACACTTACTAACTGTGGGTCGCTCGCAGGGCAAGTCACTTAAATCCTTTAAAGTTCCTCATCTGTAAAATGTGCTGCAGAAGAAAATGGCAAACGACTCCAATGTCTTTGCCAAGAAAATCCCAAGTCCGGTCATGAAGAATCAGACGTGACTGAAAAACAACTGAGCCATCTTGAACCACATCACCGTCTTTTGGGATGTTTTCCACGGCTCACTCAAGACACTTTGTAGTTGTGTCGTGTGGCCTCATCCCTGTTTAGTTCAGGAAGCAGTGACAGGGTTATTGCTGTTTAATCTGAAATTTTTGAAGATGTAAATAATTGCAAACACCTGTGAAGACAGAGCTTTAAATTGGCACCTGCCCAGACCAATGTCAGCTTACTTCCAAAGTTCATTTCCTTATTTAACTGCTTGTGTTAAAGAGCCCTTGCCCATGTTTTTCTTAGACTGTGCACACTGAACAAAATCCTAACTTAAGTAACAAATGTCTGAAATGTTGTATAGATTTGCCAGTGACTTTTCAACCCAAAGTAGTAAAAGTAAAGGCTTAGGTCCTACTTTTCTTTCTTAAATCTGGATTTCCCCCTTTTTAGATGATCAAAAAGAGGTCTAAGAACCTGTCCATTTAATGTGACTTTAGTTATGAAAGAGATTAAGTTTTCAGGCATCTTTAGTTGCTGGTTATCAAAATGTATGAAATAAGTTGTTTCTTACTTATTTGGATTTTGATATGCTGTTAACCTTGTTGTGTTGTTAGAAACAGATTTTAGATATACCATTGTGTATACTAGCTAATAAAATGGTTATGCCAGCATATGCTTCACAAATATGGCTACATGAATGAAAAATTATCACTTAACATAAAAAACACTAGGTCTATTATAAAACTAAAGATGGAAAAAGCCCCCATGTGGTATCTGTAATTTGTGATAATTTGAATAAAATCATGGTACTTTATTTCAAAATGAACATTCAGGAGTCTATTTTTTAAACCCTTTTAGAATTAACTGGACCTAATACATAGAGCTTAATTTGTGTGTCTTCTGTACTGAATTTGGGAATATTGTACTTTTAATCAACAAATGATTGTTCAGATCCAGGAATAAATATGATATATGTGTGTGTGTGTGTGTGTGTATGTGTGTAATGTCTTATGTAGAACGTGGGGAAAAAAACAATCACGATATTTTTAAAAAGCTGTAAGAAAAATGTACAGTTCTAGACATCAGTTCCACCAATTGATATATAATAGGCATGCTTCTCTTAAGACAACAGTCTTATTATCACAAATGGAGGAAATAGGAAATGGGTAACTGGTCTACTTGGATTATGTAACAGATGTGATTCCTACCCCAAGCCCCTTTCTTTAATTTTGGTTTAGTATTTGACATTTAAAACTTTTGTCTGGTGTTAAGTTTTATTTGAAGTGACTAGTTTGGTGATAACATTTTTTCTTTTCCTTTCTAATGGAATTGCTCATTCTACTTCTTATTTTACATTTGGTTTCAGATGGACTACCAATCATGAGCCTTAATAAATGGGCATGAATATGGCCATTTGTCAGCAAGGTTAAAAGACTACATTACATTAAATCAGTAGATCCAAGTTAGATGTTGATATTGTGTGGCCTATTTAGGATACTCTGACAAGCATTGTTTATGATACCCAAAGAGGGTAGAAGGAAAGTTTTATTGGCATGTGGCAAATATAGAATGAGCCCAAGTGTTGGAATTTATTGAAAATACCTGCTCTCTGTGAGGTTGAACTGCGGTCACTAATGGTGAATCCAACAGCTTTGCTGGGTAACGTGATCCTGTCCTGGCATTTGGAGCCTGATCTTGATTAGCCTGCATTGAAGGATTCTGCCTGCTTGTTCTGTGACATTAACATTCAGAAACATATCAGCTGTGATTGTGCCCTCATCTAAAATTTCTTCAAGTGTATCAACCATTTTCTGGCCACTTTTCTGGTTTGAATTTGATAAAAAGTATGGTAAGAGAAGGGAACCAGCTGCCTCACTTTGGAAACAGAAGTTTAGACAATAGAGATGAATTGTTTCCTGATTTTAAGATATTTCTAATAAAAGAATCTATTTGTAGGTGAACAAGTTGATGCATTGTTCTTTAGTGTAGGCCATATCACACTTAAGCTTTTCCTTAAGGTGGAATTTATTTACATTTTTTCCAGTTTATACTTCCTTATAACTTAAGCCTTTTTTTCTGTGCTCATATATTTTTAATGCTATTCCTACCTTGAATTCCTGCTTTTTGCCCAGCGTTTTCTGTAGTGTGTGTTCATTCATTTCTCAGATTTACTTGATGAATATCCTCATTGTTGTAAAACCAGCCCTGAATAAGCAGAGGTTCTTATGTATGCTACTTTTGACCTTTACAGATTTCAAAGTTGGAAAGGCATCCAGATAGATAAATAGATAAAGCATTTATTAAAAATGCTTACCGTGTGGCAAGCATTGTGCTAAGTGCTGAAGATACAAATACAGTTGAACAAGGTAGCTCCTGGCCCTCAAATAGTTTATATTCTTAAAAAAAAAAATTATTTTATTTTCAATTCTGAATTATTTTCCTCCTACTTCCCTCTTTCCCCATCAAGAAAAAAAGATACAACAGAATCTGTTTCGAATATGTATAGTCAAGCAGAACAAATTCTTACCTTAGCTGTTCCTCTACTCCCCCCCCCCCCCCCCCCCACCCCAACCCAAACTCCAGCCTGCTTGCACTCAGTGACTCACTCAGC
>CM053588.1:111235476-111262447 GCA_028646515.1 Pseudochirops corinnae
GTGATACTGTTGTTGGTGTATAAATTGTTCTCCTGGTTCTGCTTATTTCATTTTACATTATTTTATATGTCTTCCCAGTCTTCTCTAAAACCATTCCCTTCATCATGTCTTGCAGCACAGAAATATTCTATCACATTCATATACCATAACTTGTTCGGCTATACCCTAGTGGATAGGCACCCCTTCAGTTTTCTAAATCTTTGCCACCACAAAAAGAGTTGCTAAAAAATTTTTTTGTACATGTGAGTCTTTTTCTTTTTTCTTTGTTTTCTTTGAAATATAAATCTAGTAGTAGCATGACTGATGCAGTTTAATAGATTTTTGGGCATAGTTCTAAATTGCTTTTCAGAATGACTGGACCAATTCACGCAGCTCTACTAGGAGAGTACTAATGCATCTGTTTTCCCACAGATCTTCCAGCACTAGTTATTTAACTTTTTTGTCACCTTTACTCATCTGATGGGTGGGTGTGAAGTGATACCTCATTTGTTTTTAAGTTTACATTTTAAAAATTATTATTGATTTAGAGCATTTTTATGTGGTTGCTGATAGCTTAGATTTGTTCCTCTGAAAACTACTTATTCATATCTTTTGGCTATTTAATTGACTATTTAATTTAATTGGGAAATCACTCTTTTTCTGGTAAATTTTACTCCATTTCCTATATATCTTAGAAATGAGACCTTTATCAGAGAAAGTTGGTGGAAAGATTTTTTTCCCTGCTTCTCTTCTAATTTTGGTTTCATTGTTTTTGTTTTTGGAAAGCCTTTTTTAGTTTTAAGTGATTAAATCATCCATTTTACTTCTTGTGAACTTTTCTGCCTTTTGTTTGGTTATAAACTCTTCCGTTATCTGTCGTTCTGACAGGTAAATTATGATGTTACCTTTTAGGTCTAAATTATGTACCATTTGGAGCTTGTCTTGCTGCAGTAGTGAGTTATTGGTCTTTATACCTAATATCAACCAGACCACTTTCTGTTTTTCTGGACAGTTAAGTTTTTGTCTTGGTAGTTGGAATCTTTAGGTTGATCAAGTTCTAGACTATTGTACTCATTTCTTTCTGTATATTACGTACCTGTTCCATTAATTAACCTTTTTATTTCTTACCAGTACCAACTTGTTTTGATTCTGGCATTGTAGTATAGTTTGAGGCCTGGTTAGGATATAGACAGTTTCTACCTTGTTTAGTACCTTATGATCGCTTGCTTGTATTTATTTTTTATACTTCTCTTGACTACGGTGTTTGTGTTTTGAATTTTCTACTCAGTTCTGGCGTTTTTGGGAAAGACGTCTATTTCAATTTAGGGTTCATTCCTTCCCTTTATAGCATTATACTCAGTTTTGCTGGGTAAGTTATTCTTTGTTGTGAGCCTAGATTTTTCCTTCTGGAATTTCATATTCTGTTTTCTTTGCTGCTTTATAGTTGTGGCTGCTAAATCTTGGGTGATCTTGATCTTGGCTCCTTACACTATTTTTATTTGACTGAGGTGTGAATGTGAAATGTCTGAGAGTTTTTTCTTTCTTCTTTCATTTCTTTTGAAATGATCAGCAGATTTTTTTTTTTAAAAGAAATCTATGGACATTTTCTTGTATGATTTCTTGAAATGTGATGTCTAGGTTCATAGCTGGTTTCACTAACTTTCAAGTAGTCTAATGATTCTTAAATAATCCTCCTTTGTCTTATTTTTCAAGTCACTGTTTTTGCTGTGAGATATCTTACATTTTCTTTTTTTCAGTTTTTTAATTTTTAAAAAATTATTTCCTGATGTCTCATGTAGTCATTAGCTTTTATTTGTCCAATTCTAATTTACAGGGAGTTGCTTTCTTGGTTAAAGTTTTGTAACTCTTGATCTAGGCTTTTAATTATCTTTTCATATCTTTCTTCTATAGCTTCTATTTCTTTTTTTTTTCTATTTCATTTGGTTTTTAAGATAATTTTTTTAAACTCTTAAAGCAGCAATAACAACGCTCTTGCTTTTTTGACTCTTCTAGGAATTCCAGTTGGACTAGTGTCCAAGGTGCAAGTTTTCTTTGCAGCTTTGCTTGTAGATCTTTTTGAGTCATTGTCTTCTGGGTTTATATCTTTAGCTTCTCTACTACCATAATCTTTTTATATGATAGGATTCTTTTTTTTTGTTTGCTTATTCTTCTCCTACTTCTTATCTTTGGACTAGACTGCACCATTTCGAGGGGACTGTCTAGTCTGAGCTTTTTCTGTCCACTTGTGTCTTCCTGCTTTCACAGCTCAGGCTTGGATGCTTTCAGTGTCCTCCAAGGGTTGTGATCTGGGTGAAGCCTACTCATTGCCCTCCTGGTCGTTGTTCTGCACGTTTCTGACTCAGGTTTGAGTCTACAGTGTCTTGTGTCTGGTTGAGAGTTTCAGAAGACTACTGATGGACTCAACCACTGTTAGTCCACTGGGAAGCTTTATAGGTTTAGAGGAATTCACTTTTAGGCTCTCCTTTGGTCTTGGACTCCTGCCCTGCTTATTCTACTGTAGGCTTCAACCTCTGGATACCTGACTCTGGTCTTGGGGTCAGAGCCATACAGCTGCTATTTCCTTCTGAACTTGTTTCTTGTTCAGTACACAGTACTGAGTACACCAAGACACACTCCTGCTCATCTCCTACAGTCCTAGGTGCAGATTCCCCGTTATCCCCAATCTGACCCACTCTGGATAGTGGCCCAGAGCTTCTAGATAGCACCGATTCCTGTACCTTCTTGAATTCAGGGATCTCTCAGGATCTCTTCCTGCTCCCATATTTCCTGCCTTGGTGCCTCATATTAACTCTTTCAGTCTCTAGACACTGGAATACTCTGCTAGCAGCTGCGCATGGCCAGACCCTCACACCCCTCATATGCAGACCTGTCTGTCTGTGTTCATAAGCCAACCAGCATTTCACTATGATTTTTCCTTGGATTTCTTAATCAAAATTTGGTCTGATGTGTTTTCTAGATCTTTACCAGAGGTGGAGTAGACACATGCTGAGGCTATGGCTTTTCCCCCAAGAGAGTACTGACCTGGTGGAGATCTGGTGGAGTAGCAGTGGTCAGAGAGTAGGGAAGGCCGTGGTTAGAAGACTTTATGCAAATGAGGAACTCAGAGACCCAGGGATGAAGTCTTACATTTCTAGTGGGTCAGAGAGTAGAACCATGGTTGAGAGTAGTTTACCAAGTAGTAGCATGAAACCCACCCTACTTTATGGAGATTAGAGCTGAAGATTCCTTAAGCTACTCTAATTAGCCAGTTTGAGGACTTGGTAAACATTTGAATCCAATCAATCCCAGGCCCCTATAAATGTGATATATAGCACAAGGAAAAAATGTGTTATTGTAGTCTTAGACACCCTTTTACCTTAGGACGGAACCCAGTGTTAAATAGTCATAATCCATGTGACAAAAACTAAAATAAAAAGTCTAAGGAATTTTCTGATACACCTGAAAAAGATACATAGAGAGGAGTCCTTGATCCAGAAATAGTCCATTGAACACAGCATGCTCTTTTAATACAACTTACCAGGATTTTTAGTGTGCTGGACCCTACACAAAAAAAACCACAACTCTTTATCCTTGTGATTTCTGTTCTACCTTAGCCAGTCATTTGTTCTGCATGAACAAATGTGTACAGCAATTATCAATAAATAGAAAAACTACTTGGTAGAGAGAGAAATTTTCTATTTGTTAGATGACAAAGTTTACATCTAGCCTCTTTAAATATATCTTTTGTGTTTCTGAAAACTTGTCAATTTAATTTTTTCTTAACTTGGTATTATTTTAGCCTGAAATAGATTGAGTTCACAACTGTTGTCATAAAACTAATATAAACCCCTTCTACCAGCTTAATCTAATTTAGAATTTTGTATTGACAGAAATATTTACTTAAAGCAAAGTTTACCATGCGGTTTAGAATTTGGAATACCATTACCTGAGATCCAGTGGGATGGAATTCTAAACTGAGTCAACTTCAGTTGACTTCAGGCTTCCTTGGGCAGTTTTGAATTTTTGAATTTAAAGAAGTGGGGCATTGTCTTAGGCATATTTGATGACTTAGTTATCAAAATGAAAAATTTCATAGTGCTATTATTATGCCCTGTTAGAACTTCTTTGTTAAAAATGAGCTCTTTGCTTCAGTAAATTGATGGGGAAAATGGAAATGGGGAGAATGGAAATAGTACCAAACTAAACTTTTTTTAGTAGGCTGTAACATCTCTAAATAGTGCACATCAGGACTGATTTACATGAAACGTATCTATGGAAAGTTGCACAATATTGTTTTAGGAATTCAGAGAGCCACAGATGTTAGAGCTGCAAGGTACCTCAGAAGGCATCTAGTCTGACCTCTTCATTCATGTAGATGAGGACCCCTAGCCCCAGAAAAATCCACTGATTTGTCATGGAGAGTTGGCTGTCATTGCTGGGATGGTGCTTACATATTTTCAGAGTCCAACTTAGTGGGAAATAGAGGTCAAGTTAACATTTCTTAGTGGCTACAAGGACCCAAAGGAAACGAAGAATCAAAGTTCTTCACTCAGAAGAACTAAAACTTTTTAATGTCTATGAAAGAAAAAAAATGGAGGCCTTTTGCTTTGTATACTGCATGTTTTATTTTCTCTGCCACTGTCAGCATTTCTCTACTTTTTCTAGTTAATTTGTAATTTAGAATAAAATCTAGTTCATTTTAGCATTGGTTTTTTACTTTGTTCTCAAAGAATCAGAGGAGTAATAAAACAACTAAGTTAAGGTAGCCAAAAGTTTGTTAGGAAGGAATCCAAAGCAAAATACTAAATATAGAGACTATACTGCAGTGTATTTAACTTCTATACCAGCGAGCAGAGTGTTATTTCTTAGTATAATTTACAAGATTAAGCTTGACTCCAAATCATTAATTACTGGACTATAACTCATATTTTAAATTTCTGCGGGAAGTTTTACAAAACTTTACTGAGGCAAGTAACAATACAGGCATTGCTAAATCAAATTTTTAGAAACAAATTCAGTTTGGTGGGGGAGCCAAGACCCCAGGACCAGTGGCAGCCCAGGGGAGGAAGTATAAGCCATCTGGTAGCTTTCTATTTCAAATCATTATTCTTGTTAACTAGGTGCTAAGCTCAGTTATTTCTGTGCTACTGAAGGAGTTTAAGTTCGGCCAGCACCTTCTACATTTTGGTGTTTGGTGCCAGAACTCCAGTTGCTGTACCCTAGTTAAGGTTCTGTTAATAAATATTTGGAATGTAATGTTTTGGAGTCTTAGTGACTTCCAACTCTTTCAAAAAATCAGTTATTTCCTCTGTTGGATCATGGATTCCAGCATGAATTTATTTTCTTGTTACAGTCATAGAGTTGTTGATCAGCTTTGAGGAAGCTTTTATATATACATATATGTGTTTATGTCTATGTCTATGTCTTTGTCTATGTGTATACACACACACACACACACGCACACATATATTAACCCCAACAACAGAAAGATAGTTGAGTCTGGAATTAAGAAATTCTGATTTCAAGTAATTTCAGACAATTACACTAGCTTGTGACTTTGGGAAAGTAATTTAACCTGTATTTGCCTCAGTTGCCTCAACTGTAAAATGGAGATAAGAATAGTACCTACCTCAAAAGGTTATTGTGAGGATCAATGAGATAATATTTGTAAAAAGTGCTTAGCTCAGCACCTCACACATGGTAGGTTCTATAAAAAATGCTTATCACTTCCCCTTTCCCTTATCCCTTTTCCCTGAAGTAAAGTTGCAGTGGCATCTCTTTAATGCTACAGACAGTCTTTTGTTACACTTTTTCTTGCAGATGAGGCAGGTTGGACTGTGTTAGTTCTCTGTTTTGTTAAAATGTCAAGTGCCATCCCAGCAGAGCAGGAATTGAAATTATGACCCAGAAATGTCCCTCTCCTTGATAAAGTTAAATTATTTCATGCTATCTTCTAGGATTTAAATTTTAAAATATTTTCCATAACATCATCATTATGTAATTTTTCCAGAGCCCCTATCTAAGGAATTCATAAATTCATTTTAAAAAATTTTATTTTTTTCAATTAGCAAAAATCTTTCTTATCACCCTTCCCTCAAACCCCCCTCAATTTGAGAACTAAAGAAAAATATAACCTATTACAAACATGTATAGCCAATAAAATTACATTTCTACCTTAGCCGTGTCCAAAAATATTAATTTCATTCTGCAGTCTGAGTCCTTTTATCTCTCTGTCTTGAGGTGGGTAACATGATTCATCTGTTAGTCCTCTATGATGTCATTTGGTCATTTCACTGATAGGAGATCTTAATTATTTCAGTTTTTTACCATTACCATGTTGCTGTCATTGTATAAATTATTCTCTAGGTTCCGTTCCCTCTACTATACATCAGTTTATGCAAGTCTTTCCAGGTCACTTTGAAACCATCCCCTTTGTCACTTCTTGCAGTACAATAGTATTCATCACATTTATATATGATAAATTGTTCATCCATTCCCCAATTTATGAGCACCCCCTCAAATTCCTATTCCTTGCCACTCCAGAAAAAGCTATCAATATTTTTGTACATCATTAAAGTTTGTTTGGTTTAGGAATAATTCCTCCTTTAATCTACCCTCCCTTTTATTCCTTTTTCCCTTCCCCTCATAATTTCCCTGTTAAGTAAAATGTATTCCTATACCCAGCCATGAGGGTGTATATGTATTCTTCCTTCCTTTAACCAATTCAGATGAGAATCAGGTTAAAGTATCAGCTATTCATCTACTCCACCTTTTTGTTTATAGATTTTTTACTTGCATACTGTTTATGTGACAGTTTTCCCTAGTCTTCCTTTCCTTTCACTCCCAATGTATTCCTGTTTTCCTCTCTTTTTATTCTTAATATCATTATGACATAATAGAACCACTTCTAGGCCTTGTCTAATTGGACTTCTATGAACCCTGATGATAGATTTCAGAGGGCATACATGGATCATTTCCTTATATTTTATATTTGTTGAATCCCTTATCTCTGTTCATTCAGGTTTACCTTTTTGTGTTTCTCTTTACTCCTTTGTTTGAACTTCAGAGTTTCTCTGTAGCTCTGTTCTTTTCACCAGGAAAACTGGGAAGTTCTCTATTTCAGTAAATGTCCATTTTCCTCCTTGTAGCATTATAGTCAGTTTTCCTGGTTAAATTATTCTTGACTGTAAGCTCATATCCTTTGCTTTCTAGAATATTTTATTTCAAGTTTTCTGTTATTTTATAGTGGTTGTTGCTGAATTGTGTATGATCCTGACTGACTCTTTGGTACTTGAATTCTTTCTTTCTGGCTACTTGTAGTATATTTCCTTTCACCTGGAAGACCCTGGATTTTCTTTATGATCCTGGAAATATTTTGGGGTTTCTTTCAAGAGTTGACTGATAGATTTTTCTTGTTGCTTCTATGTTACCCTCTGTTTCTCTGAGATCTGACAGTTTCCTTGAAATTAGATGTCTAGACTTTTTTTTTATTCCAGTGTTCGTATAGCCCAAGGATTCTTAAATTTTTTCTTTTTGATCTGGTTTCTAGGTCAGTTTGTTTTTGCTATGAGATATTATGCGTTTTCTTTTATCCCCATTTAAAAAAAATTGTTTTAATACTTTTTGTTGTCCCATGGAGTCACTGGCTACCTATATGTGGTCCATTTGAATTTTCTTGGATCAGATTTTATACCTATTGTGCCAACTTGTTAATTCCCTTTCCAATTCTTTCTTCCATAACTCTCATTTCTTTTCTAATTTTTTCCTCAAGCACTCACATTCCATTTACAAAAACATTTTTTAACTCTTTGTTTTTAAATCTTGCTTCATATTTTTCCAAGAATTCTGGTTGAGTCTGGGTCCAATTGTTTTTTTCTCTGAGTCTTTGTAAGGATTGTATACAATGTAAGATATTTTAGATTCCATCTTTTTTTATGTCTTGCACATCTGTGCCACCATAATTCTCTTTTTTTTTGAGGGGGGTGATCAATGGCTTAATATATAATATATACTATGCAATAATAGTATGCATTATTATCATATGAAGGACTAGTCTTGCTGTCTCCTTGTATCTTTAGGACTTAGTGTATTGCCTATGGTAGAAGTTTAATAAATGTTTGTTGTTGAAATGAACCAGTTAGGTTTAGGGATTTTCTTTTCCAAATAGCATCTTTATGGTTTCATAAGTTAGATGGTCTCATATGTCTGTTTTGTAGAAGAGTGGTGGGGAAAAAGAAAAGTACAGAAAAAAATCTCATTGCCTTCTGGTTCAGCCAACTCAAGGCAAATTATGCCATGTGTTCCATCCTGTGGCTCAGACTGACTTTCCTCAATGGAATGCATGTTTTCCAGCTACCATCCTTTCATGATCTTCCCACATCAGCTGGCAGAAAGCATTTGGTTCTGAAAAACACCCACAAATTGATGGGTATCCAGTTGGTTCTCCAGCTTTCTATAGTGTAGGGAAATATCAGTGTTTCAACACTGGTATGACATGGCTTTGTAAAGCAAATTTAAGCTTTATAATAAATATTTGTAATTTATGACTGTGTTCTAGAGAAGTGGATAAGAATAGGTAATTTTCTCTTGCAAAATTTTTCCCAGTACCTGGCACATAGTAGGTATTCAGTAATACTTGTTAACTGATTTATTTTGTTCTCTATATCAAATGGAATGTTAAAATTTCCACTAAAGTAAATATAGAATCATGTTTAGAAGTATCTTAAAAGTTATCTGGTCCAAAACCCTGCCCAAATGAATGAATGAAAGAAGACCAGGTAATGTGCTAAGTGCTAGGGATAGAAGTAGAAAAATGAGACTGTCTCTGCTCTTAAGGAGCTCATATTCTAATTGGGACAAACAGTATACAGAGGAGGGTTCAGCTGTGGAAATGATGGAAAGGCTAGGGATTCTTATGGTGTAGAGCTAGTGGAAATCTTTCAGGGGTCTGGAGGGCATTGTATCAGTGTAGATTTTAAGGCCTAAAGCTGGAATACTATCTAGAATAGCCATAATAAGTGATCATCTTCATTCCATTTATGATCATCTTTGCTCCAATTTAAAAAAAAAAATTAAGCTGACATCAGCTTCCTTGTAATTCCCTCCCTTGTGTCCCAGTTTCATGTGTAAGCAAAGGAGAACAAGTTTAATTCCCTTCCATGATACAGTCCTTTATACCTTTGAAGACAGGCATCAAAATTCTGTTTCTATATCCTCCTCCCTTAAGTAATTTGTATTTCTTTATTCATTCCTTCTCTTCCTTCCCCCCCCCCCCCCCCCCAGGTTAGATTTCCCTTCAAGCATCTCCTTTCAGTCTTTGTGTTGCATGGTTTAAGACTTCTCAGTATCATAATCTGCACTGGGTGTGCTAAGGTTTGTAAAGGTGCCTTCTAAAGTGTGGAACCCAATTGGATATAGTACTCAAAAACTATAAAATAATGTTCTCTAGCCATCTTGTATGATTGCATCTGGTTTTTCTCAGTCAGATATAGAACTTTATGCTGATCCATATCAAATTACATTTTATTAGCTTTGACCCGCTGTTCTGTACTGTCAGAAGAGGTTTGGAATCCCTGTTATCCAGTGTATTGGCTGTCTGTGACTTTTCTGTCAGCTGCCCATTGGAGAAGCGTGGCATCGCTGCCTTCATCCGTGTCATTGAAAAAAAATGTCAGATGGAAAAATGCTAAGGCACAGAGTCCTATAGTATGTTATTAGACATCTCCCTCCTGTGTTGACCTCTGGTTATTGAACAACACTGCAGATACAGTCATTCAACTAGTCCCATATCCATCTAACTGGATTATTGTCTGTCATTAACTCACTTCTCTCCAGCTTGTTCGCAAGGATGCCTGGGAGATTTTGGGAAGGGCCCCATTTTTTTAGTAACCTTGTCAAAAAAGAAATTAGTCTGGCATTCCTTCTTGTAATTTTTTAAAATTTTCGATTAATTTTTTTCTCCTTCCCACTTCACCTCACATTGAAAAGAAAAAACAAAATAAAACAAAATCCTTACAGCAAATTATATATATATATGTATATGTATATATATGTAATATATATGTATATATTTTCAAGTAAGACAGATTCCCACATTGACCATGTCCACAAATTTGTCTCGTTTTGTATCTTGAACCCATTGCTTCTCCCTTAAGAGATAGGTAACATATTTCATCATCAGTCTGTTGAAATCATGGTTGGTCACTGTATTGATTGGAGTTCTTAAATCTTTCAGAGTTTTCAAAGCCTTTACAGTTTTGTTGTTATGTAAGCTGTTCTCCTGGTTCTGTTCACTTCATTATTTCTCATGGTGTAATTGTATCATGTTGCCTTCATAGATCATAATTTGTCCAGACATTCCCTAATTAATGGGTACTCCTTTTTCCAGGTCATTGGAGAAGGGAAGGGAGGAAAGGGAATAAGCATTTACTGCACACAGACACTGAAACAAGTACTTTACAAATATGATCTCATTTGATCCTCACAACAACCCTGTGAGGCAGGTGCTTTTATTGCCATCATTTTGCACTTGGGAAAAGCGAGGTACACAGAAGTTAAGTGACTTGGCCAACATCTCACAGGTAGTAATTGTCTGAGGTCATATTTGAACTCCCATCTTCTTGACTCCAGGCCCAGTGCTGTAGCCACTGCACACATTGTGGCAGTTGGGGTTAAGTGACTTGCCCAGGGTCACACTGTTGGTAAATGCCTAAGGCCAGATTTGCAGGCTCTCCTGTCTCCAGGACCAGTGCTGTTTCCATTGCACCACCAAGGTGCCCCCCTCCTAGTGCTTTTTAACCATGACCAAAATGTAACTCCAGATGTTTTAGTACACATGGGTCTGTTTTTGCTTCCTTTGACCTTTTTTGGAGTATAAGCTTCATTGTGTCATTGGCTGAATTTTTTGGAATAGTGTCACATTGCTTTCTAGAATAGCTGGCCCAATTCACAACTCTATGAACCCCTCCAAAATTTGTTAATTTCCTTTTTTCCCTTCTTTACCAATCTGATAGGTGTGAGATAGAGCCTCAGAGAAACTTTAATTTTCATGTCTTTAATTATTCATAATTTGGGGCATTTTTTCATATGACCATTGATAGCTTGGATTTCTTCCTTTGGAAACTACACATTCATATCTGTTGAGATTTTATGAAATGAGGATGGCCTTATCATAATCCCTCAGAATTTGGTAGTAGAACCCCACTTGTCCTGGGACAGGGACAATGTTCATATGTTAGTGTTCTGACATAACATCACTGTGTATCCAAGGGCAAGTTTCATCCCAAGGAATCACTGAAGGTGAAGAATAATTGGCACTTTTTAATTGTGAATTTTATAGTATCAGAATTTTAAGAAATGGCAGAAGACCTATTGATTTTTAGATTTTTTTTTCCTTTGAGACCAACTTGCTAGAACTCTGTTTCCTGTCCTCACTTTAAAAAAATAAATTCACTTATCTTATTGTTTTTTTTTTGGTGGGGGGTACAACTTAGCAGCAATATGTATTTTATGTGTTATAAACTTATTTCAAAATTAATATAATTTGCTAAACTTTTTTTTAAAATTAAAATTTTAGGTTTTTTTTAATCAGCAAAAATTAACCTGCCTTCCCCCTCAATTGAGATTGAAAGAAAAATAACACTCCTGTTACATATATCTATAGTTAAGCAAAATAAATTTCTGCATTGACCAAGTCTCGTGTGGGGGGTGGGGGTGGGGGGGATGTGTGTGGGTGTGTGTATATCTATGTTTCAGTCTGTCTGATTTTGTACTGCAAATCTTTCACTTCTCTCTCTGGAACTGGGTAGTATGTCTCATCATTAGTTCTCTGGAGGTTCTTCATACTTTTCAGAGTTCCTAATTCTTTCAAAACTGTTGGTTTTAACCATATTTTTGTCATTATATAAATTGTTCTGCTTCTGCTCGCTTCACTCTGCTTCAGTCTATTTGTGTTCCCCCGTTTCTCTGAGACTCGTTATTTCTTATAGTACAGTAATAATATTTCAACACATTTATATATGGATATGTATATATGTACATGGTTTGTTCAACCACTCCCCAGTACATGAGCACCCCCTCAGATTTCCTTTTCTTTGCCACCTCAAAAAGAGCTTTAAATATTTTTATATATCCTTAGACTTTGTTTTACTGGGGATTAGTCTCCCCTTTATTATACTGTCTCTCAAATTTTCCCTTCTTTCTGTTCTATTTACCTGTTGAGTAAAATGTATTTCTATACCTAAATCTGTGTGTGTGTGTGTGTGTGTGTGTGTGTGTGGTGTGAATGAATCCTTTCTTCCTTTAACTTATTCAGATGATGAGAGAGATGTTTAAGCATCAGCCTCTCCTCCTGTCTCTTCTCCTTGTATAAACTTCTATTTGTACCCTGATTATGTGACATAATCTTCCCTAAGCCTATTTTCCCTATCCCTTTAATCTATTCCTCATCCCCTCCCTTTCCATTCTTTGAGATCATCAAGACATAACCAAATGACTCCCAGTCCTTCTGCCTAATTAGATGTCCTCTATGGCCCCAGTGATGATAGGGTTCAGTGAGGACACATGTATCATCTCCCCATATTAGAATGTATGCAGTTTATCCTTGCTTAATCCCTTAAAATAGTTCATTCTTGTTTACCATTTTATGTTTTTCTTAACTCCTGTGTTTGAACTTCAGAGTTTTTACACAGCTTTTGTTTTTTCATCAGGAATGTTTCAAAGTCCTTATTTCATTAAAGGTACAATACCTCTACTCCCCACCCCTACTAGGATTTATATTCAGTCTGTTAGGCAAGTTATTATTGATTGTAAGCCTGTATGTTTTGCCTTCTTGAGTATCATATCTAAGTTCTCCTTTTTAACGGTGGCTAATAAATCATGTGTGATCCTGACTGTGGCTCCTTGTTACTTAAATTTTTTTTTTTTGTGGATGATTGTATTTTTATTTTTTTCCTTTAATTTGTAAGCTCTGGCCTTTTCTGGATTCTTGGGAGTTTAAAATTTTTTTAGCCTTTTTTCAGTAGATGAGTAGTGTTTCTTTGTTTTTCCACCTTGTCCAGTGGTTATAAGAGATCTTGAGAGCTTTCTTTTATGAGTTGTTGAAATATGTCTAGGCTCTTTTTTGGGCATGACTTTCAGGTAGTCCAATTCTAGGTTTGTCAGTCATTTCATATAATTTTTCATATATGTAAAATATAATATAATATAATATAATATAATATAATATAATATAATATAATATAATATAATATAATATAATATAATGGTTATTCCTTATAAGAATTGCAACTGCGTGTTTCTAAGGGATACTCTGCTTTCCACAAAACCTGGCAGAGAGTGGGAATTGAGTAAGAATCTAGACACTAAATGCTTTGAAGTAGACATCATGGGAATGGTAGAGATCTGGTGAAGGTACTTGGAGAATTGGAGGGAGTGTTCAGGTTGTAGTTTCTTTCCTGTATTCTATAGGTGGGGAAAGAATCCAGAAAGTCTGTCTCTTTCTAGACTCATCTGGCAGTGGGGAGGTAGAGGGGTGGGGGGATGGGGTTAGAAATTGTCCATGTATTTCCTGATTAGAAGTGCTGGTATCCAAGTGAAGTGTTGGTCAAAGTTTCTGTTTCTATGAGTTAGTAGGTTAAGGTCCAGGAAGACCAGCCTCTTGTTCATCTGGATTTCAGCAGTCACTTCAGGTTCCTAGCGTTAAGATAGGATGAGGTACAATTGAATTTTATTCCCAGGTTTTTCTTTGCCCCAACCCCTCCCCCCACATTACTCATAGCACACTAGTTTTCCATCGCAATCATATGCTACAAGTTGTTCAGCCGTTCCCCAATTGATGAGCATCCCTTTAATTTCCAATATTTGCTACCACAAAAAGAACTGCTATAAAATATTTTGTACAGCTCCTTTTCCCTTTTCTTTGATCTCTTTAGGTACAGACATAGTAGTAGTATTTTTGGGTCAAAGCATATGCACAGTTTTATAGCCCTTTGGACATCGTTTCAAATTGTCTCTAGAATAATTGGACTGATTCACAGCTCTACCAACAGTTTATTAGTGTACTTACTTTCCCACATTCCCTCCATCCAGCAGTTATCATTTCTGATAGGTGTAAAAGTGGTAACTTAGGGTTGTTTAAATTTGAATGTCTCTAATCAATAGCGGTTTAGAACACTTTTTAATCTGATTATAGATAGCTTTGATTTCTTCTGAAAACTATCTGTTCATATCCATTGACCATTTGTCAGTTGGAGAATGGTTCTTATTTTTAAATTTTTGACCCAGTTTGCTACATATTTGAGAAATGAGGCCTTTATCAGAGAAACTAGGTGGAAAAAATTTTTGATATTAGTTCATTGTCTGTGATATCTTTTAGCAAAATGTAGTTTCCCTGATTATCTTTTAAAAATTCAATCCATTTTTGCTTTTGTTTTGTCTGAGATCATCATGTTGTCTATACTTGCTTTAGTCCAATTAATCTTAAAATTTTCATCCCAATCTGTTTTTCAGGTCATTTGTTTTGACTATTTGACATTTTCTTTCTTTTTTAGTAGTCTTTTGCCTTGTTTTTAATGTTTTTTTTTGTCTTAGAGAATCAAAAGCTTCTTGATTCAAATTTTCAGGGAGTTGGCTGCTTAAACCAGGTTTTATACCTCCTATGACAGGCTGTTATTTCCTTTCGAGTTCTTTCTTCCATAGCTCTCATTTCTTTTCCAATTTTTAATTCTACAACATCCATATCATTTATTAAAAACTTTTTAAAAACCTCTTTTTTAAACTCTTACTTCATCTTTGCCATGAATTCTGGTTAAATTTGTGTTCAAGTTGTGTTTTCTTTGAGGCTTTGCTTGTAGATGTTTTATCTTCTAGTTTTGTGTTTTACGTGTCCCTTTTACCACAATAGCTGTCTGTAGTGGGATTCTTTTTTCATTTGTCATTCTTTTAACCTACTTCCTGACTGAAGACTTGCTGTTAGAGCTAGCTTCTTTGCACTTTTGGAGGGAATGTCTGAATTTGTCCTTCTACTGCTTTCTTGGCACATTGAGTGTTGTGTTATTCCAGGATCCCATTGGCAGCTCAGGTTTTGGATCTGTAGACTTTCAGTATTTTCAAAGTGGTATGATTCAGGGCAAAGTCTGATCATTGCCACCCTCATCTGAGCTCTGCAAGTTCCTGAGCTGCATTTGTATCTAAGCAATAATAAACTGCTGCTGCACTCAGACCCTGTCAGCTATGCCACCTGGAAAGATCTGCTGGTTCAGAGGGACAGAATTGGAGGCTTCTCTTTAATCTGGGATTCCTGCCCTCTGTATTTCTCTGTGTGCTTCAGGTTGAGTTAGAAGCTGGGACTGAGATCCTCATTCTGCTTCTGGAGTCAGAGCCACACAGCTGTTGCTTGCTTCTGAACATGCTCCTTGCTTGATATACTTGAGTCCTTTTCTCATCTTGTACTGCCAGCTCAGGTTCCTTCCTCCTTTGATCTCTGACCTGAGAGTGAGTGACAGAGCTGTCATGTGTGCCCCTATTTCAGCCCCCTACAAAGGTTTGGCCTTATTTGTGTTGAATCTAGGATCTCCTCTTGTCTTGGTGTAGTTTCTCCCTCCCATGGGACTCCATCCCACTAACCCTTCCAGGGCCAACACTTCTGACCATATCCCATCACCACTGTGTGTCCACAGACCTCTTTGACTGTTTCCCAATGTTGACCTGGGCTGGAAAAATGACTTACTCTGACATTTTATTGGATTTCTGCATCAGGATTCAATCTGGTGTGTTTTCTGGATCTATTTGGAGCAGTGGAGGGTAGGGGAGTGGGAGCTCACTGTATTTCTTAATGCTGATTACACTATCTTGGCTCTGCCACTAAATAAACTACTTTTAATAATACTTTATAGTAACTTTTTTCCTATGTGTGTGTGTTTTTTAAAGGTTGCTATAAAGATTATAGATAAGACGCAGCTGGATGAAGAAAACCTCAAGAAGATTTTCCGAGAAGTTCAGATTATGAAGATGCTCTGTCATCCGCACATCATCAGGCTATACCAGGTACAAAAATCGTGACGCTTCTCCTCAGAGCCCCAAGAAGAGCCACCTAGTAGTGCCGCTGCCGCCTTCAAAGAAAAAAGGCGGCGGCAGGGAAGGAATGGCAGATAGCACAGACATTTGGACCGTTCATTGAGGATTGTTGTGAGGATCAAATGAGACATTATTTGTGAAACGCTTAACAAAGTGTTATTATATAAACGCTGGCTGTTATAATTCTCATCACAGAACACTTGCTTCTTCTTGTTGTTCGGTTGTTTTTCAGTTACGTCTGACCCTCTGTGACCCCGTTTGGGGTTTTCTGTGCAAAGATACTGGAATGGTTTGCCATTTCCTTTTCCAGGCATTTGCTTCTACCTAGCCTTAAAAATCCGAGTTTGGCCCCAGACAAAATTTTAAGTAGCCATCATCCGTCTGGGACACTCAGTGTGGGCACAGAACAACCCTCTAACTCTGCACACCTCACTCCTGCCCCCCACGCCCACCCCCAGCTCCTTAGTAGCCCCCTCAGTAACATACTTTCCTCGGTCCTCAGCCTGTCTGATCCTTTCCTAACCTTTTGGTAAACGTTTAAACTTGTATTTCATTTTGAATTTGACTTTTCCCTCACGGCAAGAATTTTACAGCTCAGGATTTGATGAAAACTTAGACATCTTGTTTTGGCCAAATAATGCCTTGAGATTCTGTGAAAAGTCAGAGGTCTCGTGAGTTCATCATGATGTGTTGGCTATTGTTATGGTTTATTGCTTAGCTCCCTGTGTACGTAACCCAGTGGTCCTCTAGTTCAACTGGACCTGAGCAGGAATCTGATGATACTTAGACATTCAGTATTTGCAAGAAAGTTTTCTATCTCCCTCCTCCCTCTACTAAAATCCTCAACTCTGAAGTTCAAACCCTCTACCAGCCTTGTTCCCTCTTGTTGCAGGGATTACTGGCATATGTCATTACTCTTAATGATATAGACCATATCATTGCTAACTCAAAGAGAAAGGAAGCTTTTATTTATATCAGGACAAAATCTTACTGCAGTTTTCATTTTTTTTTTTGTGTTCTCACTTCCACCCTGTGAGACCACGATTGGTCATTAAAATTAAGCAGTCATTGACTACTTTTCAGTTCTATGTATCTTTACATTTGTGTCAATATAATGTATATTTTCTTCTGTCTACATTATTCTGCATTATTTCTCATATATTATCCTAGAGACCTAATGCTTTTGTTTTTAATACATTTTATTATCATTTGTTTTTTATATCACCAGAATTTCTCCCAGTTTTGTTCCCTCTACTCCACTCCAGCTAGCCATCCCGTATAACAAATAATATTTTTTTAAGAGAAAACAAAAAAGAAGGGAAAAAGAGACCAAAAAAAAAATTAGCAAACCCAACCAGTACAATGAAAGGGTCTGAAAATATGTCTAGTATATGATGACTGTGGACCTTCCACTTCTGCAAAAAACATTTTAGTTTTTTCTGAGGCTGGATCTTCCTATCAGATCTAGACTCGAGGAAACCATTCATGGACCTCTTCCCACTGAATGGCATGTAATCTTTGACCTGTTTTGTTTCTGACCTAGGCTGATTCACCAGTCCTTGGCTAGGTTGATGACACTTTCTTCCTAGAGGTTTACCATATTACAAACAGTGCGGACACTCAATCAGTTTTATCTCTACTAAAATCCTCAACTCCGAAGTTCAAGACATCTACCAGCCTTCTTCTCTTTAGTAGCAGGGATTACTGGCATGTGCTATCACTCTTAATATATGGACATTATAGTAACTTTATTTACTTTATGTAGTTATATACTTTATATAGTTACTTTACTTACATAATTCTAAATTGCTTGCCAAAATAGTTCCATTGGCTCACAGCTCCACCAGAAATGTACTAGTGTGCCTCCAGGATTGATAATTTACATCTTTTGTCACCTTTGCCTATTTGTTGGGTGTAAGGTAAAACCTTATAAAACAGTAATAGTAATTATGATAATAATAATATCTACTGCTTACATAACACCTCCTTTGTGCCAGGCACTGTGATAACCAATTTACAAATATTATCTCATTTGATTCTCATGGCAACCCTGGGAGACTGGAGCTATTGTCTTGACCCTCCCACCCCCCCATTTTATGCTTGAGGAAACTAGAAGTTGAGTCACACAACTGTAAATAGCTGAGACTGTATTTGAATTCAGAGCTTCCTGATTTCAGGTACAATACTGTATTTGCATTATTAGTTATTTGGAGCAGTTTTTCCAGATGGTTATTAATAGTTTACCATTTTGAGAACTATTATATCCTTTGACCACTTCTCTGTTGTAGAATGGCTTTTGGTCATTCTCTTTCTCTCCTGTCTCTCCCTCCCTCTCTCTTTCTCTCCTGTCTCTCCCTCCCTCCCTCCCTCCCTCTCTTTCTTTCTCTCTTTCCCTCTCCCTCACACACACACACACACACACACACACACACACACACACACACACACACCTTTGTATATCTTGGATACCTTGGATTATCTGAGAAATTTAATAAAAAAGATGTTTTTTCCCCTTTTGATCACTTCTCTTATCCTGGATGCATTCAAATTTTGTTTGTGCAGAATCTTTTCATAATCAGTTATTATTTTATTTTTTGTAATCAACTCACTCCTTTTATTACTCATACTCATGTCTATGAAATTGTGAAGAAAATCTTGTCAAATGTAGCAGTTTATATAATAAACCATACATTATGAAAAAGTTAGATCCCTGATCTAATGATAGAGATGGTTCAGTGTTAGGAAAACAGTCAATATAATTAATAGTATTAAAAACAAACATCCAAGACCACATAATTATTTTAGTATGTGCAGAAAAAAGCCTTTCACAAAATACAATTCTGCTTTGTGCCAAAAACCCTACAAAGTATATATGCTTAGTGAGATTTTAAAAAAAACAACATTAAAAATATCCAAAACCAAAAGCAAGCATCATATTTCACTGAGGATAAATTAGAATTTCCCCCAATAAATGAGGAAGTAAAGCAGGCATATTAAAGTAAATAAATTGCTTTAATTAGAAATTAATTAGTTTAGAAAAGAACCAGATCATATGCTTGTGTTGGAGGTGGGGTTTTGCATAGTCTTGCAATATTTTATTTCACTTAATATCCATAGATGTGTGACTTGTGTTTTTGATTGTCTCTCAGAGTGGAAGCTACTTCTACTGAAATAAATTATCACCTTATCTGTAACCTAGAGTTACTGTACAGAGAGATTAAGTGACTTTTCCATGGCCAGAAATAGTATGTGACAGAAATAGGACTACATAGTAGCTATATTTTTTTAAACATTCTTTTCTTCTAAAATTTTGATTCCCAAATTCTTTCCTTTCTTCCTACCCCTACCCCACTCACCAAGGAGGCAAGCAATATCACATCAGTTATACATGTGAAATTATGTAAAACATATTTCCGTATTAGCCATATTCCCCCCAAAAGCACGAAAAATAAAGAAAGTGAGAAAATTATACTTCAGTCTGCATCCAGAGTTCATCAGTTCTCTCTCTGGAAGTGGAGGACATTTTTATAATAGGTCCTTTGGAATTGCCTTAGATCGTTGTATTGATCAGAGTGACTAAGCCTTTCACGGTTGATCATCATTACCACATTGCCATTACTGTGCACAGTGATCTCTCCTGGTTCTTCTGGCTTCACTTTGAATCAGTCCTTGTAGATCTTGCCATGTTTTTCTGAAACTACCCACCTTGTCATTTCCCACAGCACAATAGTACTCTATCACAAATGTATGCCACACCTTGTTCAGTCATTCCCCGGCTGATGAACATCTCTTTGATTTCTAATTCTTTGCCACCATAAAAAGAATCGCTATAAATATTTTTTGTACATTTAGTTCCTTTTCCTTTTTCTTTGATCTCTTTGGAATATAGACCTAGTAGTAATATTGCTGGGTCGAAGGATATGCAGTTTTATAGTTCTTTGGGCCTTTGTTCTAGGAGATATATTCTTAACCAAATGAGGAATAAAAGCAATTAAGAAAGATAAAGTATATAACATTGATCATATGAAACTCAATAGCTTTTACACAAACATAATTGATACATCTATGTAAGAAGTGAAGTGATCAAATGAGAAAAAAATCTTTGCATCACAATTCTCAGATAAGGGTTGAATATTCAAAATATATAGACAGCAAACAGAAGTATACATTTATAGATGTATATATGCACACAGCTATGTGTATTTTTGCAAAATAATTTTTTCACAAAATTAAGGTACCTAAGATAAGCAAAGTGATCAAATGAGAAATCAAACTTTGCATAAAATTTTCCAGATAAATGCTAAGTATCCAAGATAAATAGAACAGATATATACATTTTAATACACATATGACTGGGTCTTAGTTGATGTTTAATATTAAAATCTTGTATTTATTTTTAATACGTGTATAAATATAAAGATACATACATGTATGTATACATAAATACATATGCATACATATATTGTGTGAATGTGTGTATAAATATTTCTTATTCCCTAGTAGAAAAATGGTCAGGAAATATGAACAAATAATTCTGAAATGATTGATAATCTATAAATGAAAGGATACTTCATGTCATTAGTAAGAAGAGAAATGCAAAGAAAAGCAACCTCATACCCAGCAAATTGACAAAGATGACAAAAGATAGGAATGGCCAGTGTTTGAGGTATTGCAGAAAGATAGTACATTTTTGTGTATCTGTGGATAAGTGTTACCATTTTGGACAGTAATTTAGAATTATGGAAATGAAGTGACTAAATTGCTGATATCTTTTGATCGAGAGCAGCAATTATCAACCTGTGGGTTGCGACCCCTTTGGGGGTCAAATGACTCTTTCACAGGGATTGCCTAAGACCATCGGAAAACACATATTTCCGACAGTGTTAGGAACCAAGACACCTAAAGGGTCGCAGCATTAGGAAGGTTGAGAACCACTGATCTAGAGATTATATTACTAGGCCTGTACCCTGAGTAAGTAATTAATAAGAAGAAAGTTCCCATACACCAAAGTATTTATGGCAGCATTTTTTTGTGATAGCAAAGAAATGAATGGATATAAAGTAGACGCCTTTCAGTTGAAGAATGGTTAAACAAATGGTGGCCTATGAATGTAACAGAGTCTTACTGTTCTTTAAAAAGTAAGAACCGTGATGAATTTACATGATCTGATACAGAATGTAGTATCAAGGAAATAACATGTGCAGTTACAACATTGTAAATGGAAAGAACAACCACAAAACATCCCGAAGTTAATGTTGCAGAATTACAGAGAACAAGTATGGGCCCAAAGAAGAGAGATGAGAAGACAGCTTCTCGCACTCCATCACAGAGAAGCAGGACATCCACAGTTCAGACTCTTTTAATGTATTAATTGAGTTTGTGAATTTGTTTTTGTCTTCTTTTATTTTCTTTAAAATATATTATTTGTTAAATAGGATGACTTGCTGCAGTAGAATAGAAATCAAAACAGGGAGAAAGTCTGGTGATAGAAAAAAACAAGATATCAATTAAAAAATAGAAAAGCATATCATATACCTTTCATAGCTCAGGGTAGGAGATGTGATTCTGTGGTTTTCTTAATTCCTCATATTTTTCCTTTCTTATAGTGGCATAATGTTCCATTCCATTCATATTTCATTCATATACTATTCATATTTTTTATTCAGCCATTTCCTAATTGAAGGGCACTCTCCTACTCTTGTTATTTCACACACCCCTCACCTCTCATTTTATTTTATTTTTTGCAGTAGGGAGAATTTCATAGTGATTTGCAAAGAGTACATGTTAGTTTCTCCCTGACTCTTAAGCTGGGCTGTTCACGATCAGTGCAGTTAGTCATTTTTCAGTTGTCTGACTCTCTGTGACCCCATTTGGGGTTTTCTTGGCAAAGATACTGGAGTACTTTGCCATGGTTTTCTTCAGTTCATTTTACAGATGAGGAAACTAAGAGTTAAATGACTTGTCCAGGTTCACTGGGAGGGCTTCTCGAACAGTTCGAGCCTTTTGGAACCTCTGAAACTACCCTCCATAGCAGTAATGTTATTATTTCCCATAGTATAAGATGTTTCCCTGGGATCCCTTTACCTTGTCTCCTGGGTCACGTTGTAGGTAGCAGAGCCAAAGTAAAATGCTGTCTTATCCTTCCAAATCTTTCCACTATAGTATATTGCCTCTCCTGGGTTCAAATCCTAGCTTTGTTACTTACTAGACATGACATGTTAGGAAATTCCTTCACCCCTCTAAAATTCATTTTCCGCATTTTTAAAATATCAAGATTATTCTCAATAACCACTGAGGTTTCTTCCAGCTCTTAAATTCTATGATTCTGTTTCATTGTCTTAATGACAAGCTGCATCATCAGCTTTGCTTCTCTAGGTCTTTATTTTAATCCTTATTTTAACAATGGTGTTCTGGATACAACACTACCCCAACTCAATTTAGTAATGCTAATGGCTGGAATTTCAGACCAGGTATAAATGAAGGACAAAATGTGATCACTGGCTTACAGAAGCATTTTTTAAAACTCTGACATTACATTGTATAGGCATACACACACACACACACACACACACACATATACATACATATGTATGTATGTATGTATGTATGTATGTTCTGGCTGAATAGGGAGCTTTTTGTTTTTTGTTTAGTTGTTTTTCAGTTGTGTCTGACTCTTTGTGACCCCATTTGGGATTTTCTTGGCAAAGATACTGGAGTGGTTTGCCATTTCCTTCACTAGCTCATTTTATAGGTGAGGAAACTGAGACAGACAGGGTGAAGTGACTTGTCCAGGGTCAAGTAGGTAGTAAGTGTTGGGCAGAATTCGAATTTAGGAAGATGAATTTTCCTGACACTCCAGGGCCAGCACCCTGTCTGCTCCACCACCTAGCTGCCCTTTGGGAATAGGGAGCAGCTTTACTTAAAGGCCTGTATGTCAGAACAGCTCTTTGCTAGTAATGAAGGATAGAATACCCCACCCCCCACCCCCCCACTCTCACTTAGTTAAAATGAGTAGCCTTGTCATTATTATCCTGTAATATTTGCTTGTTACTGGTCCAGGCATGTGGATGACTGAAGGAAATGTTTAAGACTTAAGCAAATTCAGGGCACAATGCTCAAACTTTAAAGAAAGGCCATGTTTTAATAGTATGTGTTGTTAAAACTTCAATATAGAAGGCTTCTTATGAGAATTAATCCCTACAAAGGGAAATGGATTACATTTGCAGGAATTGGCCTGTTGAAATTCGTCAGGTTAAATTATGCTTGTCTCCACCCATGCCTTGCCCTAGAAGTAAATCCCTCTTTGAGTTTTTACTCATCTGGTGCCTTCTGAAGAATTTTTTCTAAACTTTAGAAGATCCAATTTGTCTCTTCTCTACAGACCATAGATTGAATTTACCTTAAAACAACAACTACTACTCTTTTGTACTTACTATAGCCTCTTTTGATCTTTCTCAAGAAATTGATTTAAGGGGCAGCTAGGTGGTACAGTGAATAGAGCACAGGCCCTGGAATCAGGAAGACCTGAGTTCAAATATGACTTCAGACACTTAACACTTACTGGCTGTGTGACCTTGGGCAAGTCACTTACCTCCAGTTGTCCTGCCTTCCCCCTTTCCCTCCTCCAAAAAAAGAAATTGATTTAAGTAGATCGGCCTTGTATCTGAATTGTAAAAACTTTCTACCTTCCCACAATTTTGCCAACTTATTAAATTTTTAGATATTTAGTCATATTCCCAACTCTCACATGTAATATTAGTAACATTTTCACACTCATCTTTATTTTTTTGGGGGTGGGGTGGGGCTTTCATTTTATCTCCTCTGGAAGCTTCCGTTGTATTGGTGAGTGCCCCAGCATTCAAAGAAAAATGAGACCACCATGGCTACCATCACAAAGGACCTAATAATTAAAGTCCTCTAACTTATACCTGAAAAAGTATCTCCTCTCCAGTGTACCTGAGCAGTGGTGTTACCACTTTTATGTGGAGACTTTGTCTAGCTTTAATTGTTAGGAAGTTTTTCATTACATCAGGCCTAAACCTGCCCTTTTTAACTTCTAATTCTTGCTCCTTCTTTTGGGACCAAGCATAACACGACTAGTACTTTTTTCACATGATAATTCTTCAAATAGTTGAAGACCTATTATTATGTCCCTCCTAAGATTTCTTCTCAGCATTCCCATTTCTTAGTGACACGAGAAACCAGAGACCTTTCACTATGCTGGTTATCATTCTTCAGGACACTCTTCCAGCTGTCTATATCTTTCTTAAAATGTAGAACTGAATTTAGTGCTTCCATGTGGGATCTGACCATGGCATGGTATAGATACATCAGGACTGTTTGCCTGACCATTGTTGGACACTATGTCTCCGAAGGAGGCTTATAATCGCATTAAATTTCTTGGCTGCTTGGATCCCCCTGTTGGTTTATATACTAGGCCTCAATACTGGGCATTTTAGAAGACCAGTGTGACAAGATAGATCGCTGAGGGAAACACATTTCAAAAACAGAAACCACATCCAAATATATATATATATATCAGACTTATGTAAAGGCTGATTTTTTTAAACTTGTGCTGGGAGGTAAATTAATAGTTGGAAGTAAATGGTCATTTCCATTTAGAGAAAGGCACAAAATTATAGTTCTCAGGTTTTTTAAAGTTTTTTTTCTCTTCATTTCAGTATTTCTGAGATTTGAATGATTGATGTAGGATAGGAACTTTCAGCTTTACTTCTTCCCAGTTTCTGTGTTTCTCAGTTCCTTGGAGTTTGTGAAGAAATAAAGACATTGGTGGGAACAAGGGTGAGAGAGACTGTCTCTCAATTAGTAAGTTTCCTACACTTAAGAACTTTGAGGAACGGAGCTCTACTCCCCACTCCCTCCCCTAGCTTCTTACCAGCATTTATATCTTTGGAAAAAAAGACAAGTGTTTCAAATTTCTTGCAAGTAATAATGGATGTCAGCCTTTCCTGTGGCTAAAGATGAATCATTAATTTGCCTTCCTGTCATGTATGTCATTGTCATTTTCTTACTTTTGCACCCAGGTTATGGAAACGGAGCGGATGATTTATTTGGTGACAGAATATGCTAGTGGAGGAGAAATATTTGGTAAGTACTTTGATTACATTCTTTGATCAAAAATTGAATTGAGTAAACTTGATACTCCCACCTTTGTCCCTTTAGTGCAGGTGTCACTTGACACTGGTCCCCTCGGTGTTAGATTCTGTAGAGTCAGGTATTTTTGATTTATCCTGAAAAATCGCTTTGTCAGCCTCCCAGTGTCTCCCTGAGAATGGAGTTTAGGTCTTTCAGTCAGTTTTTGGCAGTCTGGGTTAAAGACATCCAAAACCAAACACACATTCCAACAGCCTGCTTGAGAGCACTTCCTACTGACGTGTGCACATGTGCATGTGAGTGCATGCCCAGATAGGGGTCAAGGAGAGAGGGATGAGGAGATGGAGAAGAGGCTGAGAGAGAGAATATATGAATGAGAATGAGAGACTGGAAGCAGTCAATCTCAGAAACATTTAGCTATGTTATATTTAAACAGAGAGCCATATTCTGTACCATGTGTTCACAGTTTTCCTTGACTCTTGCTAATTTTCAAGATTTTTTTTCCCCTTAGCAACTGTTTTCCTTCCTCACAATGAGGCTTTCCCCAGCTATTTCAGTGACACTGTCACAGAGGGATGTTGTGTATTACTAGCTCAGAAATAAACAAGAGACTGTGATAGAGGAAAGCCTCATTTTTTTTGAGGAGAAAGCTGTGACTAAACAAATATTTTTAACACCAGTAATAAGGAGTAAAGGTGAAACAAACAAAACTAGATTGATTCATCTTTTCTTTTTAGTGCATTCTTGGAAAAATTCTTTTTCGGTGTGTTAGATTTTAAAATTTTTATTTTAGAGAGTTTTTGGCTTTTTAAAAATATATTTCTGTTAGTTTCTAGATCTAGGTAGCTTACCAGTTAAAACTATTTTAAGTGGTATGAATTTGAAAGAGAGATTTTCTTATTGGTAGCTGATTGTGGCTACATGGACTATTAATTGTTTGCATTTCTCTCTAAGTTGTTATGGAGAAAGCTTTTACCTCTGAACCTCTTCATCATTTCTCTCTAGAGAAGGTAGCGTCCTTTTGGCCTTATTTTAACTCTCTCGTTATACTCTCTGCTATATCAAAATGAGAAAAGAGTTTAATACTTCAACACATAGCCAGACAGGAGCAGTGGCCATACCTGTTTGTTTTTCTAACTTTTGTGGTGGCTAGGAAAGGTCTTTTTTTTTTCTTTTTTTGTATCTTATCCTTGTGCTTAGATTTTGGATTCATGCTGCCTGAATCCATTATCTCATTGTCAGGAGATGGATGGCATGTTTCATTATCAGTTCTCTGAAATTGTGATGGGTCATTTTGTTGCTTGGATTTCTTAAATCTTTCAGAATTGTTTGTCTTTACAATGCTTTTGTTATCTTAAAAATTGTTTTGGTTTTGCTCACTTCACTATTATTTCATACAAATCTTCTTTTTTCCATATCTTTCATTATTTCGTATGGTACAATAGTTTCCAACTTTTGTCTTCATGAAAGAACTGCTATAAATGTTTTTTGCATATATATGTATATATATATATATGTTCTTTACTTTTTTCTTAGATCTCTTTGGGGTATAGGACTAATAGTGGTATTGTTGTGTCAAAAGGTGTTCACAGTTTAGTAACTTTTTGGACAAAGTTTCAAGTTACTTTCTAGAATGGTTAGACCAATTCTCACTTCCAGTGAAAATCCATTAATGTTCCTGTCTTCCTATAGCCCCTCCAGCATTTGTCCTTTTTCTTTTTTGTCAACTTTGCTAATTTGATAGCTGCAAGAGGAAACCTCATTTGCATATATTTGCATTTCTCTAATTAGGAATTTGGAACAT
>CM053588.1:111267707-111284108 GCA_028646515.1 Pseudochirops corinnae
CCTTTTCCATCAACGATTGTTACTAAACCAGCATTGAAAACGAGCAACAAAACTTGCCATCATTCCACAATTTTTAAAAGTTAACTTCTGTTACACTGACAGTATGAGACAAGAAGATCAAAATAATCTAAATTTAATCTTATTTGATCAGTGATGTCTTTAATGTTATTTACTTGGTGGCCATTACACAGAACTTGAAAGGATTCGTTGATGAAACATTTTTCCTCCTGAACTCCAGTCTTGTAAAAATGTGTGGCTTGTGTCACAGATATATAAGAACACCTGTTAAGTACTTTCTTCCTTGTTAACTGTTTAATCTCTTACTCTACTTAATTTAGTGTCTTATTTGCTGTTCCATTCTTTCCTTGTCAGAGAGTAAGCCCTTTTGAATCCCCTGATAAGTTATCAAAAACAGAAAGTTATCTCCCCACATAGTTCAGCTAGAAGAAGCTATTCCTTGGTGGTAGTGGCCACTGCAGCAAATGTTCCTTCATTTGAGCATAGTGAAGACCTGGTTTGCCTGGGAGACAAGGTCCAGAATGAGGTTCTTAAGCCCTCTACTCACATCGCCTCACCTGTTGCTTATCTCTAATACGTAAATAACAGTGTTATTTTATGGTGATTAGTTTGTATGTAAGAGAGTAAGTGATCAGAGACATTAGCGGCCCATGTTGCATATTTGTGGGTTGACCTTTGACTTGAAGAAGCCACTGTTTTCAGAACACATTTTCACACCTAGCGGAACACCATTTGTACGGGGTATGTCAGTCTGAAACCTCTGGAGTGATTACCTGGAAGTATAAACTGCTTGTGGTGAGTGGTAATAATTCAGGGTTGACTTGACCTGTGGGATTCAGGTTCCAGAAGACAGTTTTAGAAAGTCAAGATCAGGATCTGGAGTGGAAAGATGGTGCAGATGAGCAGCAATGAATGGAGCGCTCTGCTCTGGGGTGGCTGAGTTTCTTGGCAAGGAAGGCAAAGCAACAAATCTTCCTTTAGGCAGTGCCAGCATTGCCAGCATGGGGTGTACATGGTAAGGACAATATGACAGCAACTGAGCACACTCTTTGTAACCTCACCAGGAACTTGAGTTACCTTGGCCTCACCCTTGCTCTTCTGGAAAGAAGCATTTGTTTGATAAACAGAAAGTTGTTTCCATGGGTGTAAAAAGAATAAATGGCAGAACGAAGAGATTGGCAAAGAACTATGTGCATTACCTGGGAATTGCCCAACATTCCCATTTCAGGTTGTCATTTAAAATGGGCAAGAATTTCTCTACCGTCCTCCCTTCTCCTCTCCAAATTATACCTGTGTGGTGGTCTGTTCATTTGCAAGATGCTGTTTCTAGTAGAAAAGTGAATTATTTTAAGAAATCAAGTGAGCTCCACCACACTACCCCATTTATGGCATGACTTTGACACTGATACATCTCTTCTGTTTGCACCTTTTTTTGGCCTCTTTGAAAGAAAACAGTCTGGTTATCCAGTAGGGTGTTTCTTTCTCTCCCAGTCTCCTGTCAGCAAGGACAAAATGCCCATTGTACTGACCTTACTTGTATGAGTGTGAACATGGAGAATGAAAATGCATTCCCTCCATCTGGGAAATCCTGAGTGACCCTGTCATTTGTGTAAGCTTTTTTTTTTGAGCCATAATAATTATGACAAATCTCCAATAGCATTCACTGAAGTTTCAATTGTAATGAAAAATAAGTCAAGAAATTGTAATGAAATGATGATGAGAAAGAACTAGAAAAGCAGATTCACATTATTCTTTCATTCATCAAATGTTTATGAGGATTAGGCAATGATAGAGAAAATTGAGACTGTCCCTGTTAGGAATTTGACTGAAAAAGTTACAAAAAATTGGTAGATTTTTAAAATGACTAATTATTAACTTCATCTCTCCCCAGGACTAGAACTGTCTTTTGCCTCTTTTTGTATCCCCGGTGCTTAGGACTGTGTCCGTCACATAACAAATGCTTAATGTATATTGATTGATTGGTAAGATTGTTAGTTTGGGGAGTATGAAATACTAGTGGGAAAAAAAATGAATCTTAGGGTTCTTAACCAATGGTGATTACAAAATAAATATTTATTGATGGCAAAAAAAATCATTATTAAGATAGGCATTATAGAACAGATGTCTAATTGGGGATTGAACTGAGAGGGACCACTGGAATCCTTAGAGGTGTAGGGAGCAAGAAGTATAGCTTCTGGGTACAGTAATTTGGACATAGGGCATTGAGTAGCATTTCTGGCCTGTCTTTCAGCCTGCCCAGTGGTCTGCCTACCGAGGGTCCTGCAGCATTAACTCATTCTGGAAGATTTTTTTTATCATGATTACTATCAGTATTAAGTGGTATTCAGTAGTTATTTTGTTTTAGCGACCTTCCGAAGCTGTCCAGAAAGTGCCCCAGATTTTTTTTCAATTGCTTGCTCTGTATTAGGTTTTAGTCTGGGCCACTGCTATGAATTTTCTTCACTGAAAGTCAAATTTCACATCTGAACTTGAGGAATTTTTGTGTCCTGCCTACAGGAATATATATGAATATAACCAGCCATTTGTCAAGGGGCAGCTGAAAGGACATTTTCAACTGGAACTGAAAACCACTGTAGGCTGTTTGCTTTCCTAAAACACCCACCAGGCTGGAGCCTTGGGCAGAAAGCAGATGAATTGTGAAGTGACTAGATTTGAAAAAAGGAAGGCATAACTTACAACATAAGTAATATTGAGCTAACGTGATGTCATGTCCTTGGAGAATACTTTCCCCCAAACGAAGGTATTTTGGGCATTATATCATTGAAGATTGGCTGGGGAGAACTTCTTCTTAATACTTGGTAATTAACACCTTAATTACAGAATTTGGAAAGTGGTATATAAATATCACCCATGGTTCCTGGGATACAAGCTGTTTGCCCAGCAATCTGTCAAGCACAAATCACTGCTGTCACTGTACTTGAATGATAATTGAGATTCAGAATGATCACCTTGAAGCACTTAAATGCTTCCTAAACATTAAAGAAAAATTCAAGTTTGTTTATTGAAGTGTGGTGTATTTTGTTAAGATTCTTTTAGAATTTACCACCATTAGCATATTAGATTAGACAGGGTGGTACTCCGTTTTCTAACCTAGAACATGGTTTACTTTATTTTTTCTGTTTAACATTGAGAAGAGGCAAGTTAGGTTTAGTGACTATTCCAAGGTTGCTCAGTGAATCAGACTAGAGATAAGAATGCAGCCTTACTAGGTACTGAACCATGTAGCAATTTGGAGAACTTTCCAATCGCTTTGGAAGATGAGATACATAGAAAACATAAAGACGTGGTTTTTTAAAAAAATTCTCTCCTTATTTTAGAAATCAAGAAATCCTAAGCAAGAAAGGTTTTGATGTCTGTTGGTAATTAGTATTTACTTCAAGACAGTTGTCACTTGGGCATTTTAATTAATGGGTGACTTGGCCAAATAAACTCCTGATGATAAACCTTCATAAAGGCTTATTTTTATGTTTCTCAAGAATAGCTGTCTCTTCAAAGATCTTTAATTAAAAAGTTTGCCAACCAAAACATGTGATTAGAATAATTAGGCCTTGGGTTAAGGGAAATCAGGGGTCAGAGCAACAGTTAATGGTTTCTTCAAGTGAAAAGGAATGTCCGGCTCAAGGTGGGTTTGGGCTTCTTGAACAGCTCAGCTTAGTGCCACAGCTCACAGGCGCCCCTTCTTTTGTTGGAAGTTTCATCAGGTGTGTCTCAGGAGAAGCTTCAACATCCCTTTGGGGGAGTCTAGTTATCACCATCCCAAAATTCCTCAGGAAGCTGCTTGTTTTGGCCACCAAGCTGGAAATTTATTTTTATTCTTTTTCTTGTTAATTTGGTGCAATAGATGGTTATTTCTCTTGAAAGGGAAAATGCTAAGAAAGACATGTGCATTATAAAATAGAGTCATAGACCTTCTTTAATGGATTAATGTTTGGGAGTCTGTTGATTTTTTAATAATGTTCCAACAAGTACCATAGTATTTTTGCTACCAGTTTTTTATATTCTTTAGGGTCAGGATGAATCATCTTTTTTTCATTATGTCCCAGGTTTCTCCTACTCCAACTTCTATTTTTAAAAATTAGAAACAAAATGTTTGTTTGTTTGTTTACCTTGCATTCTGTGCTTGGTAAACACTAGAACAGCATGGCTTTTTTTATATTTCATTTTCATTATTTTAAGGATGGATGAATGCAAGGCTACATTAATAATAGCACACTTGCTTTTTTTTTTCTTTTAAATTTACTTACTTTTAGTTTACAGCATTCAGTTCCACAAGTTTTTGAGTTTCAAATTTTCTCCCCCCGCCCCCTCCCTCATGGCAGCATGCAGTCTGATATAGGTTCTACATATCCCTTCACATTAAAGAGTAGTCAAGTTGTAAAGAATTATGACCAATAGAGTGAACGATGAGAGAGAAGAAACAAAACAAAACAAAAAGGAGAGAGAGCAAGTAGTTTGTTTCAGTCTGCATTCAGACTCCATAATTCTTTCTCTGGATGTGGATGGCCTTTTCCATCATGAGTCTTTTAGAGTTGTCTCATAACCTTGCATTGCTGAGAAAAGCCTAGTCTTATCAAAGTCATTCATCACAAATACGATGTGTCTGTAATTGTGTACAATATTCTCCTGGTTCTGCTCCCCTTATTCAGCATCAGTTTATATGTCTCTTCAGATTATTATGAAGTCCATCTGCTCCTCATTTCTTATAAGTGCAATAATATTCCATTACATTCATATACCACAACTTGTTTAGCTGTTCCCCAGTTGAAGGGTACCCCCTTGATTTCCAATTATTTGTCACCACAAAAAGAGCTGCTATAAATATTTTTGTACATACACACACTTATCTTTATAAGAGAGGCAGCATAAGAAAATGTCCGTAGAGCCAGACAAACCTGCGTTCAAGGCTTTTCTCTGACATATGTTGGCTGTAAGACCCTGGACAATTCACCCAACTTGGCAGTCCTCTAGAAACTTCTCTAAGACTTAGCTGCAGAGAAGGCACTAACCTGAATTTGTTGTTTCCTATCCAGCATTCTTATCATTAAGATAATAGGGCCAGTCTTTCTCTACCTGCATAGATACATCTTGAAAATACTAATTTTCCTGTTTTCAGTTATGTTCGCAACTATACTCTGTATTTCATTATCTGCATAGGTCTAGCTCAGTTAGAATTAGATAATAATGAGGTTAAACTAAGCTAAATACAGGGGGAAGAAAACTATTTCATAGTTGTTGGCTATAGCTGAAGTTCAGCTACCAAGTATCAACAAATGCTGTTTATTGTCATAAGGGAGACATATTTATTATCTCTTTGTTGGAAAAACAAGTGAACATCTTAATCCTTATGATGGTGGTTCAGTAGGATAATTTTTGTATTATTATAGAATGCATCACATGCAAACCTCTTTTGAAATATATAAGTTGATAACAAAGGATCTTTACAAAAGTCTACCAAGCTTGTAGGTTGAATTGAAACTAATAGGTATATTTGGTTCTCTGTTAATGCTCTGTGAAAATGAACATAATTTCTTAGCTTTAAAACCCCAATCAGTTTATGTGTATATGTATGTGTCTGTGAGCATGTGTGTGTGTGTGTATGTATACACACACAGACACACACACACACACACACACATATATATATGCATGCATATATATATATATGCAAAATTCATTTCCCTCCCGGACATAAATGCTTAATACTATTTTAATTATCAGACTATAGATCTTTTTGTTGTTGACCGTCAAAGTAGACCTCAACCTAAGAAGTGTCTTCTATCAAATATCATCAGTTCCCCCGTAACACTTGTTTTGGAAACATAAATTTGTTCCAACATGATTGATGTATTTGGGAACATTTTGAGCATAAGACAGATTTCAGTCTTTTTGTGTACAATTTCTTCTGCAAGAAATGGTAAGTATGCAGAAAACTGTACCACTTCACAATGATTCACAAACTACAACCCTTTTTGAGGCCCATTCCCTTGAGTAAAGGGTCGTATTTATTGTATATCTTCTGGGGTAGTAGGAGATCTGGATAGAGAAAGATTGTCTCTTCTCCTTCGTCCACGTGCCATGCAACACATTCTTATTCCCCCTTATACTCCAGTATACCTTCTGCCATGATTGCAACTTGCCCAACTTACACAATACTTTGCCAGTTCCAGGGTCTAGAACAGCAGCCTGAGACATGGACCTTGCCACTATTTATTGTAGCATCTATGTATTTCTTAACCATTTAAATACTTTTTTTTTATTAGGTTCCTATTGGTTTTGTGTGTCACTGATGAAGTTTTTGAATATATGCCCTTAAACTCATTTCCCCCAAAAAAGCCTTATGGTTTTTTATTGTGTAATTCTGCATATTGTGATACTTTTTGGAAATGCATATGTTGCATTATAGCAGAACCGACTAGGGTATTTTCTTTGCAATTCCTTATCCCTGCTTTACATCTCTTCACTAAAATGACTATTTTGGCTCATCATTTGACTTATTCTTTAGCACAGGGATACATACATACATACATACAAACATACATACATACATGCACACATTTTATACATACATATATACACACATACATACATACACACATTTTATAAAGTACAATACTTACTGTATATTATACATAATAATAATATATATCCTTTAGCACAGAGATCTTTATTTATGTATACACGTACACACATATCCCTATGCATATGAAATCTTTTACCCCAGGACATGAAAGGGAACATAGTTAATTTTATGATATCTGAAAGAAATATATTTACCCACATCAGAACTCTGTCCTAGTAGAGCGAGCCCATTTTAGGATGTTATAACAATGAAAATAATGACTACTAACATTTAAATAGCATTTACTCTGTGCTAGGCACTGATTTACAATTTTATCTCATTTAAAGGAAAATACTCATTTATCTAAGACTTAATCATTAAGGCACTTCAATTAAGAAATCTCAATTAACACATCTAGGAACAAACTGAGAGTCTATGTAGTCTAAGGGCTAGAGAGATGGGCCTGGAGCCAAGGAGGCTTGGGTTCAAGTCTTGACTTGACACATGTTGCTTGTATGATGCTGAGAATGCTGCTTGACTGCTCAGTGCCACAGCCCCATCTCTCAATACTGAAATTTCTGGAGCAAGTATTGATTGGCTTTGGTAGAAGCAATGTTTTGCTGGAAGTTCCCTCTGCATCAGAAATTGTATGTTTGGTTTTTCAGAAATGGAAAAATCTCATGCTGTCTTTAACCATAACCTTTGTTAGGTTCATTCTTTTAAATTTAGATGGGAGGCCCTCTCCCAAACCCACTCAAGTGGAGAAACTGTCCCAGCTTCCAGAATGAAAAGGACTCTTTTCTTCTTTACAGATCACTTGGTTGCCCATGGTCGAATGGCAGAGAAAGAAGCTCGTCGGAAGTTCAAGCAGATTGTGGCTGCTGTCCATTTCTGCCACTGCCGGAACATTGTTCATAGGGACTTGAAAGCAGAAAACCTGCTTCTGGATGCCAATCTGAACATCAAGATAGCAGGTGAGATGCCTCGTGAGAGTGATAATGAGGGAGCTCTTCCTTAGGACTCTAAAGCAAGGCACTAGCTGTTGCTAGCTATTCAGAAAGAGGAAATGAGGAGCAGTTGGAGGAAATTTAAGATTTCTGTATACCCCACAGCCAAGACATGGCACATAGCAAGGTTTAGAATGGTATGTTCTCTTTTGCAAAGCTCAAGACAAAGGTATGAGTTAAGGCACATGTGGGAAAGAAAAGATTGATGTTTGATGGGTGACAGGTACCTTTTGGATAAAGAAGAATAAGGTGGAGGTTGAAGCAGAAAGGCAAAACTCTACAGAGACTGGAATCAACATATTTCCTGTGGTGGAGATGGATTCAGACTTGAATAATAAACTTATACATGATGGTTTATGGACAATCTTCCCTTTTTTCCCAACTCAAATTTTGCTTAACTATTTTTCCAACACATCTATCTTCTAATAGTGCTTAAAAGTAGTGCATCGCCTCTATTTCATTTTCACTGCCTTGATATGTCTTCAGTAGCTCCCCTGGAAAAATCTGATCAACATTCCTAATATGGGGATATTTGTCACACAAAAAAAGAGATAGCTTTAAAGTGACTCTTCAGAATGCGTGTGGGGGGGGGAAGCTTGCCATTTTCTGGGATTTGGTTTCCAGAAAGTATTTGTTGTTTAAAAAAAAAAGTAGGGATTATCTAAGCAGGAAGGAAGAAAACCATGACTATAGCTAGTGCTTCTTCATTTAAACAACATCTCTGGCAGCACCAATTTAAGCTCCTTGAGAGTAGGATCTGTATTCCCTACTGTACTGTACCTCTTACTATTTCCATACTGTCTGCCATAATACCTTGTATATGAGAGGCACTTCATAAATATTTGAGTAGAGTTGGGTGAGGCTACCCTTCATGGGGAGTATGGAGGAGGGGCACTTTTATTAGATGGAGTTGAAGTAGGGAAGGACACTATTTTGGAGAAAAGGTCTTTTTTATCATAGTCATATTGTTCTCCAGCATTAAGGAACATGCAAAACTCTTTTCCAGTTAGGTTAGTATAATTAGTAATACTTTGGGGGTAGAAGGAGAGTAAGGTAATAATTTTCGACTGTTGATTCACTTCGCACCTTCTTGTGTTGTACTCACTGGAAAGGTACATAACTTAGTATTTAACCAAGTTAATCCACTGTCTACATTCTTTGCTTAGAATTTTGACTAAAATTATCAACTTTCTCAGGGTGTCATCTTTTCAGTATTTCCTCATGCTGCCTTCTTGGTCTAATGCTCAGAATATAGATTTCAAGACTTTTTGCTAACCCTCCCCCCAAATCTGTTCACTTCTGCTCTGCTGTGGTTTTTCATTGCTAGCTCAGTGATGGCAGAAGTGGGTGCTGAGGTATTTCTTCAGCATTTTTATTCCAACTTATTTTGTGCGTGTGTCTTTATAACTATTGTTAATGTAATTCACCTTACAATTTGACCTTGTGCATCTGGTTAAAAATGGTGAAAAGGAAATACAAGAGATATTTCACTGGGCTCTTGTATTTTAGTTTACTTCATTCTAGGAAAGCCCTTTTCCCATTGCATGGCTCCCTTCTAGCCAGAAAGATAGCATACTTGAGTGAAAAGCGCCCCAGACTTGGAAAGCCAAAGACCTTGGTTTTAATTGTGGCTCTAATACCTATTAGTTATTTGACTTTTCACATTTCTCTTAACTGCTCTGAGTACCAGGTTTCTGGTCTGTAAAGTGGGACTCCCTGCCCACATCCTATTAGGATCAAGTAAGATAATACATGAGAAGGTGCTTGGAAAATTGTATAGTTTTATTATTATCCCCATTGACCAGAACTTAAAATTTTTATTTTTGCCTCCCTATTCTTGTTTTTGAACTTAGGAACATTTTGAAATAATTAGGAACATTTCTCTGGCTTTAGTTATTGCATTGAGAAACCAAACATGGAGGCAGCAATCATTGGTAATTAAAGGTTGGCATCTCTTCAGACACAGGGATTTGGATAAGAGGTTTCTAAATGTTTTTTCTTTGTTAATATTTAAAACAAAGCAAAGTAGTCACAACAAGATGCTCCAGGACACGTGCTGGTGTGTAATTACACACTTCTAGTGGTTGTTGGCAACCAGCCCGAGGCTTTTCACCTGCCAAAACACACCTTAGCAAACATTATGAGCACAGTAACACGTGCTTTGTCATCTTATTGCATATATTATCAAAACAAAGCAAATGACACTTGGGCAATCCTGGTTTTGTAGCATACCATGAGGGCTTAACACTGCCTTTGCTCATGAATTCTGTCATTAAGAAGTCTCATAATTCCTATCCAGACTAATCTACTTGCACATATATTAGATTGAATTCTTAGTTCTCTGTTCTTTGAATCAGCTAGAATAGTATGAGAAATGTTTCCCATTAAAGCATATCAAAAGTATATTTGATATAAGAGAAGTAAATGGGATCATTCAATAAATTTAGCTGTTAAAATATTTATTAAACACCTACTTTGTACAGAGCACTGTGACAGGCACTGGGGGATAATAAGCAAATGAAACACAGTCCTTACCTTCAAGGCACTTATAATCCAGTAGAGGGTTACTAGATATACACAAATAACTGTGATATAAATTAGAACATGAAGGCATGAGAAAGGGACAGATTGTCATGTGAGATCTGAAGAAGGAGATACCTAGGAAATGTTTCTCAAAGGAAATGGAATTTAAATTGGTCTTTGAAATGTGGACAGTATTTAAACGAGACATGAGAGATGAGATAAGATTGTGGACACTGTGGATGTAGAGAACAACATGAGCAGTGAGGTTGTGCTTGCAATAAGAAAGTCTTCTAGCTTGGTTCAGGGATAGAATACTAAGTATTAAGGATAGAAATGTAGTTTGGTGCCAGGTTCTAACAGTCCTTGAATGTCAGGTTAAGGATTTTAGACTTGACTGAGTAGTAGGATGATATCATATCCAGGTAAAAAGTGGATTAGTCTGGCAAACATGCATGGTATGGATTAGAGAAGGAGCAAACTGTGTAGGAGGCAATAGTAGTCAGGTGAAAAATATTTACAGGATCTCAGTTGGAAAGGATTAAGAGCACAAATTAGGATGGCATTTGGAAGATGTGTATTAAGGTTGTCATTTGGGGCAGTGCTTTGCATGTAGTTACATGTTTAATGAATGAGTTGAATTGGCACCAGAATGTTTGGAAAATAGGAGACTTTGTGAGTGACAAGAAGTGGGTAAAATCGAAAGGACTTAGAAGAGATAAGGTCATGGTGTTGAAGCTTAGGGGATCATTAACAAAAATAGGGAAGTCATCCCGAGGAGCTGGGCTGAGCAAAAAGGATGACTGCGGTTTGGGTGTTGGAACATTTTTCTCAGTGGCTTGGATAAAGGTATAGAGGATATGCTTTTCATTTACCTTCAAATAAGGAAAAGTTGTGAAGTAAAGCTAACACACCAGATAGTGGAGCTAGAATCCAAAAGGCACGACAGGATAGAACATTGAGCCACATCTACTAATGCGAAATCTAATGGGGCTAAATGTGATGTTTTATGCTTTGGTTTTAAAAAACAAACCAATTTTACAAGTACAGGATTAGGAGAGGCATGGCAAACAACACTGTATGAAAAAGATAGAGAGGTACTGATGAATTGCAAGCTTGATGTGGGCCATTAGTGCAGTGACAGACAAAAAGCTAATTTGATCTTGAGCTGTATTAAGAAAGGCCCAACTTGCAGGAACAAGGAGATTATAGTACTGCTGTACCCTGCTTTGGTCATGCCGTATCTAGAGTATTGAGTTCCCACATTTTAGGAAGACTTTTAATAAACTAGAGAATGTTCAGAGGCTAAGATGATGAAGGACAGTGAGTCCATGCCATAAAAGGATCTATTGAAGTAATGAGGGATATTTAGTCAGGTAAAGAGAATATTCAGGAAGGGGCATGATAGATACCTTTAAGCATATGAGGGGCTATTAGATGAAAGAAGTAATAGACTTGTTGTCTTTGGCCCCAGAAGGCAAAAGAGAACCAGATGCCATGGCTCTCTGCCTCAGGGCCTTGTTTAGTTCCTCCTGATTTGTGGGCTTCAGTCTTTATTCTAGGTAGGACTTTCTCTAGCACCACTGTGGTCTTCCCCAGGACCAGTACACTGTCTGCCCCAGCATCTTCTCCACCGTTCTGGTGGCTGCGCCAGGGAACCAGGCCTTGGTCACCCTTTCTAGCAGTGATTGTACTTCCACTCATACCCTGTATCCAGTCCCATCCCCTTGAAGGCCATAGTGGGAAATATCTACTTGTCTCCTTATTGCCACTTGCAGACCCTCCTTCTACCACCATCATTCAGCAATCTCTTCTCCTTTGAGCTTCATTCAGTCCAAATTAACTCATTCAGGATTCTGGTAACTGTGATATATAGCCCCCTAGGACATTCTCTTTCCTTTCTTGTTTAGTGCCTGACTCATAAGCTTCTCTATCACACATACTAGGACACTTCATCATACATGTTGATGCTCCCTGAAATATTCTAAATTCCCAGTCCCTCAGTTTATGCATTTCTCATGACCTGCTCCTCAGCTCCCCTTGAACTGCACATAGAATATGTCATAACTTTGATCTTGCACTTCCACATTCATGAACTTCAAAATTCCTTTGTCTGATGATATTTTTTCATTCTGTCTTTCCTTATGCCTTATGATTCCTAATCCTATTTTTTATCTTTGTTATCTTTATCTTCACATCAATCTCTGTTCCTTGAACACCAAAGTACTTTCTCAGGATATCAGTCTTCTTTCTTTCTTGTACTGACCCTTTGTTGACCTAGTTCAACTCTACACCACCCTCTGCTCTAGAACCCCCTTATTCTGGTTCCAGTCACATCTTGCTTGACCCCAACCCTGGACTACTCCCTTCATTTGCCTCCTTCACTCCTAATCATGTTCTGTCAAGTGGAGCTGGAGAAGATCATGAAACCATTCTGAGTGAATCCATTACAAATTCATGTTATGTAATTTCAATTGGGCCCTCAGTGCAACAAGATAATCTCTTACTTGCCTTTCTCTTCACTCACCATGGGGTCTGTTTCAAACCATTTTATCCCTCCTTAGGTCGCTGCACCCCCAATCCCTTCCTCTCAGCTGAGGACCTGTCTTATACTTCCCTGAACAAATTGAGGCCATTCACTGAGAACTCTTCCTCTTTTCCCTCCTCATCTCATATCACTCAGACATCTTCCTCCTATCTCTTTCTCTCCTGTCTCTGATGAAAAGGTGGGCTTTCTCTTTGGTAAAGCAAACCCCTCAGCATGTACTCTTGATCCCCTCCCTTTCCATCTTTTCTATCAGTTTGCCACCACTATCATCTCTATTCTCTCCCTCTAATCTTCAGTCTCCCCTTGTCCACTAGCTCCTTCCCTGCTGCTTACAAATATATCCATGTCTCCCACATTCTTAAAAAAACATACTCTTCATCCTATGATCTCTGCTAGCTTTTGTCTTATATCTGTACTGTCCTCGGAACCAAATTCCTTGAGAAAGTTGCCCACACTTAGTGCTTCCACTTTCCTCCTCTCAATTGATTCCAATCTCTCTGAAATCTGGCTTCCAAACTCATCATTCAACCAATACTTTCTTTATAATTACCAGTAATTTCTTAATTGTCAAATCTAATGGCTTTTTCTCAATCCTCGTCCTTCTTAACCCTTATGCAGCCTTTGAAACTACAGCTCTCCTGGATCCATCCCGCCCTACCGAAAAGTGACATAGGAGAGAATAGACTGGGGGAGGGGGGACATACTGGGATGGCTGTTTTGGGGCGGTGGGTGGGGGAAAGAGGGGGAGAAAATATGTAAGTCAAAATCTTGTGGAAATGAATGATGCAAACTATAATAAAATTAAAAAAAAAAAAAAAGAAACTATAGCTCTCCTGGATACTCTTTCCTCTCCAGGTCTTCATGACATTGTTCTGTCCTGGTTCTCCTACCTGTCTGTCTATTCCTTCTCAGTCTCGTTTGTTGGGTCTTCATCCATGTCATACCCACTAAATATAGCTGTCTCCCGGACTTCTCCTGACTTTTCTTCCCTCCCTGTCTTGCTTAGTGATTTCATCATCTTCCATAGGTTCAGTTATTATTTCTATGCAAATGACTCCCAGATCTATATATCCAGTCATAACTTCTCTCCTAAGCTCCAGGCTTATATTACCAACTACTTGTTATTTATTTCAAACCGGATGTCCCATAGACATCTCAGACTTAATCATATCTAAAAGAAAACTAATTATCTTTATGCCCACACCCTGAGCTCTTCTTAATTTTGCTATTATTGTTGAGGGCACCATTAGCCTCCCAGTTACTCAGGCCCATAACCTAAGCGATATCCTCAGCTCCTCCAACTCACAACCCACATGTCCAGTCCACTGCCAGATCTCATTGAAATGCCTAGGCTTTTGCAATGACTTGCTAGTTGACATCATCTTCAAATCTCCCCTGATCCCAGTCCATCCTCTACTCAGCTACCAGTGTGATCTTCCTAAAGTGAAGGTCTGACACCCCACCCCGCCCAATCACTAAACTCCATCAGCTCTCAGTTATTTCCAAAATCAACTATAAAATCCTGTGTTTAGTAAAATCAGTCTTTCCAAACCCGCCCACTTTCTTCCTTTCCAGTATTACATTTTACTCCCCTACCTGATGTTCCTTATACATGATATAGTCCATCTCTTGACTCTGTGCCTTTACATGAAGTGTCTCATGCTTGAAATACTCTGCCTCCTCAACTTAATTTTTTACTTTCCCTGCCTTCCTTTAAGACATAACTCAGATCCCATCTCCAGAAGATCTTTCCTGACCCACATCATCTACCCTATTGCTAATAATACCTTCCCTCTGAGATTGCTTTTCCCCCCAGTTAATTTTTTAAAATAATTTTAAAATAATTTAAATTTAATTTAATTAAAATAATAAAATAATTTTAAAATAAATTTAAAATAAATTAACAAACATTTATTCCCCTCCTCCCCCCTCAAGGATGTACTGTCCTCTGAACCAGTAGCGGTGGTAGGGTCCTCTCATAAACAGATATGCTTAATCAAGCAAAGAAACTTCCCATATGGGCCACATGCAATATTTTGTTGAGTCCATCACCTCTCATGAAGAGAGCATCTTTGGTTCTTTGTAAGCATGGTTTGTTACTGCATAGATCACAGTTCTCGAGTCAAAATTATTTTTCTTTACAATATTGTTTTTATTATCTAAATTGTTCTGATTCTGTTCACTTCACATCAGTTCTTACAGGTCTTCCCTGGTTATTTGGTTTGGTTTTTTTTTTGGTAAACTATTTTCTCATTTCTTACAGTGCCATAATATTTCATTACATTCATATGGTCAATTAATCAATAAACATTTATTAAGTTCCTGCCCTGTTTTAGGCTCTGTGATAAGTCTCTAGGGATGCAAAAAAAAATCAAACCAAATCTTGTTTTCAAAGACCTTAGGTCTAATGGGAGGGACAGTATGTAAACAACCATGTACAAACAAACAAGCTATATACAGGACAAATTGGAGATAATGTCATAGTGGATGCACTAAAATTAGGAGGAGTGAGCAAAGTTTCTCTTTTTTTTTCTTTTTTTCTTTTTTGGTTTACATCTTTGATTTCCACCAGGTTTTGAGTTACAAATTTTCTCCCCATCTTTCCCCTACCCACCACCCCAAAATAGCGATCCCACTGTATACCCCCTCCACAAATCTGCTTTCTCCTATATCCTCCCCCATCACCCCTCTGACTTTCTAGTAGGGTAAGATGATCTCCCTATCGCAGTGCCTATATATCTTATTTCCCAGTTGCATGTAAATAATAATAATAATAATAATTATATATCATTTGATTTTAGAACTTTAAATTCTGGATTCTTTCCAGTGAGCAAAGATTCTTGTAGAAGGTAGGACTTTAGTTGAAACTTGAAGGAAGACAGGGAAGCTGGAAAGTAGAGTTGAAGAGGGAAATAAGCATGGGAGATGGTTAATAGAAATGCTCATCCTCAGAAATGGAGGCGTGCTTGGAAGGAACAGCAAGGTGTCATTGTCACTGGATTGCAGAGCACCCAGAGGGAAGCAAGATATGTTTAACCGTTTCCCAATTAACGGGCACTCCCTCAATTTGATATTACTTTTCGTATACTTAATGTAGATCTTGAATGTACATGCTGTCTCCTCCATTACAGTTCTTCATGAAGGCAAGGACATGTTTTTGCCTTTCTTTGTGGCCTTCTTGATTAGAACAGTGCCTGGCACATAGTAAAGATTTATTAAATACTTCTTTCCTGGGTGAAAGTCTCAAAGACGCAACTTTAACATTGATGTCAATAATAACTTCCTAGTAATTGAAGGTATCTCAAAGTGGAATGGGCTCCTTTAGGAAGTAATGCGTTTCCTCATGCAGCTATCCAGACAAGCTAGATGACCACTTGTCAAATACATTGTAGAAGACATTCTTGGGGATGAGTTAGACTAGATGGTCTTGGAAGTCTTTTTTCCACCTCTGAACTTCTGTTAGTCTGTACGTGTTTCTTTGAGGTTTTGATGAGATATCCTTTTGGAAATTTGAGTCTGGAGATTAGAAGTGAGGTTGGGACTAGATAAAGATGTTGGAGCATTTTGCAGGGTCTTAGTAATCAATGCCATGGGAGTACGTAAAATCACCAAGGAAAAGAAGGTAGACTGGAAATATAGGGGATGCCCATCAATTGGGGAATGGCTGAACAAGCTATGGTATATGAATGTAATGGAATACTATTGTGCTATAAGAAATGGGAAGGAGA
>CM053588.1:111284608-111305047 GCA_028646515.1 Pseudochirops corinnae
GGGGGAAGGGAGAGGAGAAAATCTGAAACTCAAGTGATTGTGGAACTGAATCTTGTAAATAAAAAGTAAATGAGCAAATAAAAAAAAAAAAAAGAAAAGAAGGTAGAGAAAAGAACCAAGACAGAACCATGGAAGGTTTCCCTGTTTGGAAGCTGAAAGTAGTAAGAACTATCACAAAGGAAATACAGAACTAGCCAAAGAGGAATGAAGAGAAATAGAATAGTGTACTACCAGGGAAGTCAAGGACAGTTTGAGGAAGAATTGAACTAACATTGTAAGATGCTATGGACACAATGATCCCTCCTAGAAATGGTCATTGGATTGAATGATTAAGTTGTTGAGAATCTTTATAGAAAACCTATTCAGTTAATGGTTGAAATTAGAAGCAAGATTGCCAAGGATCTGAGACAGTATAGTCTATAAGTGCTAAGTATTCTTCCAGAAATTTGGGGTTTTTTTGAGGGGAGGGCAAAGACAGAGAAAGAGAGAGAGTGAGTTAATATAGTTCATGGGCAAGAGACAATAGGCAGATCATAGAGAAAAAAAAGAAAATTTGCAGTTGTAGTAAAGAAGTTCAGGTTTTATAATCTTCTTAGTCAAAAAGCATTCAAGATAATTTTCTACAGGAATCTCTCCCAATCTGTTAAAAATAAAAAATTTTTTAAAAAAATCCCCCAATCTCTCTTAATTCTCACGCCTTCCTCTTTTAATTATTTCTTGTTTTTTTCTACATACAGCTTTTTTTGCATATTTGTTTGAAGTCGTCTCCCCATTAGAATGTGATTTTCTTGAGGTCAGGGACTGTCTTTTGCCTTTCTTTGTATCCTTAGTGCTTAGCACAATGCCTGGCATGTAGTAAGTGCTTAATAAATGTGTATTGACTGACAGATTGATGGTGGGAAGAACAGGGTTTGAATGGTGTTTAGGGTTTATACAGGCTTTATACAATTTGCTGTGAGAAATAAGATCAGGAAAATTTTAGTGAAAGCCCAGAGCAAGTCAAGCAACAGTTATTCTTTTAAAAAATATTTTAAATAAATTTAATGTCTATAAACAAGTACAAATAATTAAAACTCTAAGTAGTAAATCTTTAGGTTAAAACGTTGAGAAGTTAACATGGTAAAACCTCATAGATTAACAGATAAATTTGTTCAGGGTTCCTTTTTTAGCTTTGTCTGAAGTTTTACTACTGCAGGCTTTGCTAGCTGACATAATGGATATAGCACTGGACTTGGAGTTGGGAATACTTGAGTTCAAATCCTGCCTTAGATACTAGGCTGTGTAGCCCTAGGCAAGTCATTTTGTTCTCTGGCTGAGTTTGTTCTACTGTAAAATAGGAATAGCAGTAACCTCTGGTTTACAGGATTGTTGTGGTGATCAGATGAGATGTGAGAAGCCAGGTACAGGTACAGGGCAGCAGGGGGTGAGAGTTGTCCTGGGCTCCTTTCCAAAATGGAGGCTGCAGGAGGAACTCACCAGGTGGAGAAGGGAACAGTCTCAAAGAGGAATTGTTCATGTGAAGAATGCTATAGGGTCATTGGATGTTCTAGGGAGGAGGAGAGCCCCTGTTCTGAGGGAAGTTCCAGGAGGAGCCAGCATAGTTTGGAAGCCTAGAAGCCAGAAACAGAGCCAAGAGGGCAATGATAGAACATAGAAAACAGATGGTGACAATTTCCAGCAATGATTGTGAGCAGGGTGAGAATTGCAAGTGTTTGAGGCATTCTAGAGTCATAATAATGAGTCATTGTAGTGACTGACCAAGGGCTTCAGGCTGGGTAAAGAAGCAGGTGAAGAAGATAGGATTCCTTGGGAAAACAGAGAGGAGTCAAGGAGGTAGAGGTCAGAATGGAGAAAAAAGTCAGGTTCAAATAGGGGTGAGGGAGCAGGGGTAGTAGAAGTAAATTTTAATGTCTAGTACCTTGAAGTCATTATAGTTTTAGGTGGTCTCAGGTGTGACAGAAGCATATTAATGAGAAGTTTTAAAATCAAACTGTTTGACAGCATACAAACACACACATGTACACATACATATGTGTAAGAATGAAGGTATAGTGTAGAGAGGGAGGCTGCTGTGAACTAGGTGCTTTGGTTAATAAAGAAGGGGAGAGGCTATGGTAGTGCTAGAATTGATAAGGGAGGACTGGGGAATCATGGTATAATTAGATGGCATGGATCTCAAAGGAAGAGATTCTGGTATACAGATCCTTCCAAGCATCTCTGGCATCTGGAGAAGAAACTTTCAGAGAACATCTGAGGAATGGGATGTCACTGGCAGTAAAGTCAGATATCACTTAATGGAAGGAGGGAACTCAGTTTGGAGTTCAGTCTGGCTCATCACCAGAATGTCAGACACAGCTGTTCATGAAGACCTTGACATGACAGGAGTGATGCACACGTGAAAATCCTTTGTTTGAGACTTTAATGGATCTGTGATTTCAACATTGGAAGGACTCCCCACAAAGGTGTAGATCATATCCCATCAATTCCTGGTCCTTGTGTGCAATTCTTGTCCATATCCTGCTGTGTAAATCCACCCCAGGTTCCCTTGAGAATACTGGGAGCCTTCCTCTAGATCAGCTGACATTGTATTGATACCAGTGGAGCATTTGGATCATCATTCATTCCTTCTGTGGGATTGATCTCTATTTTTTCCTAGTTATGCATTTTCATGTTCTCCTTTTTCTAGGAGATGTCTGTAAGAGTTTTCAGTTTATGCATGCCCACCATGCAATTCTACATTGCCCTTTCAGTGATCTTTAGTTTTGTGTGTTTGGAGATGTTGGTCTTCCATGATTTTCAACTGTTTATTATCACTGACAGAATATTGCTATTAAAAATTATGAGCCTTTGTTTCAAAGCTTCAGAAGTCATTAAAAAAACTTGTATATGTTCCCAAAAGTAATTTGGTGTTCTTTTTCCTGTTCAGTTCTGGGACTTGCTTATTTGGAATGCCTGATCAGTATTTATGTATTGATAAACCAGCCATATATATTGGCCATTCAGCTGCATAAGGTAGTTGTGAAACAAAGGAATGAGTAAGCTATATAGACCAAGTCATGTACAGAAAGCATGGGTAAACAGCCTCTGATTTTTGATCAGAAGTTACAGAAGAGACAAGAAGAAACAAACAGTGGCTGGAAGTTAGATTTCCAGAAGAGTTTCTCACAATTAACAGCTTAAGATAGTTACTGTTTGTGTTGAGCTGTTGCAAAAATATGCTAATTGTAGTCCAAAAGTACCTGAGCAAGTTTTGCCAGGTAAGTTCAGAATAGTCTGGAAAGCCTTGGAAAACAGTGGGAAGAAACCACGTAGAAACTTAGGGTAGCCTATCCTCCAGTGCATCCAATAAGCCTCGCATTTAGAAGCCAGGGCCACAGAGAATTGGGGATCTCAGTTACACCAAGTATGGAAAAGCGATCTGCTGAAACTGTGCTATTGTGTTTCCATCCTGACTAAGTAACATTGTATAGATACAAAAAGTAGAGTAATCTCCTTGCTGGGGGAAGGATGAAAAAGCTAGAGACCCACCTGTGCCCCTTCCAGCTCATCATGAAGAATTAAGTATTTCTTGAAAGAATGGAAGAAATGCTTCAAGAGTATAGAAGATATGCTTTGCATGATTTCACATATATAATTGATGTCTTATTGCTTGCCTTGTCAGTGGGTGGGGGAGAGGATGGAAGAGAGGGAGAGAATTTGAAACTCAAAATTTAAAAAGAAAAGAACGCCAAAAAGAAATACTAATTTTTTTTTCAAGTGCATCAGAATGTAACACAGTAAAGAAACCTAGGAAATCTGGGCGGCTAGGTGGCACAGTGACTAGAGCACTGGCCCTGGAGGCAGGAGGATCTGAGTTCAAATTCGGCCTCAGACACTTGACACATTTACTAGCCGTGTGACTTTGGGCAAGTCACTTATCCCCAATTGCCCTCCAAAAAGCAAAGAAAAAGAAAAGAAACCTAGGAAATCTAATAGCAGTGCGTTCCAGGTATAATATATAGCCTGTGCAAAAGATAAGAATGTCAGCTTCAGAAAACAGTAGTCTATTTGTCTGAAACATTAGATTGTTTGAAGGTGAATAATATGAAATTAGTTTAAAAAGATAGGTGGGAGCCAGATTGTTAAGAGCTTTTCAGACTAGGTTTATATTTTGTCCTAGAGATAGTAGGTAACCTTTGAAGCTCTTTGAGCAAGAGAACATCATGGTCAGACTGATATCTTGGGAATATTAATTTGCAGCTAGGTAGAGGATGAGCTGAAGTGATGAGAGACAGAAATCAGAAAGACTGATTAGGAAGTTGTTAAAATAGTTTAAGCAAGAAAGGATGAAGGACTGAAGTAGGGGGGAAGTCCTATAAATGGAGCAAAGGGGAAAGATAATAGCAGCTGTTGTGGAGACACTTGACATCTTACTGATTGGGGGAATGAGTGAGAGGAAAGAATAAAGGATGAATTGAAATGGCAAACTTGGGTGGCTGGAATGATGATGCTCCCCTCCACAGAAATAGAGACATTTGGAGGAGATGTCAGCTTAGGGGGGGTGATGATGAATTGGTTTTTTGACATGTTGGGTTTGAGATGTGGATGAGACATCTACGTGGGGACAGAGTGAAGCCCACGCTGGCATTTAAGACTGTACAATCTCATTCTCACCCACCTATCCAGACTGATTTTATATTAACCCCTTTCATGAACTTGACATTACAGTTAGACTGGCCTCCTCGCTTGATGCTCCCTCTATCTCTTTGCCTTTGAAGGCTGTCCTTAGTTGAACATACTGCCTCCCTCCTCCTCTCCTCTTAATAACAAAGCAGCTGATATTTATATAACGTTTCAAGTGTGCAAAGTTTGTTACAGTTGATTATTTAATTCTCACAACAGCCCTGGAGAGGATTATTATTGTTCTTGTTACAGATGAGCAAACCACTTCTGAGGAGTGAAGTTACTTTCACCACACAAGTACTAAATGTCGTGAGAAGGATTTCACCTCCTCTCACTGGATATCAGGTCCGCCTCTTCTCTGTGGTGCCCGGCTGCCTGTCTTAGAATGCCTAAGTTCCTTCCAGTATTAGCTCATGTCTCACTTCTGACATGAAGGAGAGGGAGAACAAGACTGTTAGATGCCTGCTACAGGCCAGGCACTGTGTTAAGCTCTGGGATACAAAGAAAGGCAAAAACAGTCCTTGCCCTCAAAGAGCCCACAGTCCAACAGGAGAGACAAGATAAAAAAAAAATGTACAAAGAGTATGTACAGGATACATTTGTTAAAATTTTATTGACGTGTTTTGTTTCATGTTACAAACATTTACAGATTATCCACTCTCTGGGAGGGATCCCTTGTGACAAAGTAAAATAAGCAAAGCTAACAATTCAGTGACCTCTTCTGAAAGCACATGCAGCACCCCCCTTCTGTAGAGTATACCCCATTTCCTTATTTTCAAATGAATAGAAATCTGTTTTCTCTCCTCACCCCTCCTCATCTCATTATAAAGATAAGAACAAATTCCAAAAAACAAAGCCAAATTCCATGATATTGATCATAGTTCTTACAGCTTTCAAAGCTGTTTGTTTTTATATTGTATACAGTAGACATGGTAAGTAACCAAAGTAACTAACTAGCACGAAAGAAAGACTTCTTGCAGAAAGGAGGATTTAGCTGAGACTGTGCAGTTTGTATAGAGATGATAATTGAGTCAATGGGAAGTTTCTGAGATAACATAAAGTATATAGAGAAAAGAAGACCAGAACGGTGTATTGAGGTGCACTGTCTCCACAGCAGAAAATCGATGATCCAGGGAAGGAGCCTGAGAAACAGGAATCAGAGAGGTGGAAGAGAATCATGAGACAGAGGTGTTGTGGAGACCAAGGAAAGAGGGATGGGGAAAGGAAAAAGATGATGGGGTTGGTTATCAGTGACAGAAGCTTCAGAGAGCTAAGAGATCAGGTGGGATAAGGGATTTAGGAAAGGGTATCAGATTACTAGTCAAGAGATCCTAATGTTGGTAACCTTGATACTGCTAGGGATTGTGAATTTCCAGACACAAACCTGAAGACCTCCAGTGGCACAAGTAATATTTTCATCATTCTTGCTAATTATAGCTAGGGTCTTCAGAAAGAAGAGGTAGATTTGGAAGTATTTACTGGTAGAGAATAACATTTCCTATCTAAAGAGGATCAAGATGAATGAATTTGCATTGAGGTTTGCAGACGTCTGTAGTGAAAAGAGCAGTGGACTGATATTAGTGCTGGTTCAAGACTTGCCCTAAAAGTCCTGGTGAGTTGGGGAGAGTCACGTGATCTCTCTGGCCCTTAGTTTTCTCATTTGCAGAATAGGGGAGGGGGTTGTACTTGATTATCCTGTGATGATCCTTCACAACACTTCCAGCTCTTGAGAGGCTGTTATTCTTTGAATACTTAACAGCTTGAGGATATAGAAGAGCACACGTATAGAAGGACCAGAATTGCATGACAAATGGGTTAGCTGTTTTACAGAGAGAGAGAGGTGGGTGGGGGCAGGGGAGTTGGATATGAGAGTAGGGGTCATTATGATGAATTCAGTAGGCAGGAGAATGATAGTTATAAATTTTACAAGTTGAAAGTAACTTTCTGCTTTGACTTTTTAGTGGACTTGTCTGATTAATTATTGTATCCTGTAACAAAAAAAATTCTAGAGAGGATATATGAAAATCATACAAAAGGGAAAAAGGAAAATTTTATCTTTTACTTAAAGTATTTTTAGTCCAAACAACAATTGCAAATAAACTTACAAAAATTCAAAATAGAGAGGAAAAAAAAAAAAAGAGAGTTTCCTATTGCCAGCGTTTGTGTAAGTGGTTTTGCTGTCTTTGTAGAATTTATAAAATTTGAATATGTTGATAGTGCTTTCAGGATGTCCATGTTTGTAGTCCTTCATTTTTGCTGTTTGTTACTTGCAAATGAGACTTAGAATCACAGTTCATATTTGATATGAAATTTCCTTATTTCTTAAAATCATGGGATTATGTTATTATGAAGACCTCAGCAAGTGTTTCTCTGAAACAGTGCTGGTTTCCTACCTCTTGTGAAGGTTAAACTAACCAATAACTAACTACCAATCTTAGCTTTCTTGAATATTTCAGATGCTATCGTATCAAAGCAACTGATCAGATGTTGGGTTGGAAAATTGATAAATTTAAATGTAGCATGAATATGTGATCTTATCTTAATGAAATTAACCTGGCTTCTTTAGACATGAGAAAGAAATTATTTTAAATTAAGAAAGGAAAATGTCAAGAGCTACAACTGCTGGGAAGAGAAATACTGATTATTTTGGGAATAACTTTTGTTTTAATATTAAAAGATCCAGAGGAAGACCCTCCAGCATGGCTGTCTTATGAGAGATTTACAGACTTACATGGACAGAAATCTTAGAAAATGGGAAGTCATGGAGAAGCTGCATTTTGTACCAGCAGAGGGGAAAACATGCAGTAATGAGATCAAATGTCCATCTTTTGAAAAATGAAATTATTAGAGAATGGAGAATTTTACCAGATGCCTGGAATTTTTTACTTGTCGTTTCAGATTAAGCAGTTATTATTATGTTAAAAGTATAAGTAAGACATGACTCTTGACGTCCAAATGTATATGGTCCAGTTTGCACCATAAGATATGAACATAAAGTTAAATAGCAATAATAGACTTTTAAAATAACAAAAGAGGTGCCACAAGGTAGTATGTGATTAATTCCCAAATGATTTGTAGAAAATAATTGCTATAGTAGTTTAGAGGAGGAAAAAGATCACTTTGAGGCTAGGATAGTCAGTGAAGACATGTGATAAGTGAGTTTTTGTTTTTGGAGGGGGGAAGGCAGGGCAGTTGGGGTTAAGTGACTTGACCAAGGTCACATGGCTAGTGTTAAGTATCTGAGGCTGGATTTGAACTCAGGTCCTCCTGAATCCAGGGTTGATGCTCTTTTCACTGCACCACCTAGCTGCCCCAATATGTAAGTTTTGAGCTGTTTTTTGAAAGGTAGATAGTAGTTTGAGAGGTTGAAAGAGAACATTCCATGTGGGCGGAACATTATTAACAAAAGTACAGAGCCAGGAAAGCACAGATGTTCTAAAGATAGTGAATAAAATGAAATTGGTTAGAAAATAGGGCTCATGTGGGAAAGGGATAGTGAGAGATACAGTTAGAGGCCAGATTATGAAGGACTTTAAATTCCCACATAAGTAGTTTAGACTTTATCTTATAGGCAATGGGGATCCATTGTAGGCTTTTGAGTGGAAGCAATCTGATTTATCCAGGCCCATCTTTTTTTTTTTTTTGAGGGAGGAAAGCCAGGCAATTGGGGTTAAGTGACTTGCCCAAGGTCACACAGCTAGTAAGTATCCAGGCCCATCTTGCAGTGAAATGTACCATGAATTAGAAATTAATGAGTCACAAAGTTACAGACATTAAATGATAATGGAACCCAGATGATGGGAGTCAGAAGAGTGAAGAGATGATTGGGAAGATACAATAAAGGTAAAATGGACAAGATTTGAGGATAATTGACAGAATGGTGATTGAAATTACTCCAGGAGAAGAGAGGTCTTGTTCTTGTTGTCAGTAATGACAAAACAAATAATAGCTTTATTTATATAATGTCTTATAGTTTACCAAGCACTTTACATACATCCTCTTATTTAATGACATTGATGGAGTTATCAAAGAAAATTATTAATGTGCTTATTTTACTTATGTTTTAAAATGACTTACTCTCTGTTTTGTTTTGTTTTTGGCAGGGGAAGGCAGGCAGTTCGGGTTAAGTGACTTGCCCAAGGTCACACAGCTAGTTAAGTGAACTCAGGTCCTCCTGATTTTGGGGCTTGTCCTCTATTCACTGCGCCACCTAGCTGCCCTTTTACTCTCTATTTCAAGGTAATTTTAATCCTGTCCCCAAAATTGAAATGGAGAAATTCCCACATTAAAAAAAAGAAAAAAAAGATTATTTAGGAAAAAGCCTAAATGTAGCTTGTTCCCTGAAGAAATGTTCTTACAAACACAGAGAAGTTATGCGAATGTTTTGAAAATGATGGAAACTTTTTTTTTTTAACCCAAAGAAGTTGGAAACTATTCTCGCTAAATGTCGGCTCCCAGAATGGTCTCCATGAGATAGTTCCCACTCTGGTATTATTGTTTTGGTTGGCAATAAGTGTGCAGCTGAAGTTTAAAGCACAGCCACGGAAAAGCCAGTTTTCTGTGAAGAGTATTCCAAGTGCTTACTTTTTTAAGATACAAAAAAATTGTCGCTATGACTTGAGAGTGATACTATGACATAGAATATTATAAACAACCTGAAGGCAATGAAAAGGACATATGGTAGAAATAAGCAGGCTACAATGAAACGCCAATGATGATTTTCATGTAAGGAAGGGAATAAAAGATTTATTGTCTAAGATATTTATGACCAGGAAAAAAAGTTGAACTAACCACCCAACAAGAATGAGAGAAAGAAAACCGTTGGAAGTGATGATCCCCAACCCTCAAGAAGTTTCTTGGATTAAAGTGACCAAGGAGGGGGGAAGAGAGGAGATATTACAAGATGATACAAGGTAGAATGGGTCAAAGAGAAAGTGTTATGAAAGTTTTGAGGAGAAAGCAATTGGTTTTGCCTGTTTTGTGGGGTAGAAGGCAGAGAGGAGAGGAGGAAGGCTTTGTGGAAGACATGACACCTGATTTGGCCGTGAAAGGGGAGGGACTACAGAGGGGAGAAGAAGGAAAGTACAGTGCTCTAGTTTAACAGAAACTGTTGTGTGTGAAGATGGAACACAAAAATTTCTGATTTGGAAGGAACCTCAGTGGCCATCTATAAATTAAACGATACTTGAAAAAGAATTTCCTCTGATACATACCAGACAGGTAAACATTCAGCTTTTGCTAGAAGACCTCTGATGAAAGGGGAACCCACGACATGTTGTACATTGGGATAGCTGCAATATTAGAATATTTTTCCTTGCATTAAGCCTAAATTGGTTTCTTTGCAACTAAATTTTTTTTTTTTTTTGCTTTTTGGAGGAAAGAAGGTAGGCCAGTTAGGGTCAGGGTCACTCAGCTAGTAAGTGTTAAGTATCTGAGGTCAGATTTGAACTCAGGTCCCCCTGACCCCAGGGCCAGTGCTCTATTCACTGTGCCACCTAGCCACCCCTGCAACTAGCTTCTACCACCTGTTTCTAGCTATATTTTTTATGATGTGCATATTACATCTAGTCATTCTTCCATGTGGCACCTTTCAGATATTTGAAGATAGCTATTAGGTACCCCCTGGGTTTTTTCTTTAGGCTAATATTTCTAGTCACTTCTGTTACTGATTTCATTAATATCAAGAACTTCTAAGCGAGGAAACTTCCTTAAAATGCCCATAGGCACCTGTCCAACTAATCTTAGTCTTAAAGAACTACCCTAGAGCCCTGTGAGATTATATGGGAGTCACATAGCCAGTATGTGTCAGAGGCCTTTCAGTGTGTCACTGCCCTTTCTAAAATGTGGCATCCAGAACTGAACACAGTACTCCATGTGTGGTGTTACTAGGTGAGGGTAAAGGTCTACATTTTTTATTTTTGGAAACCATGGTTTTTAAGATGCAGCCCCACATCGCTTTAGTTTTTTCAGCTGTCACACCACCTTCTTAATTCTCTGAGTGTACAGTCTTTTAGAACCCTTAGAGTGTTTTCTTTGGTAGCTTGAACCTTCCTAACCTCTTCACCTTCCATTTACCACAAAGGTTGTTTGAAAATTTTTCATCTCTTCTCAGGCCTCCCATAGCACCCCCTGCCTCCCATTCTCTCAACTGAAGATCTCCCTCATACTTTGACCCCCCCCCAAAAAAAATTGAGGCCATTTACCAAGACCTCCTTGTTCTCCCTTCCTCCTTGTCTCACATCACTCAGACATCTTCCTCTTTCCTTCCACTCTAATCTCCTTCACCCCTGTCTCACATGAATAGGTGGCCATTCTCTTTGTAAGGTAATAAACCCATCAAAATGCATCCTTGATCCCTTTCCATCTTGTCTTCTGCTGCTACATTGTCCCTGCCATCATTCCCACTCTCTTAAATCTTCAGTTTCTCTCTTTCTACTGACTCCGTCCTGCTGCTTACAGACACCTATGACTCCCACATCTTTAAAAAAATATTCACTTGATCCAGCCATCTCCACTACCGTCACCAGACATCTTTTAGTTATCCAGGCTCATAACCTTGTTATCATCTTTTACCCTTCCCTTGCCACATATCCTGTCTGTAGCCAAGTCTTATCATTTCTACCTTCACAACATCTCTCCTCTACAGGCCCTTCTTTCCATTTACACAGCTGTCACCCTCGTGCAGGCCCTCATATTCTTACACAGTTGGTATCCCAGCCTCAAGTCTTGCCCCACTCCCATTCATTCTCCAGCTGCCAAACTGATTTTCCAAAGTGCAGTTCTGATCATGTTACTCTATTTCATGTCCCCCTCCTACACTCTTACCTCCCCAGTAAACTCCACTGGTAGACTATTACTTGCAGGAGCGGATTCAGAATCCTTTTTTTTTTTTTTTTTTTGGACAGGGGACTTTTACGGCTTTTCTCAATCTAGCCCCTTCTTTCTTTTCTAGTCTTCTAACGTTGTGCCCTCAGATACCCTCATATGTAGCAATATTAGTTAGCCATGTGGTTTCTTGCACATGACTCCCCATCTCCTGACTTTGTGCCTTTTCCCTGGCTGTCCCCCATACCTGGAATGCTCTCCCACTTCACCTCTGCTTGCTGGCTTCTCTATCTTACTTCAGGACTCACTTTAAATCCTACCTTCTATAGAGGGCCTTTCCTAGTCACTTCCATTCTGCGTGTTGCCTTCCTGAAAGTATGAGTTCTTTGAAGTCAAGGGCCATGTTTTTTGCCTTTCTCTGGTGTCTCCAATCCATATGCACTCAAAAAGTGCTTCATAAATGCTTGTTGATTGACTGATTAACCATAGCAAATATCTACATTATAGGAAGGAAAATAGTAGTTAAAACACCCAGATTTAGAGTAAACAAAATTCAAGAAAGGATTCCAGAGTGAAAAAAAAAAGGCCTCAAATGTCTGATATATAGATGCACAACACATAGGCAATGAGCAGTAGGAACTAGAGATCTTAGTTCAAGAAAATCAGATTTTACATCATTGGTAGCACTGTGACTTGGTGGATGAGGTCTGTGACTAAAATGGGACTTTGGATAGGTTATACCTCCTTTGAAAAACAAAAACACTGGATATAAAAAAATTAGGTATAGGGATATAAGGTTATATGTATACATATGTGTGTATTTTAAAAAATGTATTCCTAAACATTTTGTTTTTATATCACATGAATTTCCAAATATATCATTCTTCTTTCCACTACCCAGATAACCATTCCTTGTAATTGAAGACTTAAAAAAGGTGGAATTAAGGTGGCTAGGTGGCACAGTGAGTAGAGCACTTGCCCTGGAGTCAGGAGGACCTGAGTTCAAATTCAGCCTCAGTCACTTCCTAGCCATGTGACCTTGGGCAAGTCACTTAACCCCATTTGCCCTGCCTTCCACCCTCCAAAAAAAAAAAAAAAAGGTAGGATGAGGGAAGAAATTATGTAAAAGCAGCTAATACATCAGTCATATCTGACAATATATGCAACATTTCATAGCTGTGGTCCCGTAGCTCTGCAGTGAAGGGAGGGAGGTATCTTTTCTAAAGGCTTCCCCAGCCTTGATCATTCTAGTTACTAAGGGTTCAGTTTTGCATTCTTGCAGATTATATTGTTTTGGTCATATATATTTTCTTGGTTCTGCTTACCAAACTACCTGTAATTTCATATAAATCTTCCTGTATAATATTGTATTTTAAGAAGTTCTACTTAAATCCAGGACCCAGAATGGGAAAACATAGTAAAGATAGTGTTAAGGTTAAGTTCAATTTAGGCAAAAAAGAAGAGACTTAGTCATCAAAGAATTCATTGCACCATTGGGATAGATAGAGAAATCACCAGAACGGATAATAGAGCTGAAGTTTGATAGAATAGTTAGGGGGACTTTGCCAGAACTGTCTTTTTGCTAAAAGCATAGTAGCAAATACTTTCTTGACTTGGCTTTAATAATATTTTCATCCTTCAAAAGGGAAAGGATCCAGCAAGGGAGAGTTTCATTCTGAATAGTATTATAAAAATAAAAGTCGTAGCTAGGTACTGGGGTAAAAATGATGAGAGCTTTGCAGGAGAAGTGACTGACCGTTCTCTCTTATAATTTGTTACAGAGAAGGTGAAGAAAGCTGGGAGTGATCGGACTTACACCCCAGATATCAAGAGAGCAGAACTGAGTATTCAGAGCAAGCATAGGTCGAATTCCATGGAACAGAATTCTGCAGAAGTCAGCTGAAACTGAAAAGTCGGTTTTCAAGAATAAGTTTCTGAAAATAGAGATAAATAATTCCAAGTAGGAATTTAGCTTTAAAAGCTAAACAGAGGGGTTTATATTTTATCTTACTAGCAATAGAAAGTCCCTAGATTTGAGTTAGGTAAATTACATGATCAGTTATATGGTTAAGGAAAATCATTTTGGCAGCAGTGTATAGGATGGGTTGGGATGGTAGAAAGCCTTTAGACAAGACAATCCAAATGAGAGGTGATAAGAGCCTGAACTATGGGAGTAGCTCTGTGAGTAGCAAGAAGGGGTCAGATGCAGGAGCTATAGGAAGGCAGAAACAACAAGATTTAGTTACTGAGTGGATATGTGGGGTAAGGGAGTATCAGAATTCTAATTTGCTAAGATTGTGAACTTCAAAAGAAATAGGGATATTTGGAAAAAGAGCAAGTTCAATTCTGGATTTATCAAATCTAAGCTATCTCCTCGATATCCATTTTGAAGTGTCTTACAGGCAGTTAGTGATGGGAGATTGAAGCTCAGGGGGAAAACTGATACTGTATAGCTATAGGTAGGCATTTCTGTGTGTGTGTGTGTGTGTGTGTGTGTATACATGTATACACACACACATATATACATATGTGTATGTATCTAGCTAGTTAGTTAGCTATCTAATCTCCATGAATCATCTGCATAGAGATGTTAGTTAAACCAACAGGAGCTAGTATTCTACCCAGAGAGGGAATGTAGAGGCAGAAGAAAAGAACCCAAGAAAGGACCTGGGAGGATACCCACAGCTAGGGAACATGGTATGGATGATGAGTTAGCAAAGGAGGCAAAGAAGAAGTGGTCAGAGAGGTAGGTGGAGAACCAGGAGGAAATACTGTCACCAAAAAAAAAAACCCACAAAAAACTGCAGCAAAACCCATAGAATAGAGAATATTCAGGAGAACAGAAGTGGTCAACAGTCTTATATAGCAAATAGGTCTAGGGTGAGACCTAAGAAAATGCTGACATGGTTGTTCAGTCATTTCAGTTGTATCTGATTCTTTGTGACCCTATTTGGGCTTTTCTTGGTAAAGATACTAGAGGGATTTGCCATCTCCTTCTCCAGCTCATTTTAGAGCTGAGGGTTAAATGGCTTGCCCAGGGTCGCAAAGCCAATAAATGTCTGAGGCTGGATTTGAACTCAGGTCTTCCTAACTCCATTATGCCTACTACCTACCCAAACATACCATTAGGATAAGCATAATTTCCGCCAGGTCACTTTCCAGTTTCCTAACAATTTTTGCTAAAAGTCCTTGCTTCAGTAATTGGGGTCTGTGGGCATATGGAACACTATACTTTTTTCTTCATTTGCTTCTGTATCTTATGTTTCTTATCTCTCATAGTGAGCTTTTTTGTTGTTGTCATTACCAGTACCAAGTAGTTTGATTATTATTTTGTAATATAATTTGAAATTTTGTACTGCGAGGCCCTCTTCTGCCTCTCTTTTAAAAAAATTATTTTCCTTGAGATTCTTGACCTTTTTATTCTTCCAGATAAATTTTATTATTTTTCTAGCTCTCTAAAATTATTCTTTGGCATTTTGGTGTAGCACTGAATAAGTATATTATATACATATGTGTGTGTGTGTGTATAAATGTAATATTGTGTGTAGTGTTGGCGTTTTGCCCAACCATTAGCTATTAGTATCTCTCCAATTATTTACTTAGGCTTTTTTTTCTACAGTGTTTTGTAATTATATAGCTTCTATATTTCTTGCTAGGTGAACTACCAGATATTTTAAATGTTGTATATTTATTTTGAATGGAATTTCTTTTTCTGTCTTATGTCCTGTCTTATTGTACATTATTCCCCTTCCTATACTCTAAGTCTAATCAAACTGGCTTTTTTTTGCTGTTCTTCACACTCACACCAAAGCAAGAACTAAAATATAAAAACACAAACTACAAAGCTTAATCAATCACATTGCTCTCACCAAAAATATTATTAACGATACTTTTAACGGGAATAATGTTTTCTGTACCACTAACAAATTAAAGTATTTCAAAACGTTTTATCTTTTTTCTCTTATTTCTTTTAATTTCCATATTTATGTATGTTTTATGAAGGACAGAATATATTACAATAGCAATACCTATTTATAACTTATAAATAGTATTCATGTATTGATGGTACCTTCTCAAATTCTTTTTACTAATAGGAAGAATGTATAATCAAAAAGTTTAGAAACCACTGGGATGAACAGTATGCATTGGGATTCAGGACAAGTTTAATTGCCAAACCCAAAGAGTTAATCTTTAATAGTTTAGTGTCATTTTGAAAGAAAGTCTTCAGGGAATTCCTCAGTGATTTGTGCTTGGCCTGACGCCTGTTGAACATTCTGATAAATGACGTGGATAAAGCATAGATGGCGTGCTAATCCTATTTACAGATGACATACACTCTGAGAGGTAGCTAGCACACTGGATGACAGCCATCTGAAGAGGGCAGATCATTGGACCAGATAGCATAAAACAGTATTTAAAAGCTCAAAGGTAAACTCTTAAGCCTGGTTAAAAAAACAACAGTAAAAACCTGACAGCTACAAAAAAGTAAGACATGATTAGAAATTTTTCGGAAAAAGCTAAAATAATGTTATGGGACTTCAAGCTCAATATGAATCAGCAGTGTGATATGGCAGTCAAAAAGGGTGTATTTCATCTTGGTCTTCATTAAAAGAAATAAAGACTAAGGGGGTAATGTTACTGTATTCTGACATGGTCAGATCATCTCTAGAGTATTGTCTTTGGAGCTGGCTTCCACAATTTATTGATAAACTGAAGAGCATCCAGAGAATGGCAGCCAGGCCCATGAAGGCCCTTGAATTCGTTTCAAATGAAGATCAATCAAAGAAGGTGAAGATCTTTAGTTCAGAGAAGAGATGCCCAAAGAGGGAACGTGGTAACAGCTCATCAAATACTTGGACAGATACATAGACGAAAGATTAAACTTGACATTTTTTGGCTATAGAGGGTGAGACTGAAAACGGTGGGTCGGAGTTTCAGAGAGTCAGTTTAGGCTGGACTTAAGGGAAAACTTAGGATCTGTCCGCACTCTCCCAGAGTAGATTAGAATGGCTCCCTTGGCAGAGTGTGGCATCTCTCATCAGAGGACTTCCTATAAAGGCTGGGTGACTACTTACCAAGTATGCTAGGGTGGGACTCTTTTTCTGGTATGGTTTGACCTAAATATCCTATAATGTCCTTTCCCACTGTGAAATTCTATTATTCTTCCCATGTTTTTCTGAACTCATTCTTCACTTCCTATGGCATATTACTCCTTTATTTCATGTACTACAGTTTGTTCAACCATTCTCATATAAATCAGAAAGCACTTTTCTTTCTCATTCTTTCTCCTCCAGCTTTTGTTGTTTTCTGTCATATTAGCCAATCTGATAGGTGTGAGGTGGTTCCCAAAATTCTTTTAATTTGTATTTCTATAATCAGTAGTTATTTAGAGCACTTTTTCTTATGAACATAGATAGCTTTGATTTCTTCTTCTAAAAACTGCCTGTTCAAATCTTTTGACCATTTATCAATTAGGGAATAGCTCTTATTTCTATAAATTTGACTTAGTTTTCTATATGGTTGAGAAATGAGGTCTTTATCAGAGAAATCTTCTGTAAAAAAAATTCCCCCATTTTCCTGCTTTCCTTCTTTTGCATTTTTTTATTTGTGTAAAAACTTTTAAATTTTATGTAATCAAAATTACCCATTTTACTTGCAGTGGTCCTCTCTGTCTTTTGTTTGGTCATAACCTCTTCCCTTATCCATAGATTTGACAAATAAATTTTTTCCATGCTCCCCTAATATGCTTATGATATCCTTTTGTCTAAATTCTGTGCCTATTTTGATCATGTCTTGGTATATGATATGAAATCGACTGTTTTCTTACATATGGGTCCTGTCTTTGTCATTGACATCTATGAGATATATTCCCACTAGTGTAATTGCAAATGGTATAAATGGTGTCATGTAGTTGTTCTTAAAGTGTGGTCTGTGAACCTTGAGGGGATTTCTGAGACCCTTTCAGTGAACCAAGAAGTTAAAACTGTTTTCATAATAATACTAAGACATTTTAATTTCTGTTATAATAAATACTGATAGATATAACCCATATAAATAAAAGCTATTGGGAAGGGTTACTCAATAATTTTTAAGTTAAATATAAAGGGGTTCTGAGACCCAAAAGTTTGAGGACAGCTGGTTGATGACTTTTCTCACATAGTGCACAATTGTTTTCTATAATGGTTGGATCAGTTCACAATTCCCATCACCTCCAGCATCTTATTTGTCTGTCTGCTGTCTCATAGTCCCTTCACAGTCCTTTCCATCTATTTTCATCATTTTCTCTTTGAGTGTGAAGCAAGACCTTAGAATTGTTTTAATTTGTATTTCTCTTATTAGTGATTTAGAGTACTCATTGGTATTCTGATTCAGTTAAACATTATGTGAGTACAAGACCAAAAAAAAAACAAACCCCAAACCAATAGTCCCTGCCCTCAGGGAATTTACATTCTTCTGGAGTGATATAACTCATACATATAAGTAAATACAAAGTATAAAAGTGGTTTGAAAAATAAGGGAGTGCTAACAATGGGGAGGGTGGGGATTGGAAAAGATCTTATTGAGGTTGAATAGAAAGCATGGGACAGCTTGTAAAAATGCACAGTGGAATGTCATGTGTGAGGGACAGCTGATGGGCCAGTTTGACAAGAACGGCATGTAACTCAAAGGGGATAAGATGAAATAAGGCTGGAAAGGTAGGAGCTAGGAGTCCAATTTTTAAGGACTTCCAGTGCCTAGTTGGGGAAATTGTATTTTAGGCAATTGGGAGCCACTGAAAACTTGGACGGTGGTCAGGCTTCTGTTTTAGGGTTGCCAACTCAAGAGCAATGTAAAGGATGAGTAAGCAAGGGGAGAGACAAGGAGCCCCTTTGCATTTCTTCTTCTGAAACCAGGTTATGTTGAGGAGTGGCTCCTGGATGTGGTCTGCTCTTGTTGTGGCTCTTTATTCTCACAACTTCTTAATGTAGTTTTTTGTTAGATATCTTTTTAAGAATATTCTTTAAAAATTTCTAGGAATTCAAGTCAAGGTCATGGGCCTCTAGTTTGCAGATTCTATTCTCTTCCCTTTTTGAGCACCATGATATTAGCCTTTCTATAGTCTTAGAGTTCTTATTTTTCCACTATATTTTAAATATCACTGACAGTGACTCTAATCCTACTTCCCAGTTTCATCAGTACCCTAGATTGTAGTTCATCTGGGCCAGTCAACTTGAACTTCTCATAGTCAGCTAAGTATCTATTACTGTCTCCTTACTTATCTTTGTTGTCAGCTGAATATTAGCCACTTCTGCCTTTTTTGGTCCACAGATCATTTCACTCTGCAGAGAAATCAGAAGCAAAATTAGAATTGAACACTTCTCCCTTCTATCTGTTATTAATTGTCAGCATTCTGTCTGTCCTGAACAACAGTCCTATCCTTTCTTTTTTACTCTTCTTTCTCAATAGTATAATTTCTTTTAAAAATCTTTTTGATGCTTTTAGCTTTCCTTGCCTAATTATCAGCCTATTCTGAACTTTTTCAGAGTATTAGGCTTTTGTTTTCCGTTACCAGTTCTTATTTCCATCTTTCGTATATCTCTTTAATATCTCCACTCGTAGGTGAATTCCCGGTGTCTCCACATCAGTGCCTTTTGTCATCTCCTTTTTCTCTTTTTCATCCACATTTTTTCTCTGTGTTTTCAGAATTTCATGCTTGAGAGCTTCCTGTCCAACATGAGCTGACTTTTCCTTTATTGGGGTTTTAAAGCATGGTTATTTAACTATTTTCTACACCCTTTAAAATTTATTCTCCAGAATTCTAGGCTGTATGTTAGACCTTGCTCAGCTTTCCTCTCTCTTCTACAACAAATTCTATGATGAAGTAACCATTTTTCTTAATGAAGTAGTCATAGTTTACACTAGTAGTTGGTGAGAATCTGATCCAGAATTGAATTTTCTCCTTTTGGTTCCTCTGCCTTTTGAAGGATGACATTATCATTAAATTAAATGAAATTGTTAGCTTCTCTGCTTTTAGCAGAAAGAAATCCTGACTCACTACAGTATCCTGCTTCTGTCCTGTTTCCTGAACTTTTGAAGAGGTAGCCCTTCTCTTGACCAAGACTAACCCCTCTAAATATACAAGTAATCCCACTCTGTCCTATCTTCTCCAAGAGATTGCCCTCCTAAAAATCCCCTCTCACTTATCTGCAGTCTCCCCTTGTCTACTGTCCCTTCCCTACTTGGTACAAGTATGCCCATAACTCCCCCAGCCTCAGAAAATCTTTACTTGATCTGTCCATTTGCACTGTCATAACATCCATCTAGAGACCTTTTTGCAGGCTGTTAATTACCATCTTCTCTTTGATGCTTTTTTTGATTTTTGTGACACTGATCTCTCCTGTTTCTTCCCCTTCCTATTTAACTATTCTCAGTCTCTTTGGCTGGCTCTTCACCCAGGTCATACCCACTAACTGTAGGTACTCCCCATGGTTCTGCCCTGGGCCTTCTTTCCTTCCTCTTTACTATTTTACTTGATAAAGATTAAGAAAAGGTCATAAGATTTGACAATTAAGAGATCACTGGTAACTTTGGAGGAAGCAGTTTTAATTGAATGACAAGTTCAAAAGTCAGACTGCGGAGTTAAGAAAATGAGGAGAGAAAGTGGAGGCCCCTGTTACAGACATCTTATAGCCTTCTCAAGGAGTTTAGCCACAGAATGCAGGAGAGATGGGATAGTAGCGTGCCACTAGATTATGAGCGCCACTAGATTATGAGCTCCTGGAAGTCGGACAGTTTGTTTTGTTTTGTTTTCATTTTTAAACCTTCTTTTGTATCCGTGGTGCTTAGCACACAATGCCTGGTACTCAGTAAGAGCTTAACAAATGTTTGTTGACTGACTGACTCTTGTCTATTTCTTTCTACTCTATTGACAAAATTAGTAATGTTTCTTTTTTTTTTTTTTTTTTTAAATTT
>CM053588.1:111305547-111329298 GCA_028646515.1 Pseudochirops corinnae
GCCATCTTAGCTCCGCCACCCCAATTAGTAATGTTTCTAACTAGATTGATCTTCAGCCAAGTGCTCTCCAGGATACGTCTCCATTCTGATTCTTTTATTTTCCCCACATAAGTCAATCTTCATCTGCAGTGCTCCATTTTACCTATTCTGGTTCTTTTGAAGATGCCAAGGTCACCCATCCCTGACCATCACCAGTCTTTGAAAAAGAAGGACAAGCAAGTTCCTTTGGATAATGTTATTGTTTGTACTTCGTTCTCAAAGAAGACTAATGACATCAGGAAGGTGATGTCTGGACTTGAATTTGGATTTGGATTTAAATGCAAAATCACCAGCCTCACTCTTATATAGAGCCATCTGGGTCCAGTGACAAGACATAAATCAGGATGAGTGGAGATGGCTGTGCTCATCTAAAGTCATGTTTCAATTATAACTCTCATCCTACCCTGTCTCAGCAGTATCTAGGAAGTTAAATATGCCTGTTTGTATTAGGATCTCTGGTTCATCATGGTTGTTGCCTGTGTGTTTTTATTTATGAACATGTATTTTATTTTTTAAAGCCACATTTATTAAGTACCTGCTCTGTTCAGATAGAATAGCACAGTGTGAAAAAACACTGCATTTGAAATGAGAAAACCTGAGGGTTCAAATTCTGGCTGTCACTTTTTTAGTCATATCTCATAGTTGACTTATTGCTACCCCTAAATCTAGTTTTTGTGGACTACTCTTAAACCAGATCTCCCCTATTCTTGTACTGGCCTCTCCTGGTTCTTCTTCCTATTTAACTACTCTCAGTCTCTTTGGCTACCTCTTCACCCCGGTCATACCCACTAACTGTAGATAATCCCCATGGTTCTGCCCTGAGCCTTCTTCTTTCCTTGGTATTTTTTTAAAATGTAAATGCATGATTTTACTTTGATCCTTCTTAAAATGTCATTTTGTTAGATTTGCCCATCATTTTAGCTCTTTTTGAATCCTGATTTTGTCAACCTGTGCATTAGTTCTCTCTCCCAGTTTTGTGTCATGTGCAAATTTGATAGATATGACATCAGTATCTTCATCTTGATAACTGGTTAAAATGGTACACAAGTCAATGGCACATAAATTCAGTACTTTGAAATGTAATTTATATCAGTAACTTTATTTTAGAGCCAGGCATGGTGGCATGGTAGTCCTTGCTGCTGGAGAGGATAAGGCCACTCGGTCTCTAGAGATCAGACTTCTGAGCTGAAGTAGGGCTAAGGCCTATCAGGATTCTACAGTAAGTCTGGCACCAGTATAGTGAGCCCCAAGGGAGCAGATGGCCGCCAAGTTGCCTAAGGAGGGGCCAACTGCCCTAGGTTAGAAAACAGGTCTTATTAAGGCTTTAGTAGCGGTTGTTATTGGGATTGGGCCATGAATGGCCACTGCACTTCCACCCCAGAGAGATTCAGACTTAAAAAACAAACAAACAACAGCAAGGGGGCTGTCTTTTCTATATTTTCATTTTTTTGAACCTGAAATCTCTTTTAACCTAGTTTTCCCTCTTTCTATTCTGCACATCTTTCTTCTTAATAGAGAATACCAGTCTCCTGGATAGATCCAGAGCCACCTTTTAAAGTGGTTGCAGAATCTGGGTCAAACTGTCTTAGCTTATCTGTACAGCTTGTATATTCTCAAAAGGAACAAGCTTCACTCAGGGCACTGCTTTGTGCTAGGTCTAAGGAAGACTTTTACTCTGTTATGTGTAGTCTGACGAAAACTAACTAACACTTTTGTACCCATAGTGCCTTTGTTGAGAAGGTTTGAACTGCTTTGATTCCATGTGGTATGTAAGGGGCACACACATGTATTAATTATAGTGTGCCTATTTATATTAGCAACATGTGCCCTCGCTTTGTTCTTTTTACCTTAAGTACTGAAATTCAGAACCACAACTTCAGCTTTCCTCACTTCACATATAATTGCTTTGGCTAATTTTAGAAGATCAGTTGCCAGTAGGAATGACTAGGTTACATACTGGTAATGTCCTTTCCTTAATGCTTCTATATAATGTTAATTTATAATAGAATAGAATATATATTGTAATATAACGTAATATTATCTTGAATTAGGTGATTAGAATTTTTGTTGAATAATTTAAATATAAGGATTAAATTAAGGGTAAAAAAACTATTTTGCATTTCAGTTTTTCTTTTAGTTTGTATTTAAGGTGGTAGGTAGTTAAGTTACTTTAAAAATATTGTTTCATTGTTAAATAATTGAAGGGAGAAATGTCTTAATTTGAATACTAGTCAAAAAAATTTTTGAGTTAAGGAATGTAGGAATCATTAATGGAAAGAAATTACCCCTTTCCAGGTAAAGCATCTTTTATTGACCTTCCATTTTCCATGAGGATAATATTTATGGTACTTATATGGTTTGTTATGCTTAAGGAAGTATTGTCAAGATTGTGGCCTCTAGGGAGGGACTCATTTATGAAATAATAGCAATTGCTCAAAAAAAAAAAAAAAAAGCCATGTCTTAATCTATTTCTCATTATCTTCAAAAAAAGCAGACATTCTTTTAATCCCTTCGATGTCATCATTTTTTACTGTCATTCTTGATCTCATCAGCTCCCATGGTTTCAATTATCATCTCTATGCAAATGACTCTCAAATCTATTTGTCCAGACCTAACTTCTCTTCCTTCTACCACTTTCCAATCTCTGACTGTCTGTTATCTTTGACCCTTGAGTCGTATCTGTCAAGGATACCTGATAAAGAGATGGAAAAATATTTGGAACACATCAGTTCTTGTTTTTCAGATATTTAGAGTAAAAATAAAAAAATTTAAATATTTCTGATATCAGTCTTTGGTTATGCCATGATAGTTCATATTTATATACCATTTTACAATTTAGAAAGTATTCTTCATAGACTCCAGAGATAGGTAGGACAAATATCATCCCAAACTTACAGATAATGGGGAATTGGAATTAGCTGGAGACTAAATAAAATCCATGTGAATTTTTATTCATTTGGTGTAAATTCTTTTTTTCATTTTTGATACTGGTAAATTAGATTTCTCCGCCATTAAAATCAAATAGGCTAATGTTTTATCTATTTTTTTGATGCTTTTACCCAATTCCCCTCCCCCCCAGTTCCTAATTGTAATTTTTAATTCAGTAGGTTTTCTTTTCTTTTTCCAAATTGTTAGTCTCTTCTTTGATTTTCAGAATTTATATTTTGGTGTTGAACTGAGGATTTTTAGTTTTTTGACTTTTTTTTTTTTAGTTACATGCTTGATTCATTGAACTAGTCTTTCTATATTGTTGATGAAAATATTTAAGAGAGATAAATTTTCTCCCAATCATTGCTTTGACCGCATCCCCAAAATCTGATATGTTGTTTCATTGCTGTCATTTTCTTTGGTGAAATTATCTATTGCTTCTGTGATTTGTTCTTTGATCCACAAATTTCATTGATTAAGTTATTTAGTTTCCAATTACCTTTTTCCCCCAAAGGAGTTCATTTTATTTATATTACAATTTTTAACATGAACAAAATGCACATTGGTTTAAACTGTGTTCACCCAAACCACCACACAGCAACAAGGGAAGTCGTGAAAGTGGTTCTTTGTAATGCTACATGATAGAAAATGTTTTGTCAAAACTACAAAGGATTTTATTTGGAATATATCAGACATATTTAAATAGCTCAACATGTCTTTCAACCATATGCTTTTTTGTGTGCCCGTAACAGATTTTCATTGTGTACAATTTCAAACCTAGTTAGTGCTTCCCCTGTGAAACAAACTTGCCATCTCCTACGCACAATTATGGACTATAGGATTTTAAAAAAACAAAACAAAACATTTTCTTGTGAAAATAACAGAGAAGTTAATTCTTCACTACTAATCCACAGTGGTTACGTATCTCCATCCCCAAAGGCTTTCTTAGAGCATTTTGTAAGCTGCTTATCTCTTTCTCTTGCCTTATTTGCATTTTTTATGCATAAGGAGCACTTTGTCTGAAATCTAGATTGATCCTTCTCTCTTCATGAAACACCTACAGCTGAGATGTAAATACATAAATACACTTAATATGGATAAAAGTGAACTCACCAGTTCCAAACTCACAAAGCATTTTTTTGAGGATCAACCATTGAATGAGTGAACACAAACCAATCTTTGTGAAAGAGATGAGCTTTGAGTTTAAGGGGAATAACTTTGCAGAACCATCTCCCGACCAATTATACTTAGTACAGTAAGCTGCCCAGTTACTTTGAATTCCCTTTTTTCTTATCTAAAACAAGACCATACGTTCCTTGAATACCAGTATGAAGGTCACGTTTTCTACCAATCAATACCCATTTGTTCCATGAGAAACCAGAAGTTTCCATATGTTTAACTTCTTTTTTCTTTCAAATTGTACAATTTTTGACATGCCCTAGCCCCCTAGTCTTACTCGGAGGAAAATGACGAAAAAAAAAAAGCCCCAACAGTTTGAATCCAACAAGTTTGAATGTTTTTTACCAAGTTTTCTACAGCACTTCATGGTCATGCGTAGCACCCAGCATTCCCTTGAAGTAGTAGATATATGTAGCAGTGACCCTGACAAAATGACTTTCAGAACTTAGGAAAAGTTTGACTTTTCAGGGTGTCCTTTGTTAGTGGTGGCATTTATCCAGAGCTGATATTTTGCCTGAAGCTTAGGGAACCTGAAATGTGCAAATGATAAGAACTGTCCTGTCTTGTGGTCCACCCCTCCGCTGCTCACAAAGGAACAAAAAAAATCACCTCCTCAAACCAATACAGCTGGCTGTGAGGTATACTCCATTTTTAGTCCCATATCTTTAGGCTCTCTTCTAGCAGTGAAAGTGGAGGGGTGAAAACCTAACCTCCATTATGAGAAACAGGGACAGTGAAGGCTGCAGAGGGCAGTAATTTAGAATAAGCTAGGATGCTCCCCATTTATATCAAATGTGTTAAGTCTCACAAAAACAAAACAATTGGATTCACAAAATCCATTAATTCAGGGATGGTAGGAAGAAGAAGAAGGAGGAGTAGGAAGGGAGGCATGGCAGAGGAAGATAAGCAAAGTATTCAGATTAGTATAGACACAGGCACTAGCAAATGCGAACAGTTGTAGTAAAATCTGTGGTCATTTTAGACTTGCTTTGGTGTTAAAAATGAACACACTGGTGTCTGAAAGATTCTGGCCTTTACTCACAAGATAATAAAATTCCAGGTCCTCATAAGGAAAGATGGGAATGTGTAGAAGACCCTTGGCAAATTAGGTCCTTCTTTCCCTAGCTAAGAGGAAGCAGCAACTGATGCCTCTCTTCCTCAAACCCATCCCATTTGGTGAAAGCTCACGGGCTATAACAGCCTTTAATTTGGCAGGAGATATGTGTGGAAGCAAGCTTCTCTGCAGTAATTAAGCTACTCAGGGCAGACTACATGTAGCCCACCTTGTGAAAGAGTTTGTTGCTCAGGTAGACCACCAAGAAGAAGAGGAGGAGGAGTCTTCATTCAGTAATGTCTGACACTTTGTGACCCCATGGACCATACTGTCCATGGAATTTTCTTAGCAAAGACACTAGAATGGTTTGTCTTCTCCAGTGGATTAAGGTGAACAGAGGTTAAGTGACTTGCCCAGAGTTACCAGCTAGTACGTGTTTGAGGTTGTATTTGAACTCAGGTCTTCCTGATTCTAGCCACCTAGCTGTCTCCTAATGATGATATTAAAAGACTTCATTACTGTGAGGAAGGGCAAGAGCAGACCAGTAAGAAAGTAGCGAAGCCAATTGTTTTCGGTATTGGATAATGGCCTATACCTTTCAATTTCTTTGTTGAACCAATGATCAAGACAACAGAACAAGTAGAAAAGAGTATATGTGCTGGAGACTGACCATTTGGTCAAGATGAGTTGAAAATAGACTCATAAATATTTCCTACATCATGAAAAGGGCCTGTAGCATGAGGCTGAATAGCATTTCAGTGATGATATTGAAGGTACTTGGGAGCAGTTGCTACTTCCTTCCAGACTCCTCAAATGCCAGATCGGCAACATCCTGGAACCAGATGGCAGCAATAATTTTACTGAACACAAACAGGAGTTGCACTCGGAGAATGTTAAGCATAGAAGTGAGGATAAACTTTAGCTAGGACCACACCTCCATGCCATAAAGTCTCCAATAATTTAAGCCATTACTGTTGATTTAAATGTATTTCTATGTGCATGCACAAACATGCACTACCTTCTTTAGACCGATTCAGTTTGCTTTTGTTTTTATTTTTCATCTCCTTTGACCAATTCAGTTTGCTTAAGGGTTTGTTTGGGAATTTTGGGGTGTTTTTTTTTTAATCTACTTTTTTTTTTCAATTAACAAGCATTTATTTCCTCTTTACCACTTCCCCTCTTCCCTCAATTGAAGGAAAAAAAAGTAAAACAACAAATATGTATCTTCAAGCAAAACAAATTCTATTCTGTCACCTCTCTATTAGGAGGTAGAGTAGTACACATCATCTTCTGTCCTTCGGAATCTTGGTTTGCCATTTTATTGTTTAGAATTCTTAAGTTTTGCAAAGTTGTTTTTCTTTATGATATTGTTGTTATTACATAAATAGTTTTCTTGGTTCTGCTCACTTTATATCGATTCATAGAGCTCTTTCCATTTTTCTCTGAAATTCTTATTTTATAGTGATATTTCATTATGTTAATGTACCATCATTTCTTCATTTGTTCTCACTTGATAGATACCTACTTTTGTTTCCAGTTCTTTGCTGTTATGAAAAGAACTTCCACTCCGTTTTTGGACATAACAACCTTTTCCTTTCTTTGATCTCTTTGGTATTTATTAATGGTGTTACTGAGTCTGAGGTTTAGTGAGTTTAAGGGTATAATTCCCAGTAGTTGAAAGTGAAGGTCAAGCAATATCTGGTGCCTAGACTTCTCCCTTCTGGTTTCTATAGACTTCTACTTATACACCCCAATTATTTAAGATAGTAAGTTTCCCTTCTTTTTTTCTGCTTTCTTTGTTAATCCCTTTTCCTTTCCATTTCTTCTTTGAGTGTCATCAAAACAAATAAAGACTAACCCCAGAGTCTCTGTCTTACTTAACTTTCCCTATGATCCCTGATGATTTTAGAGTTCTGAGGGGAGACTTGTTTCTTCTCTCCCTGTTAGAATGTAAACACCTCATCCTTGTATCATTTCTTCCAATTGCTTCAGTATTTTTACTTAGTTTCTCTTGACTTTTTGTTGTTGTTATTTTTGTTTGCATTTCAAGGATTCTGTTTAGTTCTAGTCTTTTCATCAGTAATGCTTAGCAGTTTTATATTTCATTAGCTGGCCCCCTTTTTTTCTTCTGTAGGATACTTCATTTTAATGGATAAGTAAGTTCTTCTTTCTTACAAACCAAAGTTGTAAGCCTGTACCTTTTGCCTTTTGGGTACCATATTTCAAGCTCTCTGATTCTTTAATACTTGTAGTTGCCAAATCTGGCATGATTCCAACTTTTGCTCCTTGGTACTTTGACTCTTTCTGGTTGCTTTCAGTATTTTTTCTTTGACTTGGAAGCACTGCATTTTGGCTAATTGACATTCTTTGGGGGTTTTCATTTTGTCATTTCTTTCTGGAAGTTACAATTGTATTTTTTTTTTGTACTTTGCCCTCTGATTTTCATTGGTCTGTGCAATTTTCATTCATGATTTCTTAAGATATGGTATCCACGTTTTGTTGTCGTGGCTTTTAGACGGTCCATTGACACTTAATTTTTTTTTCTTCTTGTCCTTTTTTCTATGACAGTTGTTTGTGGTGGCCAATAGATTATATCCTCTCACATTTTTAAATTTTTTGTTTTTAATATTTCTTGTTATCTTATGGAGTGATTAATTTCTGTTTGGTCTGTTCTAATTTTCATGAAATCTGTTATTTAGGTTAGATTTTGCACTTCTTCTGTAACATCAGTTCTCTTTTCAAGTATTTCCTCTAGTGCTCTCATTTCTTGTCTAGTTCATTCCCCTTGAGCTCTCATTCCAAGCTTGTTTCATTTATAATATCACTTTTTAAAACTCTTACTTGTCTCATCTAAGAATTCTAGTTGATCTTGTGGCCAAACTGTGTTTTTGTTAGAGGTTTTGCTTGTAGATATTGTAGAATTATTCTTCTCTGAATTTGTGTTTTGGACATCCTTAGATACATAAAAGCACTTTATCATTGGTCTCTCTTTTTGTTTACTTATTCATCCAGCCTTATTCTCTGAATTAGGACTTTATGTTCAGGTCATGGGCTTCTCCCTTCTGGAGGGAATATTGTATCCTTGTTTGGTTCTGGTCTGTATTGTCTGGGGTCTTGCATCTGTTTTCTTCAGGGACTGAGTGCTGAGTTCTTCAGGGATTTCAGAGGATCCCAGGCCAGAAAGCTGTACACTTTCAGTGCACTTTAATCAGCTGATTCTAGGATAGTTTTATTCCTACCCTCTTGGTCTGAGCTTTGCAGGTTCTCTGCCTGATTTTGGTGCCAGGCAGTAGAAGTACAGACTTGCCCCTATTTGGAGCTCAAATAGACAACTGCTGGCTTCAGCCCCTGAAGATTCTACAGGTTCAGAGTGATGCAACATCCTCCTAGTCTGAGCTCCCTACACTGATGATTCAGCTACTTCTAGCCCTTGGCTATGAGCTGATTCGGGATCCTGCTCAGGGTTAGACAGAACTATAGCTTGCTACTGGTCTGCACTCTGTTCCCTGCTACGCAACATCATATCCCAGCCTCCTTTGGAGCTGAATCCCCAACTCCACTGCAGCATAGATGCAGCCTCCCTCCTGTTACTGCTTTCGGCCATGCGTACAGCCACAGGGTCTGCCCAAACCTGTATTATAAGGATCTGCATAGGCCTCTTCAGCTTAGCCCTCTGCCTATTGCCAAAGGTCTTTACCTGTCTTCTTGTGCTGACCTGTGCCAGAACGATGTTGCACTGTGATTTCTCCTTGCATTTCCCAGTCACCACTTAGTCTAGTGATCTTCCTCTTACTTGGCAATCTTTATTGGTCCCATTCCATTTGAGTGATTAGGATTGCTCAAAATGGAATCTATTGGAATCCTTCTGAAGTGGTGGATCAAATAATAAACTTTCCTTTGGAGATCTCTGGTTTTCCATAAGACCACCACCCCTCAAGGCCACTCTCCTTTCCCTCCACCCCACCCAGCCTCAATCTTTATGTATTTTTACCAGTTTGGTTTCCATCTTAATGCGTTGGGTAGTGCTAAACTCTTGATTTTAGCAAAGAACTCCAACTTCTGAAACTGATGGCAGTTCTTTTTTGTTTGCTTGTTTGTTTGTTTTGGAGGGGGAAGACAAGGCAATTGGGCATAAGTGACTTGCCCAAGGTCACGCAGCTAGTAAGTGTGTCAAGTGTCTGAGGCTGGATTTAGACTCAGGTCCTCCATACTCCAGGGCTGGTGCTGTATTCACTGTGCCACCTAGCTGTCCCAATGGCAATTCTTTGGTATTTAAATCATCCCTGGAAGATAGAAATATGATTCAAATTAGAGCTGACTTTTCTGAATTAAGAGCAAAGAACACAAGCTGCCATTTCAGCCTATACTCTAATCCTAACCAACCAAAATGTTGGCAGTTAGAAAAGAAATCTAACCGATTATGTTAAGAGTTACTTGTGAGGAAGGAAAGAAACCTAGGCTCCATGAAGAAAATACATACCACTGTCATGGCTTCTGTTGTCTGAGGAAGAGCATATGCATTTTCATGAATTCCTCATCTCTTCTTTCCTTTCACTTTCTAGATGGACCATCCTGTGTCTTTAGATCATGAGTCTTTATCCTTACTACAAAACAAATAAGATTGTAGACATCATACACATACAAACATAAATACAGATTCCTTCACGTCAGGGATTTCTTGGCTTCTGTCTTTGTTTCCCCTTCGCATGCTTGTTGATTAACAACAAATGAATATTTGTGTTCCCGACAGTTCTCTGAAGCCAGCCTGTTGCTCATTTCTTATCACTCAGGATGACTTCTAGGTTCTTCAGCTTGGGGATGTCCAGCTGGTGATACGAATTCTTTGTAGGGCTCCATGCTGATTGTTACCTATTTTTTCTTTGGTGTTTACTGCATCACTTAGACTGCCAGATTGGGAGTCAGGAAGACCTGATTTCAAATGCAGCCTCTTCAGATACTTCCTAGTAGTGTGACTCTGGCAAGTTACTTAGCTATTGTTTACCTCAGTTTCCTCATCTGTAAAATGGGAATAATACCTAACTCCCAGGGTTCTTCTGAGATTCAAATGAGATAAAATTTATGAAACTCTTAGTATGATGCCTGGCACATAACATGGGCTATGTAAATGTTAGTTATCATCATCATTAATTATTATTAATAAACTGCAAGTGAATTCACTTAAAAATAAATCCTTTAGATATCAGCTAAGAATATAATTTCTTACTAAGGTTAGAATTGTTTTATTTTTCTAAGTTCTTGTTTGTCTTGTATTGAAATTATTATTGTAGGTATTGTGTGTTTGTGTGTGTTTTGTGTGTATCTTTGTCATTATTCAAGAAAAGCCACTAAATTGTATTTATGCTTTGACAGAACAGTCATAGTATTGTGCATATGTTCTAGGGAGGTCAATTACAAAAGCAAAGTCTCCATATTGTAACAAAGCAGTCATAGTAAAACTTTTTGTGGTAGCAAAAAAACTAAAAATAAATTGTGTGCCCATCTGTTGGGGAGGACTGAAAATATTATGGTATATAAATATAATGGAATATTATTATGCCATAAGAAGTGCTAAATTGAGGAATTCAGAGAAACTTGGGAACATTTGTGTAAATAGATGCAAAAAAGAGAGTAGAACCAAGAGAACAATACAGAAAATGACTATAAAACTATAAACAGAAACAACCCTGAAATACCACCAGACTTAGATTAATTGTAGAGACTAATCTTGATCTCAAAAAAGAGAAGGGGAGTTATTACTGTGGTAGAGACTGAGAGTATGGAAATTTATTCATGTTGCTTTATTTGGGTTTTATTTATTTGTTTGTTTGTTTGTTTGTTTATTTATTTATTTGTTTGTTTGTTTATGTGTTGCTTTAATTGGATTTTACTCAAATGCAGCTTTGTTATAAGGAGAATATCTGGAAAGGGGAGAAGATACCATAAAATGACCTTGATTAAAAAGAAGCATAGTTGAAAGTTATTGGGAAATTTTTGAAGCAGACCAAAACATACCCAATAAGTTGCATTATTCCAAAAGAGATTTTTCAAGGAGGTAGTTGTAGGAAAAGTTATGTGACATGACTGATGGGAAGAAGAATGCTTGGGCAAAGTATTGAAAATGGAATTAAGAATAAGACTGGGGGGGCAGCTAGGTGGTGCAGTAAATAGAGCACCGACCCTGGAGTCAGGAGGACTTGAGTTCAAATGTGGCCTCAGACACTTACCACTTACTAGCCGTATGACCTTAGGCAAGTCACTTAACCCCAATTGCCCTGCCTTCCCCCCTCCAAAAAGAAAAAAAAAGAGTAAGATTGGAGATGACCACAGGAGAGCCAGCTTGACTTGCATAGATTCCTTTTGATAGGTAATATAGGAGAAAAGAGTAGAGAATTAGGGTAGCTCAAGCTAATTGTGCTATCTAGCTCAAATCTCTCCAAAGTTTTCCAAAGAACAGCATAAGAAACTTCTATCAAACACTTTACTTCAATCTAGGCTAACTATAGTGTATAGAGTTTTGAAGGAACTTTTTAACACCTAGTTGTTCAAAACTTCCCAAGGTTCCCATAAATTTTCAAAAGTTTAGCCTTTCTTGGTCTTTTTCAGTTTTCCCAGCCTAGGTAGCCAGCTGCTAAGCTGGAAAGTAGTATGAAAGCCATGGGGTCTCCCAGATGTGCACCTCCCCCCTCCCCTGTCCTCTCAACATAATTATGTCATTTTTGACAGCGTAGATTTCTTTAGTTTATACATAACAGTAATCAAAACTCAGAGTCATCTCTGAAGCTTCTTCCTTTTGTTAACTATTTCATTTATAAAGATCTTCTATTTGGAGAACAAGAAAACCCTATGTAATTAGATTTCTTTCTTGATTAAAGAAAAAACAAGTAGTAATGGTTAGATTTTCTTCTGGTTCATCTAACAAGAAAAATTGTGTATATTTTTCACCTGTTTATTAGGAAAATCTTTACGTACTTGTGTTAAATTTTTAGTGCAGCCTATCACAGTTTCTTTTCCAGAAAGCAAACAAAAAAACCACCCCTGGCCTCACTATGTGGACTCTACAAAACAGTATTCACTTGACTATACATTAAAATGAGCCAGACTGCCAGATATGACGTATACCTTGATGTTTGCGAAGGCTGAGCCTGGTGGTTCACTGACAATGCACAGGGTTAAACCCAGATCACTGAAATACTCCATTGTAAACTTCTTTTCTATTTGGCATTGAGTTAGTAACTACTTTTTCATTTGAGCATTTCAATCAACTAATTGTGCTATCTAGCTCAATCTCTTCAAGTTTTTCTGAAGAATGGCATAAGAAACTTCTATCAAGCACTTTACTTCAATCTAGGCTCACTTTATCTGCAGGATTTCACTGACTTTTAAGTTTTATAACTCCCAGAAAAGAAACTGGAGATAATCTAATGTGCCTTTTTAAAATAAAAATATTTTATTGAAGTGTTCTTGTGCATGTGTGTAATTGTCATTTTCTGATGACTTTCCTCCTTCCCCTTGCCCATCCCAGGAGAGCCCTTCCTTATGACACATTATTCACTTTTGACAACTTGTGCCTCATTCCATCTTTGTAGTGTGCCTTCTTTCTCAGGAGTTAGGCATGGTTTGTGATAGCAAAGGAGTTAGGCTTGCTTCCATAGCAAGACCTCTGGAGTCGTGCTTGGTCTCTGAATTGATCATAGTTCTTATGTGGTTCAAAGTTCTTTTTCTTTATATGTGTTATTACTGTATAAATTGTTCTACTGCTTCTGTTCACTTAATCCTGCATTGCTTCATAAAATGTTCCCAGGTTTCTTTGAAACCACCTTTTTGATAATTTCTTATGGTGCAGTAATATGGGGTGTCCCAAAAGTCTTAGAGCAGTTTTAAGCTATTAAAGTTTAAACTATTTTATATCACATTTATATTCATGATTCGTTCAACTATTTTCCAAATAATGATTTGTTTCTGCTTCTTTACTGCAACAAAAAATCACTGTTATGAATATTTTTTTACATATTGGTCTTTTCCCTTTTTAAAAAAATTTCTTTGGGGTATAGGCCTAATAGTGATATCACTGTTTCATAGGGTATGTACACGACAAATCTCTTTGCACAATGGCTAGACCAATACACAGCTCCATGACCTGTGCTCTGATATGCTTGTCAACTCCCTTTGTCTTCAGCTGTAACAATCTGATGGGAATGAAGTGTAACCTCAGAATTGTTTTTATATGTGTTTCACTAATTATTAGTGATTTGGAACATGCATATATAGCTTTTGATAGCTTGGATTTTTTTTCTTCATAACTACCTGTTCATACCCTTTCACTTTTCACCCATTGCAGGATAGATCTTATTCTTAGATATTTAAATTAGTTCCCTGCACATCTTCTATAATTGATGTTTACTAGCAAAATTTACTGCAAAGATTTATTCCCAAATTAATTATTTTCCTTTTAGTTTTGTCAACAGGCAATCTCAGGTTTTGACTGCATCAGTTTTGCTGATGCAAAACTTTTCAATTTTATGCAATTAAAATTGTCCATTTACCTTTTTTCTTAAATTTTATTTAATTATACTTTGTGTATTAGCAGTACAGTGATTTAAATATCCATTTTAGATCCCAATCACTTAATACATTATTTTTTTCAATAAATACATTCATTCCTCAATGGTAGTATCAGAGGCATTCCTTTTCTATTAAGGCAATGCTTTGAAATACATATTTTAAAGCAACAAGATGATACAGTATGTTTTCACCATTCCTCTTTGGCAGTGATGTTCAGCGGCTGAGTTTCACTTTAGAGCAACATCATGGCACAACAATAAATAATATGTATTTATGGTTTATGATACTAGAAGTATTCTTTTTTTCTTCTTTAAAAAAATTAACCTTTCTCAGACTTACACAAACTGATACAAAGTGAAATGAACAGAACCAGAAGAACGTTGTACATAGGAACAGCAACATTGTATAGTGATCTACTGTGAATGACTTAGCTTTTCTCAGCAATACAATGATCCAAGACAATCTTAACAGATTTATGATAAAAAATGTTACCTGTCTCCAGAGAAATAACTGATGGGGTCTGAATGCAGATTGAAGCATACTTTTTTTTTTTACTTTATTTTTCCTGTTTGAGGTTTTTTTTGTTCTGTGTTTTCTTTCATTACTAATATGGAAATATGTTTAACATAATTGTGTATGTATAACCTATAGCAAATTGTTTGCCTTCTCAGTCAGGTGGGAAGGTAGGGAAGAACAAAGAGAATTTAAAACTCAAAATTTTAAAAAATAAATGTTAAAAATTTTATATGTAATTGAAAAAATAAAATATTAAATATATTATTAAAAATAATCTTTCTCTTGCACTTCTCCCCTCCCCCACTGGGCAAATAAAAATTTAAAAATAGCAAAAAATAATAATAAGGCTTTCAATACATAGCTGAATAATCTAGGAAGCCAAATTCTCCCATTCACCTGGTTTAAAAATATATATATCCCTTTCTGCATTTTAAGTTCATCATGTCTCTGCTGGCATTAAGTATTGCATTTTATCTTTCTTCTTTTGGACTCATGCTGTATAATTGTTTTGATAAGATTTCTAGAGTCTTTTAAAGTGTTTTCTCTATGTTATTGTTGTTGTTTAAATTGTTCTCGTTCTGCTTACTTTGTTCTATCAGTTCATAGAGGTCTTTCAGTTTCCCCCGAAAATGTCTATTCTATCATTTCTTGTTGCACAATAATATTCAATTACATTCATGTACCGCAAGTTTGTTTAGCACATTCCCAACTAGGACATCCCTTTAGTTTCTAGTTTAGGGCTAATATAAAAAACTAGGTATAATTATTTTTGTACATAAAGATCCTTTTCTTCTTTATTTGATTTCTTTGGGGTTAAGGCTTAGTAGCAATATATCTGTGTCAAAGGATATGCACATTTTGGCAATTTGGGAGGCATTAGTTTCAAATCCCTTTCCAAAACTGTTGAACCAATTCACAGCTCTATCAGTAACGCACTGGTGTGCCTGTCTCCCCATAACTTCTCCAGAATTTGCCTTTTTCCTCTTTTGTCATCTTTGGTGGTCTGATGCTATGAGGCAGAACTTAAGAGGTACTTCAATTTACAATTCTTTAATTATTTGTGATTTAAAGCATTTTTTCCCATATATTTGTTGGTAGCTTGGCTTTCTTCCTTTGAAAACTCCTTGTTCAAACCCTCTTTATCTATTTGAGAATGGTTCTTAGTTTTATATGTTGGATATGAGACCTTTAAAATATTATTTAAACAAAATTGCCTGTTTTAATTTGTGTGATTTTCTCTATTGTTTGTGTAGTCATGGACTCTTCTTCATTTGGAGAATGCATCCATAAATCCAAATATTAATTTCTTCCTTGTTCCTTTAGCTTCTTTATTATATTATTTTATATTTAGATCATGTTATCTATTTGGAACTTAAGTTGGTGTTTGATGTGAGGTTTGATGTTAGTCTAAATCTAATTTCTGCTCAACTACTGTCTAGTTTTCCCTGTGTTTTTTGTCAATTAGTAAGTCCTTTTGCCAGTAACTGAGACCTTTGGGTTTATCTTACACTATGCTATTGAGATTTTTTGCTTCAGTTTGTTGTATATCTAAATTGTTCCATGATTGACCTTTCTCTTTTCTAACCAGTAGTAAATCATTGTAATGATTATTGCTTTGAGAATCAATACAGATGGACAATCCCCCCGTCATTCAACCTTTTCCTTCCATTATTACCCTTGAAATTCTTGACTTTCTGTTTTTTCATATGAATTTTATTATTTTTCTAACTATATAAAATAATAACTTGGTAGTTTGGTACAGGACTGAATAATTAATTTAGGCAATATTGTCATTTTTCTTATTCTGACTCAACCTAACCATGAACAATTAATGTTTTCCCCCCATTTACTTATGTCTATCTTATTTCTGCAAAGATTGCTGTATAGTTAGATTTAAATAGCTCCCAGGTAAATACTGGAAGATGCGCTCCTAGATATTGTATAACTTTGATAGTTATTTTGAATGGGATTTCTCTTTCTGGCTCATATGCTAATGGTTTATATGCTTATAGAAGCATATGCCTATGCTTATTCCCTTGATTTTTTTCTTTGTCTTATTGCTAGAACTAGTACTTCTAATACTGTGTTAATAGTAATGATGATAACGAGCATCTTTGCTTTACCTACAGTCTAATCAGAAAGGTCTCTAACTTTTCTCTATTATATGTAATGTTTACTCTTGGATTTAGATAGATATTATTTACTACATTAAGGGAAAGTCTTTTTCTTATGATTTCTAGAGTTCTTAATAGAAATAGGTGTAAGATTCTATCAAAAACCTGTGGAAATCTTTTCATTTATATTATTCACATGGTTTATTGTATTTATAATTTTCTTTATGTTGAACCAATCCTTTATTCCTGACATAAATTCCTGATATAAACCTAACCTGGTCATAGTGCTAAAGTAGTAGAGCACCCTGTGGGAGAGACAGAAGGCAGCATTTTTTAGGCATTTACACCGCCATCACAGCCACCACCTTGATCACTGTTTACCCTTAGACTCTGCTAGCTGAGAGCTTTATGGGTAGCATTGTTTCCCAAACCACCAGACTTGCTTTCAACCCAGCTTCCCCCTCCCTCCCAGTCATCATTGAGGTGAGAAGTCATTGTGGAGAAGGGGTTCGCTTTTCTCATCATCAGCAGTGATTAACTACTAACTAGCTATTGGCGACAGGCAGATATGCATAAGACCCCAGGGATTAATGGCAACCCCCAGAACAGTTTTCCCCCTTTTAGCCTCATAACCATCATCTGGGAAGCACATTCTTTGAAGAAGAGGCCAGCCATCCCTACCAGCTTCTGATCACAGAGCAGATAGGCCAGTTGAGCTAAACCCATGGGGCATCCCAAGGGAGAGACAGGAAGCAGCACGTGTCGAGCAAGTCAACACCCTTCCCCCCCTACCCCCCCACTGCCCTGATCATCATCTCTCAAACTCTGATGGAGATAGAGCCTTGGGAATGGCAGTGCTTCTAGCCTGTTGCTGCACAGCCATTACCCCTTTGGAGAGGCATCAGGCAGGCACCTTGGCAACTACTCCTTGCAGGTTCTACAGCCCCAGCTAGTAAAGAACAAAAGGAGAACATTCTTGTCACCTAAGTCCTTGGTACTGTTGAATGGTTCAACCTCAAAACTGATATGTTTTATCAGTAAAAATGATATTAAAGAAGAGTCATTACCATCTCCTTTGTGTACCCTTGGGACCATGGGACCTTTCCATCTGACTTGCAGTTGCAACTTCCCCTGGGTATTGTCTTCTCCGTTAGAATGTGAGCTCTTGGGTCTGACTTCTCTATCTGTATCCACAGTGCTTTAGCACCGTGATTTACACATAGTGATAAATGCCATGTTCAATAAGTGCCTTATTCATTCATTCATTGAAAAAATTTTTAATACGTTATAGTCTGCCTGCTAATGTTTTATTTAAATCTTTGCATCATTGTTCATTAGGGATATTGGTTTATAATTTTCTTTTCTTTTTGTCTCTCCATGGCTTAGGTATCAGAATCACATTTGTACTATAGAAATAGTTTGGAAGAGTACTTCCTTTTGTTAATATTATAAATACTTTATATAATGTTGGGATTAATTATTCTTTGAATGCTTGATAGAACTTACTTGTGCAGAAGTGGATATGAGGCATCCATTTTCACATGACCCTGGGGTCGTAGTACAGTGGAATGTGTGCTGAATTTGGAATCAGAGGATCTGGGTCCAAATCCTATCTCCTCTTATTCTCTATCATACTGTTCTTCACATGGCATTTCTTTTTCTTTGCTGTTAATATTGTGTCTTCCATGCCTTGAAAGTACTCACTTCTTACCTCTTCTTCATAAAATCCCCGGTTTCCTACCAATCTGACTTCAAATGCTACTTTCTAATGGAGGCCTCTTTTCCTTCTCCAACCCCTATCTGCTACTGATTCCTCTCCTAAAATTATCCTATTATTTCTATATTTTATGTGTTCTTCTTTCCCTTGACTGAAGGTAAGCTGGGACTTTAATGGCAGGGACTTTGCATTGTTGTCTCTAACCCCCTGACCTAGCACAGAACTTGGCACACAGTACGCACTTATTAAATGCTTATTTCCACTGGTCAGTTAATGAATGATTGATGCCCATGTGATCTTGGGCAAGTCACAACTTCTCTAGACCTTGGTTTCCTCCATTATTAAATGAGGGATTTAGACCAGATGTCCTCCATAGTTCCAGCTTTAATTCTATATTCCTGTGGTCTACATTTCTCCATTTATCTTTCAGTCTTTAGTTTAAGTGGTTGCCTATCAAAATGATATTGCTTTGACTTTTTTAAACCTCATCTTTTTCAGATGATTTCCAGATTTACCAGGGTAAAGTTGTTCTATTATAGAAACTGGAATTTGTGTCTAGAACAAAAGTAACAGTAGTTGCTCTCTCAATTACTTTCCAGATTTTGGGTTCAGTAACATCTTTACCCCAGGGCAGTTACTGAAGACCTGGTGTGGGAGTCCCCCATATGCTGCCCCTGAGCTCTTTGAAGGAAAGGAATATGATGGGCCCAAAGTGGATATTTGGGTAAGTTGTTGTTTTGCATAATTAATACATGGCACACTAGTCTTTAATGATGATAGCCTTACCTTAGAGTACCCTACAAATTCTGTGCTTGTAGAAGCAGTGGAATCTTGGTCAAATTTTTATCCCATAGAGCTTACCTCCTAATAGACATCACATATGATGAGCTACCATATGGAAATTCCCTTGCAATTACATAAATACCATAAGTTCTAATTAGGTCAAGTGATTGCTGTGCCTAGAAAAAAGGATTCTTCCTTTTGTTGCCACACTCCATACTTGAGGAAGGTCATAGCTAGAAAAATATTTGAGGTATTATATTGAAATGAAAATACATCAGTGATGGAGAGTTACATATTCTGAAAATTCAGTCTTGGCACAGACCCACATTAACAGTTTTATTTCTCCCAAGAAATTGTTTCATTGTCATGTACATGACTATCATCTTCATATACATCATATTGGTCTATTTTGTTTCTTTTGTTGTGGGCTAATGATATATACTCTCTGTTTGGGATGCAGAGCCTTGGAGTAGTCCTCTATGTACTTGTCTGTGGTGCCTTGCCATTCGATGGGAGCACCCTACAGAATCTTCGGGCCCGGGTGCTGAGTGGAAAGTTCCGAATTCCGTTTTTCATGTCCACAGGTAAGGGAGTTGGTAGTACATACCACAGATGCCGCTTACTAACACCGAGAACCTGGCAGTGGGACATAGTTGACAGGAAACTCTCCTTAGACCCCAGTTTGCCAGCTTCTTTGTTACCGGCATTATGACTCTTTTCATACTCATAGTGACTCAGGTTGGAACTGCGATTCCCTGAGACCTGGCTTGAAGCTGAGGGCAACAGCTAACTTTATATCTTCATTTTCCACTTAAAGCGCCTGTGGAAATCTGGGATTTCTCATCTTCTCACTCCCCCACTCAAACGAACAAATAAAGAAATAAGTAGAGAAATAAATAAAGTTTTGAATGAGTGGGTGGTAAAGTGAAGAGCTTTTGGAAGGTTTTAAGACTGAAAACAGTGCCTGAAATCTAAGGCACTTTACCATTTACCTTAACATTAAAATGGAAGGTTCCAGAGGATTTGCAGTGAGTAATATTTTTAGTTCTGCTGAATAATCTGTGTTCATTTTAAGAGAGAACACAGAAAGTACATATCCATACCTCTTGGCTCAGACAGAAAGGTCCAGACATGTATGTAACCCCTGTGGGAATAGGTAGAAAAAAAATTAGACATATTTCACTTTTAATGAAATGCCATTTCCCTAGAGTTAATGACTGAAAAATATGGACCTTTGCTGAACAAGGGAAGAATAGCTTTCCTATTTTGATTCTTCTGTGTGAAAGTGAGGCAGTTTTGACTTCCTGAGCCTCTTAAGATCATTAGGGGTCAGTATCTTTCAAGGATATTTATAGAGACAGAGCGTGAAAGAATAACTTTTTCTCTACTTCTGGTCTCTATAATATTCCAAGTGAATTATGCCGCCATCTCTTTCTTGAGCTACTTCATGCCTGAAAAGAAAGGCTATAGCAATGGGGCAGAGTGGTGAATTGCTTTGGTTGGGGTCATCCCCTATGTAGGCATCTAGAATTTTTCTTATTCTTCCAAAGTTTAATTGGATTTTCTGTCCTCTACCTTTCATTTGATAAACATTTAGCAGGTACCTGTTTTATGTGCAGTATGTTGTAAAGGATAGAGTTTTGTAATAGCTAGCATTTCCTGTTTATCATACTTTAAGGTTTGCAAAGCAATTTAAATATGTTGACTCATTTGATCCTCACCACAAGCCGGTGAGCTAGGTACTCTTATTATCCTCACTTTACAGATGAGGAAACTGAAGTTGAGAGAAGTTATGTGACTTGGCCAGGGTCACCCAGCTCAGAAGCGTGTGAGGCTGGACTCACTCAGGTCTTCTTTGCTCTCAAATCCCATGCCCTCTCCATTGTGCCCCCAATCATTGACATGTGCACAGGTATCTACACTACAAGATAGTATGTGATATTTATGTTACATGACTAAAAACTTAATTCCATCTAGCAAATGCACCTTCTCTGTGTGAGACATAGGCAGTACAAAGGAAAGTGACACAGCCCCTAGTTTTCTTGGAGCAAGTTTTGCTTTGTCCACAGCCTGCCATGATCCAGAGGAGCTTATATTTGCTACTACATTGGGGACAGCTGAGGCTCCTGAGTCAGGAGGAGCATATGATGTCAGAGTAAAAGGATGCTGTGAGAATTCCTTCAGCCCGATACTTCACTGACCTTCTGGACCAGGTCTTCTTCATTGTTTCTGTGTCATAGACTCTTGGCATTCTGGTGAAGACTATGTATGGTCCCTTCTCAGAAGAATCTTTTGAAATGCACAAAACACATAGGATTACAAAGAAATCAATTATGCTAAAATAAAGATGTAATTGTTTTCCCATCCACATTCATGAACTCCCCTGAAATTTATCTGTAGACCTCAGGTTAAGAATCCTTAGTGTAGACTTGCACTCATAATAAGTCAGAGGTGCCTTCAGTTCCTCACCTTAACACATGCCCATCCAATAAATTATTCTGATCTGATCAATCACTAGAATTCACCCATAATGCTTTATCTTTTTGAAATGACTAAATAATTGTACAATTGACCTCCCTTTTATGAATCAAGATTAATACTGCATTCCTTTTACTTTAGAGGAAACTAAATGTTTGCATTGTTTGTAAGCATTGTTTTTCAAAAAAGATGTCTTGTTCAGGTGAAAGACTTGACAAGCTAAAGCCTTCTGGAATGTATTATAAATGAGCCTTTCTCATCTTATTCTTCTGACTTATTCTTCTGACTTCTAACTGCTCAGTGATCTGACTACAGTCAGTGTGCTTGGTATTGGATTTTTGACAACTCCTAACCATGTTCTTCATAACAAGTTTTTTACTGTGTAAAATATGGACAGATAATCATGAGTCCTTTCAGATTTCTGTTATACTATGAGTGTTTTCTGTGTGTTTGATTGTTTTGTGATAGTTGCACTTTTATGATGGAGGAGTGATTTCACAGGTAATTAATTGGAACAAAAGCTTCAGTATATACATAGTGAGTATAGAAAAGGATGCAGATTTGAAACATAAACTTTTGAAGGTTTGAAGAGTGATTTTTACCTGCTGTCAGCAATACAGATGAGTTCAATACTGCCTGAAGTCCTTAACTGAATTCCAAGTCATATATGGGAGAGATATCAGAAGGATGAAAGGGTTAGGGTTATTCATTCTTTCCCTCACTTAGTACTATATTTAAGTTCTGTAGATGCTTTTTCTATGTATGTAGCGGTCCTGAAGGCCCACAGGTAATTGACTACGTTCTCCTGTTTCTGAGCAAGATTGTACCCAGCATCATCCAGACAGTTCACTTGAAACAGAAAATGTTGAGAGGGCTCTTTCAGAATCTTGATAGTTTGGTTTGTTTTTTATTCTGTGCCACTGCTGCACATAGTGTGACTATAATAACAACCAACGTGTATCTAGAACTTTAAAATTTCAGCAGTGTTTTATTTACATTATTTCATCTGAGCCATACAGTAACCTTGTGAGTTGGATATGACTTACACATGAGGGAACTGCGGCTGTTAGAGGTCGAGTGACTTGTCCAGGGTCACAAATCAGAAGTGGGATTTGGACCTAGGTCTTTCTCAGTTATCTTGTACTTCTTGAGTTCCTTTTTGAGCTAGCTTTATCTTTTTCTCTACCACTGGAATCTTCTTGTCAAGACACCTGGTTTTGATGTCTATTAGCTCGGAGTACTTGGCTGAACCGCAGTTTCCTTATTTGTAAAATGAAGATTAGTAATAATTATGTAACCTTTTTTATGCAGTTGCTGTGAGGGAAGAATAGTTGTGAGGGAAGTGTTTTAGGAAGAGGAAAATTATTGTTATAGCTTCCATAACTTAACATCAGTGAGTCAAGTCAACGGGCTTTGTGGTATAGTGGAAAGAATGCTGAATTTGAAGTCAGACGACCTGGGTGCAAATCCTAGCTCTACCACTTACTGCCCGTGTGACCTTGGGCAAGTTTCCTACTCTATAAAAATGAGGGAGTTGTACTAGATAACCTCTAAGGTCCTTTCCAGCTCCAAATCTAGGACCTGATGAATGAGTATGCATTAATTAGGTCCTACTCTATTCACTGCAGAGAATTGCAGGGGGAGGGGGGCAGAGAATACTTTCAAGGAGCCTGTACCATAATTAGAGGAAGAAGTTACATGTATAGAAATATATGGACTAGAAAATAGGATAGAATATTAAACTCTTAAGAGTCAGAGGGGGCTTTGTGGAAGAATGGATAAAAGCTATTTTTTAAGCTAAGAAGTCCCAGGGTCAAGTTACTGTTTCTAAAATGTGCTTGATGCATAACTCTGGGCATATCACTTGACCTCTTGTTGCTGTAGGCAAGTGTTTAAGGACATTAAGTTGCACAGAAAGTGTAGATCCTCATTGCTGGAGGAAATTCCTCAGTGATAGCTCTTGGGGATTCAGCAAAGGAAGAAGGTGCTGTGACTCAGGTTAGGCGAGGAAAGGGTGTCCTGATGAAGACAGGCGCTTGTCAGCGATGTGACCTTTGGTAAGACATTTGCTTTCTGTGCCTCATTTCTGCACTCACTTCTCTAACATGAGGAGGTGGGATTTGACGCCTGCTGAGGTCCCAACTCTAGAACCATGAACTGAGGAATGTGAGGACTTCCCAAGGAGGTGGTACAGTTTTCTACCTTTGGGGCTAAGGGAAAACATGATTATGTGAGCAGCCATTATCATTAATTCCTGTTAGAACAAAATTAACTTTGAAAAGATGGATAAAAATCTATTACCAAAAACAACTGATCAAAAAAACAGATGATTTAAGATGCTTTGGACTACCAGAAAATCCTTTTTTTTTCTTTTTTTTTTT
>CM053588.1:111329798-111386048 GCA_028646515.1 Pseudochirops corinnae
GGTATCTCCTTCCTTCTTGAGGCTTGTAGAGTTGTCTTTAGCTGTGCATTGTTGAGGATAGTCCAGTTTATCAAGGTTGGTCATCATATGTACGATGTGTCTGTGATTGTGTACAGGTTTTGCCTGGTTCTGCTCTTCTCACTTAGCATCAGTCCGTATAAGCCTCTCCAGGTAATTATGAAGTCCATCTCCTTCCCATCAGAAAATCCTTTTTAAAAACTGGACACTAATAAGTGAAAACTGCCCAAACCTATTAGAACCAAAGAGGGAAGTAAAAACCAAGAGAATCCACCAGTTTAAAGAAACCCCAGAATGAAAAGTTCCAGGAATGTCATAGCCAGACTCTAGAGGAGGGGTAGGGAACTTTTTAAAAAGGATTTGTTCTGTGAAGTTTGGATTCAGTCAAAGGGCCACACTTGAGGACCTAGAGGGTCACATGTGGCCTTGAGGCCACAGGTTCCTCACCCCTGCTATACAGCCTCTTTGTCAAAGAAAAAAATACTTCTGAGTAACCAGGAAGAAAGAGTTCAAATACCAAGGAGCCACTAATAGGATCACACCAGACTTGGCAGTTTCTGTTATAAACGATAAGAGATCCAAGGCTTGTTCCTCTCATTAGAGGGTGGGGCCATGAGCTCTAGATCCTCCATTTCAGGAGGGAGTTCAGCTCAGACATCTCATTTCTCACCTGGTTGCTCTACATTGGGACTTAGATTATAAGTTCCTCGAGGGCAGGGACTGCCTTTATTTTACCACATTTGTATCCGTAGTGCTTAGCTTACTGCATGGCACATAGCAGATATTTAATAAATGCTTATTGACTGGTTGATGGACTGGCAAATTACATACAGATTATATTGTACAGATTTACAATCAAGTGAACCCTGCAAATCTGAGTATAATTTTATAGAGGAAAAGAATGGAACTTTTATGGAACATACAATTTTTCACCATCCCTGATGGTGAAGTAGGAACTTTAGAATACAAACATGAATCAAGAGAAACCTAGAAAGTAAACTTATTTGAGCATTTAGAAGGGGCTATATGATGATAAAGATCTCACATTCTAATTGGGGAAGAAGAAATAAGTGTCCCTTCGGGATCTTAATATCTTATAAAGACATTGAAAAAATTAAATAGAACAAACAAAAGACCTGCAGGGTGGATTAGTTCTGTTCTAATATTTTTAAGAAGGGAAAAAAAGAACGGAGAAAGAAATTCACTAGTGGGCAAAGGGGCTTTCTATTATAATTTGTGTGTGAGAAGAAAAATATGCAAAAGGAGCAGAGGGATTAGGCTTCAGATGAACTTTGCTTTTATCTGAATTGGACAAAGGGAAATTGAAGACACGCACGCGCGTGCGTGCACACACACACACACACACACAATCTGGTGCAGAAATACTCAGCAGAGAAAAAGAAGTGAAATGGAGCTGGGGTGGGGTATAATGAGAGAGGATGGTACCAAGGAGAGAATAGTCGAAAGCAAAACAAAACTTCAGCTTTACGGGGACCCAAAATTAAGGAGTTTCCAAACTATCAGACAACAGCTCAACAAATGATAATGGAATATTATTGTGCTGTAGGAAATGACTAAAAACGACATTTTTAGAGGATTCTGGGAACACTTGTATGAACTGATTGAGAGTGAAATGAGGGGAAGCAGTCGAGCAATTTATGCAAAAACATTATAAAGAAAAACAACTTTGAAAGACTGAAGAATTCTGTTCAATATATTGACCAGCCAGGATTTCAGAGAACCACTGAGGAAGCATGCTGCTCATTGAGGTGCATAATGGGATATTTTTAGACATAAGCAGGCAAGAATTTGTTTTGCTTGACTATACCAATAAAGAACCACATAAGATAGGTGTTGTAAAGGTTAGCATCAAAGAAAAGGGGTTGGATTGGTTATGTAGTAAAAGCAAGGTTTGTCGAATGGATAAAACACATCCTTCACTGGTATTCATGCGATGTCAAGAAAGTCTCCATTACATTAGGTAGACCTCTTTGGAAGGTTTATGGGAGAATATAGACAAGAGTCACATATAAGAGGGCAAGGATAGGTTGTGATCTGCACTGTGGAAGAAAGTACCAACACCTGTGAAACTCAAAATCATGTAAATGTGAGTTATGATGAATATTAGACATAGTAGTAGGTACTCAATATTTGTTGAAAAAGGAATTATTGTACCAACTTTCACTTCTTGAAAGCTTATACCAGACTCAGTGTTAAGCAGAAACTGTATTTTTAATTGACAGAATTAGTCTAGGTTGTTTGATAATGAGGTTTCACTGATAATTTAATTCTCTAATAACCCAGCTCTTAGCACAGTGCCTGGCACATCTTAAAAGATACTTAATGACTGACTGACTAATCTATACATTGAGAGCTGGAAGGTACCTTTAAAGTTATCTAGTACTAGTTTAAGCTAAATCCTCATTTTACTTGCAAAGAAACTAAATCCCAAAGAATTTGTGGCAGAGGCAGTACATGAACCCCCAGATTTAGACTTTTAATCCAAGGCTTTTTTCCCTCAGCAATAGTATCTGTCGTAGAATTGGTTTAACAAACTTAAGTATTATATGAATATAATTTCACACGAAGGATTAATTCCTCTATGTTATATATGTTATAGGGTCAAGTAAATTAGTTTTAGAAAGGTATTTTTTGGTAGGAACTTGACTTTGAGCCCTCAAATAAAGTATCGTGAAGATCTCATTCCATTCCTTTTTTTGTATTACAGTCCTTAAAGTTCCTCATTGGGCCCAGATCTGTCAGGGAATTACAAACCAAAATTTGGCGTTAGTTGAAGTCTCTGCATGCGATCAGCATTAGAATAACCAGTGACGCAGCTGCACAGAATTAGTGAGGAAGCTTTCTCAGTTCCTTATGTGAGCATATTTTTTTCTTGAGCATTAAACTCACTAATGATACATGAAAGCAACCATCAGAAGCCTACTTCTGAAAGCCTAGCTTGTTCCTCTGCCCAGAGAACCACCTGTAAGCAAATATAGTGAAGGCAGCCATTTAGCTAAAGGAAAATTAATTTACAGTGAAAAACTGTAATGCCTGAGAGTGCATAGAGATCTCTTGTGGACAATATTGTTGAGTCCTTATTGATTAGACTTCATTGTGACTTAATTAATTCTAATGCTACATAAGCATTTTATTACTGGGAATGCAAGACTTAGCCTTATATAATGCTTCTGGAGAATGCACAATGCAGAATGTACTTCCTCCACTTAGAGGAAAATAGCTCAGCTTTGATTTGTCCATTCACTAGGAGCCACAGCATTCTTCATGGCTAAAATCACTTTCTTCAGCGAGAACTGGGAAAAATCAAGTTGTCATCCCTTTAATCTTACAAAGTAAATGGAGGCCAACACTTGGTCATAGAATCTTAGAATAGAAAAGGACATTAGATGTCTGCTTCTTAGAGTTTCCACACCAGTTCTCTTTTGACCTTTAGTGTATGTTACGTACCTAGGAGAAGAGTCAGAGGCTATAAATCCTGCTCAGTGAAAGCAGTTATCACCAAAGAATCACAAATAAAACAGGCGTCATTCCCTATCCAGCCCCATTGAATCAGGCCACGATGGTGCTCACAGAGCTAGATGGTCATGAGTGAGTGTGGCCTCAGAATTCTCTACTACAGGATGTTACCCTTCGGTGTTTTCTAGTGAAATGTCTCATGAAAGAGTTGATAAGAACTGATGAAGAGAATAAAGGAAGTACCAAGAATCCTGTGCCTTTGATCCTTCTGTCTTTCTGCCATTCTCAGCTCAGAAAGATAAGGAAGATTGTTTTAGGAAACAACTAGGAAAAAGGTGTCTTTTCTCAGAAATTACTGGATTCTTTTCCATAGCAGAAAGGTAGAGCTGGGCCGTTAGCCCTGTATACCTAATTGAACCCTCTGGACTGAATCTTTAACCTAAATTTTACTCTACTGCCATAACTTGAATAGGATTAAGGGAAAAAAATATCTTCAAATGAGAACATGAAGAAGTTTGCTTTGAATATCAGGAAGGGCTGTAGTGATCAGACCATGTTCCAGTAGTACAAGGTTCTTGCCAAGGATAGGGCTGTAGGAATTCTAGCCTTTTCAGTTTAAGAATTCTCTTTGTGCTAGGATCACACAGTGGAATTGATTGAAAACATATAAATTTAAAAGGAACAAGTTTCATTTTTCAAATAAGTAGAGATTGTTGGGCCAAACAGTTTTCCCCTTAGTGGCGTCCACACTAAAATATTGGTGGCCAGGGTGTGTGGGGTAGTTGGGGTTTGGAATGTGTTTCAGCTTGAATTGTTTGGATTTTAACAGGAGCTTTTGTCTTTAGCCCCATCCTTTGCCCCATCCTTCAGCCTCCTGAACTGGCTCCCCAACGATTCTCTTTTCTGCTATGTCTGTCTATCAAATTCATAAGAAAGTTGTTTTTTTTTTAAAATATTCTATTCCAGAAAGGTCTGGCTATGTATATACATTGGTGGAAAACAGAAATATAGAAGTATTAGGTCTTAAAATTAAATCAAGGCCCATCTTATCTGGTTAATATTGGGGACTGTCCTGTTAGAATTGTTTTTTTAACTTAGTGTGTACTTTGGATTTTTCTTTTTCCTTGCAAGGAGTTGAGAACAAAATATAATATGGTGAGTTTTTACATTGTGGGTTTTGTGTTTGTGTTTAGACTTATTCAGTGCCAACACTCACTTGCATCCAAGTTCCTCTTTAATGTTGCCTATCTTTTCCAAGTATAAAAACCATTTACAAAGAAAGCAGGCTTTAAAAAAAAAACAAAAAGCCCCGATCTTGCCACAGTCAAAATATTCCCTTGATTATCTTTTGGTAGAGCAGTCGTTGCTGAAAGAATTAAGAGGTAAATCACAAAGAAACAGATAGTTTTTGACCAAGGTAGTAGGTGTTATATGGAAAGAGGTTTGGACAGAGCTAGGAAGTGTCACCTGCCTCAGTACCTAGAGAGGTCTTACTCTGTGCCTGTGGGCTGAGAGAGCTGGGAATGGCCTTCAGTGGAACCCTCAGTGCACATCCAATAAATGTAAGCTGTTTATGTCAGCCCTCTGTTAAAGTCAAACCTCTTCCATGTGGTCACCGTTCTGACATTGTGTTCTTAATACAGAGACATGAGTGCATACAAATAATATACTCACGTTTCACTTGCCAATGTACTGGCACATTTTAAGCCTAAATGAAGGTCAAGTCCCTTTACCCAAATTTTAAGGCACTATCCAAAATTTTCTGTTACAATGAATTTTTTTTTTGTTGTATTGTTTATAACTTGGAGTAATGAATCTATCAGCTTCAACTTGGAAGATTTACAATATAATGGTTAAATCCAAAATATTTTTATTACATAAATTTTTGAATGATAAAAAGATTTCAAGGCCCCAGACAATGGCTGCCATTGTTTCAAGTGATAGCCAAGATTTTAGGCAATCGCTCAAGGTTTATGGTAATGAAATTTGATTTGTAAATAATATTTCTTCTATTTTTTCTGAATACCTGCAAAAATCAAACATAATTACACTTAATATGACAGGTAAACTCCATAGCAGGCCTTTTCTCCCTGTCCTGAGGTCATCATCCAAGATAGGTCTGACTGTTCTCTTTTATTTATCCAACATATTACATTGTCAGGTTTTTTCCTTGTTAGTACCCAGGCTTTAGAGTAAATTGAGAAGAGAGGAGTAGTCAATAATTAAATATTCTTGTTCTCATCATTTACAATTTTAATGATATTTAGACTTTTTTTGTTTTATAAACAATAATCCATTTTTCATAGGAACCGATGTTTTAGAGGTTTATTAGCCACTGTATTATTTCTGTTTCCTTCTGTGTTGTTTTTTTTTTTTCAGACTAGAGCCCTCTTTGAAGTCTGAACCACTTTGAAGAGAACAACATTGCTAGGAAGTTTATTAATAATATAAATGCAAAAGTCTTGAGCCGAGCTCTCTGGAATCATTCTTTAATAAATCTGGTAGTTACGAGGGAGGGCTCTTGAGAAGCTTGTCTTCACCCTTCTTCCAAATAAGAAGTTTGAATTTGCTGGGTAATTACCTCTTACTTGCCTCCCCTTTCATTCCTCCTGACAAACAGATGCCTAGTGCTTCCCTAAACCCTGAGTAGTTTCATGTGGCCTAAAAGAATCTATGACTCTGTTTCTTCCAAGGCCACTCCCTCTGCCCACAGAGCTAGAAATAGCTTCTGTGCCAGGTCCCATTAGTTGGCAGCACATAAAAGGTTTGAGGGACAGTTGGCCTCTCACTCCATCATGGGAATCAGCTTTGGGAACCTTGTGGTTGGATTTCCCAAATTTCCACTACCCTGTTTTCCTTACTGTTTTTCAGGATGAAAACCTACTGTTTCTAGTCTTCTATTACTTCCTTCATCACTCTTTCAGTAATCAGACTATATAAGCCAATCTTTTTTCTTTTTAGCATGTGTATTTCTCCTGAGCTAACTTGCCAGCCCAACAGAATCCTGCTTGTCTTCTCACTGTGACTTTTAGCTCCATTATTCACTTACCTTGGAGCTAGGCTTTTCAACTAGTACCACAGCTACCTGTGATCATCAGCTTACCCAGTTGATATTTTATTCTCTAGGACCTTGAAACTAGAAGAGACCTTAGCAATTATAAGAGTCTAACACCCTCATTTTCTAAATGCAGAAATTGAACATCCAAAAGTTTAATTGATTTGCCTGCCACACCTAGTTAGTGTCAAAGAACGAGGCATCTTTGGATCTCCCATTGGGAGACCTCATCTGCCAACTCCAGATCTGGTTTGTGGGACAGTTACATAGGGACTGGAAAATAGTAGTCCTCTAAAAGCACATTGATAAGATTTTGATTTACTTTCTCCAGAATCCTTCTTCCTCGGCTTATTTCTCTTCCCTTTTGTGTTTTCGCCCAGTTCTGTTTCCTTTAGTATGTGAAGGGAATGGAATTGGAGGGGATGTTTTTTGGAGAAATGTTTTTCATTGCCAAGGATTATTTCAGTTCACCACATGATAACTGTCATACTGTGACCACATGTGGACATTTTATCAGATGGCAGTGTTGCTCACAAATTCCTTCGATACACAATAGCAACAAGTCTAGTCAAAGAATTCTAATTCCTACAGGGGACATCAAGGTCATCTCACATGGAGTCTTGTGCCTCTAAGAAACCTTCAAAGATAGCGGGATGTTGTATGGCCTATCTTTAGTCAGAGATAATCCCATGCTAGTCTCTTCTAATGCACCAATTTAGAGACTTAAGGTTTGGACAGGACCTTAGAGGGGATTTAATCTTACTGCCCACTTAGCCCTCTGTATTATCCATGGTAATCATTTAGCCTCTGCTGGAGCATTTCCATTTAATAATTTATGAGGTTCCCATATTAGATTCACTCATCAGAAGGTTCCTTCATATTGAGTCAAAACCTTTCTTCCTATAAATTCTACTCATTTGTCCTAGTTTTGCCCTCAGGAGCAACTCAGAATACATCCTCTACCTGTACATGACAGCCCTTCAAATATTTGAAGATAACTATCATGACTTTCCTTGCCTCCTTTTCTTTTTGAAGCTAAGCATCATCAGATCTTCTGGTTGTTTCTCGTGTGATAGGGTTTCAGGTTTACCCTCAGTAAGCTCTTAGAGCAATTGTCCCCTTTGCTTGTGGAAATTAGGAACTGTCAGCATATTTTACATTATATATATATATATATATAAAAATTATATATTTTACATTATAATATATATATTACATTATACATATATTATATTCATTGAATTTGAAGGCAGTGGGGTATAATGGATAGAAGGTCTCCTTGGAAATTAGGAAAAACAAGGTTCAAGTGCTACCCCTGACACATACTAGCTGTATGACCTCTCACACAAGTGGAAACTCTAAAATGATGAGTTATAGCTATCTTGCTTATATGCATGAATGCAGGGTGTTCCCCATACCATTAAAATCACAGGACTGAGTTTTTGAGAATCTTTTTCCTGCTCACACTGTCCTTCCTCCAGATTTCTCCTTTTCCAGGCTAAATACTCTGAAACTCATAAGGAAACAACTGTCAGGATCATCATAGATTTCCCCAAGCCCTTATCTACTTAGTTCTCCCAGGAAACTTCTTATCCCAGGAAACTCTTCAACTTTAAGACACCACCAAAGGCAGCTCTCTACTCAGTCATCCAGATGCCTGTCAGAACATTGAGGTAGGGCGCAGACCGAACATCCTCTTGTTAACAGTCTGCTCTGGTATATTGGGTTTCATTGGAGCCATGGTGATTTTCTCTACAGAGACGGCTTGGCGTCTCACACGGAACAGATGAAAGCAGCTCTCTGAAGGGGGACTGCTGCTCTGGCCCTCACTCAGAGAACTTGCTCTAGAGGAGGAGCCCAGAGCTTTCATTTTTATTCATCGTCAAGGCCCTGCCCTGCCCTCGGGGAGGAAGCAAATATGGGGGCCATTTCTTAGCCTCTGGAAAAGTTGATGTTTTGTTCTCTTTGATCCAAGACTTCAGTTTCTCTTCATCTATTTGGATTAAATGTCGTATAGGTTGTTTTGTTCTTAGGAGAATTTCCATTTTTAGCTATAGTTTCTTCACCTTTTTAACTGTATTTTATATGAGAAAAGTACATTCAAATGTAGATCAAATTCATATACTGTTAAACACCCAGGAAATATGAATTGATAATCATGGTTTACTTTTTCATGGTGACATCATTCCACATCCCACTGTATTTCACTTTCTTATTACGTATGTGCTGAATGTTGAATGAAATAAAGGATTTTGCCCTTTATAGGGAGTCTCTGAAATTGGATATGTCATAAACTATAAATTAAGAGAGTAATGGTATTTAGTTTTTAGGCAATGTTGCTTGGGAAATTTCACTTCCAGCTGTAAGTCTGTATTTGGTCATTCTGCTAAAGTTGTCTCTTCTAGAGAGTTAGTGAGGTTTAGCCCTAAAGTGCTAAATCCTGGACCGAAGTTGAAAGAAAATAGAGGAGTGCCATCTAGAGGTTTTAAAATACATATGTGATCCTTCAGCTTTTCGTGGCTTTCTGAATGAAATACAGTATTTTCTCCCCAAATAATTGCAGACCCCAGAATATGCCTGTCAATGGCATTTCTCATCCATATATAGAGAAGCTATAATTGTGGGTTTTAGATTGGCTGGCCCAGAAACATAATCTAAGTGGGAATCAAAGCTTAATGTTGCAGGAAAAGGCAATTACTCTATTCTGTAGGAATGTAGGAACTACAGCCCTAGTGACCAAAACTGTATTTTAAATCACGGAGCAAGGACAGGTTTTGAATGCCTGGTATGCACTCAGTGTAATAAAGCTTTGTGAGGTTTTTAAAAAATGTTTTTTATTATTTAAGGTTAGAGTAAATTAAAAATTAGAGGCAATATCATCTTTCATTCTTTTGAAGATGATTGTATACAGTGTTTATAGAGCATTATGAAAAGAGATTATCCTGCATAGATGATTACATCTCAGAAATAAAGGACAGTCAATAGCCACCAAACTCCTCTTATGTGCCAAGCATGGTGCTAAGTGCCAGCAGTGTACAAAGGCCAAAATAAAACCGTCCTTTCCCTCAAGGAGCTTCTGTTCTATCTGGGGAAGAATATACATGGTTAGTGTATGTGTATATGTTAAGTAAATCTTAAATAAGTATAAGGTGGATGTATGTGTGGCACTAACATCTGAGGAGATTAGGAAGAACCTCCTGAAGAAGGTGGCATGTGAGCTGAGCTTTGAAGTACAGTAAGGCTGAAAATCCTGAGGGGTGGCGCTCACAAGGGAAAGCGTACCAAGGGTAGGGGACAGCCTGTGCTGAGAAGGAATGTCGTGAATGAGGATGAGCCAGGAGGCTGGTCTGACTGGACAGTGGAGTTGTGTGGAAGAGGGTGTTGTGTAAGAAGCCTGGAAAATTAGCCGGTAGCCAGGTTGGGGGAGAGGGGGGGGGATTTGAATACCAAACAGAGGAGTTTGTATTTGATCCTAGATGGGGCAGGCAGGGATGCCAAGCTAGACACTGGGGGTACAAACACAGAGAAAGAAACAATCCCTGCTTATTCCGAGCTTATATTCTAATGGGAGAGACAGCAAGTATATATATACGTACGGCATAAAGATAAAATTAATCAATTGAAACATATGTAAAATAGGTAAGGACAAGGTAGTTTGGGAGGGAGGGCGCTAGCAGTTGGGGGGATGAGGAAAGACTTCATGTAGAAGCTGAATCTTTAGGGAAGAGACAGAGGTAAGGAAGGAGTTGGGGGACAGCCTATGCAAAGGAAGAAGGAAGGGAATCGGCTTTCATAGTGTGCTTACTGTGTGCCAGGCACCATGCTAAGGGCTTTTACAAATGTTACCTCATTTGATAGGGGATAAAGTTACGTGAATGAGGAGCAGAGAGGCCCGTTTGCCTGGACTGCTGAGTACAGGAAGGGAAATACTGTTCATTGAGGCTGTCAAGATAAGTTGGAACCAGGTTGTGTGGAGTTTTAAAAGCTAAACAGAGACATTAAGAAACCACTGAAGTTGGTTGAGTGGGGGGGTCAGATGATCAGATGTGCACTTAAGGAAAATTACTTTGGCATCATGGCACAGGGTGGACTGGATAAAGTAAAGAGAGACTGGAGGCCAAGAGACCAGTCAGAAAGCTGTTTCAGTAATAATCCAGGTGAAAGGTGATGAGGGCCTGCCTTAGGATGGTGGCCATGTGAGCAGAGGGAAGAGGATGGACAAGTATATGTGCCCATATGAGATAATGGGTTTTGTTTCTAATAAAATAGGGGGCCAGCCTATTTTAATGAAATAATGCCATTCATTTATTAAGTGCTTTATGTTCTTGTGTGTGCAAGTGTGTGAGTGAGCAAGTATAAGAGAGAAAGAGAGACAGACAGACAGAGCTACTTTGTGCATTAGATAGAGGACCAGATCTAATCAGGAAGATCTGAGTTGAAATCCAGCCTCAGACACTTACTAGCTCTGTGACCCTGGGCAAGTCACTTAATCTGTTTGCCTCAATTTCCTCATCTATAAAAAATAGGGATAATAATAGCACCTACCTGCCCAGGGTTGTTGTAAAGATCAATTGAGATAATAATTTTAAAGTGCTTAGCACAGTGCCTGGCACAGAGTAAGTTAGCCCCATACAAAAGTTAGCTTTTACGATTTGGTGTTATTACTTCTCAGGACACTCTCACTTGCTTTCTTATTTTACAGTACTAGACAATGAACAAATGAACTGTATTAAATGAGATTTTCACATTAATCCTTGTGAGAGAGGTCATATAGTAGTATCTGCCTATTAAAGAAGAAGAAACTGAGGCCCATAGGTGTTGGCCTTGCTCAAGCTCACTCAGAACGTGAACGATAGAGCTAGAATTCTAACTCAGATTCTTAAGTCAGTGTTCTTTCTACAGCTCCACAATTTATGATAAAATGTCCTAAAAAGTCAGGGTGTCTCTTTACCTCTACATACCACGCACTTTCAAGTGGTTATTCACTAGAATACTTAGAGTCTTCATGAGTTGCTGGGAAATTTCCTGTAGTTTGGGAATTAATTCACTTCTTCGCTCTCTCCTTCCATATTCACGGTGTGCCATCATAAACCTTTAATTACTTGGGTTTTAGGATTAACATACCCTGAAAAACTAATAAATTCCTGAGCCAGAAATTTGATACTATTCAGAATAATATATGCATGAGGAAAGGATTGACTATTTTGAGAAATGTTAGGACACCAGAGATCTCTGAGGACACTCAACCCTACATTGTCTGGATTGAATGGGTCCAGAGAAAGCATGAGGAAATGAAATATCCAAAGATTATTATCCAAACAAATTTGTAACTAGTAGCTTTAAGCCTCCCTAGGTAGACTTTTAATGAAAATACTAATAAGTAACCAAATTGACTGATTTGAATTTCACTCCTTTGATTGAGTAAGCAGTGAAATGTCTGAAGCCCTGGAGTAAGTTGAAAAGCAAAGGACCTTGGCAACTTCATAAATTGAAATTGACTATAGTTCCTCAATTCTTCGGAATTTTCCCCCCTGACCAGAAAATAAATAGCCTGCTGTTTCTGTCTTGCAGAATGTGAGCACTTGATCCGCCACATGCTGGTGTTAGACCCAAGTAAGCGCCTCTCGATGGAGCAGATCTGTAAGCACAAATGGATGAAGCTGGGAGAGGCCGATCCCAACTTCGACAGGGTGAGCTCTGGCACCATCTGCCTAGGGGGGTGGCTGCAGTTTCCTTGCTATGTTTTTGTAATCAGGCCATGACCTGAAAAGGTAGGAAGTGGAATTAAGCTATTGTGTAATATTGAGAGAGCAAAGTAGAGCTGGCAAAGATGAGATATTAAAGGATATTCAAATAGCAGGGCTGCTGAAGTGCAGTATAGGATTTCTTGCTCCCTACATTAAGCTCCTAATTCTTGTTGCTGGGCACTCAATGGGGTACAGCTTCTTGCTTAAGTTCACTGAGTCCATCTCCCTTTTATTTCTATCATTTTGGTCAAAATGATTTATACATAAGCATCCTCTGCACTCCTTTAAAAAAAAAAAAAATAGAGCCCAAGACAAACTGTCCACAGCTGGAAACTCTTATTTGCAGAGGTGTCTCATTTCAGCATTATCCTTGGCAAATATGCCAAACTAGCAAATTTTGCTATTAAGTGGCCTGAAGGGCACTCTCGTTTACAGTGCTTACCTGAACAGTTTAAGGTTTGTAAATGTCTTTCTATATGTCTTTCTATATGTCGTGCAGTTAATAACTTTCTATATGTCTTGCAGTTAATAACTGAATGCCAGCATCTGAAGGTAGAAAGACAAATGGAACCTCTGAATGAAGATGTTTTGTTGGCCATGGTAGAAATGGGACTGGACAAGGAGCGAACACTGCAGGTAACTCCCTCTACAGGGATTAGAAAATAGGGTAAGGTATATGGTTTGCATCCTCTTTTTCTTTTTTCCCTATCCAGAGGCTTTTATATTTCATTGTTGTCATTGAAAGAGTTTAGACATTGACATATTATTTTATCAGGCCTTTTTCTGTTCTCTTGGCAGTCATTAAGGACAGATGCCTATGATCACTACAGTGCGATCTATAGCCTACTGTGTGATCGGCTTAAGAGACATAAGAACCTGCGTATTGGAGCACCTCCCAGTGTACCTCGGACCGTGACTTTCCCAGCACCAGCCGCTATCCAGGTGAGCAACGACCTTAGTGCACTTGGTCTAGAATAGACAACCACCAACCCAAGAGTAAAGTTAGGCCCTTTCTGCCTAAAAGCAGATTGGGGCTGAGTCAAAAGAGCCACAGTTAGCTACAATCAATTAGACCTTTTTTTCCCCACCCTTGTACTACCTTTCACCTTTCTTCCACTTGCATTCCCCAAGCCATAGACGTGGAGGAGGAGTGTTAAAGGCTAGGCAGCCAACATTATATTTGCTTACGAGATAGTGTTTTCTTTTTAAATTTTTTTTGCTTGTTAGAGGGCAATTGGGGTTAAATGACTTGCCCAGGGTCACATGGCTAGTTTTTTGTGTTAAGTATCTGAGGCCGGATTTGAGCTGAGGTCCTCCTGACTCCAGGGCCGGTGTTCCATTCACTGTACCACCTAGCCACCTCAAATTTTTTAATTTTTAAAATTTTTTTCAAAGTAGTGTTTTCAATATGATTTGGAGGAGTTCTTCTCCTGAAGATAATTTCCCTTCAATAACTTCTAGGCTTTGAGTAGCAAGAGGGTTAGACATTGTAATGAAAGTTTTAGAAAGGCTATATTCTTTTCCTCCACTGATTATGGTGTCCGTGCACACTTGGGTATGTGTATGCACTCAAATGTATGTCACCTATTTTCTAGGCGGAGCAATCAGGTACCACTGTAAGCATCAACGTTCCCCAGGTGCAGCTGATCAACCCGGAGAATCAAATTGTGGAGGCAAGTAACTATCCCTGGAAGATGCCAGCGGGAACCCTTGTCATCCCTACACCTTTTTTCTTTCTTTTTTAAAAAATTATTAATTTGACAAACATCAGCAAAGATGGGTGTTACCATATAAAAAAAAAAAAAGAACAGGAAAAAAGCAACAGAATCACTGTTGCTCCTAGTCTTTCATTTTTAAGTACATATTAAATTTAACACAATAGTACCAACACTACTATCCCCTTTTTGGACTTCCTTCTGTTCTCTTCTGAATATTTTTAAAGTATTCCATTTGTGCTCTTGTCTTATTTTCTTTTTTCATCCTCCTCATCCCATAACTCTCCCTCCAGAAGCAAGAGCCCTCTCTTTTACTACATATGTATTGTTAAACAAAACAGATTCACATTGGTTATGGCTAAAAGGATATGTCTCATTTTGTACATTTAATCCATCTCCATTCTTCCAAGAGGTGGGAGGCATGCTTACCTCATCAACCTTCTAGTGTCATATTTGATCATTTCATTTATTAGTCATAGGATCAAGAGTTAGAACTTGATGGAATCTAGTCTAACCCACTCATTTTAAAAATGGGGAAGTACAGAGAAGTCATGTGACTTGCCTAGGGTCATGTAGCTATTGAAGTATCTGAGGTGGAATTTGAGCACAGATCTTCCTGACCCCAGGTCCAGGGCATTATATTCTTCCTCTTGAGTAAAGTCTTTCAAAGTTGTTTTGCCATATGATATTATAGTTGTCATTGGGTAAATTATTCTCCTGGTTCTGTCCACTTCATTCTGCATCCATGCATACCAGTCATTCCAGGTTTTTCTGAATCTGTCCCTCTCATCATTTCTTACAGAAAGAAAATACCCACTGCAACTGTTTACCATGGTTTGTTTTAGCCGTTCCCCAGTTGATGAGTACTCACTCTGTCTCCAGTTGGTTGCTCTCATAAAAAATGTTGTTATAAATATTTTTCTACACTTGGGTCCTCCCTTTCCTCTGTAATAGATCTCTTTTGGGTATATGCTAAGTCAAAAGGATATGTACAGTTTAGGAACTTTTTAAAGTATTGATCCTAAATGATTCGTAGAATGAGTGGACCACGGAGCAGCAAGATGGTATAGCGAATAGAGCACCAGCCCTGGAGTCAGAAGGACCTGAGTTCAAATTTGGCTGCAGACACTTGACACACTTACTAGCTGTGTGACCTTGGGCAAGTCACTTAACCCCAATTGCCTTGCCTTCCCCCCTCTGAAAAAAAGAAAAAAATGGGTGGGCCGATTCATAACTTCTCCAACAATGTATTAATATATCGTCATCTATGTCTCCTCCTCTTTGATTGAAACTCCTTGAGAAATTCCTCTACATTAGGTGCTTCTAATTCCAAACCTCTGCATTCTGGCTTCTGATCTGACTATTCATTTGAAATTTCCAAAATTATTCCTCTTCAAAATTACCAGTGATCTCTTATTGGGAAGATTGAGTGGTCTTCTCAGTCCCGATCTTTCTTCACCCTCAGCAGGATTTGGTGCTATTAATCACCTTCTCCTGGATACTCTCTTCTCTTTGGGTTTTTGTGACACTGCCTTCTCCTCTTTCTCTATCTCACTGCTTCTTCACAATTTATGCCTACTGACTGTGGGTATCATCCAAGACAGTGACATGAGCTATCTTCCCTTTTGCTCTGTATCATCTCACTTGGTGATCTCATTAGCTTCCAGGGACTCTGTCATCATCTCTACACAGCTGATTCTCAGATTTATTTAACTTACCCATACCTCTCTCTTGACCAGCTGCTGATTAGACATTTTGAGCAGGATGCCCAATGGACAGCTCAGAATCACCATGTTCAAAGCAGAAATTATTATCCTTCTTTCCAAATCCTCCCATCTTGCCTACTTCCTTGTTGCTGTCCAGTGTTTCCCCAATCTCCAAGACACCCAGGACCCCAACTTCAGTGTCATTCTTGACAACTGTACTTGCAGTCACCATATGTAACAAAACCATTGTTAAGTGATGTCACTTCTACCTTTACAACATCTCGTGTGCGTTCTCTTCCCTTTCCTCACACACCCGCTACCCCAGCTCAGGTCCTCATCACAGTTCTTCAAAGATACAGCAGGAGCCGCACAAATCTCGGCTTCTGAGACAGCCTCACCTGATCCCTACCATCTCCTCAGTAGATAGCACATATGTTACCCGTCAGTCAGTCAGCAAATCTTCATTAAGCGCCTGCTGTGTGCCAGGCACTATACCAGTCTTTGGGGATACACGTGCAGAGGATGTAACATTTGCATGGAACTCATAGGAGAGATGACATATACAGCATAATCATATAAATAGGAAGAAAGTAACTAAATCCAAGGCAGTATGAAAGGGAGGGCCCAGACAATTAGTGAGGTCAGGCAAGGCTTCATGCACAAGTTAGTGCCTGAGTTGCACATTAAAAGGAAGGGAAGGGTCCTGTGAGTCAGAGAAGAAGAAGGGAGAGCGTTTCAGGCATGGGGGACAGACAGACTGTACAAAGGAACCAAGAGGAGATAGTGTGCCTTGAGTGAGGAACACATAGATGGCCAGTTTACCTGGATCAAAGAGTATGAGAACAGGAATAAGGAGACTAGTAGGTTGAGGTCAAGTTGTTGGGGCTTTAAAAACTAAAAAAAGGAGTCTTTATTTGATATTAGAGGCAATAAGAAACCACTGGAGTTTATTGAACAGGGGAGTCATATGGACTGATATAAACTAATGGAAAAATTACTTTGGCCATAGTGCATAGGTTGAGCTGGAAATACTTGAAGCCAGGGGGTCAATTAGTACTATTTAAGTGTGTAAGGAGATAATTCAGGGGTGGGGAACCTGCAGCCTCAAGGCCACATGTGGCCCTCTAGGTCCTCAAGTGCGACCCTTTGACTGAATCCAGACTTCACAGAACAAATCCCCTTAATAAAAGGATTTGTTCTGTAAAACTTGGACTCGGTCAAAAAGCTGTACCCAAGGTCCTAGAAGGCCACATGGGGTTTCCAGGCTGCAGGCTCTCCACTCCTGAATAAGTGATGAGGGCCTAAATGAAGGTGGTTGTTATGTGAGTGCAAAAAAGGAGGTAGATACAAGAGATATGGAAGTAGAAACTGCAGGTTTTGGCAATTAATTGGATATATGTGGTAAGGGAAAATAAGGAGTTGAGAATTAATGCTGAGATTAATTTAGCCCTGGAAAGGCTAGTTGTACTATTGAGAGAAATAATGAAATATGGAAGAGGGAAGGCTTTAGGGGAAAGATGATGAGTTCAGTAGATATGTTCAATTTATTATGTCTTGGGAACATTCAGTGTGAAATGTCCAATAAGCAATTAGTGACGCTTATGGGAGAAATGTCTGACCAGATATATAGATATGTAGATGTCTATCTGTATAGGTAACTCCCAGATATATAAATATAGATCTATAGAGATAAATCTTTATTTCTCTAGACATATATAGAGGCATCTATTGATACCTGTCTATATATCTGGGAGTTACCTACATATAAATGATTGTTAAAGGGAGGAGAAAAGAGGGCCCAGGATAGAATCTAGGGGATTACCCAGTGTTAGAGAGTGTGACGATGAGCCTACAAAGTCAACTAAGAAGTAGCAGTCAGAGAGGAAGAAAACTAGGAGAATGTATTGTGAAGAAAACCCAGAGAGGAGAGGATGGTCAACAGTAGATAAAAGGTCAGTGACATTGTTATTTTTATTATATTGGCATGGTTCTTTCATGATCCGTTCATACCTCTTCAGGTATGAGATTTCATTTATTTCTGTAAGGAATATTTCATAATTTTATCCCATTTCCTTTACAACTATTCACTTATTGAACATAGCTGGAGAACATTAAGAAACCACAATAACTAGGTCCATTACAAATTTATGTTACATAATTTAAACTGGGCCCTCAGAGCAGTGAAAGGCATCTTTTTATACCTTTCTAATTAATTCACCATCCCACTCACCACACTGACTCTTTCAAATCTTCTCAAGATACCTCTTATCCCAGCCTTCTCACCTGGGGACCTTACTGCAGATGTCACTGAAAAAAATTGTAATCATTTTCTGAGTGTTCCCTCTTCTTCCTTCCTCTTCATTTTTCATAACTTTATTATCTTTTCCCCATGATCTCTTGCTTCCCCAAGCTCACATGATTCTATACTGTCTTCAGTCTTCACCATCAGATTGCCACCTCCCCTATCCCCACTCTCTCCAGTGGTTAATATTTCCCTGTATACTAGAGTCCTTCTGCTGCCTACAAACATACCACTACTTCCCCATCTTTAAAAAAACAAAAACAAAAACAAAACCCTTAATTGATGCAACTATCCCAGCTAACTAAATATTGTCATTTTTGTCTTCCACACTTGACTAAACTCCTTGAGAAAGCTGTCCACACTAGGTGCCTCCCCTAAGTCTCTCTTTTCTCATGAAATCAGTCTCCAAAGTTATTGATGATCTTTTCATTCAGAAATGTCTTGTGCTGCCAAGACAGTTCCCAAGTACAGCTCACAAATAAGAGGACAGTTCAACACAGATAATGTTAATTTGTGGTTTTCTAAATCATTATGGAGCCCTCAGGGAACCATTTCTATTTGAGTTTGACACCATTGTTTTAACTAACAAACTGTAATGTACTTTTCTCAGTCCTCATCCTTCTTAAATGCTGTCTTTCACACCGTTTCCCTTGACTCTAGAATACTTCTCCAGATTTTCATGGCACTTCCCTCTCTCGGTTCTCCTCTTACTTATGTGATTACTCTTTTCCCAGTTTCCTTCCCTGGATCTTCTTTTAGCTCATGACCACTATTTGTGTGCTCCTGTGCTCTGTCCTGGCCCTTCTTCCTCTATATCAGGCATTCTTAACCTAGAGTACTTGAACTTGAAGGAGGGAAAAAATTACATCTTTAGTTTCAGTTACCTGTAATTGAAATCTGGTATTTCCTTCAATCATTTGAAAACGTGGTTCTGAGAAAAAGTTCCTAGCCTTCACCAGAGTTCCAAAGGTGTCCATGATACAATAAAGTTGAAGAAACTCTATTCTCTACCATCTCACTTAGTAATCTCATCAGCTCCCATGGGTTCAATTACCATTTCTTGGCAGATGATTTTGAGAGACAAGAGACAGATCTTTGCAGCTATAGATAGGTACCTAGCCCTAGTCTCTCCTGAACTCAGAGTCCCATATCACCAACTGCCCTTTGGACATCTTGAACAGGCTGTCCCATAGGATCTCAAACTCAGTATGTCCTAAACAGAACTCATTATCTTTCACTCCATACCCTTTGCTCTTCCAGATTTTCTTATTATCGAGGGCAGTACCATCCTTCCAGTCACAGAGGCTTATAGTCTCAGCATCATCCTCAACTCCTCCCTCATGTTCATCTCACATACCCAGTCTGCTGTCAGATTGTGTATTATACTGCATTTGTCCCTTTTTCCCCACTCATAGAGCTACCCTTCTGATACAGGTCCTCATCGACCTCTTGCCTGGACTGTTGCTGCAGCCCATTGCTTGGTCTCTTCCTCACTCCTGTCTATCCTCCATTCAGTTGCCAGAGTGATTTTACTAAAGCATACATCTGACCTTGTCATCATCCTGTTCATAAACTCCAGTAGCTCCCTGTTACATCAAGGATCAAATAGAAAATGCTGTGTCTTAATACCTTAATAATTAGGCCTAGGGTGGCTAGGTGGCGCCAGGCACTGGTCCTGGAGTCAGGAGGACCGGAGTTCAAATGTGGCCTCAGAGGCTTGACACACTTACTAGCAAGTCACTTAACCCCAATTGCCCTCCAAAAATAAAAAAAATAAAAACCTTAATCACTTGACCTCTTCCTACTTTTCCAGCCTTCTTGCCCTTCTATCCTTGATAGCCCAGCTACACTGGCCTCCTTGAAATTTCTTTCACTGGACAATCCATTTCCTATCTCTGCCTTTTTACTGGCTCTCTCCCATGGCTGGAATATTCTCCCTCCCCACCCCCGCTCCTGGCTTCCATTGCCTCCTTCAGGACTCAGTTCAAATCCCACCTTCTGCAACAGGTTTTTCCCAGTCCCTCCTCCATCTATTATTCCCTCCTTCACTGTTTCTGTATCTCGTATGTAAATATTTATGTCTCCGGCACTTAGCACAGTGTGTGTGGCACATGGTAAGTGGTCAGCCATTGACTACATTTGTATAATTATTGTATGTGTCTTTGTAAGAAGAAGGGCTATGTGCCAGCTCTTTCACTTTGATTCTCCTTCCTGCTTCAGACGGATGGGACAATGAACTTGGACAGTGATGAAGGTGAGGAGCCATCTCCTGAAGCCCTGGTCCGATACCTTTCAATGAGGAGGCACACAGTGGGCGTAGCTGACCCCCGGTGAGTATTTATGCCTAGCACCTACACACCAGGGCAATGAATGTCTCCTCACATTGCAGTTTTTCAATGAACATTCTTCTGTAGTGTCCTCCAGGGAAGATCTATGCTAGGCAGCCCAAAACCAATTTTAATCTAAGTCAAGACTTAGAGATAATTTACTAATCAAACATTGAACTCACCCTCATTCATTGTGGGTGGGTAGTTAGTTACTGTGCATTTCATTGCCATATTAAACATTAAGTTGGAAGGATTATATATCGTCTTGCCCTGTTACACATCAAAGGAATCACGTGGAGAGCAGTATACTCGTTGCATGTATCCTACCACTTCATGCTGGCTTCCTACATCTCAGCATCTTTAATGCTCCAAGCACCTTTTTTGTTACCTGCATATACATAAGATTCGTCAATAGTTCCTTTCCTTCCCTTGCCTCTTACTCCCACAAAGTTCAAGTGAGTTTGACACTCCTCATGATATTCTTGTTTCTCACACTCACAGAATAAGTGGTGCAAACATAGGTGACAGTTAGAGGGGCTTAGGAGCCACCCCAGAGTGGAGCATACATCTGAGGTATAGTCCTGACCCTGCAGACCCTGATGGGCATCTTTCCCCTTGTCTGCCCTGTAGCCTGAGGAGCCGAGGCATATGATCAGCCTTTCCCTCCTTTTTTCTTCATGGCACAGAGGTCATAGAGATCAGACATGATTGTCTTTTAAAATTTCAACTCTATCTCTCTCTCCAAATAGATTTTCAAAAAGTCCCCCTTTCCTGCTGCCATGTTGCCTATGCTGTTCTAGTCCCCAGCCTACATTACTGTGATTGAGCAGTCAGCAGAGACAGATTCTGGTTCCACAAACTATGTCAGCTGCAAAGAGGTGGAGCCCTGTGTCATTCTCTTAGGTGGAAAGATTTCTTACTTTAAAGTTTGTTGTAAAAGCTTCTATTGTGGCATGACAGCCCCAAATACGCAGTGCTGCTCTTCCCCAGCATCACTGACAAGCATAATTACATTCTTCCCCGGGTGGATCAGCCCCAGTAGAGGGTAGCCATTGTTTCCAGTGAATGGCCTGCATCCTCCAGAAAGTTTCTATTCACCTCTGAGACTTAAGAAATCAACCTGGTGCTGGCTGCTGCCAAGGTTTTTTCTTGGGTAAGGATGACTGGTTTTGTATGAGTAGTCAGCAGCTACTGTCAGTCCCCAGACCCAAAGCACTCTCCCTCTGGGTTACTGCATTGCCCTGGAAAGAACTGACAAAAGCCACAGGATATAGAACTGAATTTAGCCTCCTTCTCATTTAGATGTGATGTTTAGAGAGAACTTTCAGGTTCTCAAAGCCCCTTCCATCCTTTATTACATTTGTTCCTCACAACAACACTATGAGACAGGTACTATAAGTGTCACTTTTACAGTAGAGCATTCTGAGGCTCAGAGGTTGACTTGCTCACTTGCTCATGATCAAAGAAACAGGGTCAGAGGTGGCTTTAAACCCAGATCTTCTCAACTCTGGGCTTAGCTTTTTCCACTATGCCATGCTACCTCTCATAGAAGGTGCTCTGAATAAGGGTCTAACTGAACTTCTCTTTTACTTTGTTTGCTGTCAGCACGGAAGTTACTGAAGATCTTCAGAAGCTCCTTCCGGGCTTTCCTCGAGTCAGCCCCCAGGCTCCATTCCTCCAGATGGCCCCTAACATGAATTTCGTGCACAACCTACTCCCTATGCAAAATCTGCAACCAACTGGGCAGTTAGAGTACAAGGTACATGGGCAAAGGACAAGAGCATGTCTAAGACATCGAAGGGAAGCTCCCTGGAAAAACTAGCTAAAGCATCCCTCGAGCCTCCTATAGCTTCTTGGACCTTACCACCACTGGGACTTAAATGATTTCCTCTTGGATAAGGAGGATTTTCCTTTCTAAGTAGCTGGGTTGAGAGGGCTTTGTAAGTAGTATGGAGAAGGGCTGGAATTTCTTTTAGACCATGATCAAAAGAGGTTTTAGTTTTATAAGGTTAAAATAAGGTTATTCCCTTCTCTACTTTTCCCCTGTCCCATCAACCCACCCCTTCTACTGTGTCCCTGGCAGGAGCAGTCCCTGCTGCAGCCACCCACTCTACAGCTGCTGAATGGAATGGGCCCCCTTGGCCGGCGGGCATCAGATGGAGGAGCCAACATCCAGCTGCATGCCCAACAACTGCTGAAGCGCCCAAGGGGACCCTCCCCTCTTGTCACCATGACACCAGTGAGTACCAGCACAGATACAGTGTGATCACTGACTTTTTCAAGGGTCTTTTCATACAAAGGTAGTGTTTTTAAAATCTCCCAGTGAGCTTTTCTGCATTCTTTTTCCTAGGTTTAAGGTGAAGGATTTTCCATTTTCTTAAGAGGACTGGAATTTCTTAGATTCTTGATCCTCTTTCTCTTTTAACCCAATATTTTCTCCCTGATTATTGCCCAACTTTTTCCTAAACTGAACCCTGCCTGGGAGAGTCCCATCTCTTTTCTGTGAGCTGTAAACTGGTTCCTGATGTACCAGGTCTGTTTTCACTACATCCCTGCCTCTTTCCATTCCAGGCAGCAGCAGCAATAGCAGCTCAGCTCATAGCCCTGGGCTGGGGATCAGCTTTTCAGTAAAAGCTAGTTAAACCTGGTAGTTCCCTCCAGTTGTTTTTAAAATTTGATTTCTGAAAATTCCCTCCCACCAAAGCATTTTCTTTTTTTCAGTAGCACTTCACCCTATGACAGAATTTAGAACCACATGACTCCTTGGTTCTCATTATAATCTCCCTAATTATCATGCCCCATCAAGTCCTTTGTTTTTTAGCATTTTCTCCTTCAAATTTATTTTTCTCTTTGAACTCCAGTTTTGTTTAATCATTTCCCTGGCATGTAATCTCATTCAGGAAATATCTAACTGTTGACTGCCTACAAAGCACTCTGCTAAAGTGCTGTAGGGGCCATAAAAGAGATATAAGCCTTGCCACTGTCCTTCAGGAACTTAAAATCAAGCTGGGGAGATGAGAAGAACACACATAAAGCCTTTAAAATACAATGTAAAACTATAGATGATTATGTGTCCAAAAGAGATGTGTGAGTTCTCAGGGTTTCGATGAGAATGGCCGACAAAGACTGTGGAGGGAGGTATATCTTGAGCTGGTCGAATTGAGTAAAATTTGGGTCAGTAAATCTAGTTATTTCTTGACCAGACCATTCATTTTCTTTGTTTGTTCCCCGTTTCTTACAGTGTGATAGAGTGAAGAGAGAAAGGAGTCTTGGATTTGGATCTAGGCTCTCCTGGCCATTAGTTGGGGGGACAGACCAGTCATCTAAAGTCCCTCAGCTTCAGCTTCTTCATTTGTACAAAGGGGTTAAAAAAGACTCAGACTCTCTGCTTCCCCAGCTTGCCATGGAGAAAGCACTGTGTGAGCTGTGCATTGCTTGATAGTTATGAGTTGTCATATATCATTCTGTCTTTGTTGTTGATTATCCACGGATCACATGGATCTCTCTCTCTCTCTCTCTCTCTCTCTCTCTCTCTCTCTCTCTCTCTGTCTCTCTCACTGAGTTTAGATCTGAAATAATGATTTGGGTGTTTCATTTAAGAATGACTTATGTAAGTGTGCCAAAAAGTTTTAGCCTAGAAATTTAACAAAAGGGTACCCCAAGGAATCAGGTTTGGGGAATAAGAAAATTTGCCAAATAAGCTCTCTTGTGCTTATCAATCCCATTTCTCTTCAGGCAGTGCCAGCAGTTACCCCTGTGGACGAGGAGAGCTCCGATGGGGAGCCAGATCAGGAAGCTGTACAGAGGTAATGTGACATCTGGCGGTGCTTGCAGAACATCCTTGGGCAGCCTCTCCTGGCAGGCAACAAAGGGCCACCTCTGTCCAAGGTCATGGTACAGTGCAGCGTTCAACACTAATGTGGCCTCTGTGTGTACAAGATGACCAGCATTCAACACTAATGTGGCCTCTGTGTGTGCAAGATGGCATGTTCCTCCTGACCCTGAAATCAACAGAAGACTGCCCAGAAATGTAATTTCCACAAGAGCCATTGGAAGTTCCTTCTTGGACAGCAGTAACCCATAAGCAACTTACTGGTCCTGCCTGTGCAGTCGCTCTTCTTCTTTCCTTCCACTTTCCCAGAGCACCATCAGCGGTGTTCATAAGGCACAAAAGGACCCCACCACGTACCAACATCCTGTATGTTTGCTGAGGGAAATTGGAGATGTTGGATTTAGTGAATCCTGATTAGTATGTTCATAATGCCTCTGGCGTTGGTTTCTTCTATACAAAGAGAGAGCATACCCCTTGTGATATTTGCAGTATGCTCTTTCTCTCCTTTTATACCATAAAAGGTACACCCCCCCAAAATCTGGCAGGCATATGGACCTTTGTTGTTTGCAGGCCTAGATTAGATGCTTCATCCCAGGGAGCTTACAGTGGCCATCACATGCACTGTGCTCTGTTTTGTTTTGGTGCCCCTAGCTCTGTGTATGCCAACTCTTGAAGTTGCTTTTTTCCCCTAGGGAATGGACATGGCTATAGCTCTTCCTTTTTTCTGAAAATACAGCTGATGTTCAAGATAGTGTATTTTTCCCTAAGGGAAATTGGAGTAAAATCATTTTCTTAGGCTCTTGGGGAAAGCTTGGGTGCCTTTATCAAATTGGATATTAAACTATTAATGGCTTTCTCCTTTTGGCAAGTTACCACACCACTAATTACCTACTGTCTATTAACTGACTGCTTTCTAGCTTAAAAAAGATGAAGTAGCTAAAAATGAAAGGCCATTTTTCATGGAGACTTTTCATGGAGGCTGATCACGGGTAGCTAATGCACATTTCCATCCCCCTAGTGTCTATATTTGAGAATTGCAATGCAAAGGCAAGATTGTCCTGGATGGAAGATGGAAAGGAAAGATGGGGAGAACACGGAGTGAGGCAATCTTTTACTGCAGTGTAGAAATCACTGGGGATCACTGATATTCAAGGGAAATCTTTGTAACTTTTGATTTTCTTCTTTTTTCTGGGGATGTTGCAAACAATTGCCATCAGACAGAGAGAATACAGGCAGATCATATTAACTTGATTATAGAAGAGAAATTAGGGGACTTGCTGTCTTCCTTCCTTAAAGCATCTTCATCTTTTGTTCCTTTATCCCCTCCTGCTTGGACTTCATTTCCTGCTCCCTGACTTTCTTTCCTCTTTAGTCACACTTTTGCAGGAAAACATGCCTGTCAGTTTTTCAGTGAAAAAACTCCAACCCTTAAATTTACAATAGAGTTGGACAAAACCTTTAACATGCTATAAGGGATTAACTTCATTATATTTTCATCTTAACAATGGCCCTTAAAGACTTTGAGAGAAAACTTAATGAGGCTGGGGGTTTCCCCAACTTTTGAGAAACTTTCACTTTTAAACCTTCTTTTTAAAAATTGGCACTATGCTAAGAACCCAACCGTGTCTTTATTTCCTTCTCATCAAGTTATTTCTTGAGCGTAATGTCACTTTCTTCTCTACAGATCCAGTAACAACTACAAGATTTAAATATAGAGTAGCATCTCTTGTAACCTCATACAGAGAGGCCTTGACCATCAGCCTACTTTCTGTAGCTTAGTGAAATAGAACCATGAGCTTTCTGTGAGTAAAGGCCCAAAGCCTTATGATCAAATGTAATTTTATTGGGTCTTTCTCAGTGTTTCCTCTGTGCTCATATTTGAAAACCATATCCATGAAGTACCTGTTCTTTCTTAGATGCTTCTATTGACCAAGTCTTTTGAAAAGTTGGAGAGAAAACAGAAATGAAGTTAAAAATCAAAGAAGTTTCTTTTTATTGGGCAGAATAAAGGAGAGAAACAGATTCTCTTGTCTTGCTACTAGGCTTACTCACTATTTTTCTTTCTGTGGCTACTGTCCTGTAGCCACTGAGCTATTGAGCCAGCTTTTGTTTGGCCAGCTATGTGTTCTGCTTTCATCTAGTTCAGGGATCTGAGCCATAGAGGCCTTTTTGACCAGTAAAGAGCACAATTTTTTCCTTGTGAGTGCTTTGGATTAACTTCTAATGCTTCTTGCTGGAGAATATTCCTATCTCTCTTTTTCATTATGAAATGTACTCCTGCTTGTTGCAGATACTTGGCAAATAGGTCCAAAAGACATACACTGGCCATGACCAACCCAACAGCTGAGATCCCTTCGGACCTGCAGCGGCAGTTAGGACAGCAGCCTTTCCGTGCCCGGGTCTGGCCGCCTCACCTGGTACCTGATCAGCATCGGTGAGTAGCCACATGAGCAGTGTAAGACCCTTGAGGCTCAGCTGACAGGCACCAGCCAACTGAGTTGGAAAGTGATGGTGTCAAACAGCAGGGCTCCAAATAGAAGCCCCCTGCCATCCTGAACTTAAACGGGAGCAGTCCCTTTCTTTGAATAGTGAAAAGGGCAAAGTTTTCCAGCTAGTCCTCGAACTGTCTGAGCTTCACTTTTCCCAAGTACTTTGCACAGTTCCTTATTGTCTTCAGCTGGTCCCCAGCATTCTAGCTATTGACTCAGAGATGAGAGATTAAACTTAAGACCTGCCTGCTGGAGAAGCACTCAGAAAATCTGCCTGATACAGGAAGTTTGATGGCACTATCAGCAAACCTGACTTTTAATCACGAATCTCCTGCAGAAAAATCAGCCTTTAATATCATCTCACAGTGTTACACTGTGCTTCAGGCCAAGATGTGGAGGAAGACCAACTCCTCTTTGGAAAACAGAACTACAGCACCTGCTCATTGTTGCATATGTGCAAAATCATCACATCAGTATTCTGGAAGGAAAATCTTCTTACATCTCTTTCCCGTGGTGATCAGTTTCCTTGGAAGTAAAAAAAAAGCACAAATAGGATTAATCTTTCTAAGAGAAATTCACAAAACTTCCATTCAAGTCAAATTTGGGGGGCAGGAGGAGGATGGGACACTGTCTAGATGAGTGACTTTGACTAATGAAGAATCCTCCAGAAAGTCCATATTTCTCCTTGAGAGCATTGTGTACCCAAGAGACAGCCTCAAGACTGTCTAAGAGAAAGCTTTAAAACTCAGGGCCGCTAGCTTTTTATTTTGCTTTAGTCTTACTTGCAAGATTTATCTGGCATTCTTCCTTGGTTAGGTCAAGACGGTTACCAAGGAGATGAGGTTGACGTACCCGTTGCTAAGAAATCTTGCAACCAGTTCACACTAGCAATTGTAGATAGCTGCTGTGCTGAGCTGAGCATTGATAGTATCAGCAGAAACAGGTGAACTCTGAGCAGACCAAGACAGACTGATTGCCACGCTGGAACTCTGGAAGAATGATAAGCTCTCCTGTACCCAGCCACAGGTCTTCATAAAATCCCTTAGGAGTCTTTGAAGGAATTTATTGGGGGCCACTTTTTTCCATCAACCCCTCGATCATTAGCCCCAACCTCTATCATTACCAAAAAGAAGATGTGTTAACTTCTTTTCTCTTTTACCATCAAATCACCCCATTTTAGCATGGGCACTTCAAGATTCAAGTTGGATTCTCTGAATTCCTGAGAAGGTATCCTTATTAGGAAAACATGAAAATTAGCCTATATTTTCAGGTAGTGCCTGTCCAAATCCCCATAGACCTTTTACATTATTTGAGGAAAATCACATGGCCTCAGAGTATACAATGGGGTCCTTTTATTTGGTTTACACCCTACTTTAAAAGCAGTGCCAAAGCCTTGCCTGCTCTAATGGGAACATTCTTTTTAGAATACTCCAAGAGGCTTTTGCTGCTAGATCAGTTTGAATGGGGAGGAGAGGGGGGTAAAGGAACCCAGCAAATTTGGGTTAAGTTGCCAGAGAAATATGACAGCAGAGAGAGGATTGAGGTTGGATATAAAAAAAAAAATTCCAGAGCTACCGAACCCTAAAATGAGATCTCTGAAGATCTTAAAGACCACTTAAACATCCATCTCTTTGGAGTAATCTAGGTATAGTTTGGCTTGGAGGTAGAAGAAGGGGTCTGAGTGAACTGTCATGAGAGTTTGTGGTTTTGGGTTGTTTTTTTTTTTAATTTTGCTTTACCAACCTTGTGTGCCTACTGTCCAGTGGAGAAGGGTGTCCTTAACTCAACCTCATTCATTTTTACACATTTGAGCATAATTTAAAAATAAGTAAATAAAATTAAGAACATCCTAAATCTCCTGCAATTCAGAGTAGTGATTTGTCTAAAGTTGACTGTTTAATTTTAGTATTAGTCTGTTATTCATTGCCTGAACAGCTGATCTCAGGCGCTGGAAGAGTCAGTCTTCACACTGGTTTCATGGGTGGTAGAGAACACCTGATTTGGTCTTTACTGACTCAGTAAGGGTGGGCCTTCCGAGTGAATAAGACTCACTTGATCACTTAATAACTTGGAGGAGTCATAAATTGATAAAGTTTTGGAACAAAGTAAAAACACAATTAATTCCATGAAGTTGTCTTAGATCCTTAGTAAAGTTTGACTTAGCCTCTTTCTGAAGTTAAAATAAAAATTAAAAATTACTGAGGAGAGGATTCTGGGAAGAGCTGGACTTTGTCACTGGTAAACGTTGTGCTCATAATGATACTGAAGCACATCTTCACTCACGTTTGATTTGTGTAGCAATATCAAGCTTGAGCTAGGGAGTCTCTCAAATAGAAGTCAGTACTGCAGGGGATTTCCATTGCTGCCAAGCCTGTTCCCTTCACACCTCTTCACAGTCATCATAATCTTCCTTGTCCCTTGCCTGTCTGGAATGTATTTGAACTCTTATTAACCTGCCTCCTTGGCTTTGGCTTTGTTTTAGTCCAAAATGAGTAATTGGCAAGACAGTGCATCATATCACTGAGTTCAGCATGGTGTCATCCCTTTCCTCCATGCGAAACCTGATCTGATCCATTGGCTGCCGGAATGCTGCCTTGGCAGTCTTTTATCTGCATGCCTTAACTCATAAACATCTCTTTCTGATTAGGTAACAAGAGTTGGTATTAACTTTAGCCCTGATGTTGTCTTGGGCATATCTTATCAACACCTGGGCTCTTTTCTGTCTTTGTTCTGAAGGCTCTGCTCTCACAGGAGCTGTACATGTCTTTGCAGAATATCGCCTCACTACTGCCCTGTCTTTTTGTGGGGAGAGAGTGGGGAGGGGTGGAGAGTGAGGAGGAGCCCTGCTCCTTCTTGGAGAGGTTTCTCTTCAGAGTGGCCAGATGTTTTAGCCCACGGCTATCTTTCCTTGAGCTATCAAGGCATGTGCAGAGCCTCAAACCCTGTAGGAAATTTTTGATTTCTCACTCAAGTTTGGCAGTAGTTTAATGAAGTTTAGTTATCTGGGCTCTGTGGTAGAATTCCTAAATTGGAAATGCTTAAAATATACTTAAGGCAGCTAAAGGGCACAATGAATATAGTGCTGGGCTTGGAGTCAGGAAGACCTGAGTTCAGATCCAGGCTCAGAGATTTACTAGCTGTGTGAATGTGACCCTGAGAAGTCACTTAACCTCTGTCTGCCTTTGTTTCCTCATCTGTAAAATGGGGATAAAAATACCTGCTTCCCAGGGATGTTATGAGGATCAAATAAGATAATGTTTGTAAAGCCCTTAGCATAGCACCTAGCACATGGGGAGGGGGGCCATGGAGCGCGGCAGGGCAGGTGTTAGCCTTAGGAGTGCTACCCCAGCCCCATGTGAAACACCTGGCTGACTGCAGTTCTCTGGAAATGCTGATCTCTTAGTGCAGAGCTTATTTCTGAGAGAAATTGTAGCTGAATCAATGTGAAACCATTTAGATGACATGGTCCTAGATGCACGAACTCCTGCTCAGTTTAACCTGGGGACATTCAGAAGCCATCTGTGGCCCCAAGTACAGGTGTTTGCAAAGACTGCATCTGTTTGGTCTTCACGGTTTCATAATCTTGGTAAAGTTTGAGGGGCAAAGTGTAAAGCACAGGCTTTAGAATCGAGAGACCCAAGTTGGAGTCCCAGCTCTGATCCCCACCAGCTGTGTGAGCCTCAGGAAGCACTTTCTGAACTTTGGGGTCTTCATCTGTAAGCTGGGAATAATCTCACTTGCAGGATCTGCCCCCCAGGGCTGTTGGGAGGCGTGCGCTTTACTCTGTAAGTATAGAGTGATTGTTGTCAGTATCATTGGGCTCAGAGCGTACAGGCTTTCTCTGGGTCCCCAGTACTTAGCTCTGGGCCTGGAAGGATAGACCCTTAATAAATGCTTATTGACTGACTCCCATCAGAGGTAAGTTGAAACAGAAGCTGTGCAGAAGTCCTCTGAAGATTCAGCCTACAGAATGTGTGCCTCAGCTCCTTGGGTACTACACACTTGTGAGATGGTCATATCTCTGTGAGATATACAGACCGCCTGCTGTCCTGGTGCCTGGATGAACGTTTAGTATGCTCGGGCCAGGCAATCCACCTAAAAATACATGTTTTCAGAGTCTTTGGAGATACTTGGTCCCTAATCTTCTTTTCCCCTATGCTCAGCTCTGTCTACAAGGACTCCAACACCCTACACCTTCCCACAGAGCGTTTTTCCCCTGTGCGCCGGTTTTCTGATGGGGCCGCAAGCATCCAGGCCTTCAAAGCTCACCTGGAGAAGATGGGCAACCATAGCAGCATCAAACAGCTGCAACAGGTAAAGGAAAGGCTGCAGGTGCCACTGGAGGAGTCTGCTTAGTACAGAGAGCCCTGACGGGATGCCCAGAGGACTTACATGACCATGGGGGCCCCTGCCGTACACATCAGCAAGATTGCAGCTTATGGCTTAAGAAAATAGTAGTTTTCTTGTAAGGGGTCTCTGCTCTTTAATTAAGAACCCACTTGCCATCTAACACTATCAAGAGACAGGACTCTGTTACTGGCTCTAGGATTCCCAAGAGCATATTTTCATTTTGGGTTGTACCTTCTTCTTCCAAAAAAACCCGACATTCCTTTACTGATGAGTGGTTTGTGTGAGCCTGTGGTTACTGCCTGGTGTACTCTACAACCTTGGTGCTCCTTGAGTTCAGAAATGTGCCTTTAAGTTTAACATAAGGCTCTAATTTAATCTCAGCCTTCAGGATGACTGAGCTTTGAATGGCACAAGATATGTCCATGTGTCTTAGAGCAGACTATAGTCTCCAAGCCGTAATGGGCCAGCAAAGCTGGAAGAGGGGACTTTTGCAGCTTCTTCCATATGTTTCTGTATGACAGAGCCTGGTTGACTATATTTAGCACACAAATATAAACATATCAGTTTCTCTGTACAAGGACACTTCATCTCCTGTGACTTTTTCCGCCCATGAGACTGTGGAGCATCTGTTGTGATCAGTGCATGGCATGGGATTGGTTCCATCGAATCCATATTAACTGCATTCATTACAGGAGTGTGAGCAGCTGCAGAAGATGTATGGGGGGCAGATTGATGAGAGAACACTTGAGAAGACCCAGCAGCAGCATATGTTATACCAGCAGGAGCAACATCATCAGATTCTACAGCAGCAAATTCAGGTAGGCCTCTCCAAGCTTTCGCCAAGCTTAGGAGGGCTTTGATTTCCCACTAATTTGTCTGTTCACATTGAGTGAAGTTTTTTAAGGGAGTATTAACAATAGCCAACATTTATATATCCTTTTTAAGGTTTGAAAAGTGTATTACATGTTTTATCTCCTTTCAGTGATATTTTAAGAGTTGACATGCATGATGAAATGCAAAATCTTCTGTAACTAAACTGGGAACTGAACAAGATAAGCAGAAATCTTAGTCATAGAGACTTCTACCTTTTTCTTCCAGGGGAACTGCTCACAGTAATGTTATAATTCAAAATGATTTTTCTTTATTGATTTTAGGATTGTATCCGTCCTCCTCAACCCTCTCCACCTCTTCAGGCTACATGTGAAAACCAACCAGCCCTTCTTACCCACCAGCTCCAGAGGTGACAGATTGTTTTGCTTTAAATTTCAAAGAGCAGGCTCCTTCAATTCAATTGAACAATTATTTATTCAGTGCCTACTATATTTAAGACACTCTTCTAGACCTATTCTTGAAGTCATTTCTACTTGCTTATTCCCATTAAATAAATGGGTAACACAATGACTTGGTGCAAGAGACTGAACATAGGCTTCCTTTGGACTCTGCTACTGCCTTTTATGAGGTGTCCAGTAAGCCAGGGAGAGTTATTGATTAGAGCACACTATGGATGATGTGTGTGTAAATCACGAGCTTTAACAAAGCTACGTACCCTCTGTTACATAATTCCTCAGTGATTGAAGTCAGTGTCATGCTTGTGATGGGATCTTGAGATATTTGTTTTTGTTTCTCTTTTTAAGGTTGCGAATTCAGCCCTCCAGTCCTCCCCCCAGTCACCCCAGCAACCATCTCTTCAGGCAGCCCAGTAACAGCCCTCCCCCAGTCAGCAGCACCATCCTCCAGTCTCATGGTGAGTGGGAGAGCTGGGCAGAACCATTATGTGTCACATGGAAAGGAGAAATGGAATTTCTTATTAGTCCTAGACTGAAGAACTCTAGTGTCTATTTAAAAAAAAAATACCAAACCAAACAACTTTCTCTGTGAAATAATATATTTATTCCATAGCACGCCTCTCCATGGCTCCATGTGATTCCACATTCTGTCAGACTTTAGATAGAGGTGAGAAGTCATTGTTCTGACTAGCTTCAGGTATAAAGACCCCTAAGGATTTGTTTTTACAAAAAAATTTTAGCCCCTTGGTAACAGCACAGCCTAGTCCCCTCAGGAGCCGCTAAGAAAAACCTAAATTGGGTTTTTAGATGATGTCAGACTAAGATTCTTTATTAGCTCCAAATTTCTCCTATCTGACTGCTCGCCTAGTTGCTTAGATACTTAGAAAATGCCTTCTCCCTAGGTGCTGCCTCTCCTTCCCAGTTTCAAGGCTTACCATCCCGAAGTGCAATCTTCCAGCAGCCTGGGAACTGTTCTCCTCCCCCCAATGTGACACTGACCTGCATGGGCCTACAGCAGTCTGCCCAGTCTCAGCAGGTGACCATCCAGGTACAAGAGCCACCTGACATGCTCAGCAGCATGCCAGGGGCATCAGCAGCTGGGCGGGGCATGTCCCTCAACTCCTGTGCCAGTCAGATTCAGATGCAGCATCGTGCCAACCTGATGGCCTCCCTCACATATGGGCACCGCCCACTGTCCAAGCAGCTGAGTGCCGACAGTGCAGAGGCCCACAGGTAAGGCCTGTTTAGGATGGATTGAGAAGAATCTTCTTACTTTTTCCCCACAGCGAGATGAGGGGGAAGGGAGAGTCTGTTTGAACCACGTCCCTGGACCAAATTCTCCCATTATGTTCTAAAATCAGACTAGAGACTTGGGGAGGGGGGGTTCATTGTAAACGGTTTAGTGATCCAGGGTCAAGGTACTAATGAGGTAAAGGGAGAAAATGGCACTGTTTATTCCTGTTTGCCTGGAAGAGAAGAGCAGCCCTTTACAGTAACACACTTTTCAGAAACCTTGGGCTGGGTCTCCTCTAGCTTCCCTTCCCATCGGTCATTCTCTCAAGTAACCAGTTCTTCTTAATTACCCAGAAGACATTTCAAAACAAACCAGTAACTCCCTCCCGCTGGAGCTAGTCATATGTCTCTAGCCCCCATAGTCCCTTTCCACCATTGCCTGGGAGATGGGAAGACAGGAGTGGATGAAGGAGGATGGTACTTCAGGCCCAATAGTCTGTCTTTCAGCATAGCCCTCCTCCCTAGGTGCTCTTGTTGAAGGAAGGCAATAGGTATCCTTTTGAGATCTCTTGATTCCTCACGTGGATCTTGTGTGTTTACTGTCTTTTGTGTTTGCAGCTTGAACATGAATCGGTTTTCCCCTGCTAATTATGACCAGGCACATTTACACCCCCAACTGTTCTCGGACCAGTCCCGGGCCTCTCCCACCAGCTACAGCCCATCCACAGGAGTGGGCTTTCCTCCAACCCAAGCCCTGAAAGTCCCTGCACTCGACCAGTTCCCTCCTTTCCCTTCCAGCGCACATCAGCAGCAACAGCACTACACCACATCGGCACTCCAGCAGGCTCTGCTGTCCCCCACGCCGCCTGACTATCCAAGACACCAGCAGGTCCCCCACATCCTCCAAGGACTGCTCTCCCCCCGGCACTCACTCACAGGCCACTCGGACGTTCGGCTGCCTCCGGCAGAGTTTGCACAGCTCATTAAAAGGCAGCAACAGCGACAGCAGCAGCAAGAATTACAAGAATTGTTCAGGCATATGAACCAAGGGGATGCTGGGAGCCTGGCTTCCAGCCTAGGGGGACAGAGTATATCAGAGTGCCAGGCTTTGTCTTTGCCTTATCAGAACACTGACTCATATCACCACCATCATCATCACCACCACCACCACCACCACCATACCAGCCCCCAGCATCTCTTACAAATCAGGGCACAAGAATGTATCTCACAGGTTCCCTCGCCCACCCCAGCCCATGGGTATGCACACCAGCCGGCGCTGATCCACTCAGAGAGCATGGAGGAGGACTGCTCATGTGAAGGGGCCAGGGATTGCTTTCCAGACAGTAAGAGTTCAAACACTTTGACCAAAGGTTGCCATGAGAGCCCCCTGCTATTAAATACAGGCGGGCCTGGAGACCCTGAATCTTTGCTAGGAACTGTAAGCCATGCACAGGAAATGGGGGTGCATCCATATCGACATCAACCAGTGACTGGATTCAGTAGAAATAAAGTGCCCAGCAGAGGTAAGCCCCCTCCCCCTCTACCTCCTGGAAAAATAGGTATGTCCTCCATAACCCACCCACGCATGCCCAGTCCTGGCATGATTTTGATGGTTAGCAGGGCTAACTGGGAGTGTCTGGTGTTGCTGATCCACAGAAAGTTTGGGGGAGATACTTTAGTATCAAATGGGTGTAGTGATGAGGCTTAGAACTGTCTTTGGTGAGAGAAGACGGTGGAAAATGCCTATCAATAAAAGGCTAGTTTGAAATCATTCAACTTCCTTCCCTTGTACAGTTCTCCTGTCAGTTCTCTTTTTTTATACCTGTAAGTAAGCTGGGAGTAGGACCCTAAGGGTGAGCCTCTACATCACAGTTGTTCCTGGAAAGAGCCCAGTTTGGATGTATGATAAAAGAGCATTTCACTTTAAGAGATTAGCAGGGCCCTCTCAAATCCCACTGATGGCACTTGACTGGCTCTCTTGTTGCCTTCTACTCCTATAGAATATCCATTATACATACCTGGGAAGGACATCATCATACACTTTTATTCATCCCACTTAACATTTATAATGTACTTGCTATGCATTAGACACTATGCTAAGCCCTGGAGCTACGAAGACAAAAATAAAACTATCTTTGCCTTCAGGGAACTTAGACTCCACTGGGGGAGGTATAATGTATGCAAAAATAAGTAAATACGAGGTTGTTTAATATGGAAGTGACAACAACAGGCGGACCTCAGTACAAGGCAGACCTCAACTGAACCTTGAAGCTAAGACAAGGATTCTCAGAAGCGGATATGAGGGACATGGAGGACGTCTTTGTGAATGCAAGAGGGAAGAATAGAGGGAGAGGGAAAGCTGAAATGAAGATTTTGTGAAGGAAATGTAGTATAGAATGAGGCAGAATAGGTAAGTCAGAACCAGATTGTAGAGATCCTTAAGAACAACACTGAGGAATTTGTATTTTAACCCTGTGTTCCTCATTCCAGAAGAATGACTTTTGCAAAGATAAAGGACACATTAGGTTCAATAGTGGGGAGTAAGAGAGTGAATGAACATTAGAAAGGAGATCTGGGGAGTGTCATAGTGGCCGTGTGCCAGATCAAGTCAGTAGGCCTGTTTCAGTTCTGATTCTGACTCAGCAACTTTATGGGACCTTGTTGGTTTGCTTAAATATGGCAGCCAGAGCAAGAGAGAATATAGATCCACTGGTTATAAATTCACTGTGCTCAGGTCAGACTATTGCTGAAATATGGTGTTCAGTTCTGGACGTTGCAGTATAAATGAAGCTTTGGGAAGACAAACATTATGACAAGAGAACTTGTTAAGCTGAAGAAGGAAAGACTTGGCAGAACGTTACCATTTTTTTCTAGATATCTGAAGAGTTGTTGCATAGAGGAATTATACTTGTTCTCCATGTTCCCCAAGGACACAGATTGTGAGCTAATGGAAGACAAAGCTTTCTAACAGCTAGAGCAATGAGAAAATAGGTTGTAATCGGAGTTAGCTCCCCGTGACAAGAGGTCTTTGACTACATGGCAGGGATATCTCAGGAGGAGATTGTATGCTTTTCAGAGTATTTAGACTAGATGGCCTTAAATCCCTTCTAATTCTGAGATTCTGTGACTCTGTGACTTTGCTAAGCTGTAGTTTTCCCAGCTATTTTTTTAAATGCACAAATATGTGTTAAGCAACTACTATGTGCTGGGCATTTTGTAGGGTGTTCAAGATACAAATACAGAGAATCGAACAATCCCTGTTTTCAAGGAGTTTACATTCTATCAGGCAGACAAATGTAAATAGTTAAAAATAAATGTGGAAAGAATAAATGGGAGATGATTTGGGAGGGAGGGTACTTGGAGTTGCGGAGAATCAGTAAAGGCTTTATGTAGATGGTGGTGCTTAAGCTGCATCTTGATGGAAAAGAGGGTATGTTTGAGGCTGAGGTGAGAAGTATGTTCCAGGCATTCCGAAGCAAAGGCCCAGAGGTAGGAGATAAAGTGTCAGGGGTGAAGGCCATTTTGGCTAGAGCACAGACTACAAGAAAGGGGATAATGTAAAACAAGGTTGGAAAGATAGGTTGGGGCCATATTAAAAAGGACTTTGAAAACCAAATATGAAGAGTTTAGTAAAAAAGATACAGTGTCTTTCATATCTGCTTGACTGGATTGTCTGGAGGCTTAAATGGGATAATATCTGTTGAAAATGTTGGGTAAACTATAAAGCGCTATACAGATATGGGATGATATGAGCCTGAGATTTGGAAGTTAGACACCAAATAGCATAGGATCTGACAGGACTCAGTGTCATTTTGTCACTCGCAGGAAATGTTCTTTTCTCTGACTTTAAAAAGGACAGTTGCTTTGCCCTTTCCTCCTCTTCCTCCAAAAGAAATTAACAAACAAAGAATTTATTCTTGTTGGCTATTGCTGGAACATGATGTTCTGCCTAGCCCCCTGTCCCATACTCACCAGTAACTTTTTGCTGTCAGTAGTAAAATATAAAGATAGGAGAGATAGTACTATCAAAAATCATGCACCTTTGCCTGCTCTCTCTTCTTGGCCAGCTTCCATTTCTTTCCTCCTGTCCACTGCAGACTCATACCTTTGGTTCAGATAAATGACTGAACTCGTGAGGGAACAGGGTTTAAAAATCAGCTGTACAAGTGAAGGATGGAGCTGGCCAAAGGGACCACGTTCATGTGACGAGATTTATTGGGGCTAACCGGTCACAAGACTGACGACTGTGAGCCATGAGTATGACGCAGCTGTGAAAGTAGCTGATGCAGGCCAAGGCTGCAGCAGCAGCAGCAGATGCTTATCCGTTCTGGAGGCAATGGAGTCTGCACACAGAGTACTGTTGCCAGTTCTCAGCTCTGCTTTTTGAGAGGGACACTGATGAACTGACTTCATCCAAAGGCCGTGGCGTGGTTGGTGGTGGATCTGAAAACCACGCTGCTTAGACACAGCTAAGAAAACTGGGGATTTTTAGACTGGAGAAGAAAACTAGTCTATCAGCAAACTTTCAGAAAAGGGCTTTCTCTCTGCTAAACACTGTGCTGAGCGTGAGGTTGCAAACACAGGAAAATATCCCTGCCCTCAAGTAGCTTACATCCTGATGCAGGAGACAACCTATGTGAATCAGAACGTACAGGATGGAGACAGAGTGAATGGAAGGTAACCTTAGAAGAAAGAGAGAGCACCAGCAGCTGGGAGGACCAGGAAAGGCCTCCTGAAGGAGGGTACATTTAAGATGAGTCTCAAAGAAAGGCAGGGATTCCAAGAGGGGGCTCTGAGGCTGGCAGAGGGGGTAGCATTCCAGTTATGGAGATGGGGGTTGGAGTATCTAGTGCAAGATATAGCAGTGAGAGCACAACATAGCTGGATTGTAGAGATTGTGGAGTGTAACAGAATGTAAGAAAGAGTGAAAGAGGCCAGATTGTGAAGAGTTTTAAATGCCAAAGGACCTTATATTTGATCCTAGGGTTAATTATTGAGTGGAGGACAGGAGGGTGACATGATCAGATGTACACTTTTGGGAAATTACTTTCACAGTTGTATGGAAAATGAATTGGAGTAGGAAGAGATTTAGAGCAGAAAGACCCATTAGAAAGCTATTGCTCTAGTCCAAGGAAGAGATGATGAGGGTTTGACTGATGATGGTGGCTCTTTGAAAGAAGAGGAGCCACACATTAGAAAGATATTATAAAGAAATTACAAAATTCCACAGCTGTGTAATTTTGAGACTGACAACTGTGGGGCAACAGAGTAGAGTTGAGTATGACATGCAGATTATGGATTTGAATGAGACTAGAAGGAGGGTGGTGATCTTGACAGTAATAGAGAAGTTCATAAGAAGGGAATTTTGTTGAATTTGAAATCCTGTGGGGCATGCAGTTAAAAATGTCCAGCAGACCATTGGGGATACAGGAGTAGAGCTCATTAGAGACACTGGTGTTGGATAAATAGATCTGGAATAATCTAGATAGCAATGATAATTGGACCAGTGGGAGCTGATAAGATCACCAAGTGATTGTATAAAGAGAAAAGAGAAGACTCATGACAGAGCCTTGCAACACACTCAAAATTATGGGGCATCACATGAAGATGTATTAAAAGACTGAGGAGTGGTGAGACAAGTAGGAGGATCAAGAAGGAGCAGTCACCAAAAACCTGGAGAATAGAGAGTGTCTAGGAGGTGAGGTGCTTCACAGTGTCAGACACTTGAGAGGTCAAGAAGAATGAGGATCCAGAAGAGGCCATTAGATGACATCACTAGGGACTTTGGATAGAGCAGTTCCAGTTGAATGAAGAGGTTAGAAACCAGATTGCAGAAGATTTAGATGAGGGTGTTAGAAGTGGAGCCACTGATTGTAGACAGCTCTTTCGAGTTTAGCTGTGAAGGGGAAGAGAAATATAGGACCTTATCTGTCTTAAGGAGCAGATATGAGAGTGTATTTCTGGAAAAATGGAGTAGATCTATTTCTCTATGGCTCCAGAGGGTGGGTAGGACCAGTGGATAGAAGTGACTGTGAAAGATTTCAAGTCAGTATCAGGAAGAACTTTCTAGCAGCTAGAGCTGTGGCTGCCATATGGAATAAGATTGTTGTTGGTGTAAGAGTTTAATCAGGAGCTGATTAACCACCTGCAAGGGTGTTGTGAATGACCCCAGGTCCCAGCCAACCCCAAGATTCTATATATTTCAGAGTACACAACATGTCTAGATGAGACATCTTTGAATGCAATTCACATTATCCAGATCTTTTGGCACACGTTTAAAGCACCAATAGTCCTTTTCAGATCTTCCCTGCCAGTAGTCTTCTCTAAATTCATTGATCCTTCCTCTAATTCTAACCCATGGGTGGGGGGGGGGGGGGGAGGGAATCCTTTTAACTAGCCCACCTTCCTTTTTCCCTCCTGATTCAAGCGATCATTTGCCTTTAGTTTTCTCTTTTGGTCTGTGAAGGATTTAGAGCCTTTCGGATTTTAGCCTCAGCTTCTATCCCCATTAGCTTCTAGACCCAACTGGTGTCTTTGTAGCCACCTCCCTTATTAACTTATTAATTCATTGGCACCAACTGTGAATCCAAGTTCTTGCTTATCCTTCTGGCCCTTGGCATAAGCTGGCCTCCTAGCCCTCAGCTTCTAGGTGTTCTCTCTACCTAGTCTGTAATTAAACACCCTTTTAGTTTTCTTCTTTTTTCTTCCCTTTCCACTTTACTCCTAGACAGTATTCTCCTACCTAGATGCAGTTCACCTTATTCCTTTGACAACAGTGACACTATTTTGTGGATCAGAGTTAATCAGGGTAACTATCATGTAAATCAAGAGTCTAGTGTAATACACATTCAGGGCCTTGAAAAGCAATCGCTGTCTTTACTTTTTAATAATCCCATTCTCAGATTCGTAGTATATGTTTTAGGCTAACTCCCATTTTCGCCCTGGAAAAATCTTACAGTAGTGATCCCTTACATATTTAAAATGCTTTAAAAAAAAAACAAACCCTCATTTACATTGTAACATGGAAACCTTGGGTTCTGCTGCCTGGCCAATGGATTGACAGTTTCTTTCTCTGTCTCATTGCTTTGGAAGAGGAATTACTTTGGGCCAGGTACCTGTCACATGTGGCAAGGGGGAAATGATCTATCAAAACGGGGCTTGCTCATTTCTTTGCTCAAAGGCTTTCTTTTTTGGTTACATTCCCAATTATAAAAATCCGATAAGATAGTATTGAATGCTGGCATGTGGAAAAGGGTTTAATTGTTCTGAGTAACTTTGGTGGGTAGCACCAGGAGCCTAGGTAGAAGTTACATAGACGAATTTTGTTTCAGTATAAGGAAATCCTTTCTAATAGCGAGACCTATCGAAAAAGGAAATGAGCGCTTTTAGGAAGAGATAAGTTCCCCAGCTAGATGTTGTCAGCGTGTTTTAGAGAAGACTGCTATGCAGGTATGAATTGAACTAGAAGATTTCTGGCGTGGCTTCCATCTCTGTGAGTCTATGAGTTTGCGCAAAAGTATAAGGTCTTTAGAAGATGCCCATTCTAGCAGGGTAGGCAAACAGGGACTCTGGGTGTAGGCCTACCTTTTCTTTACACCTCTCTGGGGATGGCACAGCCAGGGCACTGTAATACATATTTTCACCTGCTTTGCATATTTCTTTATCTTGTTATTAAGTATTAGTCCACACAGTAATTTTGTCAGCTTGTCGTTTTCTAGAAGCCACATTTTCTTTTTATCTAAACTATACTGTGTTGTCGTTAATCCTTCCCACTTGGACAGGCCACTGGACTTGGTGCAAGAAAAAATAGCCACAGGTTAGACTTATCTTACAACCCCTAAAAAGGTGAAATACCCGTGTCATACCCTTGGCCAGAGCAGCTTTGAAGACTGCAAATGAGTAAAGACGAGTCAACATTGACAGATGCAACAGGACATTGTGCAAGCTGCCCTAGTTAATGCACTAGGTGGGTGGTACATGTAGTGATTTCTGAGGTGGAAGTAGGCCAGCCAGTCATGTTTTCCCTTGTGCGGTCACCTCGTGATCATCTCACCCTTTGCATGTTCCTATTTCTTTTCTGGCAGTCACCTGCCATCAGACTCCGTGAGCCCCTTTCTCTTCATTTAAGAAATTTGCCTCAGTGATCTTTGAAGTCATGGAAAGATCAATAGAAAAAAGTTAGCTCCAGACTGTCTTATAACCAAGAGGGAATAGCCTTTGTACTGCTACGTTTGTCCTCTCCCTATCATTTTCAGTCATCCCTTCCCTTTCTTCTTTTTTTTAAATAGTATTTTATTTTTTTTAACAATTACATGTAACATAGTTTCCAACATCTATTTTTGTTAGATTTTGAGTTCCAGGTTTTTCTACCTTCTTTTCTTCCCTTCCCCCTCCCCAAGACAGCAGGCAGTCAGATACATGGTGTACATGTGCCATTCCTTCTCTTTCTAACCATTATTCTCTGGCTGTCTCTGGGTCCTTCTCTGCTACCTGTTCCCCATCCTTAAGAAGTCCTCAGTGGATCCTAGCTTTCTTACCTCCAGTCCTAAGTCTCTCCTCCCTTTTTCCAGCTCTCTTTATTCAGTGCCTCTGTTTCTGTCTGCCCAACCCTTTGTAATCTGGCTAATGACTCATTGGTAAACTAAAACTATTCCCTTCAAAGTTATCAGTGTCTTAATCGCCAAATCTGCAGGCCTTTTCTCAGTCCTCATTCTTCTTGACCTCTGGATGACATCTGTCATGCTTGCCCCACCCTTTCCTGGATCCTCTCTCCCTTGGGAGTCTTCATGATTTTGCTGTCTCTCATTTTCTTCCCTGCCTGACCTCTCTTCTCAGCCTCGTTTGATGAGTGATCATCCACTTCCCAGCCTCCAGTGCTTTGCTTTGTACCTTCTCACCAGAAGGTCTTTAGAATGTTATCCTTCCTAAAAGGATGGTGACTCCTGTGGGTTTATTTTATTGCATCTCTATGCAAGATGACTCCCAGCACTCTGTATTCCAGCTCTCCTCGCCATCCTGAGATGGGCTCTGGGTCTGTATCACCAGCCGCTTATTGGATGTGTCTGTTGACTTCAGTGTGTCCAACACGGAGCTCATTCTCTTCCTCCCAGCCTCCACCTGCGACACCTCTCTTGGAGGTGCCTGCGTCTGTTTCATGCACTTCCCACCTTCTGCCTACACTGCTGCAGGGGTCTTCCTTCACACAACTGACAAATGCTCTTCCCCAATATACTGTTAGCATACCAATAAATTCTGGTAATTCTGTTACCTCGAGGATCAACTATAAACTCCTTTGAAAAACCTTTCACAACCTGGCTGCAGCCTTCCACACTATTCCTTTTCCTACATTTCACATTGTAGCCAGACTGGCCTCCTTGCTGATACTGAAACCCTAATTGATCATCTCCACACCTTTTCGTGTCTAGAATGCACTCCTTACTTAGCTCCCTCTTTTCAAATAATAGCTAACACTGTGTCAAGTGCCTTACAATTATTACTTCACTTGATACTCACAACAACCCTAGAAAGTATACAGAAAAGGAAACTGAGGCACAGTCCTGCCTGAGGTGGGATTTGAACTCTTCTTCCTCACTCTAGGCCCTTCCACCTGAGACCTTTCCTGATCCCCCTCCCCCAAAGAATTACCTCTCACTCTCTTTTGTGAATGCTTCTGGATGTATGTGTTATCTCTCCTAATAGAAATTCTTCTAGGGTAGAAACTACTTCATAGTATGCTCACAGTAAATGCTTATTGATTGATTTGGGGTTCAAATTTCATTCCCTTTCATTAGTTAATATTTTTATCTGATGACCTCTCCGTAGTTTTCCAGGAAGTCTTATCAGCTTTGTCCCCATGAGAACATGGGGACTGTTTCCCAAGGTTTGATGTTCTTCCTCCCCACCAAAAAAAAACCCAGGCAAACCTTATTTATGCTCCTGGTTGCCAAGCACAAAAATTATATGCCTGCCCTTCTGAATGTTCTGAGGCTTGATAGCCCTGGTTATTTGGTTGCTTATCTTCTATTTAAGCACTTTCTTAGGTCGTGTGTGTGTGTGTGTGTGTGTGTGTGTGTGTGTGTGTGTGTGAGAGAGACAGACAGACAGACAGACAATGTGTTTCCTCGTAGGCTATTCTCCTGAAAACTAAAACATCATAAATACATTTTGCTCATTTGCAAATATTTCAGTGGTTTTTCTTTTTGATTAAACTCCTGTGACTCAGTTGGTTCTCTTGTATTTTTTTCGTAGGCTGACATGAGCACAATGATAGCCCTTTGGCATGAGAACATGTAATTGCAACAGATATAAGTCATCTGCATAAGGCAATGAGAGCTAATAAAAAAACAAAAACCAACCCTTGGGCCTAGGAGTCAGGAGTTTGAATTTTAGTCCCAGCTATTCCACAAGCTAGCTTATGACTTTAGACACATTATTTAATCTCTTTGTTAACTCACTTGTCAAATAGTGAACATCTCTACCTACCTTTTCTTGAGGCCAAAAATAAGCAGAGTCTTTGGAAAATAAGAACTATTATTCAAAAAACGGTTTTGTTGGCAGAGCAAAATGGGATTAGTTTCCAGCTTCACACTTCCAATATCGGGCCATTTCTAGGGGCTCTTTGCTTTGTTCGGAAACTCTTGACCAGGGATGGAGAACCTATTGCCTTGAGCCACATATGGCCCTCCAGGTTCTCAAGTGCAGCCCTTTAACTGAATCCAAATGGCTCTTGACTATGCCTACTGTGAGGAACTGGGCTTGGCAGGTAATATAATCCATCGGTTCTACAGGAAAATTCTTCCTGTCTACTTCTTTATTCTTTTCTTTCCCCCAAACTTATTTCTTCCCCCCAAACTCATCTTCCTCCATGTCTGCCTCTGCCCTGCCCTGCTCCTAACACGTTTGATTTCTTTACAGTGAGAACTCGTTGTAAATGACTCACTTGCATAGCTGTTTAAAGGTTTACAAATGCCTTACTAATACAAACTGAATTGCATAACCAGCCTTATTTGTGTATGATGATTTCACATAGTAGGCATTTGATAAATACTTTTTGAATTGAATTTGAATAGAGATTAGTTGGGAGTTTCTCTTTCTGTTTGCCTCCTCTGTGTTCTTTTTCAAGATGATTTTTGTATCATCAACTGTATTTTAGTAGCTGGTATTTTCCACTGCCACTTCTCTGCTACCCTGCTGTTAGAGGGATCCCGGTGTTAAAATCATAGATTTAAAACTAAAAAGACATTATAAGTTGTTTCCAGGGCAGCTAGGTGGCACAGCGAATAGAGCACTGGCCTTGGAGTCAGGAGGACCTGAGTTCAAATCCGACCTCAAGACACTTAACACTTACTAGCCGTGTGACCTTGGGCAAATCACTTAACCTCAATTGCCCTGCCTTCCCCCCCTTCTAAAAAGCAAAAAAAAAAAAAAGTTGTTTCCCCTTCATTTTTAAAATGAAAAAGCCCAGGCCCAGAGAAGGTAGTTGAGCTACCCAAAGTCGTACATAGGATGTAAGTAGGTGGCAGATTCAGGACCGTAGGGTCGCCTAGTTTAACCCCTAACCTGATTCAGATGAATGGCTTCAATCAGTCAGTTGACAATCATTTACTAAATGCTTCCTCTGTGCCAGGTGCTGTGCTAAACCCTGGAGATACAAAAAAAACAGGCCCATAGGTTTTAATGGACCTCTGCCTTTTCTGTTTGTGCAACATGCTTTGTCACTTGCACTCATCAGAGAGCTGTTTGACACTGTTGGCTTGGAATTAAGCTGGACTTTTTCCCCCCTGTTTTATGTGAAATAGAGAAGTCAGGGCAACTTGGGCTTGAATCCTGTTGCTGATACTTCTCTGTGTGACTCTGAGCAAGTCCTTTAACCTCTTTGTTCCCCTGGCAACTCACTGTCCCCTGAATCTTAGATGGGTCACAGTCTGTATTGGTAGAGGGACTTCCCACACTGGCACTTCCCCAGACTGATAGGTATCAGCCCAGTCAGTGGAGTTAATTCTTCAGAGAAAAGACCTGACAAGTGTAATAGGAATCTAACCTTTTAAAACAAATAAAATATTCAAGTCTTATGATGGTGAAAACTAAAGGTATGTCCAGGCATTCTTCCATCAACTAAGATTCTTCCTGATTGTCCCTGAGAACAGAGAAATGTATTTCTACCAAGTACTCTTCTTCAGTGCTGGAGCTGGACCCTGAGGTCATGAATCACTGACTTCTAGAATAATGCAGCCCAGATTTATGGGTAAGCATTGGCATAGTATTATTGACATAGAACTAAACTGAAAATTGGAGACTTCAGTTGTCATTCTATGACCTCAGGCTAGTCATTTAACCTCTTTTGTTCTTCAGTTTCATTATCTATACAATGAGGGAGTTGGAAGTCCTTGTTTCTGCCACCTTGTGATTCCCTTCTGTAGACTCATGTCTAGGGAAAAGGTAACCAGCACCTGGACTCCTCTTTAATGGACCCTCATAGACTGGGAGCAGAAGCGCAAATGCCAGGGAATTTAGGACCAATTAAAGCCTAGTTTTCTTCCCAGCAATGCTGTGGGTCACTTGGGGGTCATCAGTTAATATTTTGTCCATATGTTTATGTTGTTTACTGCTACATTGTCCTACGTTAGGTGCTTGTGACATGAGAGGCTTGTGTTACTGGGAGAAACTATAGTTCTGCTGACCTCTTTTGCTCTGTCTCCTCAGAATCTGTCATAGGGAACTGTATGGACAGAAGTTCTCCTGGACAAGCTATGGAGCTACCCGATCATAACGGGTTGGGTTATTCAACACGTTCCCCTGTCAATGAGCATCACAGGCCCCGGACCCTACAGAGACATCACACTATCCAGAACAGCGATGATGCCTATGTATGTTGGTGCCCTTCCTGCTGGGGGGTGGGGTTCCTCAAAGTCACACAGAAACTTGGAAGACTCTGAAAAGAGGCAGTTTAGCATCAGTGCTAAGCAGCCAGCATCTTTCCCTCAGCTACTGTCCAACCTCATCTCACACCCATAGGAAGTTAACATATTAGGTATTCTAACAAATTAATTTACGGTGCTCTGTATTCCAGATTCCAAGCCGAGGACATAGGTATTATATGTTTCACCTAGGCTTTGGCTTTTTAATGTGATATCTTGACCACAATAAGCTCCAAGGGCCACTTGGGTCCATTGACTTCTGATAACTACCTTAAGTTTATCCATTAAGCTAGATCTGAACTCACAACTCTAGACTAAGCAGTCTTAACCATCAAGTTTCCTTCACAGGAACAGTCTCTGAGCATGATTTTGGTTGGGGAGGTCTGATTTTAGAGAGACTATTTTAAGAGGGTTTATCCTAATCTGATCCCGTGACCCTCAGGCAGCATGGAAAGACCACCACATTTGGAGTAAGGAAACTTGGGTGCCACTTCCACCATTGTGACCAGGGGCATATTGCCAAATCTCTGAGCCTCATCTTCATCTACAAAAAGAAACTAATAATACTTGCACTACAAGCCCTTTGCAACCCTTAAAGTGCAACATAAATTTGAATTGTTATTACCAACAGAGCTTTGATCGTCAGTGGGAAACAGGAAAATCTGAAACTCTGGAAGAATAAGATACCTGCCCCTCCCTGCTGCATTTGCCTCAAGTTCTGAGAGGATAGGCAGTGATGCTTGGGATTAGGGCCCCAAATGCTTTCAGTACCCACAGGCCAGGAATTCTTCTTTTCCAACAGCTCTCACCTACCTTTGTCATTGCCTTCTGTAGGTGCAGCTGGATAACCTGCCTGGAATGAGTCTCATGGCTGGAAAAGCACTAAGCTCTGCTCGGATGTCTGATGCTGTCCTCAGTCAGTCTTCACTCATGGGGAGCCAGCAGCTTCAGGACAGGGAGAGTGACGGTAAGGGGCTCCTGGGGATCCTGGGAGAGAGCAGTAATCCTGTAGGCCACAGGTTTGCTTTGGATTTGGTGGGTGGGGGAGGAGGAGTAAGGTCAAGGACACAGCTCCCTCTCTTCTTGGGCTATTGTATGTCCAGGCCCAAAGCTATAATGCAGAGCAACAGGTGAGAAATTCTCCTGCCAATACAAAGAGAGGCTGCTGGGAGATAGTAGGGAAAGCACTGATCTAGGAGACATTCAGGGAACTGGATCGGTGTCCCTGCTCTGCTACTCACCAACTCTCTGAATTGGACAAAGCACCGAACCTCTTCAGGCTTTGGTTTACTCATATCTAAAGTGGGGATGATGGTACTTGCATTATCTTCTTCACAGGCTTATTGTGAGGAAAATCTTTTATAGGGGAATGTATAAATATGAGTGTTTATAGTTGTTGATGGCAACAGTAAAAGGTTTCTGAATGCACAAAGACCAAAAATTAATTAAAAATCAAACGTGTAGTGAAGCCAAGGTGTTTCTTGCCTATGTTGCATCTCACAACTTCATTGCAGCCTTGGTTCTGAGCACAGAGCATACCCACTTTGCACTGCATATGCCTTCAGGCAACAAAATGCCAATACTATGCCTTTTTTTTTTTTGTCTTTTTGGAGGGAGGCAGGAAGGGCAATTGGGGTTGAGTGACTTGCCCAAGGTCACACAGCTGGTTAAGTGTTAAGTGTCTGAGGCCAGATTTGAACTCAGGTCCTCCTGACCATGCTCTATTCCATAAAGTGCCAATGAACAAACACTGCTAAAACCAAAAAGGGTCATGCAAGGAATCTCTCTAGTGGAATAGTTTAGGAAACCTTGATCTAGACCTGGATAAATACTTCTATGCATGTTCAACACGGACTGCTCTCTTAGAATTCAGAGGGCTGAGCCCAAGAGGAAGCTTCGAAGACATGATCTGCAGTCCATACTAGTACCAGCCCTCAAGTTTCTAGCACATGGAGCCCCAACCTTATTTGCCTTTCTCATGATTCTCCAGGAGATTTTCCAGCCCTGGAGAATATCTGAGTCCAGGGACATGCTTTCTGTGCATGACAACTTCTCTTATTTATCATACTCTGGATTTTTTCATGGAAAAAGGAATTTGATTCAATTCATTCAGATGATCAAACACTGATTTAGTGCCTGTAGTCAGGTAAGTGTATAATGGATTAAACAATAAACTGAGAGTCAAGAAGACCGAGTTTGGTTCCTGCCTGAGACAACTACTAACTGTGTGACCATGGGCAAATCACTTATTTTCTGTTTACTTCAGTTTCCTCATCTGTAATTGCGGCAGGGGGCGGGGGTGATGATGATGATGATGACAAAATGGATCTTTGCAAAACATTTCTTTGAACTTTAAAGTGTTATTCAAATATTGGCTTTTTTTTTAAACTTTGTACAAAGCATTGTGCTAAATGCTAGGATATGGGGAAAGGCAAAAATGTGGCCCTGCCCTCAGGAAGGCCCCATTTAGAGGGAAACAACATGCCAACAACTCCGCACCTGTAAACATATGTAGTGTCATTGGAAAATAACATCAGAGGGAAGGTACTAGAAGTGGGAGGAGGTCAGGGACTGGGAAAGACCCCTTTCAGAAGGTGGGGTTTGGACTCGATTGTGAAGGAAGCCAAGGAAACCAGGAGATGGTGGTGAGAATGGAGAGTAGCCAGTGAGAAGAAAAGACATGGAATCCAGAGGGATGTGTTGTGTGCAAGGGACAGTTTCACTGAATGGCAAAGTACTTAAGAGGGAAGCAAATGGTAAGAAAACAAGTAATAGGAAGGGGCCAAGTTGTGAAGGGCTTTACAAACCAAACTGGAGGTTTTCTATCTAATCCCAGAAGTAATGGAGAGGGTATTGGGAGGAGGGGGATGTCAAGGTCAGACCTGTGCTTTGGGGAAGCGCAGCTGAGGGGAGGCTGGATGTGAGTAGGGAGAAATGGAGGCAGAGAGGCAGACCAGGAGGCCTGCGGTGTCCTCCCAAGACGAGATGATGCCGTTTTCTACCAGGGTGGCATCTGTGTGAGTTGACAGAACAGGATGTTAGGAAGGTAGAAACAACAAGATTTGGCGATGGGCTGGAGACGTGAAATCAGTGAGGAATTTGGGGTGACTGCAGGATTGTAAGCCTGGGTGATTGGGAGGCTGGCTGTGTCCTTGAAGGTGATAGAGGAGTTGGGGAGGGGGGAGACTGGGAAAGAGCTTGGAGGGAGAGATCGTGGGCTGTTTCAGATGTGTTGAGTTTACGGTGTCTGGGGGTGTCCATTCTGAGATGTGAGATGGTAGAGAGGATAGGAAACGACGCAAGCATTTGTTAGGCACCTCCTGTGTGTCAGACACTGTGGTAACGTTCTACAAACATCATCTTACGTGGTCATCACAACTCTAAGAGATAGTCGGTATCATAATCCCCATTTGACATCTGAGAAAGCTGAGGCAGGCAGAGGTGAAATGACTTAAGGTCACATAGCTAGTAAGTGTCTAAGGTTAAAGCTGAGCTCAGTTCTTCCTGACTCCAGGCCCAGTGTATCACCCAGCTGCTTCTGGAGGCTGCCCATCCACGCTGAGTAAATAGATTGGAGAATCATCCACATAGAAATGATGATTGGCTCCATGGGAGCTTATGCTATCCCCAGGCAAGAGTGGAGAAGGAGAAGAAAAGAGAACCCAGAACAGTGCCCAAGGGGACCCCCTGGTTGGTCAGCACCATCTGGGTATAGTTCCTGCACAGATACACAGGGAGCGGTAAAGTGTGAGCAGAACCTGGAGAGAGCGCTATTCTGACAGCCAGGAGAGGAGAGAGCAGTCCAGAGGGAGGCCAGCAAGGATGGAGATTGAGGAAAGCCACTGATTTGGCAGTTCAGAGTATCACTAGTGACTTTGGAGGGAGAAGCTTTAGTTCAGTGATAAAGTCGGTAGCCATACTGCATAGGGTTTAGATTCCAGGGAGAGGCAAGAACATGGAGACCCCTGCTATGGACAGCTTTCTCCGAGAGTTTGGCCACAAAAGGGATGAGAGGCATACAGTAGTCACCAGCAGGGGTGGTTGGACCAAGTAAAGAGTTTTTTTGTTTTGTTCTTCTAAAGAATGCGTGTGTTTGTAGGCAGTAGGCAAGCAGTCAGTAGACAGGGAGAGATGGAAGGTTAGGGAGAGAACAGATCTGATAGAGGGGCAGTCTAGAGGGAAACCAGATCAAAGGAACATGTTGAGGAAGTGTGCCTTGCCCAGGAGAATGACCATCTCTTCGTGTGAGACTGGTGAAGATAAAGACATCTGAGGGATGTGGGGGGGGGGGGGGAGAAGTGGGGACTCTCAGCAAGTGGCATCAGTTTTTTTCTGAGATGAGGTTCTCAGTTTAGAGGGTGCAGGGAGAGAAAACACCATGGAAAGCTTGAGAAGATTTGGAAAGATTTAAAAGAGTTGATGTGGAAAATGGGAGGGTGAACCAATTAGAGAAGTGTGAAAAGGTTGCCTTTGCTGCCGAGAGTGCCCATTTGAGATTATCTGGGTGACTTTGCTCGCAGTGGATAGTTTCATACTGTTGGAAATGGACACAGTTCTTCCCTTCAAAGAGTTTATAGTCCAATAGGAAGATAAGATGTACAAAAACAAATGATTCCAAAAAGGTATTAAAAGCTGTAAGAAATTTGACCACTGTGGCCCTAAATGGACACTTTTCTTTCTGTCTTGAAGGTAGGACTGTGTTTCTTCTAAAATGACAGCTCTTTACCAGCTTAGCTAGACATATAGACACCTGTGATCAGGCTTTGTGATGTAAAGGGGTCTTTTTAATTCCCAGAGGCATAGGAAAAATGCCCATGGTCATCCAACCCAGGCCTAAATCTGCAGATCTTCAGACCTCTTTAGAGGTCCTTAGAACTCCCAGTTCTGGGAGGGAAGCTCCTAGGTCCCACTTGAAGCGTCCTTCTTCTTCCTTGCCTATCTCAAATGTTCCTTTTGTTTTTTCAGGCTGTAGGGAGAGTTTGGAAGGTCAAGAGCCCTCAGACCTGACCGACGGCAACCAGCACTTACACAACTCTTGTTATCCATCTACATGTATTACAGACATTCTACTGAGCTACAAGCATCCAGAGGTCTCCTTCAGCATGGAGCAGGCTGGGGTGTAATAAGAAGCTAGGTGTGAGTATCATCCTGACTATGGCAGGATTGGCATTTGGCAGCTCTCCCACCCCCCAAAGGCTTACAGTGTGTGTTCAGTGTATTCTTGCTGGAATCACTTAAAATGAAATAATTCCTCTTCCTACAGGGTGGATCTGCCCTAACTTTCTTCATGACTCTCAACCTCCTAGCATTTTCAAAACCAATCAATAAATATTTACTGAGCACCTAACTAGGTACCCAATACAGTATGAAGTGCTGGGGGGATACAGAAGAAGAAGAGATTAAGGCATGGTCCCTGCCCTCTCACTGCTGCTTAGGGGGAGACAAAATACAGGCACAGACTATAACAACTTAAAATTGTAATCAGCATATGCTAAGTGCCAGATGCAAGGTACATGGCTTGTGAATGGTATACGCATTCGGAGCAGGCCACCATATTAGCTGGAGGTGGTGGATCAGGGAGGAGGTATATTTGGTCTCTGCCTTGAAAGATAGGTAGTATCTATACAGGCAGCAAGACAGTGGGAGGGATTCTCTTTGAAGCCAGAGAAATAGCATGGGTAGAGATACAGAAGAGAAAAAGAGTAATACATATTGGCTTGAACAGTTTGCCATGAACAGGGGCAGATAATGTCTCCAAAGCGACTGAGTTTATTAGCCTGAGCTTACGTATGAAGAAAGCTGGAGCAGGCTTAGGATCGTAGCTAGAACATGGGCATCCACACCTTGGGGGCTGTAGGCACACGCAGCAAATCTCTCAGATGGCTGAGGGAAGTGTGGTCACAATGCACCCACTTATGTCAGGTTCTTACCCCAGACTCTGATTCTTCTTTGTTTCTTCTCTGTTACAGGTTTTGTGTACAGCTTGGGAATAAAAAAAGTTCATTTTAAACCCACAGTATCTAGCAGCATCGCGCCAAATCGCCATTGTATTTTCCCCCAGCTGGAATATCACAGCTCCTTCCCTCCTATCCAGTCCATCAGTGTGCTGTTCCTTGGGGTTCAGAGGGTGTTCTACCATATTTGCCTGTATGACCAAGCCACCGAGGAAATAAATGGGAAATGAGAGTTCTCCGCTTTTGGCAAAAGTGTATTTGAGTTTTGTGTTTTCTTTTGGAGGCTGTTTTTCTTTTCTGCCTTTTCAGAGACAGGAGGGATGACTGAGGTGTGGATGGATGCCTAGGGTCTCTGAGCCACCACCCAAAGCTGTCCTCCAGGAAGCCCCCTCATCCTTGCCAGCATTGTCAGATGCCAGGAACAAATGTAGGGGACAGCCTCCTCTATAATCTACATGTCAGGGAATGGATGGGAACAGGGGATAGGGTGGGATCTAGCCTTGGCAAGCAATAAGCAAAGTTTAGGAGACCCTCAGCTGGGACCCTGTGAGTCTTCTCGGCTGAGACCCACTAAAAAGACTTCTCCAGCCTGGCAGGCTATTAATGGAAAGCCAAAGTCCTACCGAAATCTTAGTATTGCAGCTGGTAGTAGCCTGGAGCAAGGTCAGTCTCACTGCACTTCCTTCAGGAGCATGTTTGTGGCACACAGAACTCCTCTTGTCACCTCCAGAGCTGGTTGCCTTTACCATCCCTTTGGTAAACCATCCCTTCTACCCACAGACAGTTAGAACACCCAGGAGTGGTGCAATCTGCTTTTTGTGGCATCTTTCATTCTCCTTATTTTTTATTGCGCTAAAAAGATTGTTTTTCCGTATATATACATGTATGTATATATGTGTGTATACATATACATGTACATACATATATATATATATATATATATATATATATAAATATATTTACCTTTTCCTTTCACACTCGGCCCTCCCTCCAGCCTCCTTGCCACAGCAAGAACAGGAGGTTCTCTTGGATCCCTCCTCACTCCCTACCTCCCGTCATCCTCAGCCCCCTTATTCTTCTTGATCATGTAGGAATTGTTTTTGGTAAATGTTGTTATTGTTATTATTATTATTATTGTTATTATTATTAATAAAGACAAAAGGAATTTCTGTTTAAAAGAGAAATGTTTAACTAGATTCTGTTCTATTTGAATTGTGACTTGCACCTTTGTTCAGAAGTATTTTATTTCCTTTTAATGACACTGTAATTGTGAGCACTTCTTACTGGTGCCGGTGACTCATGTCGTGGTCTCCTTCGCCCCTGCGGATGCAGTCCGTTCGCCGTGGCTCTTGTCTGTCCCTCCTCTTGTCTTCATTTTGTGATCACAAACCAAAGCCTTCTCCGCTGGCGGGGGCTGGGAGAATATGTGGGTTCATATCCTTTTGAACATTTGGGGTTTTTTTTTTGGGGGGGGGGTGGGTTTGGTTTTTTTATGAGACTTGACTCTTGATCCTTTTCTTTCTTTCCTTTGGAGGAAAAGAGGAAAATATCCCTCGTCTCCTCCTGAGGCCTTCTCCCAAATTTGCACAGAAGGAAATGTGAGACCAGCATGGCTGATGCAATGCTGCTGACAGGTTACCTCTCCTCCCTCCCACCTCCAATCCCAAACCTCCCCTCCCCCACCTTTAGCCAGCACTGAATCAATCTTCAGTTGAAAGAAGGACATTGGAGAACCCAGAACCCGGGAAGTATCTCCCAGCAGATGGATTCCTACAGGATGGGGAGCTTCTTTGGGTCTCCCTGTCCAGGAGTGAGATCCCAGTTTCTACTCTAATTGTGACTTCTTTGCCTGCCCAGCAGGAAGGTACCAAGAAAACACTGAAAGCATTTGTTTGGCTTTTCCATATCCGTTCTATCTGTAGTAGTCCTCCTCTTCCCTACTTCCCTCCCCCTGCTCTGTTTTGTTTACATGATACTGTATTTCTGGGAAAGCAAACTGCCGCCCTCTAGCAAATCCAGATGCTAGCCAGTGAGCTTATTCACCGTGCCATCTTGCATACCATCCTTTTTTTACCATTGCTTTGTATTGTAGTAACCAATACGCGCAGTATATGTTGAATGTATATTAATATACTTTGCTATTACTTCTGTTATTTGGAAATGTCACAAGTATTTTTTTTTTCTTTCTCATTTATGTTGGACTGAAAAAGGAAAAAAAAAAAGATTTTAACAAAACCCACCACCAGACCCAAGTTGCAGTCAGAAGACCTTTAGTCCACTATTTTTTTTGTGGGGCACTTACAACTAATAACCTAGTTGAACAGTGGGAGATCATGATAAATAAAAACCTGATTATGATCTTATGTCAGTCTCTTGTTTGCCTTGTGATTTGGAGAAAGAACCTAAGTTGGTGTGAATACTTAAGGTTAGGCCGAAAGGCTGAATATGTGTGTGTAGTGCCCCAAGGCAGGGCACATTCAATCCATCCTCTCAGCCTTCTGAAATAAGCCCTCCCTGGAGAAGCCAGAATTCAGCTTTCCCCTGAGTCCTCGGCACTCAGAGAGGTCTTTTCCCTCCAAAAAGAGGGGTTCAAACTGCTCAGCTTAATAGAAAATGGGCTCACTTGGAGGGTGAGGGGCAGAGGTTCTCACCATAGACGAGGGGCCCTTCAGAGGGCTCAGTTGGCACTCTAGCGGACTGAGTCTCCTTACATTGCTGTTAGTTTTCTCAGCAAAATGGGGGTGATGAGACACCAGCTACCTCAGAGAGTGGTTTGGAAGAAAATATTTCCGCCTTAAACATTACCTTGGAATCATAAAACTCCTTTTACTTGGTGACCGGCGTGCTTTTCAGCACCCAGACTTCAGAGAGCGGGAGAGAACTTCAAGAGGCTGCTAAGGAAAGGTTTGAAAAAGATTAATAAGATCAATAAGGAATTAAGTTGCTGGAATTGGGAATGAGGCCTGGGAGAAAACCTGAGTTACCCTCGCTGCTCCTCATGAGCAGCTGTCAGGATGGGCTGCTCTTTCCCTTGGGAATATTAAAGCATCATATAAATGCAAGAAACATTTATTAGGCACCTATGTGCCAGGCACCTGCTAAACAGATGTAAATGCCAGCTATTATTTATTACTGATGCTGTTATTATACATGCACTCTGGGCTAGGCTAGTTCAGCCCCATTCCTTTATAGGAAATACCCTTGAGGACCTTTCCTAGCCTGGGATTTTTCTGTCATTTCTAAGATGGGCCAGTTCCTCTAGGGCTCACTCTCAAATTGCCTTGAGACTGGGGAGAATTGTCTTGGAGAATAAACGACATGCATCAGGATGTAAAAATGAGGGAATTCTGGGAAGTCCTTTATATAAAAGCAACATGAAACAGCGGGTAGAAAGCTGGATTCACCAGAGTCGGGGAGGTCTAGATTAAAGTTCCTTCCCTGACATGCTCATTGTGTGATCTTGGGCAAGTTACTTAACCTTCTGATGCTCTCGACAGCTCTCAGAAGTGTATTAAGTTGTAGAGAAGGCACTGACCTACATTGGTCTCTACAGGGTTTCTTTTCCAGATGTTCTCTGTGCCAACAAAATCACAGATCCATTCCCTATCTCTTTTTGTCTGTTACTAGACCCTTTTACCCCATTCCTTGAATCGAGCTTGTGCATTCAGAGATGGTTGTTTATCCCTCTGGTGCTCAAAAGTTACTCAGAGCCCTCCCCCCACTTCTCTGACTCCTTATCTGCTGTGGTTTAAAAGTCCTTGGCCTTAAAAAATGCCTCTACCTTCTCCTTCCCCTCCCCCCATATACATAATTTCCTATTCTAACTGATCAAAATCTGGGGC
>CM053588.1:111386148-111407861 GCA_028646515.1 Pseudochirops corinnae
TTCAGAAGAGTAGAGTTTAAATCCCTTCCAGAGCACAAACCTTCAAATGTTTGGAAGCAGCTAGCAGTGTATTCTCCTGAATCTTAAAGCTAAAGAATTCCTTTCACTGTTCTATATGATCATTTCCTGAGCCCTCCATCCTGGTAGCCTTCTCTAAATGCTCAGTTTCCATCTTAAAATGCGGTACCCAGAACTGAGCAAAACAGTCCTGGTGCATTTGACCGGCACAGAATACAATGGGGTCTATATTTTTAATGGAACTTATTCATCCAAATGAATCTCTTAATGTATGGAATATACATTGGGAAAGAAAGGGAAGTATTCTTAAGCAGTATACTATTCCATCAGGCAGCTGGCTGTCAATACCCACCCATACCCAATATGCACCCATTGCCCTAAAGGTTACTGCTGATGCCTGGTCCAGCGACTGTGGAGAGCCCAGGGAAGGTGGGGGAGTGGAGGTGGGGAGAAATATATAACAGAGTAAGGTCAGAATTAGACCATGCTGGGTTTAGAAGCTCACTCCCAGATTTGCAACAGGAGGCATAGACATATAGATACATATGTGTGTATGTACATATATGTATGTGTATTTGTATATCTGTATCTATATGACATTCTACTGCAAATCTGGGAATAGCCATATTGTATGTGTGTACATACACATATATACACACATATACACTGTGTATGTGTTGTATACACATACATGCGCACACACAGACACACACACACACACATATAAAAGCGTAACCCGGGACTAACACTAAGTCACTTTCCTGGGGCTGAGTTTTGTCATTTATAAAAAGGAATTGGACCAGAATCCATTCCAGGGGTGGGAAACCTGCATCCTCCAGGCCACATGTTGCCTTTTAGGTCCCTGGGTGAGGCCTTTTGACCGAGTCCAAGTTTTACAGAACAAATCATTTTATTAAGGGGATTGGTTCCGTCAAGTTTGGATCTAGTTGAAGGGCTGTACTTGAGGACCTAGAGGGCCACATGTGGCCTCAAGGCTGCAGGTTCTGCACCCCTGATATAGTCACTATATGATCAGTAAGAGCCTTTCCAATGCTATGAATCGATGTTAAAGAAACAGGATCTCCAGACTTGTGATAGAACAGCATGTTTATTGCTAAAAATGCTGTGCAATGTTTGGGTTCCAGACCCCCTGTTCATTACGGTACAGTGGAAAAAAAGCACTGTTTCTTGGAGTCAGATGCTCACTGCCCATGTGACATTGGTCTTCCCTGGGCTTGTTTCCTCATTTGTAAAATTGTTGTTGTTGTTCAGTTGTGTCTGACTCTTTTGTGATTCCATTTGGGGTTTTCTTGGCAGAGTTACTGGAGTGGTTTGCCATTTCCTTCTCCAGCCCGTTTTATAGGTGAGGGAACTGAGGTAAACAGGGTTAAGTGACCTGCCCAGGGTCACACAGCTAGCAAGTGTCTGAGGCTGGATTTGAACTCATGAAGTTGAGTCTTCCTGACTCCAGACCTGGTGCTCTATCCACTGTGCCACCTGGCTGTCCTGTTTTTGTAAAATTGGAGGATTGGAAGAAAAAAGAATTAGGGAACTGAATTAAGCTCCCTCCATATTTATGATCCTAACCAGTTCCTTTCTCCCAAACTTTTTCTTTCCACCAACTTCTCCAAACTATCCATGCCTTCCTTCTTTCCTTCTCCATCTTTCCCACCCTACACTGGTGGGCTATCTCCAGCTGTCCTGATCTATATCTGGCCACTGGACCCACATGTCTCTGGAGGTGAAAGTGAGGCTGGTAACTTTGCACAGCCCTGCCTCACTTAAATCCAATTCACTTGCATGTTGTGGCATCACCTCCCTGATGTCATGGTCCTCTTTGAGAAAGAAGGACTAACAACAACAACCCTATACTGTCACATGTTTGTTCCTCCATTTGTTTAGCTGAGCTAAGATTTCCACTCATATATCCTTACCTAACCCTTACCCCCAGTCGCTTGGTACAGATAAGCCTGGGTGCTGACACAAAGTACCTGGATAGGCTTATTCTGACCATTGAGATCTATGGGAGCATCCAGAGGAGTCAGCTTTCCCTCCCAGGGTGGTTGGAGGCTAGAGTACATCCTCTGCTTTTGCTCTGGATATAATTCTGGGTAACACATTATAGGAGACACAATGAAAACTGGGCCTATGCTCTCAGGATAAAAAGAAGGCCTGATGGTGAGAGGACTAACTACCATGTTCTTTAAGGAATGGGGGAAAGCACTGGGAATGTTTAACCTGGAGGAGAGGAGCCTTCTTTAGGTGGAACACCTAAAGATAGCTATCTTCAAACTATTGTTCAAAGGGCTGCGCAGGGAAATGAGATTAAGTTTGTTCTGCTTGGCCCCAGAGGGTAGAAAGTATGGGGAAGCAGATTTTAGCTTACTGTTGGGCATTCCCAAAGTATTGGTGCAGTTTAGTAGCTTAAGATTTTTTTGGAACACCTGAACACCCTATATAAGAAGGAATTCCCTAACAATTAGAGTTGCCCAGTGGAACGAGTTACCTTGACAGAGAGTGAGCTCCCCGTCACTGGAATTCTAACAACCCGTCTGAGATTGAATTCAAAGCCTTCCAAGGTTCCTTCCAATTCTGAGTTTTTGCTTTTTTGTAGGTAACCTAGAGATAATGTGTTTGCATCAAGGCTTTCCTCATTGGAGAAGAGCATGATGATTTGATGGTCTATGACTGTGGGAGGGATAGAGTTCACTAGGAATTGGCAAAGGAGAGGTTTTTCCTTCTGGATTTTGCCTTCTAGACTCATGGCTGCAGGTTCTCCTGGGGAAAGGCCTCTGAAGGGAGAGATAAAGAATTCAAGGAAAAGCTGATGTGCTTGAGGCACTGGCTGCTTCCTCTACATGTCAGCTTCTTGCCTCCAGGGAACCTTCTTGTAGATACAGAGCATTAAGTGTGAATTCTGCCACCTACAAGAAATGTTGTGGGCAAATTCTCAGGCTGGAACTTTGGGTTACATGTATAGCTACATATTCTATCCCATTTGATCTTCCCAGAAACCCCATGAGGTGGATGACAGGTATTCTTATCAACATTTTACAGGTGAAGAAACTGAGGCCCAGAGAGCATAAGTGATTTTTCTCAAGCTCATGAGTAGTAAATGAAAAAGCAGGTAGTAGACTCCTGTTCTCCTGGATTCCTGGATTTCCTACCCAGCCCATCTTGCCCCTGTAATCCCAGCAGAAAGTTTTTTCCTCCAGCTTTCAGTAGTGCAAGCAACTGTCAATACCATTCATTAAATTACTTCTGTGTACAAAGTTCAGTACCAGGTCCTAGGGCGGTCACAAAGGAATGAAGATACAGTCTGTACCTTCCGTCGAGTTGGAATCAGTCCATAAGAAAAACACTTGCAAATCAGCAGAGAAGTTGAGACAGGTAACAGCAAGTGGTAGGACGTCCTTCTATATTAGACTCATAGGGTCATCAGTTCTGAGCTGGACCAGTCCCCACATTTTACGGAAGAAGAAACTGAAACCCAGCCAGGTGACAGGACATCAAATCTTTCCATCATTTAGCAAACTGAATAATGATGCTGATGCTGATGGTGGTGGTGGCGATGAAAGACAACATCTGACAGCATTTTGAACTTTGCAAACATATTATCTACATGATGTCTTTTTTTAACTTCATTAGGTATTATATGTATGACTTTTCCCATATTATAGATGAGGAAACTGAGGCTTAGGTGAAGTGCTTTGCTTATGGTCTGACACAGCTTTTGACAAAGCCAGTACTAGTTAATAGCTGAACTATGAGTCAGAGTTCAATGAGTCAGTCAGTGAAATCTTCCCAGAGGAAGAGTTTGAGTCAGGTTTGGGAACAACCTGGGTTAGTAGAGGGAAATCACTCAAAACCCACTGCTACAGTTTTCCCCTGACTTCAGAGACCTCAGTGTTCCATTTTTCACTTTTCCTGATTTTAGGGGTGGAGGTGGATAACAGGTTTGGAGACAGAAAACTTGCTTCTTGCAGAGATTTCCTGCTTCTTAAAGAGGGTCAGCACAAGCGGTCCCTTCTGAGCCTTTGTGGGGAACCAGGCAGGGTATCCTTCTTACCTCCCAATTTCCCCTCTCCCCCATTCTATGTGTGAGTCCCTACCTTCTGGCCTGAGATTAACTGGGTAATGGGACTAACCAAGGGAAGAATGGCAGGGTCTTTCTTGCTTCTCATCCAAGGTTTTGAAGAGGATGGTTAGGCCCCAAAGGAGCAATGTGGGGCCAGCATAGCCTAGACCAGGGGAGGGGAACCTGTGACCTTGAGGCCACATATGACCATCAAGGTCTTTGGGTGTGGCCTTTTGACTGAGTCCAAATTTTATAGAACAAATCCTTTTATTAAGGGGATTCATTCTGTGAAGTTTGTATTCAGTCAAAGGACTGCACTTGAGGACCTGGAGGACCACATGGTTCCCCATCCCTGACCTGGGTTATACTCCCCCTAGCCCCAGTTATCTTTGCCAGACTGAGATTACACTCTGCAAGGGGTACTCTTGTCTGATTCCAGCCTATCCCTTGCCCAGTGGACCATCCTGAATTGCAGAGCCAGAACTGGGTCCCCCTTGGGCAATCACTGCCCCACTTTCTGTTTGCCTACCTGCTTAGGCCCAGGATTTCAGGGGAGCGGGGGAGGAGAGGCAAGTTTGACCCTTGAACTCTAAGTTCCACATGTCCTTCTGAAGGTTCACCTTATCTCCCTGCTTTAGCCCAGCCCTCACTGGGAGCATAAATACCGGCTTCTGAGGAGAGTTACAACCCTCAATAGATCGATCACCTGGAGAGAGCGTTCAGGTAAGATCTGCCAAGCCTATGCTGGCCATTTGGCTGGACTTGCCTGGGGACAAGCTTGGCCAAGCCTCTGAGGTTGGCTGACCTCCAGATAGGATGGCCAGGACCTAGCAGGAGAAAGGGATGCACTCAATGTAGGGAAGGACGCTAGGTATTATAGATCCAGACCCAGACGGGACCCCCTCATTTTACAGATGAATAAACAGAAGCCCAAGATTCTCTCCTTGTGCTATGTGGCTAGCCTTGCCTGATGTACTTTCCTCCTCTCTCCACAGGTCATAGGGAGAAGTTTTCAATATGAGAGCTGTGATTTTGAGCCTTTCCCTGCTCTTCCTCACAGGTAGGTGCCAACCCCAAGCTCCAGCTCCCCAGTCAGTGAGGCACTCACCTTACTCCCCCTTTATTCAGAATACACTAGATGGGATTGGGAGAAAGTGAGTGGCAGGAACACTTAATACAAAATTTGCTGTCATCGGCCCTGGGTTGGTTGAGCTGGGCAACTCTCCCCTCACATACACTGTCTTCTCTCACCTCCAGCTCAGAAACCCCAACCCTCTGGAAGCCCAGAGAAAGGACTGAGCAAGTTCTTAGAGAGTCAGGGCAGAGGGTGATAATGATGGATTCTGTTTTCCTCCTGTCCTCAAGGGAGCCAGGCCAACTATTTCTGGCAGCATGATGAACCCCAGACACCCTTGGAGCAGGTGAAGGATCTCTTAACTGTCTACCTGAATACTGCCAAGGACACTGGCAAGGAATATGTGTCTCAGTTTGAGTCCTCCTCTGTGGGCAAAGAATTGGAGTAAGTGGGAAGAGTTGGCTTGTCCTAGGACTGGGTGGTACTCAGGGTTAAAAGTTCCTCTGGGTGGTTTGCTGTCCAGGATACAGAAACAGAGAATTCAAGCTCAGTGAAGGACTGGACAGCCCAGGAACTTGCTCTGGACATCATAGGATACCATGCCTTGTTCTGGGTGGTGGTGGGGGATGGCCTCAGAGCATAGTCTGTCCTGCCGTGCCAGGGGAGGGAGCTGCTGGGTCCTCACTTCCCCAAAGGGGTGACTAGAGAGCATCAGTGATTGCTGGGCTCCTGAGGCAGCCAGTGGCAGCTCCTTGCTCCTGGATTTTTCCTGGCCTGGCAGACTTAGATAGGTTGCTTCCTCACCTTCCTTCCTCCAAGGCTTCTCCAAAGGCCAGTTTCCTCTTCTGGGCATTTTTTAAGCTTAAGAAAAGGAGGTGTAGGGGCGGGTGGGTGGCACAGTGAATAGAGCACCGGCCCTGGAGTCAGGAGGATCTGAGTTCAAATGTGGCCTCAGACACTTAACACTTACTAGCCATGTGACCTTGGGCAAGTTGCTCTTAACCTCAAATGCCCTTCAAAAAGCAAAAAAGAAACAAAAATAAAAGAAAAGGAGGCATAAGTGAGGAGAAGCCTGACAAAACAGGAATGGGGATGGTACACCAGAGGTGTCAGCCAGAGTGCATCAGACTCCTCCCTGAGTACCATCTGTCCAGGGCTTCACCTGACTCCTCCCTTTCTCCCCAATCACTGTTCCTCATTTGGGAAGCAATTCAATTCACTTTAATCCAAGAAGCACCTACTAAGTGCCAGGCTAGGGGCTAGGCTCTGGGAATACAAAGAGAAAAATAATCCCTTCTCTCAAAGAACCTACACTCTACTGGGAGGAGACAAACAGAACCTCAGATAAGTAAAACAAGCCATGGACAAGATAAGCAGAGTGGTTGGGGGTAGGCACTAACCCTTGGAGAAATTAGGCGGGGTCTCTAAGAGGTGGCCCCAGAGCTGAGCTCGGAGGGAGGGGGTGGGTGGGGGCATTCTAGATGTGACCCACAAGCCTGGGCCTGGACAGAGCGAAGCTCTGGGCAGCACCCATCCAAGAGCTCTGATTGGGACATGGCCAGGAAGATGGGCTTTGTGACCAGCTAACAGTGATGGCTGACATGGCTGTAGTACCTCTAGTACCCACTGTGTGCCAGGAACTGCACTGAAAAATTTACCCTCACAACAACCCTGGGAAGCAGGAGCTATTATGATCCCTGTTTTACAGATGAGTAAACCAAGGCAGGCAGCAGTGAAGTGACTTGCCCAGGGTCACACAGCTAGTGATGATGATGATAGCTAAAAATCATATAGCACTCACTGCGTGCCAGGGACTGTGTGCTAAGCACTTTACAATTATTGTCTCATTGATTATTGGGAGATAAGTGCAGCTATGATCCTACTTACAAATGGGGAAACTGAGGCAGGCAACAGTGAAGTGATCTTGTGCAGGGTCCCACAGCTGGTGTGATAGCATCCTATTTCTTCTTTCCTTAACTCCACAGCCTGAAGATCACAGACACACTGAGTTCCCTGGGCTCAGCCTTCACTGCTTTCTATGAGGAGCTCACCCCTGCCTACCAGGAACTCAAGGAGAGCCTCGTTAAGGAAACAGAGGGCCTGCGCCAGGAGATGACCAAGGGCTTGGAAGAAGTGAAGAAGAACATTCAGCCCCACCTGGATGAATTTGAGAAGAAGTGGCAGGCGGACATGGAGCACTACCGCCAGAAGGTCGCCCCTCTGACCCAGGAACTGAAGGACAGCGCCAAGCAGAAGTTCGAAGAGCTCCAGGAGAAGCTGACCCCCGTGGGCCAAGAACTTCGAGAGCGTGCCCAGAGCCACATCGAGACCGTTCGGGAGTATGTGAGTCCCTACCACGAGAAGATCAAGACCAACCTGAGCCAGAAGCTGCAGGAACTCCGGGAGAAAGGCTTGCCCTCTGCCTCTGATTATCAAGCCAAGGTGTCCCGGCAGCTGATAGCCATTAAGGAAAAGGTCACTCCCCTCCTGGAGGACCTCAAGGGAAGCGTTGACCCAATTTCAGAGAAGTTCAAATCTGAGCTTCTGACACTACTAGAGGAAGCCCGGAAGTCCTTGACCACCCAGTGAGGATGCCACTCTCTGCCCTCCCCTCAACATGGCTTCAGTGACCAGCTCCAGTCCAAATTACTCCCCCTTTTAGGCTGTGGGTCATATCTGAACAAGCAGAGCCATAGCCAAAAAGTAAATAAGGGTTCCAAGGCAGGCTGCTACCAGCCCCCACTCTGCTCCTGCCATCAGTGCCACACAGGAGCCCCCAGCAGTGTTCCTCTCACTCCTTTGTTTCCCTTCCTTCTGGGAATTCAGGGAAGTGATGGATTTGGAGAGGAACCCATGGAGACCAATGTATCCCTAGGTTGGAGTGTATGTATATGAGGTGGGGAGTGAGGAGGGGGATGACCCTCTCCTCTGACTCTTCAGTTCCCCATCCTCCCCTTCTCTGTTTTTTTTTTCTCCTCATTTTGTGAAATAAAGTTGTCTAAGTTATCAAGCAATGCCTGTGTCTTTACTGAAGAGGTTTACACTTGGTACATCTCTTCCTGAGGGAGAAGGCATGAGGGAAGCAGGGGCAACATTGGGGAGGAGCTATGGGATACATACTGGACCTGGGTACAGGTGGGCTCTCTTCTTGTCTGACCTGACTTTGGATAGGAGGTGGAGGGATCAAGGTAGGAGGTAGATGTTCTCTGTGTTCTCTGACCTTCAGGATTCAATCCAATCCAAATAACTCTTGGCTAAAGACTTACCATGTATGTCTAGTGCTCTGCAATCACCCCCAGCACTCTAGCCCTTGGCAATCAGCCAACAACAACTGATTGCCCACTGGGGGGCTGCCTCTGGGCTAGACATGACTGGGGTTACAAAAGAAGGGGGTGGGGGAACAGTCCTTGACAGACAAAACTAGAGTGGATCTGAAAAGAAAAAGATAAAAGCATATGGAACAATTAGAGAAGAACACAAAACAACATGTAATGCAAATGGGTTTTGCATGACTACACATCTGTGATCTTGTCAAATTGTTTGCCCTTCTCAATGATGGGAAAGATGAGAGAGGGTGGGACAGAATTTGGAGCTCAAAATTGTACAAAAATGAAGGTTAAAAATTGTTTTTACATATAATTGGGAAAAAATAAAATATTAAAATAAAAAAACCATATGATCAGATGTTAAATCAGCACACAGGTTACAGTATAGTAGGAAGAGCCCTAAATTTATAGTCAGGAAACCCTGAATTAAAGTCCTGCCTCTAACACTATATGTTTGACCTTGGGAAAGTCTCTTTACCTCTCTGAGCCTCAATTTCCTTAACTATAAAAATGGAGATAATAACATTTAAACAATTCAATAAATATTTGTTCCTCCATAAATATGGAGGAACTATACTATAACACAAGGCACCATGTTACCCACTGGAGATAAAAAGACAGAAATTAAAAACAATGTCTACCTTATGAAGAGTTTTCTTCTACTGGAAGATATAAACAACTAAACAGATAAGTAAATAGAAGATAGTTTGAGGAAAGAGAGGGAATGCTAACAGCTAGGAGAATCCAGAAAGGCTTGCATAAAAGGCAGCTTATGAGCAGAGTCTTGAAGAAGCTAAGAACTGGATTCTAAGAGATAGAGAAGAAGAGGAAATTCATTCCCGGCATAGAAGATAGCTTGTATGAAGAGGCAGGAAATTCAGGAACAAAAAGTAAGCCAGCTTAGCTGGAACAGAGAATGAATGAAAGTGAGGTATAGTAATGGTGATTAGGTATCATCAGGTATATTAAAGACTGCTTATAAACTGAGTTTCCTTTTTGTCCTAGAGACAGGAAGAAGCCACTGAAAATACTTGAGCAGCAGAATTAGAAACTCAGACCTGTGTTTTAGGAAGATTATCTTGGGAAATGAATAGAGGTTGAATTAGAGAAAGGAAAGAGGAGAAAATAGAAGCTGAGAACCCAATGATTTAAAAAGTCCAGACAGTAGGTGATGAGAGTCTACGCAAGGGCCAGAAGGGTACCACAGACCCAAGAGATTTGTATAGGAAGAATCAACCGAGTGAAGTGACTGCTTGGCTGAGGGGAGAGCCCGAGATGGCAAACTTCAGGGACTAGGAGGGTGGTGATTTCAATGGAAAGAAGGAAGTTTGGAGAAGAGATGAGTGTAGGTGGAAAAGATAATGAGTTCCATTTTGGAAATAGTGAATTTGCCACATTTGTAACACCCACATCAGTTCCTTTCAGTTGAGTTCAACAAATGTTCATTAAGCTTCTGTGTCTAGAGCATTTTGCTAAGTATTGAAGGAGATATAAAGTCTAGACACTGTCCCTGCCCTCATGAAAGTTATACTTTAGTACGACATCAAGACACACATATGATGACCATGACTCATAGTAATCTTTCCCATAGGTAGGGAGGAGTACTTACTGCTGTTGAGGTAATTGGGAGACCAAGAAAGAACTTTGGGGTTTGGAGCAGATGTTTCCTTTCTTCTTTCTCCTCTAGGCTAAAATCCCTCAATAAGGAAAGAGTGATAAGGAAAGGAATCTATCCTTTCCTAGATATGATGGCGATTCAGACATAGCCAGGACATACAGATCTAAGACCCCAGGCTGTGACACTCACCCCTGTTGCTAAGCCTGTTCTCCCCAGAGTTAAGGAAGAACTGAGATAATGTCTTTGCCCCCTGTGTCACCTAGACTTCTCTTGGCAGGTCTGGAGCAGTTGGGCTTCCCCTACTTCCAAAAGCATGGGGGATAAACCTCAGTTGGGCCTTCATGACTAGAGTGGGGGCTCAAAGGAAGAAAGAGGAGAAACCTTGACCTGCCTGAAATGAGGCAGAACAATATGTTAAATGACTCCTTGAAATCAAGATTTTATACCGAACAGGGACATTCAAGGCTTCTTGCAAATTATTCCACTCTCCCAAGTCCTGCATCAGGATTTTGATATTGGTTCTTCCTAGGCACTTGAGGTATATAGCTTGGGGAAGAAAAGAAGACACTTGGGAGTGGGGAGAGCTGGGGGGGAGGAGAATGGTCACTGTCGTCCCATATTTCAAGAACTACCATATGGATCATAGGTTCTTAGATTCAATGCTGGTGGAACACTAGCTCTGGCAAGTTCTTAAAAGCTAGAGCAGTGTCAAGCACAGCTCCAGTGACACATTGCATGTGCAGTCCAAGCATCAGGCTCCCTTGGCTAGGCATGGATAGACTCATATCCAGGAGATTGCCTGTCAGAAAAAATTGAACATGACCCTCAGTCCTGTGTGGCCCCCTTTCATTTCACAGTGATGGTGCCAGAGTGCTAGAAAAAGGGGCAGAAGTTACTTGGAATCACATAACAAATATTAACTTAGTTCTTAACACTCTAAATAAATTCAAAACTTTTGTCCAATGACCAACAGATATGTATGCTACTAGACAAATTAAATTGGATACATATTAACATTCTTACTCTAAATGGAGCTAGAAGATACAATTAGATATTGTAACTAAATGGAAGAATTAAACCTTTCTTGATTCCTTCAGCAGCTAGTACCTTCCAATCCCTTCTCCCCATTACCTTGGATTATTTTAGTATAAATTTGGCATGTACATGTAAATGCCTCCTCAGTAGAATGAAAAACGGACTGCTTCATTTTTACCTTTACTCATTTCTCCAATATCTGGCAGAGTGCCTGGCTCACAGCAGGTGCTTAAATAAATGCTTGTCGATTGATTGGGTGAAGAACGGCCCGCAGATTCTGGGAAAGAGGTTAATAAAGGGACTGAAAAATCTGTTCCATAGAATACCCAAAAGAAACAGAGATACCATTTCATAGAACACTTGGTCGTAGGATATCTTGCCCCAGCTCATGAACATTAGCAAACAGATTGCCATAAAGATAATCATAGCTTACAAGCATCCTCGCAGTGGTTCTCAACCTTCCTAATGCTGCGACCCTTTAATACAGTTCCTCATGTTGTGGTGACCCCCAACCATAAAATTATTTTTGTTGCTACTTCATAACTGTAATTTTGCTACTGTTATGAATCGTAATGTAAATATCTGATATGCAGGATGTATTTTCATTGTTACAAATTGAACAAAACCCACAGGTTGAGAGCTGCTGCCTATGGTAAAGGATGAAGAAATATGGAAATCTCATGAAGAATTTGACAACTTCCTGTGAAATAACTGAACATTTAGTTCGATACTTAGGACCTTGAAAATTCAGCTCCCCAAACCTTTTTCTACAGGTCTGTAAGGGAGACACTCAGGGAATACAGAAATAAGACCCAATGGGGGGGGCTAGGTGGCACAGTGAATAGAGCACTGGCCCTGGAGTCAGGAGGACCTGAGTTCAAATCTGGCCTCAGACACTTAACACAAAAACCTAGCTGTGTGACCTTGGGCAAGTCACTTAACCCCAATTGCCCTCCAAAAAAAGCAAAAAAACAAATAAGCAAAAGAAATAAAACCCAATAACCTCTAACCTCAAGGAGCTGGCACTCTGGGAGGGGAGCTTTCACATGCTCAGAGAAGTAGAATCAAGTGATGACATTATGTGCACAGAGAAAGAAACAGAAGGCCATTTGAGGAAGAAAGAGAACCAACATCTTTGAGCTAAGAATTGAAGAAGGATAAGGATTCAGAAATGAAGAAATGAGGAGGGAGCTTGCATTCCGGGGCCTGGGAGAGGAGAGTGCCAGGAGGTCAGTGGCAGCTAGGTGACACTGTGGATAGAGTATCGGGACTGGAGTCAGGAAGACCTGAGTTTTAATCCTTCGGGTGCTTACTAGCTGTATGACCCTAGACAAGTCATTAGCCTCTGTCAGCCTCAGTTTCCCCTATTATAAAATGAGAATCATAGTATCTACCTCACAGTGTTGTGTGGATCAAATGAGACAATGTTTGTAAAGTGCTTAGCACAGTGACTGGCCCATAGTAGGTGACTATGAGTGCTTGTTTCTTTCCCCTTTTATTCCCTTGTGGAAGGGAGGTAGAAAGCTGAGTTTGAGAAATACCTAACAGTCCAATTTGGCTAGAATATAGAACAGTAGGTGAAGGTTAATAATATGAAAGAAGGCTGCAGAAGTGGGTTGGGGGTCAGATTTGGGAGGGCTGACCTTAAATGCCAGGCTGATTTTGAAGGTTTTGCCTTTTAGCCTAGAGACAGTGGGAAGCTGCTAAGGAACAGAAAGGAGGAGCCGAGTGGAAATAGGCAGAGAAGTAAAACTGCCCGGGGAGGCCCGCCAGGGAGGTCTGAAGCCGGGACCCCCTCAGGCTGCATGCAGCCCAAGCTCACTTGCTTGATGTTTCTTACATACTATATATATTCCAGCTCAGAGTTTAGGACAAAGATCAGGAGATGTGGGCTCAAAGGAGCAGCTCCATCACTTATAAGCCGTGTGATCCTTGGCAAGTTATAATATCTTCGGGATTCAGTCAACTCATTTACAAAATGAGGTGGGAGAGGAAGAGGGTGTGACTTCTAGGATTTGGAGCTGCAGGGGGCCTGAGAGATCAGCTTGATCCTGAGACTGACAGATGAGAAAACTGAGACCCACAGAGCTTAAGTGACTTGCCTAAGATAGTATGGGTAGTTCATAGAAAAGCTAGTGTTCGAACCCAAGTCCAGGCAGCTTGGTGGCACAGAGAACAGAGTATGAAGCCTGGAGTCAGGAAGACTCATCTTGAGTTCAAATCTAGCCTCAGACACTTGCTAGTTGTGTGGCCCTGGGCAAGTCACTTAACCCCATGTGCCTTGGTTTCTTCATTTGTAAAACGAGCTGAAGAAGGAAGTGGCAAACCAGTTCAGTATCTTTGTCAAGAAAACCCCAAGTGGGGTCACGAAAAGTCAGACATGACTGAAAACTGACTGGACAACAACTTCTGACTCCAAGCCCAGGATTCTATCCCGTATAGCATGATGTACTTGGTTCTGATGGCTAACCTCCCTTCCAGTTCTAAGGTCTTTGAGATTTAAGGATATATTCAAATGGTGTAATACAAAGAAGAAAGCCCCTTTAAACTCAACTAGTAAAGGTAGACAGAAGGGTCCTAGGCTCAGAATATTACAGCTGGAGGGCCCCATAGTGAAGTCCAAACCCTTTCTTTTAAAGATGGGGGAATTGAGGGCCAGATAGGGGAAATTACTTGCCAAAAGGTCCACAGAACGAGGACTGGAGCCCAAGCTTGTTGACTCCTTAGTCAGTACCCTTTCCACTAAGTTAAGAAAGGAGAGGGCCCTCTTTATTTTGCCATCTTCCAGCTTTTCTTCAAATTTCTCAGAACATTGGTCAATCATCACTGAGACTCAAGGGGGACAATCAGCCTAACTCCATCCCCTATAGGGAGTACCAACTCCCTTTCCTTGGGAAATATGAAATGGATTAGAAGACACAGCCCTCTACACATACACACACATACACACACACACACACACACACACACACACACACACACACACACCCCGTTCCCACTCCCCAAATGAAAATAGCTCATGTGACATGCATGACACCGTAAGTGTTTCTCATCTGGCTTTATTTTGAGGGCAGTGTTTGGCTGGGGGGCAGAAGCTTTTCCTGAGCCATAGTGGAAGAGTCTAGGAAGCCCTGGAGATAAGAGGATCCAGGGAGGCAAGAAGATGGACAGATGGATACACAGAATGGTGGAGTTAAGTCTTCAAAATGTATCTCTTCAAGGAGCTTCTACTACTGCCTTATCAGCTTTGTCCCATAGGCCAGAGAACTTGTCTGTCCATGTGCTCCAGTATTCATGCAGGGAACTGAGGCTGTCAGTCATCCAGCCCCTAAAGGGTTAAACAGAAAGAGGAAAACCTTTGGATGGGACCAAATGTAGGGGAAATCCACCTTGGGACTGAGCACCTTACCCTCTCTCCCTATCCTTTCAAACCTATCATACTTTAACAAGTCTCCCCACAGATCCATTTCTGTCATGGTTAGAAACATCTGGAAGGATGGTAAATCATGGTAATATGTCTTGTCCTATTCCACTGGTCTTCCAGTGATTACTTCAGCCTTATTCCTAAAACAGAAACTTGGACTTCTAGGCCCCAGGAAGAAGACTGGGGGCTGGGAGTGAAAAGCAGATTAGTCTAGTGTTAGGCAGAGCAGGGGAAGGGGGCTGAGAAATTTTGCCAGACCCCACAGAACTCCTTAGAAGAGTAGAAGCTAAGTGCTTAGGGGTGGGAAGGGGAGGAATTCAGGGAAATGGGGATTGGAGCTCAAAGAGGAGATGAGTCAGGTCCACCTAATGCAGCAGGGGCAGAGGAAGACTGAGGAGAAAGGAAGAGGGAGTTTTTGCTTAACTGGTCATTCATTTAACCAGTTAACTGGCTTAATCTCTCAGCATCTCAGTATCCTCATCTCTGAAATGAGTGGATGGACCTCTACGGTGCTTTCCAGCTCTCCCATTCCTGGCTAGATGCCATTCTATGGAATGGGAGGTGGGGGGAAGCAATAAAGGTGCATAGGGAGTTTAAAGTCAACAGCTGAAGTATTTTTATGCTTAAGTCTGTGGCTCAGAAGTAGTGAAAATTGGGGAAGTTTCCTGGGGGCCCCTAGAAAGAGGAAAACAGAGATAGGAGAAGAGAGACAGGAAGGTGGTAAATGAGGACATAAGGAGACCAGGGAAAGGGAGGAGGACACAATTAGAAAAAGAGGTGAGGACGGAGAGAAGGAGAGGGAGAATGGACTTTCCCACACTCCTGGCACCAGTATTTAAGGGTATGAAACCCTCCAAAATGATTGCCATGATCTAGGTTCTTGTTTTCTAATTGACCCAGATTGTTGTCCAAGCTTCTGACAAGGGAGGAAAGTCAGAGAAAGGGAGGCAGAAAGGGAGGAAAGAAAGAATTAGGGAAAAATTTGATATGAGGGAGAAGAGAAAAAGGGAGAAAGCAGGAGATTATGATAATGAGGGATAGGGATAAAGGAAAGAGAGGGACAAGGAGGAAAAGCAAAAAGGATGGGGAGCAGCAGGAATAAAAGAGGGAAAGAAGAAGGGGACAGATGAGAAACAGTGATAGAGATGAAAGACTGGGGTTAGAGGAAACAGAAAGCAGAAGAGAGGCAGGTGTGGAGGAGAAGGAAAGGGGTGGAAGTAGAAAAAAAAGGGAAGAGAAAGAAGAGGTGGGGAGAAGGCGAGGGAGAAAAGAGGGCCGGGAGCTGGCTGCTGGCGATAGGTGAGGCAGGCCGGGCATACTTGGCCTGCTTGGCCACTTGAGATTCCTGCACAGTGGTCAGGGCATCCTGGGCTTGTCGGGCTGCCTGCTGCACATAGTCTTGGACCCGATTCAGGATCGTTTCCTCCTCCTTGGCATCTGCATGGAAGGAAATGGGGGAAGGGAGGTGGCATGAGTCCGAGCTAGGGGAGAGAAAGTAGCCTTCAGGATACTGAGAAGCATCCCCGATTTTTCTCTTATCGCTCTCTGGCTCTCTCATGGTGTCCCATGTCAGAGTAAGGGTAGGGGGGACCATAAGGACAGTTCTGACTGGAACTAGGGAGTAAGAGACACAGGCAAGAGGCCCCTCCTTGGGGGGAGGGGTTGTCTTCCCTAGATAAACCTGATCCTCAAAACCATACCGAGAGTGAGGCCACTGGCTCTGTGCTAGGGCTTGGAATTTGTAGGGCAAAGACAATCCCCTAGGAACAACAGAGCTTGGTAGGTACTTGGCAAGAATAATCCATCAAAATGCTGAGGTTGTCTTTATCTCCTCCCCAGGCCTTCCCTGTCCTGCTCCAGTGGTGGTCTTTCACTGGTATCCCAGAACTCTTACATCCCATCCCCATGATGGAGAAGTGTCTCATTCCTTCTCAAACACCTGTCCTTCCATTGTGGTACTTGCCTTGGCTGCAAATGTTCCCATGTTATAGCTTTGTTGAGCCTCATCTATCTTGAAATGAGTTGTGACAGGACCAAGTAGAAAGCGGTGATGCCTAGGGCTCCCTTTCTTCCTTCCTCCCTATATGTTTTCCAGAGTCCCATCCCCATGTCCAACCCCCACCCTGTGCCAAAGGGTCTTACAAGCAAAGACCAGCAGGGTCAGGAACACAGCAGCGAAGAAAACTCGGCGCTGCATGGTCACTCTGCGTCTGAGAGAAAATGATTCAGATGAGTAGAGGCCCCCAATTCCCTGTAATGCTCCCCATTCTGTCCCAGCCAAGCCCTGTTCTCTGGAGAGACTGAAGCAGGATCAAAAGCCAAAAAGCATCAAGGAGAACAGGAACCAGGCACCTGACTCCTGCTAGGCCAGTTCCCAAGGTATATGGGGTTCCAGGACTAAGGATATACACTTGTTCTGACATTCTAAGGGTTGGGGACACTGTCTAGCAGAGGAAATAGAGAGGCTTAAAGTCCCATGCTGTGCTCTTCCTATGAGCATTCTCTTCCCTCCCCACCCCATTCCCTCAAAGACACTCAGAGCTCAAGATTTATAAGTATAGGCCCTGCCCTTCCACAGTGGATGAATTTTTCCTCATCTCCCCTGCCCACCCCTCTCCAACTCTGGGAGCTTCACCTGGAAAGCTGCTTCCTGGGATGTGCTGATCAGGATAGGAAGAAACACTGTGGACTGTTTTATATTGTCCCCTGGGCAGCGGGCACTGGAGGCGAAGGCAGCTGGGCAAAGGTCACCTGCTGACCTATCCAGATAGGGTTAGAACAGAGAGCCAGGCAGCCAGGTCTGGGTGGAAGTTAGGAAATCCCAAGTGAAAGACAAAAGTTACCTGTCCCCCTCCCATCTCTTTAGCTCCTCGTTGGCTGGGCTCAGAGCCAGGGTCATGGATGGAGCCTTTTAAGACACCACTCCCATGCCCCATGGCAACCTGGTTCTCTTAAGGATGAGGGAGGAGAACATCATGCCTTCTGGGCAGGAGGTAGGGTCAAGTTTCTGGCCAAACTTGCTGGTGAGAGAGGGAGAGAGTGGTTTGGGATATCTCCCAAATATTGTTCCTAGAATTCCCATCTTCAAGGGAAGCAAAGGTGGTGGGAGGAACTGCCTTCAGTGACTGCTTTGGGATAGAGGGAATGAGTACCAGTGGCTTTCTAGGGAACACTGAACTATTTCTAAACCTCTAAGTTTGGAAGATTAGGAGCTCCTCCTTCCCTTTCCTTTCCTCCCATCTCATAAGGCTGGGACAGAAGGAGACCAGTGAGTCCAGAGAGAAAATATTAGGGGAGACAAGAGCTCTGACCTCAGACCCTGCTCCATCAGGACTATAGCCTAGTATTCCTATGATTGTGGAGGGGCAGAGATCTAGGCACTCCTTCATACATTCTCCTTTCCACCTCCCACCCCATGCCCTCAGCATCTCTTACCCAGACTCCTTTACTAGCCGAACCCAAGGGAGATGGGGGTGAGAGGTGGAGCAGGCCAGTCTGAGAGATAACCTGAGTCCTTTGTTACCGCCCATGTGTTCCCCCTTCCTCTTTGCTACCACAAACAGTCGATCCTCTTCACCTTGCCCTCTGGACTGAGTGATAAGGTGTTCCCCAACAGGAATCCAACTCTTGGCAAAGAAAAATCCCAGCCAAGCTGGAATTCAGGATTCCAGATTCCTGCCTATTACTCTTCAGGGGACTAAAGAATCTGGGACCCATCTCCTTCCCTCTGTGCCTCAGTTATCTCACTCTTAGATGAATAGACTTGTAAAAGATGGGTCTGGGGAAAAAAAAAAAACAAATTCAGAAAATATAAGGTTTGCTTGACAGGAGTCCCAGTGCAATGAAACAAATTGATGGAGGTTGCTAAGACAACAATAGCTACCACCTCCCCAGCCAGGAAGGGCGAGCCTCACAGGAGACAGGGCTTTTGTGTAGGCCAGCAGTCCTGGGGAAGGCCTGGGGTCATCCTCACCTCCGCCCAGGCCTCAAGTGCCCCAAGCTGGCCAGTACAAGCATAACAGGATGCACAGCTCCTGCCCTAACTAGAGTCAGTACTCTGAAAGGTGAGAGGAGTTTCCTGAGGGTGGTCACAAGTGACTTGCCCAAAGCCTGCTGTATACAAGAGCAAACAACTACCCATATAGAGTGATTGGAGGAGCAGGGGTTGGAGCTTCCCTTGCCCTTAAAAATAAGCAGCTGCCTCAACTCAACAATGTAGAACTCTGTTCCTTTAGTTGGAGATTTTCCCTCTGCTAAAAATACAAGTCCTCCAAGGAGGAATAACTTTTTAAGTGATAGGCAGTATGGCCTAGTGGAAGAAGCAATTGATGGTGGGTCAGGTAACCTCTGTGACATTGAGGGAATCACTTGAGCTCTGTTGGCCTTAGCTTCCTCTTTTGAAGGGACTGGACTATCTGGCCTCCCAAGTCCCTTACAGCTCTAGATTCATGAGCCAAAAGTATAGTTGCTTGCTTATTCCTTGGTGTAAATAGTCTATCTAATCCTTTCGTGAGAGAAAGTTTGGAAGAAGACAGAAGAAAGGATAAAAGTTACTGGGGGAGGTGGGGGAGGTAGCTAGATGACTCAGTGAATAGAGCACCAGCCCTGGAGTCAGAAGGACCTGAGTTCAAATCCGGCCTCAGACATTTAACACAAAACTAGCCATGTGACCTTGGGCAAGTCACTTAACCCCAATTGCCCTGCCTTCCCCCCTCCAAAAAGCAAAAAAAAAAAAAAAAAAAAAAAAAAAAGAAAGAAAGAAAGAAAAAGGTTATTAGGGAGCTTTGGGGCTGATAGAGGAATTTTCTTGAGTAGTAAGAAGAAGGATGAAAAATAAATCATTTGGAGGAGCAGATGGACTTCATCAAGAGGCTTATATGAACTGATGCTAAGTGAGAAGAACAGAACCAGGAGAAATTTATACACAATTACAGACACAACGTACGTGTGACAACCAACGTTTATAGACTGAACTCTTCTCAGCAATGCAAGGTTATAAGACAACTCTAAAAGACTCATGATGGAAAGAGTTGTCTACATTCAGAGATACATCTAGAAAGAACAGAGTTTAAATGCAAACTGAAGCAAACTACCTGCTCTCTTTCTTTTCCATGTTTGTTTTGTTTCCTCTTTCCCATTGTTCACTCCATCAGTTACAACCCTTTTTCACAACCAGACTATTGTCCAATATGAAAGTATTTGCAGATCCTACACTTGACTGTATGCCGCCATGGGGAGGGGGGGAGGGAGGAAGGGAGGAAGAGGGAGGGGAGAAAATTTGAAACTCAAGGGATTGTGGACCTGAATCTTGTAAGCTTGAAGTAAACAAACAAATCAATTTAAAAAAATTTTTTTAATTTAAAAAAAAGAAAAGAAAAAGAAAAATAGATCATTTGGGAGTACTGAAAACAGATACTAACTTCACAATGTTAAAGCCTTCTAGATGTCTTTAAACCTCAGTTAATATCCCACTTTCTGTAAGAGGCCCCTTTGCTAGTCCCCCTAATGCTAGCCTTCCCTTTGAGATGGGCTGCTGAGCCCTTTTCAGGGCTGCTCCTCCGCTTTTGGTATCCACCTTTCACCAGCTCTCATCTATGGTTCCAAGAAGCTGGGGCATGCTCTAACCCAGGGAGGCCTCACACCTAGGTTATTAGGGGGGTATCTATCCCAAGCATATGAAGACTACTCCCAGTGGAATGAGCAGATGAGAACAATTTGTTCCAAGGGCCAGGAAGGTGACTGAAGAAGGAGCCATAGAATGTGTGAACTTGGCCAGACATTGGAGACGTCAAGGTTATGTACTACATTCTGAGCCACTGCTAACCTTGACTTTATCTTGCCATTAGACTTTGATAACTGACAAAGAGAGTGAGACTGATGACTTAGTGTAACTCTTGTCTTACTTAAATCCAATTCATGCATGAGTCAAGATATCACCCCCATGATGTCATTGGCTCTCTTCGAAAACAAAGGATAAACAGCTGCCCATTTATACTGTCTGTACATAGGCATTTGCATGCTGTCTTCTCCTTTAGAACGTGAGGTCCTGGAGAATGAGGATTGCATTTGCATTTTTTGTATCGCCAGCACTTAGCATAGCACCTGGCATATTTAAGAAATACTTGTTGACTAGCAAGAGATAGTAAGAGAAACCCCATTTAAAGTTACTGTAGACATTATAAAATATTTGGGAATCTACCTGCCAAAATAAACCCAGGGCCTATACAAACACAACTACAAAACACTTTTCACACAAATAAAATCAGATCTAACTAATTGGAAAAACATCAGTTGCTCATTGCTGGGTTGAACTAATACAATAAAAATGACAATTTTACCTAAATTAAATTACATTTTAGTGCCATACCAATCAATCTACCAAAAAATTACTTTATAGAGCTAGAAAAAATAGTAACAAAATTCATTTGGAAGAACAAAAGGTCCAGAATATCAAGGCAATTAATGGAAAGAAATGCTAGGGAAGGTGGCCTAGCTGTACCAGATTTTAATCTGTATTATAAAGCAGCAGTCATTAAAACTGCTTGGTACTGGCTGAGGAATACAGTAGTAGATCAATGGAATAGATTGGGTACAAAAGACTCAGCAGTCAATGACTATAGTAATCTACTGTTTGATAAACCCAAAGACCCCCGTTTTGGGGATAAGAACTCACTATTTGACAAAAACGGCTGGGAAAATTGAAATATAGTATGGCAAAAACTTGGCATAGACCAGTATCTAACTCCGTATACCAAAATCAAGTCTAAATGGGTACACGATCTAGGTATAAAGGCTGATATTGTAAGCAATTTGGGGAAGCAAGGAATAGTTTACCTGTCAGATTTATGGAGAAGGGAAGATTTTATGACCAAACAGGAGTTAGAGAGCATTATAAAATGCAAAATGGGTAATCTTGATTACATTAAATTGAAAAGTTTCTGTACAAACAAAGCCAATGTAACCAAGATTAAGAGGGAAGTGGGAAATTGGGAAAGAATTTTTATAACCACTGTCTCTGATAAAAGCCTCATTTCTAAAATATACAGGGAATTGAGTCAAATCTATAAGAATACAAGTCATTCCCCAACTGACAAATGGTCAAAGGATATGAACAGGCAATTTTCAGAGGTAGAAATTAA
>CM053588.1:111408361-111529758 GCA_028646515.1 Pseudochirops corinnae
AAATCTATAAGAATACAAGTCATTCCCCAACTGACAAATGGTCAAAGGATATGAACAGGCAATTTTCAGAGGTAGAAATTAAAGATTTCTATAAGCATATGAAAAAATGCTCTAAATCACTATTGATTTGAGAAATGCAAATCAAAACAACTCTGAGGTACCACATCTCACCAGTCAGATTTGCTAAGATGACAAAATAGGAAAAATGACAAATGCTGGAGAGGATGTGGAAAAATTGGAACACTAATGCATTGTTGGTGGAGTTGTGAACTCATTCAACCATTCTGGAGAGCAATCTGGAACTATGCCCAAAAGGCTATAAGTTATTGCATACCCTTTGACCCAGTAATACCACTTCTAGGGTTGTATCCCAAAGATCACAGAAGTGGGAGGAAGACCCATAAGTACAAAAATATTTATTGCAGCTCTCTTTGTGGTGGCAAAAAATTGGAAATTAATGGTATGCCCATCAATTGGGGAATGGCTAAACAAGTTGTGGTATATTAATGTAATGGAATACTATTGTGCTATAAGAAATGAGGAGCAGATGGACTTCATATTTACCTGGAGAGGCTTATATGAACTGATGCTAAGTGAGAAGAGCAGAACCAGGAGAAATTTGTACACAATTACAGACACAACATATGTGTGACAAGCAACTTTGATAAACTGGACTCTTCTCAGCAACACAAGATTATAAGACAATTCTAAAAGACTCAGGATGGAAGGAGATGTCTACATTCAGAGAAAGATCTAGAAAGAACAGAGTTTAAATGCAGACTGAAGCAAACTACATGCTCTTGTTCTTTTCCATGTTTGGTTTTGTTTCCTCTTTCCCATTGTTCATTCCATCGGTTACAACCCTTCTTCACAACCAGACTAATGTCTAAAGTGAAAGTATTTGCAGATCCTGTACTTGATTGCATGCCGCCATGGCCGGGGGTGGGGGTGGGGCAGAAAATTTGAAACTCAAGGGATTGTGGACCTGAATCTTGTAAACTAAAAGTAAACAAACAAATCAATTTAAAAAATAAATGAAATGAAAAAAAAAGAAAGAAAAAATGCTTGTTGACTAACTGATTGGCTGAAAGGAGGGTCAACGATGGCCCCATTGCCGGGAAATACTAGCTTGACCTTAGAGGAGTCTGAAATCCTTCTCTCCCGACAATCAGAAACTCAGACAGACACAAGAAAGGAGAAGCCACCCAAAGCTACAGCCCCATGAGTTTAGCAACTCAAAGCACTTTTTGATCTCTGGTCTCATTTCTCTTCCCAAAAGAGTGGGACGTCAAGTGAGGAAACTGGATCCTTCTCCCATTGTTACAGAGAAGGGGAGACGGAGAGGTTAGCTCATTTGCCCAAGGTCATGGTAAGTAAATGGGTACTTGAAAACCCCTAAACTGACAGCCAATCTACTTGCCAATGTGTTCTCAGGCACCAAATCCATCATTTAAGGGAAGGGGAAAAGCATTTATGGAGCACCTACTAAATTCCAGGCACTGTGCTAAGTGATTTTACAAATATCCTCTCATTTAATCCTCCTAACAATCCTGGAAGATAGGTGCTATCATTATCCTCATTTCACAGTTTTTCAGTAGAAGTAACTGAGGCAAATAGAAGTGTCGGAGGCTAGATTTGAACTCAAGTCTTCCCTACCCTAGGTCCAGCACTCAACAACTTCCGCTCTCTATATAACAACTTATAGTTACAACAATATATATTTCTTAAAAAAAACACCTTTTTAAAAATCATCTTTTGTCTTTATTTTGTCTTTATTTACTAATATATCTCTCCTCTTCCCTGTCCCTTGTAACAAAGAAAAAACAAATATGGGGAAAAAAAGCATTTTATCAAAGTTAACCAGTACAAAGGAGGCTGCCAGTATATACAATGAATAACTCACATTTCAGTCACACCTTAAGTTTTACAGTGTACTTTCCTCATGAGAACCCTATGAAGTAGGTGGTATAAGAATTATTGTTTCCATTGGGACTAAAGGAAATGGAGTCTTATAGAGGTGAAATGATTTGTCCACGACCATGTAGCCGGGTAGGTATCAATCAGACCCAGGTCTCCAGACTCCAGGGCTAGCGCTCTCTCAATATACCAGTGAAATGTTGAGGGAAATCTAAATGTTCAAATGGATAGAATGCTCTTCTTTGGGATCAGGTATATCTGAATTCAAATCCTGCCTTAAACATTGCTGGCTGTGGGCCCCTGGACAAGTTTCTCCATTTCCCCATCTGTAAAGTAGAAATAATAAGTACCTACCTCTCAGGGTCACTGTATCAAATAAGCTCTTTGTAAGCACACTGCAAATCTCAGAATGCTGTAGAAATGTTATTTTTTCTCATCATCATTATTATTAGTTGTGAGACCCTGAGCAAGACAAACCCCCAACCTCTGCTGGGGGTGATTAAGAGCAGATTCCACACCAGATTGCTGCATGTTTGATTAAATCAAATACTATAGGAAAAGAGTTTGGAAAACCTTAAAGGGCCATAGAAATATTAGCAATTATTACCAGTAACATCACCAAAACCCTCATGCTTGTTGTGGAATATTTTTTGAAGGACTTTCGTACCTATTGGGATCCCAGAGGCTCAGAAATGGGTAAGAGCTCAGAAGTCAGCTCGTCCAGGGTGTACCTGAACAGGAATTCTCTGCTCAATACGCTGACAGGCGGCTAACCAGAACTGGGAGCGTTCAATTCCAGTGATTGGGCAATGGGACCATGGGGCATCTGGGCTCAGGGTAAGGGAAGAAGATCTGTAGTCAGGGACTATTGTGATATACAAACAAAAAGCATCATTTCACCCCATTTTTAAAGTGTCTGTCAAACTTCTCCTTGAAGACCCCTGGAGAAGATGATCCTACTCTCTCCCATTCCACTTTCAGAGCTCTCATGGTTCAGAAGTTCTTCTTGAACCCAAACCTAACTAAACTTGCCTATTTGCAGTTTCCACTCACTGCTCCTACTTCTTCCCTTGTAGAACAGGCCTAACCTCTCTTTCAAGTAACAGCTCTTTAAATACTTCCATCTTGTCCTGTCCAACTCTGTTCTTTTCCTGTAACCTTCACAATAAGCATGTCAGTCCCTAAGCTCTCCAGGAATTAATTGGGTGGAAAGCACTCCTTGGTGTTCATTTTTGGTCCATACCTTCCTATTTCCCACACACCAGAAATCTCCCTGATATTTGCTGTTATTCAATCATGTCTTACCCTTCGTGACCTCATTTGGGATTTTCTTGACAAAGATACTGCAGTGGTTTGCCATTTCCTTCTCCAGCTCATTTTTACAAATGAAGAAACAGAGGTAAAAAACAGGGTTAAGTGACTTGCCTGGGGTCACATGGCTAAGAAGTATATAAGGTGGGATTTGAACTCAAGTCTCCCTAACTTCAGGCCCCACATTCTATCCACTGTGCCACCTAGCTGCTCTTAGTGTTTAGTAGATGGGAAAATCACTCAAGGCTTGCACCAAGGTGGAGAATTCCTGCTCAGATACAGGTTAGGCTAGGTGACATTTGAAATCCATTCTAGCCCTCAGATTCTATACAATGTACTTTATTCCTTCCCTTCCCTCACTTTCCCTCTCCCCTTCACAAGTATGGACACCAAGAGCAAAAAGCCTTCCTCTGTATTATAAAAATTAAGAATTAAGGTTATAACAATGTCCTCAGTCTGGTCATCCTAACCTTCCTTGAATCTGAGACTATCAAGATAGAGTGTGATTTAATTTCCAAAAGAAGTCAGAACTGGCAATTAGATAGAGGATGGTCTTTCTATAACCCAGCATGAGAGTGGGCAGTCACTTATTAAACACTCACTATGAGCCAGACACTGTGTTCAATGCTAGGGATACAAATACAAGTCTGAAAAGCGACAGTTCTTGCCTTCCAGTAGCTTACAGTCTAATGGAGAAAGACATATGTAAAAGGGAACTGAAAAAAGGGTTGTTTAAGTAGATACAATATTCAATGGAGTAGGGGGATAGGATGCTTTGGGAGGGAGGGAAACAGGGTTGAAGTCCCAAAAGTCAAGAAGCCCAACTGGGAGGAGAATCAAGTCTGGTGGGCCTGGGCCCGACCTCAAAATGGAGGCCCTGGAAGAAACTCACCAATGGGAGGAGGAGGCTGGCAGGGCAAAGGGATGTTCCAGGGTGAGAAGACCAAAGGCACTGAGGGTAGTTCCCAGGTGAAAAGGCAGCTGACTTATGGTGTCAAAGTCCAGAGAGTCATGATTTTCTTAATTTATTCTGAACCAAAGAGGCTATTCTTTTGTGTTCTTTTTGTTTGCCATCGACTTTCCAACAGAAAACAGATTTCCTCCCCCAAGAGTATGTGAACATGAACATTACCATTGTTCTGCTTGGTAAATCAAAAACCCTAAGCTTAAACCTTGTACCTTTGTTTCATGTTGCTGCCAGAATTTATCTTTTGTTTTGTGATTACTGTGAAACATTGCTAACGTCAGAAGGTTCTCTGAATTAGCAAAAGTGCTGTAAGCCAGAATGTCTTTGCAAGCAGAAAGTTGATACACTAGTACATTGTGTCTCTGACAGATTTGGCTAAAACAGAGGATATAGAGTGTTTTTATTTCACATAGGATCCAGGGCAGTGATTCAGAGAGGCAGCTAGTAGTGAGAAGTTACCTCTACCATCTGGTATTAAAAGGACTCATCCTCTCTCCACAGAACAGCTGGGCTTCTGCCTCTCCTCTCTTCTATACTCCCAAGATTGGTATGAAAGGGAAAGAGGCTGTTTAAACTTGGGAAGAGGAGTAAGTGCTAGCCCTGTGTCAATTTGATTAGAGAGTTTGGGAGAATTATAGAATCCAGAATCTCTTATTTATCTCCCTGCCCCTTTAGGCAGAACAGCCCAGGCCAAGCAGAGGAATCTCTCTTGTTCTTTCTCATTTCTAGGAAGGAGACATCAATGACCTCAACTGCCCGTGTGATTGGGCAAGGTATCTAATTTTTTTATTTCTCAAAATCTCCCCCTGTAACTGGGGATGGAGGGAGCATAATGGTTGTCCTCTCACTCTAGGACTCTTGATCAAAGACAATCACAGGTGGCAAAGCACTTTTAGCTGCATAAATCCAAAGGGCTGTGGCTTTGAGTGGTTGTATAGTTTAACCACTTCCCTTACTGGACCTTCTGAAACATGCTTTTTTGTGTCTCTAGAAAACTGTATATGTGTGAACCATGTAGATGTGAGTCTTTCTCTACTGGGGCTGTTTTCCCAGATCTACTTTTTCCTTTCTCCTCTGCCTCAGTCCCAGGATCACCTGCACTAGGGACAACCATGAAGGAAAGCTAAGTGGAAATTTTCAATTCAATTAAACGAACATTTATTAAGCAACTACTACATATGCAAGGTACTGCTGGATTCATGGGTACGAACATGAAAAAGACATTGTTCTTACCCTCAAGGAACTTACATTCTAATAAAGGGGTAAGACATGTACCCAAATAACCATAATATAGGTAAGTATATAAGAGAAATCACAGTGATATGAGAGATGAGTTATACATGGGGAAAATCAGGAAAGATTTCATGGAAATACTGGCACTTGACCTGGGCCTTGAAGGATGGAAAGGATTTACATAAGTAGAGCTGAAAGAGGAATCTATTCCAGGCATGTTCTGGTGGAAGGAGTGGTGGGGTAAGACCACGTACTAGTCTCAAGAGAACTTATGAAAGCAGGTAGTGTGCCTGCCTCTTACACTAAGAAGTTTGTAGGGCATGGAAAGCTAGCGAAGATTTCCGAGGCAGGGTGCAATGTAATCATGTAGAGCTGTGCATTAGGAAGACTCCCTTGGTAGTACTATGAAGGATACTTTTTAAAAATTATATATATTTTTTCAGTCAGTAAAAATCTGCCTTCTCTTCCCTCTAATTGAAAATGAATGAAAACACAATCCCTTTTTTTTTTACAACCACGTACTGTCAAGCAAAACAAATTTCTGAATTAGCCATGTTCAAGAATATACACAGATACATGCATACATATACACACATATGTGTGTGTTTCAATAACTATGTATACACACGCATTTATATATGTATATAATATATGTATTATTCTGTACTCTGAGTCCTTGCAAAGGGTACTCTGGAGGAGGAAGATCCTGGAAGCAGGGAGACCAAAAGTAATTGTATTTTACTTCTTGTCTGCCAGCTAGCTCCAGCTAGCTCAAACTGACATCTTTGGAGGCAATATTGTATAGTGTCTAGAACTTTGGACTTGGATTCAGGAAAAGTTCGGATCTCAGCTCAGATATTCATTAATTGCGTCACCCTGGGCAAATCACCTAAAGTTTCTCAGCCTGAATTTCTCATCTGTAAAATGGGAATAATAATAGCAGTGGTCTCTCAGGGTTGTTGTGAGAACCAAAAGAGATGATACATGTTAAGCAATTTGTTAATTTTAATGTGTTGTAGAGAAACATTAGCTATTATTATCATTAACTTCCATAGGAGGGAAGGGTATCCATCAGAGACATATAGTGCTTCCAAGAAAGGGTCTTCTGCCTTCACATCCCACCCACCCTCTTCTCACTCTAGTTCTGAGGTGTACTTGTGTGCTCTGAGGCATGCAGGGATATATACCCATATTCAGAGATAAGAACATAAGTATATAAACACACGACTGATCTCCCACAGACATAGACCATACCTATACTCCTTTGCTAACATGCTTGCATTTAGACATATCCCACAGACAAGAATATGTACATATAGACCTATACAAGGCAGATATAAAGATCCAGATAGGTATAGACACACAAACACATCCATATTGTCATCTACAGGTTATTATCCACTGTTCCTTGGGTAAATCCAAGGTGCCAAAGTACATGTAAAGTATGTACCTATTATGATTTTCCTTAATGCCCCCATCCTCTGGACTACCTGCCTCTCAAGCCCAGGGCTCTAAATATAATACACATGCACACACACACACACACACACACACACACGGATTTGGAGACAAGCCAGTAGGGAGTCTAGGATCCCCTTATGTTCTCTGAGAAGTGTGGTACCAGGCACATCAGGTGAGCACAGAAGGGGATTCTGCCCTTGCTGCCAGTGCTGCCTACCCACTTCTCTTGAAAATTATAACAATCGGTAGCATTTATACAGCACCTTACACATATTATCTCATTTGATCCTTGAAAAAAGCATGTAAGGTCAGTGCTATTATTATTCTCATTTCGTAGTCAAGGAAACTGAGGCAGAGAGAGATTAAGTGACTTGCCCAGGGTCACACAGATAGTAAGTGACTGAGGCAAGATTAGAACTTAGATATTCCTAAATCTAGCACTTTATCCATTTTTACCAATTTGATGTCTGAATAAATTCCCTCATTTAACATACAAGGAAACTGAGGCCCAGAGAAGTGATGGTCACATAGGTACTAAGCATCAGAGGTGAGATTGGAGCTTGGGTCATCTGACTCCAAATGAGCATGGTCTTGCCACCATCCCACAAATAGCCAACATCCCTTCAGTGAAGTCTGGGAGGCCAGAATCACAGAACATCAAAGCTAGGAAAGACTTCAGAAGTCATCTAATCTAACCTGTTCCTTAACTACATATTTGACAAGTGTACATCTCCAAGGAAGGGTTAGCCCCTGGCTCCAGAAGCCACCCTCCTGAGTGAAGGGGAGGCAGGAGAGGAGACTGGAATGGGAGGAGCAAGGTGGACGGCTGCTGAGACTTCCCCACCATGCTGGGTTCACAGAGCCGGGAAACTCACTTCCTTGGCCCTGAGTACCCTGTTTTGAGGGTCAGAGGAGCATGAGAAGTAAGGTCTTTTTCTTTTCTTAAAGAAAAGACTGTTCTGCCCCGCTGCTACCCTAATTTCCGGCTGCTGACGCTGAACTGTCTTTCTTTACATGGGCCACACACGGATACGCATGGAGAGAAGCTCCTATATCCCCTACTGAGAGGGGCTTCAGGATGGGATATGAGAAGCAGTGTGGAGACGTGGATGGAGACTCGAATTGGGGAGAGGGCAGGAAGAACATTTACCAACTGTGTGAACCTTTTAATCTGGCAGGGTAGGAGACAGAGAAATACTTCCTAATGGAGATATTTCCCCATCTACAGAGAAACAGCCTGGCAGAGCATCGCCCCCACTTTGGTCTTGGGCAGTCTAAGAGATGAATGAACCTTTTTAATGACTCCCGCCCATCTCACTCCACTTGCTGGTGTCAGTCAAATACCCTGTCCTTCTATGCCCACTTTAATGAGAAGATCCTTGTGTCTCTATCCTTTCCCCACCTCTTCAAGTCAAACTTCTAGCTGGGGCCAGGACCTCAACTTTCTGGAGGTTAATCCTGGGGACTGACGTCTGGACTAGTAGTTTATGATCTCCACCTAATTCTAAAAGTTAAGGAAATAGGCTAAAGGTGAGAGGTCTAGGATTGAGAGTGGTATTGGCCACGGAGTCTCTCTTTTTCTATATGCAGGAGTGAGGGAACCAACTCTGTTCTTGACATGCTTGGCCAAGACTCAATGGGTGTGGCTCTAATTATCTCTCTCCTTAGAATTTAGGGGCTTCTTGAGGCTCTGAGTCTCTAACTCTTCTCCATCTGCTCTATTCCTTCTATTTTTCCTCCCTGGGCCTTTGGGAAGATAAGGGCTTATCCAGACCCCCTTTCCAAACCACAGGATTGATAAATTCCATATTGTAGGGTCACCAAAGTCCAAACAGTTTCCCAGGAATGAGTCACCTTCCAGCATGGACTTACCAGATAGGGGAGGGGATCCACAGGATTGATAACTTTCACATTGTGGGGTCACCAAAGTCCAAGCAGTTTCCCAGGAATGTGTCACCTTCCAGCGTGGAGTTACCAGACAGGGGAAGGGATCCTGGAGTCAGGTTAAAAAAAAACTAGCTAGCTTAGACTTGGGGCCAGATTAGAAGGCAGGACAGGTGAGCCCCTCCTCTGTCCCTCTACTATAGTGTCCTCTCTGGTTCTGATTGTCCTCTACCCTAGAACTTTGACTGGTGGAATATTCCACAGAAAGTGGAGGAACTCAGGCACCATGGAGCTTGGCAAGAACGGAGGATGTGGGAGGGGAGAGGCCTTAAGGGTAGGAAGGGACCAAGGGGGAACTCACTCATTCTTTATCTCTCATAGGATACAGTGCTGTGGGACTTAGCCCGGACTCAGCACAGAGGCCAAGATGTTTCTCAAGGCTATGATACTCTGTGGCCTTTGTGGCTAACACCAATAAATGAATGTAGACCCAAATGGGACCATAGATTCTGGACTGAGCTCGGAATGGAGAGGAAGGACTGCTAAGGTGATAGAGGAAGTTTTGGGATCCCTTATCCCCATTTAATTATGATGGGGCTGGTATGGTTGCCAGGAATGTGAGAAGGGGGTTTTGGGTGGGGAGAGGTTAAGAGACAGGGTATAAGTACTTCCGTTCCACTTGGATGTTAATCTGACCTGTAGTTTCAATAGCAGGATCATTTGCATTGGGTATACATGTAATTTACATGCTGTTCATTGTTCATTTCATGTTAAGACTAGAGAAATATCTCTGACCCCCAGCTTTTTCCCTGCCCAGACTAACATCTCCCCCCAGTCCCCTCCACTCCCTCCTACATCAGAATGGGCTAAGCCCCGCCCAGAAAAACAATTGGTTGTGTTGACCTCCATTAAATCTAGCCTCTAGTGCAAGCGGGCAGCCTCTCTCTGAACCTTGGTGCTTAGCTTCTGTCCTTCTTCCTCCCCAGGTGTCCAGGCTGAGATGCAGCCAGACCAAGTATGCAAACTAGTATGGGACTACTTCAACAAGCTGAGCACCGATGCCAAGGATGCTATGGGACAGCTTCAGAAGAAGTCTGAATTCAACCAGCAGCTCAAGTATGAGGGTGTGGCCTATGGGGAGGGGATGTGATAGGGCAGGAAGAGGCTGGGGCCCTGGGCACAGGAAGCTATCCCAGGAGGCTGGTTTGGGTCATTTGGAAGGTCCTAAAGATGTACTGGAGGAGGCTTTGGATCACTTTATTTAGAGCAGATTCCTAGCTGAGTTTTTAGAAGGCAGTTAGGGAATCACAAGAGCATAGATTTATAACTGGATATTTGGGGACACCTCTGACCTTTAAAGCTTAAAGAAGGCAACCACCATACTTGAAGCAATTCCAATCTGGTAGGACTTGCTAGAGTTGTGCTCTGCTGGCAAAGCCTGGAAGAACCCAGGGGTCACCCTAGATCATGATGAGGCATTACTGAATTTTAGTGAAGGATTATTTGATAATATAATACTACTAATAATATAATGTAGTATAACATCTGATATAATATAATATAATGCAATGTTATTATATTACATATGATATTATGATATATTGTATTTTACATGCTGTTCATTATTCATTTCGCGCTAAAAGTAGGGAAATATCTCTGGCCCCAGCTTCATATAAATATATTATATATATATATATTTTTATATATAACTATATAATATACTAATAACCTTCTTCTTCTTCTTCTTCTTCTTCTTCTTCTTCTTCTTCTTCTTCTTCTTCTTCTTCCTTCCCTTGGGCAGTACCCTTTGTCAGGATAAGTTTGGGGAAGCTAGCGCACAGGCTGATGATCTGAAGAAAAAACTAGTGCCATTTGCCATGGAATTGCCGTGCCGTATGGTCCAGGACTCAGAAAAGCTCAAGGAACAGATCCGGAGGGAGCTGGAGGAACTGAGGCTCCAGCTCCAGCCCAATTCAGAACAGGTCTGCCAGAAGATGAATGAAAACGTGCAGGCCCTGAAGCAGTGCCTGGGACCCTGCACTAATGAGCTCCAAAACAGCCTCAACGAGAATGCAGAACAGCTCCGCCAGCAGCTGGCCCCCCTTTCCTGCCAGCTGGAGGCAGCCATGAAGGAGAACATGAACTGCATTCAGATGGCCCTGGCCCCCTTTGCCTGTGAGTTCAAGAACAAGGTCAACCAGCAAGTGGACAAGATGAAATGCCAGATCACCCCCTTTGCAGACCAGCTCCAGGAGAAGATTGATCAGCACATTGCGGAGCTTCAGAAGGCCCTCACACCCTTTGCCAAGGGTGCCCAAGACCAGCTCAATCGCCAGATCGAATGTCTGGCCTTCCAGATGAAAAAGAATGTGGATCAGCTGAGGACCAAGATCTCAGACAATACAGAGGACCTGAAGCAAAAGCTAACACCCTTTGCTGAAGAGATAAAGGGGAAGCTCCCTAACAACTCAGAAGAGTTACACCAGTCCTTGACCAAGCTGAGTGGACAGGTGGACCAGCAGATTGATGAGTTCTGCAAGAATGTGGGGCCCTTTGGGGAATGCTTCAACAAGGCCTTGGTGCAGCTTCTGGAAGAACTCAAGCAGAAGCTAGGGCCACCCCGTACTTGTGGGGTGGAGGACCACTTGAGCTTATTAGAGAAGGACCTGAGGGACAAAGTCAACTCCTTCTTCTGCACCCTCAAGCAGACTCAGGATGAGATGCTCTGTTTCCCCTAGCCTTAGAACCTCAATGTCTGAGCAGCCGTTCTCAGCTCTTTTTAGACCACCACTGCCTCCTGACTGTAGATCTCAGACCAGGGTTCTCTGTCCATCCATCCACCAGTCTGCCCAGTCACCCCAAGTGTAGCCCTGGGACTGATGCTGTGGTGAAAAGTAGCATTCATGATCCTTGCTGAATAAAACTAAAAAAAAAAAGTACAATCCCAACAATCGTGTATTGATCAATTTTGTTGAATTCTTTAACTTTTAAAATTCTTTGTTAGAATAATAACAGTTAGCATTTACATAGGGGTCTTAAGATTTGCAAAATGATTCATGGTATGTCATCTCATTCAAGCCTCACAACAACCCTGAAAAGTAGGGGCTATTTTTTATTATTCTCATTTGCAGATGAGGAAACTGAGAGAGACCAAGAGAATTTTAGTGACTTGCCCCAGGGTTATATAGCTAATAAGTGTGTGAGGCTGTATTTGGACTCAAATCCTCCTCTTTCCAAGCCAGTCCATTAAGTCACCGCTCTGCCTGCATATAAGGGATGGTTCTCCAAAAGAGCAGGATACTTGGAGGAGTTCAAATGTTATAAAAATAAAAGATATCAGTAAAATTTTATTTTAAATACAAATACGCAAAAACAAACAACTATCCTAGCCTGACTTCAGTGTGTGTCTCAGTCACGGGAAGGAAGGGAAAAGAATACTCAGTGGTTGATGGTGAGACTCATTTAGGCAAAATAGCTCAGTGTGTGGTGTGTGTGTGTGTGTTGTGTGTTGTGTGTGTATGTGTGTGTTGTGTGTTGTGTGTGTGTGTGTATGTGTAGTGGGGGAAGGAAGGCTTGTATCTAAGAGAGTGGTATTCTAGGAGAAAGTGAGAACATGGGATTAGAGGGATGTATGGGCAGCTTAATTGAGGTGTAGAAAAAGGACCCAGAAATTCTATCATTGTCTCTTCTGTGTGTGTTTCTGTCTTTTTCCTGATCCTGACTGCTAGATTCACTGCTTTTTTAAAAAACTTTTCATTTTTTATTTTTAACAAACAGAATAAAACAAACATTCCCATAACAGTGCAATAAAAAAGATGATTGCACATGAAACTGCAGATCTGCTCTGCACAACTTGCTATTCCTTTCAAATATACAACAAAATTATCATGTACATTTCTTTTTTTTCCTCCCATGCCCCTGTCCTAAAGATGTCTACCATTAGACACAAATGAGTATAGCTATATGTGTATGTGTATGTATACATATATATATTTATGTATGTATATATTCTATACATTTATTTATCAGTTCTTGATGCACATAGCATCTTTTTTCATATATCCTTTATCATTAATTTGCATAATTTTAATCAAGATAACTTATTTGCTCAAAGTCGTTCTTAAAATAATATTGCTGTCACTGTATACAATGTTCTTTTGGTTCTATTCATTTCATTCTTCGTTATTTCATGCAAGTCTTTCCATGTTTTTCTAAAATCATTGAGCTCACTGTTGATCAGAATCTCAATATCTGAGTAAGGAAGATCCAGAAATTGTAGGGGGATTCCCCTAGAGAGCTTGGATTTTTGCTCCAGGACTCATGAGAGAATCAGCCTCTTATTCCCCATCCCATGCATATCACATACACTTCATTGATGGTTGTTGAATTGAACTGTATTTTCAGGAGTGGGGACAGGAGGCTGTGAGTCCTTAGCTGCTCAGCTGGCACCAGGGAGGTGAGCTTGGTTTGTTTCAGGAAGCTCTGAAGGCTGTAAAGGGAGTTCCAAGAAAGGGGTGAAGGAAGAGAATACTTGATATAGCCATAAGTGGCAGAGGCTGAGGCTGACTCCACCCCATCACTGTTACAATCTTGTCACCCCGGGGTCAGCCTGGTCCCATGGCTGGGAACCTCTAACCTAGACCCATTTCTATGTCAGCCATCGTCAGTCTGGACCTAACTAAAGCAGGCTGAGGGCATTCCTAGGAGACCAGGTCATCGGTCTGGGTACTGCTGATGCCACTTTTTCTGCTTCCAGAAAGCCTACCCAGCATTCCTCAATACCTCCAGGAACATGCTCAGTTCCTCACTGGGAGAACACCTCTGTGGGCACAAACCTGCCCCAGCTCAGTCCTGTGGGTTGGCATAGGGTGTTGAGTTAGATTCATGCCAATGCCCCTGGACTAAGAGGCATTGGCCCTGAGAATTAACAGTGGATGCTGATGGGGTCCCTTAGTTCCCTTGGCCAGAGGGAATCTGGCGTCAATATCCACCCCTCCAAGTTTCAAAAGTCTTCCTGTCTGCAACTCTAGGGCACATTTTGTATAACATTTCATCTAGACTGGCCATGGCTGCCACATCGATAGCTGGCTTCCATTTCTCTACCAATCTCTAGAGTATACGGAAAGTCTACTCTTTTTTTGGGGGGTGGATGAACCCTGAAGAGCCTAAGGACTAAAAGGGGAATCTTACAAGTAAATTCAGATAAGCCAAAGGTGGGAATAATCATCACCTCTGGCTAAGTAAGGGCCAGAGAAAAATTACTGGGTATGGACAGGCTTCTGAAGTGGCCTAGATGTTAAACAAAGACTCTTAGGCATTACCAGAACTGGTGGGATCTTCATTCTCTCCCAGAATAATTAAAGTAAGGGAAAGAGTCCTGAGTTCAGTATTAATCAGGACACCCAAGTTCTAGTCTCCACCCTGCCTGGATCTCTAATCTTAGGTCTGTCATTTCTTCCCTTCTATGTAGGGGCCTCGGTTTTCTCATCTGTATAATGAGGGGGGTTAGACTAGATGATCTATAAGGACCTTTCTTCTTCTAAATCCTTTGATTGATCCTAAATTAACAATTCCTGTTCCTTATTGAAGGTCACACCTGGGTGGTCAGTGAATAGAACTGAACGGCTATGGTGGTAGAAAGCATCTTAGAGGTCCTTTCTTCTAGAGGAAATCGAGACCAAGGGAATTGAAGAATAAGTCACATATCTGATAAGTGGTTGAACTGGGATCATGAATCCAAAGCCTATTATTCCAAATTCAGGATTATTTCCACTACACCACAATGCTTACTTGATATTTTCTGATGATTGCCGACCCTGAATGGCACCATTGGGGATGGAGGCCTTCTCAAAATCTTTTTTTATGATTGTTTCATAATACCCAAGTACTTTAAACATGTATAACACAATCACAGAATCTCAGAGTTGGAAGAGACCTTGGTGGCAGGTAGATGTGGCAGCAGCTAGAGACCAGAACTTGGAATCAGAAAGATGAGCTCAGACACTTATTAGCTGTGTGACTCAGAGGAAGTCATTCAACCTCTAAATTTTCCCATCTGTAAAATGGGGATAGCAATAGCACCTACCTCTCAGGATTGGTGTGGGGGTCAAATGAGGTCATATTTGTAAAGCATTCTATAAACGCTAGCTATTATTGTTATAATCAATAATCACTTCTACGAGGTACCTGGTAAGTGGTCATCTAGCTTTTCCCTGAAGACCATGAATGACAGGGAACTCACTATTCCCAAAAGCATCCTGTTCCATTTTTGGATAGTTTTTCAGGTATAGGAAGATTTTCTTGATGTTGAGCCAAAATCTACCCCTCTGCAGCTCTGTCTACTGCTCCCAGTTCTGTACTCTGAGGCCAAGTGGAATGGATTAATCCCTTTTCCACATAACAGACTTTCAAATACTTGTGGACAGTTGATTCTCTACGTACATAATGCCCTACAGGAGGAAGGAGAGAAGTGTTCCCTCACAATCCTTGCTCAGTCCAAACCAACATCTTCAGATGGCGCCTCCATAGCCCAGCATGAGATCAAGCATAACCCAAAGACCTCAGGCCCCAAACTTGCCCCTGGTGACAAGGACCTTAGAAACTCCTAAGAGAAACTCCATTCTCCTCATTATACAGATGAGAAAAAAAAGACTCAGAGATAAAGGACTTGTCCAAGGTCACTCATTAAGTAGAGACAGCATTGGAATCCAGGTGTTCCTACTCCAAGTCTTGTCCTCCACAGCTGACCTGGACTCTATTCTTTCTGGGGTTTCCAACTATTTTCCTCCAACTCTACTGCATACAACTGTCACTTAAATGACTGTTGAATTAAACTGAGTTGGTGCAGGTCCTGTCATTGCCGGATGTGGTGCTAGGGCATCACTGATCCCTTCTCTATACCAGTCTGGCCCAGAGAAAAGTCCATTTTCACTAAGAAGTTCATAAAAGGACTTGAAGAATTAAGGGCAGTAAGAAAGTCAGGTCTGGATGGTAGATGATTCAGAGGATGCTGGATCCCAAGCTGGAAGGGGCCTTAGAGGCCAGCTGGCTCCACCCAGCCTCCTTTTCCAGAGGGAGAGCCTGACTTAGCACAGATGCTGCTTTCCCAAAGTCACATAAATAGTAATTATCAGGTGGTGGGGTTTGATAAGAGATGCTCCAAACTGAGAATAAGGTGCTCTTTCCACTGTGCCACACCTCTAGAATGATAGAGCCAGGGGCAATCTTGGGAGCTGGGAGCTCAGTTCTTTTCTCCTTGAGTTCATGTGTCAAAGGTCACTTCTGAGGACTCTTTCAGCTCTGAGATTCTGTGAGCCATGTTCAGTGACCTTTAAACGATGTAGAGAGCAGAAGGGTCTGAAGGCTGGATTAGAGCAGATGTCTTTAATTTGCTCAACATTATAGCCTAGTGACTTTAATTCCTAGTAAATTCTAAAATGTATTTTTTAAAAAAACTAAAGTAAATTTTTTTGGTTACATTTTAAGTACCAAACTATCCCCCTCCTTCCCTCTCTCCCACCATCACCAGAGAAGGCCACCATTTTACACACACACACACACACACACACACACACATATACACATATATGCATGTATAAGTATATATGTACATGTATGTGTGTATATATATATTTATACATATATATGCATGTGTATTTGTAAAACCAAACTAAGTATACTTCTATTTATCAGTTCTTTCTCTGGAGGTGCTAAAATAAATTATCAAAAGGATAATTAATGAACATCGAGAAGAAGAATCAATTGTCAAAAAGAGTTGGCATGGCTTTATCAAGAATTGGTCATATCAGACTTATACCACTTCCTTTCTTGACAGTGAACCTACTAGACTGGTAGGTCATAGACATGTTGTAGTTATCACGTACCTGGATTCTAGCAAAGCAATTGACAAAGTTTTTCATGCTACTCCTCTGAAAAGATAAGAGATGATGGGCCAGATAGAATAATTAGGCAAATTTGGAACAAGATGATCCGTTCGATGCCAATGTGGGATTACAGAATGGCTATCATGTAAAGGGTGCAGAATCACTCGGGTTTGAATCTGGCCACTGTCACTTTCTACTTAGGTGATCCTTGTGAGGTTCACATTGCAAGCGGTTGTGTCATGCCACAGGAAAGTGTTTGAGGCCCGGGAATTAGTTGGGTCACGTGGAGGTCAGGGCATATCACACTGTCCCCCACCAGGGGATACTGCATTGCTCAGGACTCTCTTGCATGGGGATACCCTCTGTTCCTGATTGGCGTCTCCACACCTTGGGGCCTTCATACCCTTTTAATTGCACTCCCCCTCTCACAATTCTGTTCAGCTGGGTTCTATCACGTGTGGTAGATGCATCTGGGGTCTATTTAAGACCTAGGGCTGGGAAGTATCTTTGGAAGCCTGCCTTAGTATATGGCTTTAAGGCTTCCTCATGGAGAGACCTTAATAAACTTTTCTGTTTGGACCTCAGAGCCGTGACTCTTCTGTTCCTGAAAGGTACGCTAGCATCGTTGAGTTGTGTGTGTAACCGGCTGCCTCTGCTGGTAAGTTAGGGCACTCTAAGAGAGAACCCTGACAGATCCTGGCCAACCCTCACTTCACTGCTTGGACCTCAGTTTCCTCAACTATAAAATAAAGAGTTTGGATTGATGACCTCTAAGATCCATCTTGCTCCTAAATACATAATTCTGTGGACAGTGGAATGCCACAGGAATTTGGTTTGGTCCTATCCTGTATGTGTCTCTCTCTTTCTCTGTCTCTCTGTCTGTCTGTCAGTTGGTCTCTCTTTACACACACACACACAAAACGATGGCATATAAAGGTATAGATAGCATACTTATTAAATTTGCAGATGATGCAAATCTTTGAAACATAGCTCACACTTTTTATTACTTTTTTCTGATTCTATAAGACATAAAATGGATAATTTTGATTGCATCAAAGTAAAAAGTTTTAGCACAAACAAAACCAATGCAGTCATGATTAGAAGGAAAGTAGGAAACTAGGCAAAATTTTTGACAGCAAATTTCTCTGATAAAGGCCCCATTTCTCAAATATGTAGAGAACTGAGTTAAATTTTTAAGAATATGAGTTGTTCCCCAATCAAGAAATGGTCAAAGGATTTAAACGTGCAGTTTTCAGAAGCATAAATCCAAAGCTATGTATAGCCATATTTAAAAAAAGATCTATATCATTACTAATTAGAGAAATGCAAATTAAAACAACTCTGAGGTATCACCTCATACCTATTAAATTGGCTAACGTTACAGAAAAGAAATGACAAATGTTGGAGATATGTGGACAAACTGGGACACTAATGCGCTGTTGGTGGAATTGTGAACTGATCCAATCATTTTAGAGAACAATTTGGAATTGCACCCAAAGGGCTATACAACTGTGCATAATCTTTGACCTAGCAATACTCTGCTAAGTCTATACCTCTAAGAGATCAAAGAAAAAGAACCTATATGTACAAAAATATTTATAGTAACTCTTTTTGTGGTAGCAAAGAATTAGAAATTGAGGGGAATGGGGAATTGAGGAATGACGACAAATCATGATACATGATTGTAATGGAATACTATTGTGATATAAGTAAATGGAGTGTTTTCCAAAAAAAATGAAGACTTACATGAACTGATGCAAAGTGAAATGAGCAGAAACAGGAGAATGTTGTACATAGTAAAAGCAGTACTGTATGATGATCAACTGTGAATGATTTAGCTGTTCTCAACAATATAATGATCCAAGACAATTCCAAAGAACTTATAATGAAAAATGCTACCCACATTCAAAGAAAGAACTGATGGAGTCTGAATACAAATTGAAGGATACTTACTTTCTTTATTATTCTTGTTTTTTAAGGTCTGCATTTTCTTTTGCAACAAGGCTAATATGGAAATGTTTTGTATGACTACACATGTATAACCTATATGAAATTGCTTATCTTCTCAAGTCGAAGGGAGGGGAGGGAAGGAGAGAGAATTTGGAACTCAATTTTTTAAAATGAATGTTAAAAATTTTTGCTTACATGTAATTGAGAAAAAAAAAATTAAACAAAAAAAGAATTACAGTTATCAAAAACACATTTTTAATCAAATTCACAGACCTCAGGTTAAAAATTCCTGTTAGACGAAGCCTCTCTTGTTGAAAATTCCAAACTAGTGATGTTTGTTTCCTGTGGCATGGTTTAGCTTATAATGGGTGTTATAGTATCTATAAAGTAGGACAACCCACAAAGATGGTTGGGATCCCCAAGTGTATACTCCAAGCATTTTCGATAAGCAAAGAGTTTGATTACTCTACTTGCTTTTTAAAATTATTTCAGTTAAAAAAAAAAAAGATTCCAACCCAAGTCATCAGACTTCAAGACCTGGGTTTTTCTAGGTACCTTTAGCCAGGGCTTGGAACCCGTTGTCCTCTTGTCTTTCTCTGGTTGTACTGTGCTTCTAAGGGGAGGGGAGGATCCCCACAACAACCAATCCCAGGAAGAAAAACATGCAGCTTGCTTATCAAATGAGTCCATGGCCTGAGATGACATGACGTGACATGATAATCAGACAGGGAGGACCTCACTGCTTTGAGGAGTCTGAGTCTAGAGGGTGACCCTGATGCACACACTAATTATCTGAGTCACAGTCACAGGGGAATGAGGATAGAGGAAACAATCAGGGGCATTGCTTACCCAAGCCACGTTTATACATCAATTTTCCTGGTTTGCAAAGTGTTCTACAAACAATCTCATTTGATCCTCATAACAGACCTGTGAAGTAGATGCTCTGGGTATTATTATCCCTATATGGAAAGAGAGGGTCAGAGACACTACGTGACTTGCCTATGGTCACACAGTAGTGTTGGGTAGGAGTATGGTGGAGACTCTGCTTCCAAGTCTTTTATACAACCCTGCTGCTCTAGCAGAATTCAAGACAACAGTGGTTTCTACAGGACTGTGGTATTTGTAGTAATTTTTTATATTTATATAAATGTATTTATAAAAATATAAGAATATTTTACCTTTAAATAACATTTTATGATCTACAAAGCACTTTACATATGTTTTCACTTCGTGTTATGTATGTATATCCTCACTTTACAGATGAGCAGACTGAGGCTTAATATTAATAACTGACATTTTCATCATGCTTTGAAGTTCATAGAGATGAAGTGTGGCTTTTTGGACAGAGTACTAGACCTAGAGTCAGGAAGACCTGGGATCAGATCTAATTCTCACCAGCTATCCAGTGGTCTTAGGAACCGAGACACTGCTCCTCTATCTGTCTCCAGGCGGGTCCACCCACATGCAGATACGCCCACATATGAATGTTAAAGGGTCTCTGGTATTAGGAAGATTGAGAAGCACTGAGCTATATCTTAGGCAGGTCATAGCCTGAAAATAGACAGAGGAAGCTCCCAGGTTGATGAAATCCCAAGTCCTTGTTGCATTGACCTACGCAGGTTTACAAAGTATTTGCTTCACAATCACCTGGTGGGGTGACAGTGTAAATATTTTCTTTTGGTTTGGAGTTATACTGTCATTGGTGTGGGAACTCTCAGTGAGGAAACTCCCTCCACCAAATGAAAAGAGAAGCTGTTCTGAAATTTAGCATCTTAGAGAATTGTCTGGGGATACTAAGTGACTTGCCAAGTATCCGGTATAGTATATGTCTGGTGGGACTGGAACTAGGATCTTCCTTACTCAGAAGTCATCTCTCCTGCCATTATGCCATATTACCTATCAAGTATCAATATTCCCAATTTTTTAGGATTTAGAAATAACTTTCAAGATGTTAAATGATTTGCCCACAGCCGTACAATTTGTAGATAACAGTGCTAGCATCAAATCCAGGCCTACCAACTTCAAGAGTAGTACTGGTTAATGACTTGAATGGATGAGTGGGTAAATGAATGAAAAGAGCATATGTTAAGTCCTTATTATGTACAATTAATTTTGCTAAATTCTGAAAATGCAAAAATAGAAAAGCAATTCAGTTCTTGCTCTGAAGGTGCTTACATTCTATGAAAGAGAGACAATACATGACTTCAGCTGCAAGTCAGATGGAAAGGCCACGTGGCCCTTTGAATGAAATCCACCAAGCAGATAGTAAAGCATCTTTTTGAATGACTTGCCCATAGTAAGTGAAGGAGCTTGCGTTCAAACTTAGGTCTCCTCTGCCTCCTTTCTATTCTGCCTGTGGTTATAATGCCACCAGCAATTGTTTCCCATCACAGTCATCTATGGAGTGGATGGCTTGGCTTGTTTTTATTTATCAGAACAGAAAAGAGTGGCACCATGTGGAAATGTGGTCATTAACACTAAGAGGCCAGAGCCCCAAGCCCCAAAGGCATGAGGAGCTCAAGGCCAGGTAGATTTGGACCTGATACAGAGGTTAGGGCAGGGAAGCTGATAGAGGCCAGACTGAATGGGTGGAGCTTATATAGGTGGGGATGAGGGAGAGTTTGGACTCTACTCCAGAGTGTGTGTGTGGAGGGGTGTATGGACTACACTCTCTAGACTTAGCTGCCCTTTCCCCTTCAGGATATTGTTCTTGAGGTCATGACTACAGTCACCTGGCTTTCCTGGAATCTATTAGACAACCAGCTTCAAAAATAGAGTGGAGATAGGGGGGAACCAGATTGATGCTGGCCATTAGAGATATCTCAGGTGTGGTTGCAAAGCAGGCTTCCTCTCTGGCATTCCCTCTTTTAAAGGCCTCTTTCTAGTGGTTATCACTTAGAGAACAGAGCCCTTCTGTATTTCCTGGGTCTCTCCTAGCAATAAATCCACTTGCAACATGCCGTTGGAAGTATTTTTTTTAAGATCATGAGAGAGAATCTATGGAGCTATACACTCTGTAGTTAGGAATCACAAGAATCAGTTGTTAACTATGCTGAGGACCAACGCAGTTGAGTAAGCCGGGAGAAAGCAGGGAGGCCTCATAGGGGCTCAAAGGACCATCTAGCTTCTTCAAGGGTTCTTAATGTTTTTGTGTCATGTACCCCTTTGGCACTCTGGCGAAACCTATGGACCCTAATTACAGCAAAATGAAGAGGAAATTTTTTCATATTCAAATTCATGGACTTCCTGAAATCTATCATGGACTCCTTGGGGTTCAGTGGATCTCAGATAAGAATTGCTGACCTAGTGGGTTGCTAGAACTTCAGAGAGCCCTTACTAACCCCTATTTCTGGGTTAATGGAAAAGGCATCTGAAGAGAGGAGTGTTGAAGTGATGGTACCCCAGAAGGGTGGCAACCCAGGGGATTTGGGGCTAGATCTGAGAAAGAGGTAAGACACTCTGTAGAATGAAGCACACACTTTGTAAGGAATAGAACTTGGTTTCAAGCCCAGGTTTTCTGACTCTGAAGCCAGGGCTGGTTAGTGACTCAAATGGATGAATAGATTAAAAAAAAAATCATGTATTAAGTGCTAATTATGTACAGAGCACTGTGCTAAGTGCTGAAGATACAAATAGAAAAGCCCTCCCTCTCCCCTTGGCAACCATGGACTAGTTAGGGTTCTGGACTAAGCCAAATTCAGAAATCTAAGGCCCTATTAATTCTGGATGCATCTTGTCCAGCACAAAACAGTAGTGCTTAGACATTATCTGTTGCTGTGATATAGAAAGGACACTGGACTCCAAGCCAGGAGACCTGCGTTTGTGTCCCAGTTCTGCCACTCACTTTGACATTGGTAAGTCATTTCTGTTCTCTGGGTCTATTTCTTCATCCCTCACAGGATGATTATGCCTGTCTTACCTTTCACAGTTTTATGAGAACCAAATAAAATAGTACACAAGATGTGTTTGATCACCATAATATGCTATGTGAATATTACTATTATTAATTACTGTTACTAATATTACTGGTGCAAAAAAACCCCCTTTCATTACAGTTGTTTCAAGGAAAGTACTTCGAAAATTTATATAAATGTGACACAAATCCATCAATAGACATTTGTTAAGCACTTACTACATGCCAGGCACTATGCTAAGTTCTGGGGATACAAAAAGAGGCAAAAGACAGTTCCTGACCTCAAGGAGCTTACATCATCATTATCATTATCACCTAATCTAAAACTGCCCTCATTATTCGGATAAGGGAAGTGAGTCCTAGAGAGCTGGGTCTTCTCACTCCCTGTTTAATGTGTTTGGGGGTGTGTGGGGAATTCCGGGACAGCAAAGACCTCTGGTATGAGGATGCTGCTCATTCACCTTTGGTGTCCATCTGTCCCCCCAACTCACCTGCGGCTCTAAGAAGCTGTAGCATGCACAGTGGCCACACCCTGGCCAGCAGACAAGCTAAGTCAGGTTGAGGGTAACTGACAGGCCTCAAACCTATTGGTGAATTAGGGGGATGTCTACCCCAAGCACAGAAAGACTTCTTATGGCATGACGGGTGGATGAGAACAACTTGTCTCAACAGCCATGAAAGTGGCTGAAGCATGCAGGTGGAGTACTTAAAGCTTGGTCAGACATAGAAGACACCAAGGTCATCCACTGCATCTTGACCATTGCCAGGCATCTTGACTTTTGTCTTGCCACTGGACTTTGATGACTCTGGAAGAGAGAATGTCGCTGACAACTTTGTGCAACTCTGCCTCATTTAAGTCCAGTTCATGAGCAAGTCAAACCATCACCCTGTGATGTCATTGTTCGTCTTTGAGAACAATAATGAAGAACACACTTATGGGTTTTACTCTACTACTTCCCTTCTTCCATGGCTATCTCTTTGACTTGGATACTCTGTAGTTTTAAAATATTCCTGAAAGTTTTCATTTTGTAGTCTTTTTTTCAGGAGATGACCAGTGAATTCTTTCTACTTTTACTTTACCCTCTGGTTCTAAGAGACCTGGGCAATTTATTTTATAATTTCTTGAAATACAATATCTAGGTTCTTTTTTTGGGGGGTGAGAGCATGGCTTTCAGACTGTATGATTATTCTTAGATTATCTCTCCTTGATTTATTTTCCAGGTGAGTTGTATTTGCGATGGGATATATTACATTTCCTTCAATTCTTTTAGTCTTTTGATCTTGTTTCAATATTTGTTGTTATTTCATGGAGTTATCTTCCACTTAGTCAATTCTGATTTTCAGGGAGTTTTTTCTTGGGTATAAGACCTCTTGTGCCAAGTGGTTAATTTCCTTTCCATTTCTTTCTTCCATAATTCTCTGTCATTTCTTTTTAAAAATAACTCTTTAGTTCTTTTTAGTTTAGTTTAGTTTTTTTTGAAAGGGGAAAGGCAAGGCAATTGGAGTTAAGTGACTTGCCCAAATGTAAAGCCAAGCACGAGTAGCTTTCCCGAGGATGGCGGCTGTGAACAGCTTTCAAGGTTCTGATTACATAGTATAGTGAACACTCTATTTATTCAGTAACAAATCAGAGCAAAACATTCACAGAAAATCAAGATACAGCATTCACAACATTACAACTTATCACAGAAAATCAAAATCCAGCATTCACAACAACTAACCACTAAAATGGCCACATAGTTTTCACCACAGTAGTCACATAGTTTTGAACAAAGTACAATCATTTAGTGAATCAATCACTTAGTAACTCAATCATTTAATCAACTCAATCATTCAAGCATCCTTAAGGAGATTTGCCTCCTTAAGGGTCACAAAATACAAAAGTCAAAGTTCTCCACTCATGGGGCACACTAAATTACAAATCAGTCACTATTCAGTCATCATTCACTATTAAATCATCAGAAAATACTCTGGCCATCCACCCCTTGGTCACAAGTAAATCACAATCTTCTCAGTCAGTACGTAGTATCCAAGTAAAGTCTTCTTTCAGCTTGACTCAGGGTAGGCTTTCAGATTCTTTGGATCTCCTTCAATGGTCTCAGCTCCTACCTGGATTCACCAAACTGTTACCTGGGTTCAAAGGCAGACAGCTCCTAGTTCCTTGTCCAGCTCTCTGTGCAGTTCCTGTTCCATGCTGAAGCTCACAGCGTCCAGTCCACCTTAAATCCTTCACAGTCTCTGTTCCCAGGAAGTCAAGGCTTAACAAAGCCACAAACAGACAAAATACTGGCACCATAGTCATGCTTCCTCAGCTTCCCGCAGCTCTGGCTGGTCCTCGGAAATCCTCAGCAGTTATAGATGGCCCTCAGATTTAGCAGCTCCTCAGCAGCTCCAGCTGGCCCTCAGACTCAGCAGCATCTCAGAAGAAGCTCCACCATCACGAGTTCCCAGGAAATTCTGCCTTTCCCAGCTGGCATTTTTCCTTATATACAGTATTGCTCCTCCATATCCAGCCCCTTCCTGTCCTGTCAGCAACAGGGGTTTCCTGTTCAGCCCCTTTCTGTTAAGTCAGCAACAGGAGTTCATACCTTCTGTTTCTTTAACAGAGGCTTAATTTGAAACTAGGTGCTAAGTACCTCTTAGCTTAGCAATACAAAGGGATCTTTGAATTTCATTACTCTTACACCAAAGTCACTTAGCTAGTAAATGTGTCAAATGTCTCAGACTGGATTTGAAATCAGGTCCTCCTGACTCCAGGACCAGTGCTCTATTCACTGTGCCATCTGCCTGTGTCAATCTTGCATTTTTCTTTGAGGTTTTGTTTATATCTATTTTGAAGTCATACTCTTCTTTTGGGTTTGTGTTTTGAACTTCCCTGTCACCATAATATCTTGTTATCATGTGATTCTTTTTTTTTTGTTTGCTCAATATTCCAACCTATTTCTTGACTGTGAAGTTCATGTTATGGCCAGACTCTGACCACTTCTGTGGAGAATGTCTGGGCTGAGCTTTTGTCTTTTTTTGTCTTCCCGCTACTTTCCTGGAATATCGAGTGTTGTGCTCTTCCATGATCTTAGGGATAGTTCAGACTAAGGACCTGCAAGCTTTCAGTGCTCCTAAAGTGATCTGGTTCAGGGTTCACTGCCTTTCTGGTTTGAACTCATCAAGTTCCTGACCTGGGTTTGGGTCTGAGCACCCTGCTTCTGGGCTTATCTCTAAGTGGAATTTCCAGGAGACTAGACTCAGTCATGATCAGCCAATTGGGAAGCTCTGCAGGTTCAGAGTGACAGATCTACAGGCTCTACAGATTCTTAAGAATGGTCTGAGATTCCTGTCCTGGTTATTCCACTCTGAAGGCTTCAAGCTGGGCTGGAGGCTAAGACAGTCCTCGTTCTGCTCCTGGGGTCAGAGCCACACAGCTATTATTTACCTCTGAACTTGGTCCTTGCTTGGTATATAACCTGGGGATCACTCTTCACCCTGGCATGCCACACTTAGGTACAGGTCGCCTTCTCAGTCTGCCCTGGGTCTGTGACCCAGAATGGGTCAGGAGCAACCAGTTGGTAGCCATTCCCACACTCCGCATTAGTTTTGCTCTGGTGCTTCCCGTCCTGATCCACAGCTTTGGTTCTCTTTCAGTCCCTGAGTGCTGGAGCAATTTGCTTGGCACTTTGCTTCTGGCTAGACCCTGTACTCAGTATCCAAAGACCTCTCTGTCTATATCCTTATGCCAACCTGGGCTAGAAAAATGACTGTGATTTTTTTTTCTTGGATTTCCTTATCAGGACTCAGTTTGATGCATTTTCTAGATTGCTGTAGAGGAGTTGCATTGGGTGAGCTAGGCTATACTTCTTATTGTTACTTCACCATCTTGGCTCCCCTTCTATGACTTTCTGAGAAGCTTATATTCTTCCTTACTCACCATAAAGGCTAAACTTCCCTCTCTTGGCTGCCCAAACAGCAGAGTTACTGGAGATCTGTATCTCAGTTCTAAATTTATAGGGTGCTAAGTTTAGTGGGTTCTGACAGCATGGACGATCTCTTTAGCTGGATTTTTTTTTAAACCTGAGGACTTAATTAGCAATATTAATTAGTTAAGATAGGACGCTACCATGTGTCAGCTTGGGATGAGCTCCTTTCCCACTCTCCCTTGACTCTTGCATGGTAGCCTCTCCAGGATCACTCCACAGTCCCAACATCTATGCTTTCCTTTCCCAGAGTGATGTCCAGCATGCTAGCAGCTTCAAATGAAGGAGTGCTCAGTATGTGGTTTGTAGTAATTGCCATGGGTACAAAAATTCATGAGTAGAGCCCTGCCAAACAAAGTTGCTTCCTGGTTTCCACATACTACTGGAGACCTAGCTTTCCCTGGTTCTCAAAACAGCAGATCTATTTATAAGATTTTAGAGCTAGAAGGGACATTATAGATCATCTGGTTCAACTACTTTATTTTACAGATGAAGAAACTGAGCCCTAGAGAACCCTAGAGTGTCTGACTCAAGGTCATTGAGCAGATCTAGGATTTGAAGCCAGATCTTTTGACCCCCAAACTAGCAGCATCCTTTCCAGGTCAAGGAACCAACAACTCAGTCCTGGGCTCTCTTCTTGATTCCTGCCAGCTACACAGTGAATGACTCAATTCAAGCACCTATGCTATTCAAGGCCTTGTGTTAGCTGCTACACCACAAAGATGTGGTCTCTATCATTAAAGAGCTTATAGTTTAGAGACATAAAACACAAAGAGCAATACAAGACTCAGGAAGACAAGTTCAACACTGAGAGCTGGGAGAGGCTTATTATGTAGTGCCCCAATTCAGGCTAACACTGAAATTAAACCAAACTGAATAGTCTGGAGAACTGACAGATGAAGTGATTTACCAAGATCACATAGCTGCTGACAGCTAGAGCTATGATTTAGATTTACTATTAATTCTCCTAGAATTAGTCTTCTGGCTTAGAAGCTCAGATTCTCTCCTTTATGGTGTTGCCTTCTTACTCTTTGTGGTGCACAGCCTATAGAAGTACCTACATTTCTTTTCCTTTATAATTGCCCTTTGTCTCTTACTGGAATGTATTTGATCCATGTCTTTTCCTCTAGGGACCTGATCTGAGAATAACCAGAGGTAGATCTTGGCTTATCCAAACATGGTCAGTTATTTTCAGTCATGTCTGACTCTTCATGACCTCGGTGTTCTTGGCAGAGATACTGGAGTGGTTTGCCCTTTCCTTCTCTGGTTCATTTTACAAATGAGAAAACTGAGGCAAGCAGGGTTAAGTGACTTGCCCAGGGTCACATAGCTAGCAAGTATCTGAAGCTAGATTTGAACTCAAGTCTTCCTGCTTCCAAACCCAGTACCTTATCCACTGTGTCACCTAGTTGCCCCTCTCCCTTCCTTGTCACTTTAAGCAGGTGGCTAAACCTTTTTGATTGTCAGATTCCCCCATCAGTCAAGTTTAGGTAGGGAAATGTTGAGATAGAGGAGGTGGGAGGGGGGAGGAGGGAGAAGATACCCATCCTTATATAAATCTAAGGCATCACTAGGGCTAGGAGGATTGGGCTGGAGGGTCCCTGGCTGTGGTGTCTTCCCCTTAGAAGCTCTGTGGGTAGAGTTGGGCTTTCATTGGGGCGGGGCTTGGATTTTGCTTCTGCTTCTCATTAGAAAGTCCGTCACCTGGCCCTTGGCTTCCCATGCTTATTCTAGGATCATTTCATAAAGGAGAAAGGAGAACTTTTAACTCTATGCATTCTTGGCCTTTCTTGCCATGGTAGCTGTGGTTTGGTGGGAGGATGGGGATAATTTGTCACTTGTTTGTTCTAAGGACACAGTCTGTTGAGTAAGACTAGGGCTTGGGTACAGCATGTATGTTGAGTAGGATATCAGGATTTAGACTCTAAATTTTAGAAAAACTAGGTGGGGAGCTTAGTCCTTGCCCAGAATGAAAATTTCCATGAAGTGTCTTTTCCCTAGGACAGACTTCCCAGAGAGAATAAGGGTTGGTGCCAATTAACCTCAAAGAAGCTGGGGTTATCAAAAGGAACCATAGAACAAGTGACAGGTCATCTCTGGGCAGAGTCAACTCTGGCATCTTACATGGGTGGCAGGTGAGTGCTGGACGGTAGTTGAGGTCATTCTTCTTTAGACCTCCACGTGGTGTTTGCCTGAAGTAGCTATTGCCAAAGGCACAGGTCACTGGGATATAAAGCTGAATGCTTGCTCCTTATGCCCAGAACTGGTATTTTGGCAGGTGAGAGGGAAGGTTGGTGTCCCCGCTTCTTAAGAGAGAACAATCAAGGCAGGTGGTTATGGTAAAGAAATGGGGGTAAGAACAGAAAATTGAGCCCCTAGTACTTTCTTCACTTTCCTCATGCCTCGGTTTCTCCATTTATGAAATAGGAGGCTGGGTAACAGGATAGATGAGTAAATGGCACAAGTAGAGGCCCAGCTTTCCATCTAGACCTATTTCTTTTCTTGGGGCTCTTGCCTATGGTGGTATATTTTACAAAGTGAATCTTTTCTCTCAGTAAGACATAGGGACATCTTCATCTCTGGGAAAAACCCTCTTCCTTTCCATCATCTGTCCATAATGTTTTCCTCCCAGAACCTTAGCTCTGGAATGGGAATTAGGAGGAAACTCCATGTCCTGTGCCCCTGGGAAGGGTTACAAGGCTCTAGGGCTGGGTCATCTTGAAGGTCCCTTTTTGCTCTGACATTCAATGAGTCTTAGTTTCCTCCCTTCCTTCGCCCTCCCCCCTCCTCTGACTCTATTTACTCTTCTTCCTTCTTAGGGTGGATCATGGCAGTGATAACAACAGTCTTGGTGTTGGTTCTGGCCCTCCTCTCAGGTGGGTGCTCCTTTCTCTGACGACAATGATGGGGTGAGGTACATTTGGGGTACTAGGTTTAAATGCCTCTTTCCTCCTCTGTCTCCTGCCCCCCCAGCTGCTAGGGCACGCCACCCCCAAATTACCTTGTATTAACTTTGTATCTATAGTCTATATATTCTCAAGTGTCTCCTACTAGAATGCAAATTCCTTGAGGGCAAGGGCTTTTTCACTTCTGTGTTTTTATCCTCTAGGCTTAGAGACTCATCCATGGGGAGTCTTAATAAGTGCTTATTAGGTGGTTGATACACCAGATTGTAAGCTCCTGGAGGGCAGGGGCTGTCTTTTGCCTCTTTTTGCATCCCTAGTGCTTAGCACAGTGCTGGACACAGTAGGAGCCTAATAAATGTTGATTGGGTCTGTACCTAAGGATCCAGGAATCTAGGCTGAAGGGCAAGATCTAAAGATTTTCAAGTCCGAGCTTCCCTTTGATACTTCCATGGATCTCAAAATTTTTGAAGTGAGCTCAATTCAGTTCTCTGGCTTGGTTTAATTCCTATTAGTTTGGATTTAGGCTCTTTGTTAATGAACCTCTCCCTGTACTTTGTCCTCATCGTTGTGTGTCTTGCATAAGGGGTGTGTGTGTGTGTGTGTGTGTGTGTGTGTGTGTGTGTGTGTGTGTGTGTGATTTCCTCTACTATACTGTATACTCCTTGAGGGTGGGGGCCATGTCTTTGAATCTCTAGCTCCTGAACATAGTGGATACCTGAACTGAATTAAATTGTATCAAATCATTCAACATGTAGCTGTCAGGAAACAAGAAGAGACCCCAAGTATGTTTTTGGCTCCTAGGCCTGGAATGAACACTGGTGGAAAATCAGAAGATCTGGTTTCAAATCCTGACTCTGCTACTTATTAGCCCTAGTGACCTTGGGCAAATCACTTCCCCCAATCTAACCTTCAGTTTTCTTCTCTGTAAAATGAGAGGGTTGGACTGGATCTTTAAGTTCCCTCCCAGCATGAAATTTTATGTATGAATGTGGCCTCTTTCTCTTCTCTCTTTCTCTTCCTGCCCTAGAAACTCTTTCTCTCTCCTAGGACTTCAAGGGAAGGTAGACCTCTATGGAAGAAAGGATGAGGTTAAGGGATCCCTGCTGCGTCCCCTCCCCCACTCATCCTCAATTCCAATTTCTCTACAGTGTCAACAACAGCTAAGGAGTACAAAGGCTTCTGGGAATACTTCAGCCAGAGAAGCCAGGAGAAGGGTCAAATAGAACAGATTGAGCAGCAGAAGCTCAGCAAGGAGTTCCTGTGAGTGACCAGGGCTTGGTCTAAGAAGTTAGGGTCAGATGGCAGATGAGGGGGAGGAGGAAAGGGAGCCTCTGGAAGCCACACTGAAGATCCCCCAATGGTATAATTGATTGTTGTTTCCCATCTTGCCCATCTCTCCACTGATGGTTGACTCTCACTCTGTTGTATTCTCCACTCTGGAGCCAATCCCTTAGGTCAAAATAAATCTTACCCCCCAAACCCAAGCCTAGTGAATGACCTAGTTTTCTCTGTCATCCCTCTCTCACCACTCTACCCAATGCTTAGACTTGGATCAATCACATTATAGGTAGTAAAGACTCAGTTCTCTGAGGCTGAGATCTTATTCAGCCTCCAACCCACAACTTTCCCTTCTCCACTAGACCCAATGTGATAATGTTGGCCTCCATGGTTCAAGGAGTTGAACAACCAGTCTCTCTGTCCCAGATCATCAGCGGCTATGACAGTGAGAAGGAAAGAAAAAGATCAAGCTCAGAGGGTTGTGGCATGTGTTTATGTGTATCCATGTCTGCATGTGCTCTCCAAAAAACATTGGCTGGGGAGTCTGGCGAGGATCAGATTGGTTCTGGAGCCAACTTCCTTTTCTGCTCAATATCATGGTCTCCCTGGGGTGGTAGATGAACTTGGTCCTATGGGGTAGAGGTCAGGTATACGTATATATGCTAGGAAAACCCATAAAACTAGCAGTCAAGATCAGTATATGTTTGCATCCCTCCTCTCCAGGAACCTGAAAGCCAGCATTGAACAAGACCTCAGTAATGTGGACACTTTCTTGGAGAAGCTAGAGCCATTGGCTGGACAGGGAAAACCTCCTTTGCTTTTTCTGGACTCAAGAGAGCTGTGGCACCAACTGCACAAGGAACTAGAGGAGATGAGGACCAGGCTGGCCCCTTATACCAAGGAGGTCCATCAGCGAGTGGGCTGGAATCTGGAGGGGTTGAGGAGGCAGGTCCAACCCTATACAATGGAACTGATGGAGCGACTGGCCCTAGGGGTTCAGGAGCTGCAGGAGCAGCTGAAAATGGTTGGGGAGGACACCAAGAACCAATTGCTGGGGGGTGTGAATGAGGCCCGGGATCTGCTTCAGGAATTTCAGGACCAAGTGGCTCATCATACAGGGAGGGTAAAAGCACTGTTCCACCCCTATGCTGAGAGGCTGGTGACAGGAATTGGGCAGCATGTGCGGGAACTGCATCGCAATGTGGCTCCACATACTGCCATCAGCCCAGCTCGCCTCAGTCACTATATCCAGGATCTGTCAAAGAAGCTGACTCTTAAAGCCCAGGCCCTGCACACCCGCATCCAGGACAACTTGAACCAGCTACGGGATGAGCTCACTGCCTATGCTGGGGCCAGGGAGGATGAGAATGTGGGAGGATTAGGGCAAGATTCCCGGCTGTCCTCAGAGGAACTGACAAAGGAGGTACAGCAGCGGCTGGAGGCCTTTCGCCTTGACACCTTCCAGGAGATCGCTGATTTCACTAGAGCCATTGACCGTGAAACAGAGGAACTGCAACAACAGCTGGCTCCACCTCCCCCTGCCCACAACGCCTTCTCTCCAGAGCAGCGGGGTGATGATGGGGACAGGAAGGTCCTGGGAGAGCTAAGATCCCGCCTTGATGCTCTTTGGGAAGACATTCATTATAATCTCCAAGATCAGGGGCATGACCTGTCTGGGACTCCCTGAAGACCTTCCCTAGGCCCCAGGACCTTTTGCCCCATCTCTTCCTCTAGGGAATCCTCAAACCCAAGTTCCTGCCATCCACTCAGTTCTCAACAATCCCTTTGTTGGGACCAAAGGTGGTTGACACTAAGCAAGACACAGGCATATCCCAATGTCTGAGGCTATGACCTTAGACTAGAAGGTTGCCCTCACCTGTGGGATCAGCATCCTTTCATCTGGTTCTCTTGTCCAGATGTATTTCAATTGCCAGGTTTATCAAACCCATGTTTTCCATCTCCCCACTTACGAATCAGGAGTGAGGTCTCAGCCAAAGGAGCAGAGTTACAAAGGCTTCCTGAAGATTTCTGCTTAGCTGCAAGCCTTGCTTGCTAACTAAGCCTCTGGTTGATGGGTGTTGCTTAAGTGGGATCATCTTGGATGGGGTGATTGCCTCTAGCCAGCTTCTAGCCACTGCTGCTCCACAGGGCTGACTTGGTGCCTTTAATCAAAGTGGATGCTGTATGAGGAATTGAAGGGAGAAGGGAATGGTGTATGCATGTGTGTGTACGTTGTAAAGTGTGTGTGTATCTATGTATGTATGCACCTGTTGGTTTGAAACTGATCAGCAAAGGCCTTGTTCCTGTACATAAAAGGACCCGGGATATTTCAAAGACATCTGAAGCTGGACTTCCATTACTGAACCCCTGCTTGGCTGCCTGGGACTAGTTAACTTGTTGGTTTACAGACTATATGCCCTCTTCATGATATAAACTTATTTTTTTTCGTGTTATGAGTTTTGTTAATATATGGATGTACTGAAATCAACTGTCTCTTCTCTGCTCATCTCTTACTCCTAGGATCATAAATTTATTTATTTATTTTTAATACTTATCTTTTTAAAATTTTTCCCCAGTTACATGAAAAAGCAATTTATGACATTCATTTTAAAAATTTTGAGTTCTAAATTCTCTCCCTTCCTCCCTCCCTACTCCCCACCTCATTGAGAAGGAAAGCAGTTTGATATAGGGTTATTCATATGTAGTCGTGCAAAATATATATATATAATACTAGGATTATAAATTTAGGGTGGAAAAGATATTAGAGATAACCTAGTGCAATTCCCTCATTTTACAGATAAGACAACCGAGGCTTAGAGAATTTGGCAATGAACAGCCAGTAAGTGGTAAAGCAGGGATTCTGAGCCCAAATCCAGTGCTCTTCCCATAGTACCATAATGCTTCTCTTGCTTCCCCCAGGGAGTACCTTCTATGTCAGAGTGGCCTGACAGCCTGGAAAAACTCCTGGCTGGAGCATCCAGGGCCCTCAGTCTTGACTGAAGCCATCTCTTCTCTTTCTGCTGTTCATTGTGGTTATTTTCAATAAAATCCTACTAGGGAATGAAAAAAAGTCTTAATTAGGTGATTACTACACTCCAAGCACTGCGATAAGACTTGATATCACTTTATTTCAATCAAGTCAACAGCCCTTCAAGAGGACCCATACTCCCTGGACATTGAGGCTAGGGCTGTTGTTGAATGAAAGCAGCATCCTCCATCATTGCGCTCTTCAGTCACATATACTCTAAGTCTCCCTATAACCTGACTGCATCTTGGGTCATTTTTAGAGCCTGTCCCCTCTTCATCTCCCTAGTCTTGCATTCCCACTTCAACATCCTTAGCTTCTTATGTGTCACAGAACTAGAGATTAGAAGAGAAAGAAATGTAAGAGGCCATTGCACATCTGATTATATAGATGGGCAAACTGAAGCTCAGAGAGGGAAAGTGCTTAATGTCACCTAGCCAGCTAGTTAATGTGGATAAGAACCTGGGTCTCTATCCTGGTGCACCTTCTCAAGGATCTCTTCAAATTCCTCCCCGACCTGCTTCCAGCTTCTGCACAAGATCACCATTGTGGGCCTTATCAATCAACTTGAAAGCAGTTCTGCTGGTGGAGGGAAGCAAAGATGTAGACACCAGCCCCAGCTTCCTTTTCCTCAGAGCAAAAGCATCCAAGTTTGTTTTTTTTAATATGCTACAGCATCAAAAATTTATGTGTTTGGGACACGCGAATAACTTATTTATTTTTATTCTTGAATCAGATCTGGGATTTCATTGGTGTGAGGAACTTCCAGGCAAACGATTGATTCCCTTTACTGATGATATAGAATGGGAACGGGAATATTCTATAAATATTTGTATAATTATTAATTGATCCAGGCAGGCTAGTATGCCACCTGGTGGCACTTAGTTACTACAGCAGGTGCAGTTAGGTGCATCAGGCTTACCGACCTACTAATTCATTTGAGGAAGCTAGCTAAGCAAAGCCTTCAAAAAAAATTCTACTGACAGTTTTTGATGGGCCACACTAGAGGATAAAGTGATTTGGCCTTAAATTCCATTTCTGGCTCCTTTGCTTCAGATTGAATTCTTCCTTGTATCAGTACCTAGGGACTTTTGGCTCCCACAAGAAACTTGTTGATCATCCCCTTAAACTAAACCTCACCCCAGAGAATCTGGACTTGGTCACTTTCAAAGCACCCACTGAGGACCCTAGCAGGCGGGGAGCAGAGATAGAAAAAGCTTGTTCCAGGGAAGTACAGAAGGGAGATGTTATCTGCTATTGAGAGGCAGCAAGGTCTATGTAGAGGGTAAGGTAATGGATTCAGTGTCAAGAAGACCTAGGTTTGAATCTTGCTTCAGACACTCACTAGCTGTGCAACCATGGGCAAGTCTCAACACCTTATTTTCAGTTTCTGCATCCATCAATCAACAAGCATTTATTAAGTGACTACTATGTGCAAGGCACTGTACTAGGAACTGAGAATACAAGTCCAAGGAATGAAAAAAAAATCCCTTCTCAAAATAACCTTCTGTTTTATTAGGGAAAACAACAAATACACACATATACACATATATGTATATATCCTAATGATGCAAACTTATTTTTTTATGTTGTTAGTTTTGTTAAAATATGAATGTGCTGAAATTATCACTGTCTTTTGTCTTTTCCACTCATCCCTTCTTACTTCTAGGATCATAAAATTTACACACACACACACACAGAGACACATACATATAAATATTTCCTACATGTGTGTGTATAGAAAAAACACAAATGTAAAGTTAATAAATACCAAAAAAATACAAAGTAGTACAAATTAGTTGAATGCAAGGTATTTTGGGAGGGAGGGTCCTAGCAGTGGGAGGATCAGGAAAGACTCCATACAGAATATGGAGCTTGAATTGCATCTTAAAAGAAGAAAAGGGATGCTATGAGGCAGGAGTAAAGACGATGTATGTATCTGGCATAGAGTCCAGAGCAAATTCATAGAGATGGGGGAGAGGTGTTTTTGTTGGTTAACAGAAGTGTCAGTTTATACTTGGATTATAGAGCAGGGCAAGGAGAATAATGTCGAGAGAAGCTAGATAGGTTGGGGTTAGGTTGTGTAGAACTTTAATAGCCTAACAGAGGAGTTTATATTTTATCTTAGAACAGAAGTGTCAAACTTGTGGCTCATTGGGTTGCATGTAGCCAGAAGAATTACTGGAACCAGATTAAAAATATAATTGAAAATGTTTAATAAAATAAATAAAAATACAATACAACATAATGTTAATTTGTGATCAATTGTAGATAGAGCAACAAACCTGGAGTCACGAAGACCTGAGTTTAAATCTGGCTTCAGATACTTACTAGCTATGTGACCCTGGGCAAGTCATTTAATCCTGTTTGCCTTAGTTTCCTCATATGTAAAATAAGTGGGAAAATGACATGGCAAACCCCTCCAGTATTTCTGCCAAGAAAGCCCCAAATGGGTCATAAAGATCTGGACATGACTGAAACAACAACAACAATGTTAATATGCAGCCTGAAGGGATCTATTTCTATTTGAACTTGACACTACCATACCTAGAAGTACTAGGAAGCCATTGGAACTAATTAACCAGGTCAGATCTGTCCTCAAGAAAAATGACTCGTGTGGCATTGTTTGGGATGGACTCGTGTGGAGAGAAACTTGAGACAAGGAGACTAAACTGTCGCAATAATCTGTTGTTGTGTCTGTCCTTTGTTCTTGAAGAGGACCATGACATCAGGGAAATGATGACATGACTTCTAGTTGACTTGGACTTGAGTGAGTGAGAGCTGAAATAATCTAGGAGAGAGGAAATGAGGGCCTGAACTAAAGTGGTAACTATATGAGAAGTGAGATGGGGTTAGATGCAAGAGATATTGTGGAGATAGAAATGGCAAGATTTGGGAATGTATTTGATACGTGGATTGAGGGAGAATGAGGAGTTGAGGAAAATGCCAAGATTATAAACCTGAGACACTGGAAGGATGGTGGTGCCATTGACAGAAATAGTGAAGTTTGGAAGAAGGGAGATTATTGAGGGAAAGATAATGTGTTTTGTTTTAGTCATCTTGAATTTGAGATAACTTTGAGATGTCTTGTTTGAAATACCCAATAAGTCATTGGTGATGTGGTAATGAAGCCTAGGGGAGAGACTGGGGCTTGAGAGATTTGGGAATCATCTGTATAGAGATGATCATTAAGTCTACCACAGCTGGATTTGAGAGTGTGGAGGGAGAAGATAATGTCTAGGATAGAACCTTGGGGAATACATACAGTTAGAGGATCTGACATGAATGATGGGCAACACAGGGCCAAGGACAAGTTCTTGAAGGATTCTACTAGAGACTAGCTCTAAAGACACCCATAATGATGAGTTTGGGTCATTCAACCAATTCAGAATCCATGTAACTGTAGTTCATATCTCTCCACAGGATCATAGATTTGGAGCTAGAAGATATGTTAGAGGCCATTTAGTACAATCCCTGGATTTTATAGAAGAGGAAACAAATAACCCAGAGAACTAACTGACTTGCCCAAGGTCACATAAAAGTTAAAATAGCAGAGGTGGAATTTGAACCCATGTCCTTTGACACCAAATCCAGTGTCTTTTTCTTCTTACGATGTCTCTCCAATGTTGTCCCTAAGGATGACATATGACTTTGTCTAATATTTTACTAAAATTCAATTTTACTAGGTCTAAGAAACCCCTGTAATCTGTCTAGTATCCCTGTCAAGAAAGAAAATTTTGCATGACCTTTTCTTAATAAAACATGCAGTCTTCTGAGCAATCAACATTTACCTCTTTATATGATACACTCACACATTATCTCTTTAATAGTATGTTCTAGAATTTTGTCAGGAATGAAAGTTAAGCTCATTTGTCACTAGTTTGATTTCTTTCCTTTTTTTTCAAAACTGGGAAAACATTTGCCTGTCTCCACTCCTGTAGTACTCTATTGTTTCCTAGGATTATTCAAAAGATCATTTACAGGAGCTCTTTACTTATATTGGTCCTGCGACCAAAGTTCTTTCTGACCCATGTTGGTTTGAAGTCACAGAGGTCAACTAGTTTCTCTTACTATCTCCTCAGTTATCTTAGGTATCAAAGCCCTGTTAATCATTGATGATCTCTTCTTCCCAGGTCAAGGATCATCCTTAATAGGACAAGGTTACTAGATGCAGAAAAAGTGAAGAACTTCTGCCTTCTATTCATTTTGTCTGTTAGTATCCCATCTACTCTGATAAATAATCCTATAATGAATCCAAATAACAAATTTAAAGAAATTCACATGAGAGCAAGGAGAATGAAGGACATCTTGTATGTATGTATAATGTGTACTGGGTGCTAGGAATACAAAATAACACTTGACGATCCCTGTCTTTACAGAGCTAACAATCTTCTGTGCAAAGTGCTTGGCATATAGCATATGTTTAATAAATGCTTATTAAATAATTGATTGTGGCACATGTCAAATATACACAGATGAGTATCAAACTTGTACTTACTGTGATGGTAGCAAAAGAAAGAACCAAAGTGTATAAAGAAAATTTAAGAGGGTAGAGAACACATTCTTTTGGCTAGGGGAATTAGGAAAGGCTTCATGGAGGAGGTGGCATCCAAATTGAACCTTGAAAGAACCCAAGGATTATGAAATGAAGAGATAAAGAAGCTGTGCATTCTAAGAATGGGGAAAGTACCCAAGAAAATTAAACTCATGTTAATCCAAGTTAACTCATGGTAGTTAATGAGGTTACCAAGAGGGAAAGAGTATACAGGTGAAGAGAAGAAGGTCTAGGACAGAACCCTGGGAAATATCCATAGGTAGGGGAAATGACATGGATGATGAGTAACACAAGGCCAAGGACAAATTCCTGAAGGCCTCCACTAGAGACCATCTCCAGAGATGCCCATTAATGACAAGAGGTAGAATGAAGGTGGAAGACTGCATATTGAGTTTGGGGAACAGCCGCTAGTTCAGTTTAACTGAAACAAAGAGTCCATAAGGGAGGGAAGTACAGGGCAAGGCAGGAGAGGTAGGTTGGAACCAGATTGTGAGGGGTCATAAATACCAAGCTAATGAGACAAAGTATGTAAGCACTCTGGGAGTTTTTAAGGGCTAAGTCAATTATTGGGCTCATGGTCTTTTGAGCAGGAAAAAGTCAGGGGTGGGGTGAGGGAGAAGACAAATCTTTATAACAGTACTGTGCTAAGTGCTTTATAAATATCTCATTTGATCCTTGCAACAACCCTGAGAAGATGGTGCTATTATTATCCTTATTTTACAGCTGAAGAAACTGAGGGAGACAGAGGTTAAGTGACTTGCCTAGGGTCACACAGCTAGTAAATGTCTGAGGTCATGTTTGAATTCCAGTCTTCCTGACTCCTGGCCCCTGGCTATCTACTGTACCACCCTGGGCATCTAGGTGACTTGGAGGCCATCTAATCTTACCCCTTCACTTTACAGCCAGATGGGGCAACTGAAGTCAAGAGGTGAAGAGGCTGGCCCAAAGTAATAGGTGAGAGATAAGATCTGAACCCAGATCCTAGGACTCCAAACCCATTCCTTTTTCTACTGTACAATGCTACAGAGTAGGGAGAAAGTGAAGGCTTTTGAGTCAGAGTGATATGGTCAGTCCTGTACCTTAGGAACTTTATTTTGGTAGCTCTGTGAAGGATGGATCAAAAGAGGAAAGAAACTGGAGGCAGAGGGACTAGTGAAGAGACTGCTTCAAGAGCTTAAGCAATAGGTGATAAAGGCTTGAATGGGGGTTGTATCAATATGAATGGAAAAGAGATAGATTCAAAAGAAGTTATGCTAATAGGACTTAAACACTCTGACTTCTGGGAGTTGAGTGGGAGAAGTGAGTCAAAGCTAACTGAAATTTGGAGTGTAGGTGACTGGGGGTGGGGGTGGAAGGAGAATAGAATGCCATCAACAGAAATAGCAAAGATGACAGGAGAAGTTGACAAAAGAACAGATAATTTCAGTTAAAAAAAGTTGTGCCTTGAGGTGACACCAGGACATCTGGATGGAGATGTCCAACAAGCAGATGACAATGAAGGACAGGAATTCAGGAAAGAAATTAGGGCTGGATTTACAGATATAAGATTATGTGTAAGGGGGTCAAGCACACAGTGGTGATAATTGAACCTATGGCATTGGAAGAGATGACCAAGTGGCAGAGTATAAAGAAGAGTGCCTAGGAGTCTTTGAGGATACCTAGACTTATAAGGTAAAGATAATGAACTGACAAATTACCCTGAGAAATGTGCTTGAAACTAAGGGAACAGAGAGTCAGGAGAGAACCCTTAGAGTCAGGAGAGAACAAATAATGGGATCATGGCCAAATCACAAGCTCTCTGAGCCTCAGTTTCCTCATCTGTAAAATAGGAATACCTGTACTACCTACTTCACAAGGTTGTTGTTAAATAAGACACTGCACATAAAATGCTTTGCAAACCTTAAAATGGTATAGCAATTTTGGCTATGATGTATAGCATCAATATCTTCATAAAAAAAAAATGTCAAAGAGAACAAAGCCTGAGAAAAAGTCCTTAAATTGAAAAAAGAAGATGTTGCTGCTGCCCTTTGAAGGAGAGGTTCCTGGGATCTGGAGGGATCTGATTGGAAAGCAGGGGTGGGGAACCTTTGGCCTTGAGGCCAATACGTGCAACCTTCTAGGTCCTTGGGTGCCGTCTTTTGACTGAGTCCAAGTTTTACAGAACAAATCCTTTTATTCTGGGGATTTGTTCTGTGAAGTTTGGATTCAGTCAAAGGGCTGCACTTGGAGGGTCACATGTGGCCTTGAGGTAGCAGATTCCCCACTCCTGGTCTAAGGAGTTGAGGATCGAATCAATGGGTCTGATGGCAGAATCATATGAATGTAGACTTCTCTTTCTAGGGATTTAGCTAAAAAGGAGGAGGGGTTTGTTTTGTTTGTTTTGAAAGGACGTGCAAGACCTGAGCATATTTGTAAGGGGACAAAACTAGGCAGAGAGGAGATCTGAGAAAGAATGATGGATGCAACAAGTTCCTGAATATGGGAGGGGATAAGATTGAGGAGACAGGCCACCTTATTTTCTGGGATGGAAGCAAAAGGAGCAGGTGGTGGAGATGCAAAGAAGCTCCGAGGTATTGAGGAGGGGAGAGGAGGCCACCTTCAGAAAGGACAGGGCGGTGGGCTCAGGCATTGGAAAGGCTTGGAACGGCTGCCGAGGAAAGGATGACAAGCAAAGATGAATGAAAGCAGGGAGGATTCAGTCTCGTTTGATCCCCACGGGGACCTGTGAAGATTGGTGTTATTATCCCCATTTTACAGCTGAAGAAACTGAGGCGGAGAGTTCAGGGGCTTGGCCAGGGTCACCCGCACAGTCAGCAAGTGCCTGAGGTGGCATTTGAACCCAGCTCACCCTAATTTCACATCCGTGACTCTTCCTGCGATACCTAGCAGCTTTGAGGGTAGGAGCCTAAAGTGGGATGGAGCTGAAGACTGTGAGCTAGGGTGCTCACCTCGGTACGGAAGCAAAGGCAGCTGTGCCCCGGGCTCCGCACTGACCCAGAGGCCAGCCTGCGAGAGGACGTCTGCGGCTCGGGGCTTCAGGACAAGGCCAGACTCGAAGGAGTCCTAGAACGTGGGGACAATCTGACAGGAAGGGATGCGGGACCAAAGGGGCCTCTCCTTTTATTCCTGAAGGGGACGGTCTGAGGTGAGGGAGAGGGAGGGACACACAGAGATGGGCAAGTCCGAGGTGGGTCCCAGACGGGGGAACTTCAGGGGGCGCGGGGGAGATACAGGCCGGAGCGGGGGAGACAGGACTGGTGGTACAGTCGGAAAGAATAAGGGCAATGACTGGTGGGCGGAGAAAAGCTGTGATCTCGACACCGCGTTGGGCGGAGCTGTCCTACACCTTCCGCCTTCTTCCTTCATGCTCTCTTTCAGTCACTTCCGGCGGATACACGTATTTCCTTTCGCCTTGCCAAAAGTTTTTATATGCTCGCAGGCCCTTTAAGAGGGGGCAGTAGCTTTATACGCCGGAAGTTCTTATGAAAGGGAGGCGTGGCCGCGCCCCCGGGGCGGAAGCCGGAAGCGGAGGTGGTGGGGACCAACGTGGTGGTCATGTCGGCTCTCCGGGCGTTGGATCCTGGTGTCGGGGCCGGGGTAGGGCCGGGGTCCGCAACCGCCGCCGCCTCCGGCCCTCCCGGGGGTCCCGCCCTCGCTTCCGGGAATCTGTTCCATTCCATCAGCGCCGAGGATGAGGAGCAGCAGCCTACGGAGATCGAGTCCCTGTGCATGAACTGTTTTGGCAATGTGAGGCCGGGGGCTGGGGAAGGCGGGGGGCCCGGGGTCTGGGCGAGACCTAGAAAGGGAGGCACTGTCCCTGCCCTCCCGTCCGTCAGCGCCGGGACTGACCCTGTGGTAGTTGGGCGCTCTGGGTGGTGTTAGAAGGGAACAGGCACACGTGCATGTATTAAGTACTTGCTATGTGCCACGCCCTACCCAAGTAAACACAGGTCTCTGCAAACCAAGTTTTGAGGTGATTCGGGGAGGGAGGGGAGCACTACCCACAGAGGATGTCTGGAAAAGCCTCCTCCTCCAAGAAGTGACTTTGGAGAGGAGGGGTCAGGAATTCTTAGAACTGGAGGTGGGCTGGGAGCAGATTTGGGAGGGGACAGCCTGGACACTGGTACCGGGAGGGGACATAGAACTAGGAACTGGGTGAGTTTGGCCCGGGGACAGAGTGGGTGAGGGAGAGTGATGGATGATCTGTCAGCCTGGAAGGTGGTGAAGAGTTCAAAGTTTCTGATAAGAGGAGTTTGCATCATATTCTAAAGGAGAGCTTCTTAAGCTTTGTTGTGTCAGTGTTCCTTTGGCAGTCTTATGAAGCCAATGAACTCCTCAGATAATGTTTTTAAATACATAATCCAAAATGCACGGTACTACAGAGGAAGCACAGTTTGTGGACAGGGAGACTTCCATCAGCTTAACAGTGTGTAATAGCCAGTAATTTTGAAGTAATTATAGCCATAAACAGCATTTTGAGATCTGAAACAATGTGACGGGCTATGAAAATATTTGTGACTTCAATTGGTGACTGTCACAGGTACTGATGACATCACAATGATTTGTCACTCACGTTCATAATGGAAGGAAATGCTCAGTTTCATAAGAAGTTTTCTTCCCAGTCATCTTCATGGCTCCCTGAAATCTATCCATAGACCCTTTTTTTGTTGGGGGATGTCTGTGGACCCTAGGTTCAAGGTAGGAAGCCAGTGAAGCTTCTTGAATTGGAGAGTGACATGGTTCGACCTGTACTTCAGGAATATTAATTTTTCAGTTATGAGGATGAATTGGAGAGATAAGAGACTTAAGACCAATTAAGAGGACATTGCTACAGTGCAGGTGAGAGGATATGGACACCTGAAAAGTAGGGTATTTGTTGTGTGGGTGGAGAAGGGAAAGGAGGTGAGGTGAGGTGGAGACAGAATTGACAAGACTTAGAACCTGGGCATGACGGATGTGTGTGTGGTGAGAGTTGAAGAGCTGAGGATGAATGATAGCTACTAGGCTGAAAAAGTGGGAGACTGCAAGAGGAATGGGTTTAATGGGAAAGGTCATGAATGAGTTTGGTTTTTAACATATTGAGTTTGACAGCCAGATTTGGGACATCTAAATAGAGATTCTGAACTGAAATTTCAAGACAGAAATGAGGATTAGATACATGGATTGGGAGTCATCTACAGTGAGGTAATAGTTGAATCCATGAGAACTGGTAAGGTTGCAGAGGAGAGGAGTGTTAGGTGAAAGAAGAGAACTCAGAATAGAACTCTGGGGAGGGGGTCCATTTTTACATCCCTTTCTTCTCATTTTACATATGAGTAAATAGGTTTAGAGAGGATCAGTGACCTGCCCACGCTCACACAGCCCAATCAGGGTCAGAGAAGCTGAAAAGGACAGGTCAGACAGGTAGGAGGACAAGCAGGTGAGAGTCTGTATAGGATGTGGTTGTCAGCAGGGTCAGATGTTGCAGAAAGTGTAGGATAGATGAGCAACAAGAAAGGGCCATTGGATTTAGCAGTAAAGAGATTTGCTGATTTTGGAGAGAAGTGTCAGTCCTTTGGTTGGGTCACAAGCCAGATTGCAAGGGGTTGAGATGGGAGAGAGAGGTGAGTGGAAGCAATTAGTTGAGACATTTTTTTTCTGTGACTTTTGCTGTGAAAGAGAGAAGTATTGGAGCATAGCTTGAGGGAGGTGGGTTTTAGATGCCTGTAAGATACGGAAGAAACTAGAGATTTTAGAAGACGGTGGGCTAGGAGGTGGGAGATGATCCTGAGGGGACTGCCTCCTTGGGGTCCCATCTGGAGATATGAGGGCATAGGAAATTTGGGGAAGGGGCTTCATATTTCTTCGTCTGGGGTCTAATCCATCCAGGGGATGACTCGCCTTCTGCTAACCAAGATTCCCTTCTTCAAAGAAATCATCGTAAGCTCTTTCTCCTGTGAGCATTGTGGCTGGTCCAACACAGAGATTCAGTCTGCAGGCAGGATCCAGGAACAGGGTGTGCGCTATACCTTGTCTGTTAGGGTTCCTGAGGTAAGGAGGGACTAGAGGACAGGTGCTCATGGTGAACACTAATTGTCCTAGAAAGATGCTTGACAGCATATCCTTCCTACTAGAACATCTCAACAGCTTGGTGCCCACTGTATCAAACCATTCCATTCCCTGCTAAATTCTCTTGATTTCTGAAGCTGTAAGTTGTGTTAACTGAAATGCAGACTGGTAGGGATCAGGGTTTAGCTCCCCATCTGTGTGGGTCCAGGGGAAGAGGCAGTGTTGCTGTCAGTTGTGGTCTGTGACGTTACCTCTCTTCTCAGGACATGAACCGAGAGGTGGTGAAAACAGATTGTGCCACAGCAAGGATCCCAGAGTTAGACTTTGAGATTCCTGCTTTCAGCCAAAAAGGAGGTGAGTAGTTTGGGTGTGTGGAATCATCCCAAACAAAGGAAACACATCCAGTTTTTCTTAGTATATTGTCTGCTAGTAGATCTTCAGTAAACATGAGAGTTCACTTCTGTGGTCAGCATTGAATTATGTTGAGAAATGAAGGATTGTGTTAAGGTGGGGAGATGAAGAAATCCAGTATAAGTGACATTACCCCTTTTGATGTTTTCATTAGCTCTGACCACTGTCGAAGGTTTAATTAGTCGTGCCATCTCTGGTTTGGAACAAGACCAACCAGCCCGCAGGGTAAGATGTGCATTATTAGATTTCAGTAAACTTGAGGACTAGTTATCTTCTTATGTGTCAACCACAACTCTATAGTATTTAGTGTCCTGCTCATAAAAATAGTCCCTGATTCAGTGTTGGAACTGAGCTGAGAAGCTTGTGGAAGCTTTCAGTGACAGCTTAAGTGCCACCTCCTCTGAGAAGCTCTTGATTTACCTCCCAACTCCCCCCCCCCAGTATTCTCTTCTTTCTCTATTTAAATTTCATTTTACTTATCTGTGTACAAGTTATATATAAAGTAGAAAGTAAGCTTTTTGAAACTAGAAACTTATTTTTGTCTTTGTAAAACCAGTGCATAATGTAATGTGTGGTGAATTGATTTGACTATTAGAGCAAAGCACTTTAAAGTCAGTACCCAGCTTGGTTGTTAGATTTAGATTTTAACCTCCCATGTTATCTCTTACCATCCTTTAGCAGTTTTGCTAGATGTTTGTGTTTTGTTGGGCTACTCTTTTGAAAACTTTTTTACCTAGAATGTGTATCTGATGGAGCTAGACACCAAGGCAACAGAGTTTCTTGTCTCTGTGTTCATGACAGGCAAAAGGGGAAACTATGGCTGCGAAAATTGATGAATTTATTGCTAAGCTGAAGCAGCTGAAGCGGGTGAAGTCCCCATTCACTTTTGTGAGTAGCACTGTTAACCCTGAATGGGGGAGAGTGGAAGAAGCCACCAGGACCCTATCTTTAATCCTATCCTTGTGGGCTGGAAAGAAGGGTCCCTTTTTTTTTTTGTCTGGGATAATGGGTTGTGCATTCTAAAACATTTTCTTCTTGAGCTTACTGTCTTTTTATTATCCACTTGATAGATCATTGATGATCCTTCAGGGAACAGTTTTGTGGAGAATCCGTATGCCCCTCGGAAAGATGATGCTCTGGTGATCACACACTATACCAGGACTCCCCAGCAAGGGGACATGCTGGGTCTCAAGGTGAATAGTGAGGAGGATGAAGAAGAATGCTTTGAGTATTATAAAGCACCTTGTCCTTAGCAAACTCAGAGTCATCTGAAATACCTGTAACCCTTTTAGTATTGTCTAATTAAGCCCTTCATGCCCTATTTCAGCAGGTGTATGCATTTGATTTTATTTTCTAAGATTTTTTTAAAAAAATTTATTTATTTTTAGTTTTCAACATTCATTTCTACAAGATTTTGAATTACAAATTTCTCCCATCTTTCCCCTATCCCCACCCCAAGATATTGAGCCTACTGAATACCCCTTCCCACAATCTGTTCTCTCTTGTATTCTCCCCATCCCCACCAGCTTTCTAGTAGGGCAAGATGGATTTCTATACCCCAGTGCCTGTGTGTCTTATTTCCCAGTTGCATGTAAAAAACAATTTTTTTAACATTTGTTTTTAAAACTTTGATTTCCAGATTCTTTCCCTTCTTCCCTCCTCACCCACCCCCCACTGGGAAGACAAGCAGTTCCATATAGGTCATACATGTGTAGTTATGTAAAACATTTCCATAGTAGTTATATTGTGAAAGACTAACTATATTTCCCTTCATCCTATCTCGCCCCCCCACTTATTCTGTTTTCTCCTTTGACCCTGTCCCTTTTCAAAAGTGTTTGCTTCTAACTACCCTCTCCCCTAATCTGTCCTCCCTTCTCTCATTCCCCCTTTTATCCCCTTCTCCCCTCCTTTCCTGTAGGGTAAGATACCCAATTGAATGTATATATTATTCCCTCCTTAGGCCAAATTCAGTGAGAGTAAGGTTGACCCATTCCCTTTCACCTTCCTGCTCTTCCCCTCCATTAAAACAGTTTTCTCTTGCCTCTTTTATATGAGATAATTTGCCCTGTTCTATCTCTCCCTTTCTCCTTCTCCCAATATATTCTTCTCTCACCTCTTAATTTTATTTTTTAGATATCATCCCTTTGTATTCATCTCATCCTATGCCCTCTCTCTATTCTAAGATTTTTTATTGGGGTGAGGGTAAATGATTAAGATTACCTTATAAGGCCATAAATAGTGTTTATCTTCTTTAGGCTGTCACTCTGTCCCTTAGCATCTCTGTCAAACCTAGAATCCTTTCTCCTTTTCTCCGAATGAATGAAATTTTATCTGCAGCTCTTTGGTAATTGCATTTCTTTTGTTTTAGATTGAAGAACCTGAAGAGAAGTCCACTGACCCTGTGGAAGATCTCAGAAATGAAGTGAGTTAAATTGAACCCCATTGGGCAGGTGCATAAGAATGGGGTCATGCTTGGGCTGGACCAATTCTCCTTAGGTTTTTGCTGGCTCCCTTGGGATAAAGGTGACAGTCTTGTTCAAGAATGTCTTTGTTCTGAGCATCCTCTGCCTGGAAAGCTCACTTTTTGTCTTTACCCCCCATTCCAGGTTTTACAGTTCAACACAAACTGCCCTGAGTGCAATGCTCCTGCCACCACCAACATGAAATTAGTGCGTATCTTTTGTGGGGCCATGAGTTCCTCTGTCTGGGAGATGGAAGAAATCGCTTAGAAGCCAGAGAAGATGTATCTCCAGGAAAGCATATGTTCTGGACAAGGGGCATGTCTTCATGGGTTAAATTGCAGATCCTGGTCTTTGCATTCAGAGAAGGAATGTAGTCATTGACTCTTCCTCTCAGTTCCTGGAATTTTCCTGTGACTTTCTCCTTCTCTAACATCTTTTGAGTCAGTGTGATTTAGAAACCTGGCCTGACATGAAATAGACTTTTGACAAATACAATTGTGCTCACAGGCTTGCTCTGTGAATTAGCTTCTTTAGATAACTTGACCCAAGCACTTGACTATTGATTTTGTCTTTGTTATTGTCACTTTGGAGAATGACCTTACTATAGAGAACACAGATTTCCTTAACCCCCTTTTCCAGAAATCCCCCACTTTAAAGAGGTTATCATCATGGCGACCAATTGTGAGAACTGTGGGCATCGGACTAATGAGGTAGGCTCTGAATTGGACCCCTTGCCCTCTGAAGGGAGAGACTGAATGAATCCATTTTCTCAAGGGACTACTGCCGTTTCTCTTTTTTAGACCATTAATGAGAAGGGGGGGGGGGGGTGGTTCTTTAACGGGACAGTTGCATACAGAGTGAATTCAAGGCTGCTGGCTTAGATCTGAAAGCCCAGACTCTTCTTTGATTGATCCGGCCTGCTTGGGGGAACGGTAACATCTTTTTCCAGGCATTGATACTGGAGGTAAATGTGATCTACTCTTTAACCACCCCTGATTCTGTAGAATTGGTACATTGCAACCACCTCCACTTTTGAGTTAAATTTTCCCCATTTCCACTCCTGGCATATGCTCTCTGCTGTTTCTGAGACCCTTGAATGGACCAGGTAGATTTAATTCATACATTATCCCTAACATAGGCTTCCTTTTGGGGGAATACGTGATTCACAAGGACCCTTTTCCTTTCTGACTTGTCAGTCCCTTTTCTCTGTTGATTGAACTTGGTATGTAGGTAAAGTCAGGAGGAGCAGTGGAGCCCTTGGGCACCAGGATCACCCTTCATATCACTGATCCCTCCGACATGACCAGGGATATACTGAAGGTAGGCCTGATCGTGACGTTGGCTGTTCTTTCTGTCTACTTATTGGTGAAGCTGCTTCATTCTCCTTTTCTTTGAGAGTGGGTTGGATAAGGCAGGAATATTTTTTTCCTTAGAGTTGTGTGAGGAGCCTCTCCCTGGTTTTGAAGGGGAAAGAACTTTCCTTAGCATACTCTCAATGGGGTTACAGGTAGAATTTGAAGGCCCTGGTGAGATTAGAAGTGATCTACAAGCCCACTTATTTAACCTTAAACATATACTTTATAGGGCTTCACCTTTCTACCTTCCCATAGCAAGGTGCTTGATAGTGTAGATACTATGATTATGAGAGTATATTTGCTTCTGTCTGTCGCTAGTTAAATAGACTTCATTTATATTAGATCTGTAGCCTCTGTGGATTGGAAGAAGTTGAATATTTGAGACTGACCTCAAACTGTCAGTGCTAGGCTATTTGCCAGCAGCTACAGAATGTTTTCGTGGTTAACTCAGAGCTGTTCAGCATTTCTAACTCTGATCTTGGTTTAAGGTTCCATTTCTTCTTTCATCCTATAGTCAGAGACATGCAGTGTGGAAATCCCAGAATTGGAATTTGAACTGGGCATGGGGGCCCTCGGGGGCAAGTTTACCACTTTGGAGGGACTGCTGAAAGACATCTGTGATCTGGTAAGTCATATGAGAAGGACTGGAAGTCTCAAGACCATTTTCCCCTATTCCTTTTCCCTGAGCATAATTTGAGATTAGGTTTATAGACTTTTAAAAACACATACATACACACCCTTTTTCTTGATGGCTTTTGTCTTAATATCATAGTCATACTTCTACATACACACACACACACACACACACACACACACACACACACACACACCCTCTTTTCTGTATTACTTTAATTTTAGTATCAGTTATCCCTCTTTTCTGTATTGCATTCATTTTAATATCAGTTACTCTCCTCCCTTACCCAAATTGAACCTTTCTTTGTGATAAAGAAAAATAATTAAAATTTATTAATAAGTCAAAATATTTGATAGAGAAGCCTTTTATGCAAATGTAAACAATATTCTGTCCCCCAGATCTCTGCTGTGTGAGTCGTCTTATGCATGTTCATCCTCCTCTAAGACCTTTGTTGGTTTTTCATTATTTCTTCATTTTTATTCCTATTTGTTTTCTTGTATATATTGTTTTTCATTTCTAAGTACATGTAAAAAGTTTTTTTAAACATTAATTAAAAAAAAACTTTAATTCCAAATTCTTCCTTCCCTCCTCTTCCAATCCATATTAAGAAGGCAAGCCATTTGACATAGATTATACATGTGAAGTCATACAACAAAAAATCAAAACCTAAGAAAAATTAAGTAAAAAAAATATACTTTAGTCTGCATTCAAACTCTTGTCACTTTATCTGAAAGCAGATAGTATTTTTCATCATAAGCTTTTGGAATTCTCTTGGATCATTGTATTTCTGAGAATAGCTAAGTCATTCCTAGTTAATCATCATATAATTTGCTGTTACTATGTACAATGTTCTTATGGTTCTGGTCATTTCACTTTGTATCAGTTCATGTAAGTCTTTCAAGGTTTTTCTGAAAGTACCCTGCTCGTCATTTCTTACAGTTTTATTTCTTCATTGCCTACTCTAATTCCTTTAATTTCTTTTTCTCCTCCTAATGCTATAGCTTGCATTTTTAGTACAGTAGAAAAATTCCACTTAAAATAATTGCAGACAGTTACAAAACACTTTTTACACAAATAATGTCAGATCTAAACAATTGAAAAAATATCAGTTGCTCATGGGTAGGCTAAGTGAATATTACTAAAATAGCAATTCTTCCCAAATTAATTTACTTATTCAGTGTCATACAAATCAGAGTCAGGGGAGCTGTACGTATCACCTTTCCATATAGCAGTGTAAATAGTTTAACCTTATTTAATTTCTTATGATTTCTTTTTCTCATTTACCTTTCTATCCTTCTTTTGAGTCTTGTATTTGAAAGTCACATTTTCTATTCAGCTCTGGTCTTCTCTTCAGGAATGTTTGAAAGTCCTTTATTTTATAAATATACATTTTTTCCCCTGAAGGATTATACTAATTTTTTCTGGGTTGGTGATTTTTGGTTTTATTTATAGCTCCTTTACCTTCTAGAATATCATATTCTAAAACCTCTGATCTTTTAGAGTGAAACCTATTAAATTTTGTGCTGTCCTGACTGTGACTCCATGATATTTGAATTGTTTCTTTCTGGATTCTTGTAATATTTCCTCCTTGACCTGGGAGCTCTGGAATTTGGCTACAATATTCCAGGGAGTTTTCTTTTTAGGATCTCTTTCAGGAGGGTGATTGGTGAATTTCTTTCCATTTCTGTTTTACCTTCTGGAATATTAGGGCAGTTTTCCTCAATAAATTGTTGAAATATGATGTCCAGACTCTTTGATCATGGCTTTCAGGTAGTCTAATAATTCCTTAAATTACCTTTCTTTGTTATATTTTCCAGGTCAGTTGTTTTTCCAGTGAGATGTTTCACATTTTGTTTTCACTCTTGACTCTGTTTTAATGTTTCTTGATGTCTCATGGAATCAATAGTTTCTAGCTGTCCAGTTGTAGTTTTTAAGGAAATATTTTCTTCAGTGGGCTTTTGTGCCTCTTTTTCCATTTGACTTTTTAAGGAGTTCTCTTAAGTGGACTTTTTGTGTCTTTTGTTAACATTTGGCTAATTCTGCTTTTTAAAGTGTTATTTTCTCCAGCATTTTTTGTGCTTCTTTTATCACACTTTTGACTGTCTTTTCATAATTTTCTTGTATCACTTTCATTTCTTTTCCCAATTTTTCTTATACCTCTCATTTAATTTTTAAAAGACTTCTTGAGCTCTTCTAGGAATTCTTGTTGGGCTTGTGAGTAATTTCCATCATTTCTTTGTGGCTTTGCTTATAGCTGTTTTGACAGTTTTGTCTTCTGAGTTTGTGTCTTGATCTTCCCTGTCACCATAGTAACTTTTTATGGTCAGGTTTTGTTTCCTCATTTTTTCCAACATATTTTGTGACTTTACCTTTATATTAAAGTTAAGCTCTCTGCTCCTGAGATGGTGGGAACTCTGTCCCAAGCTTCAGGTTCTTTGTGATGCCGCTTTAAGAGCTAGTTCGGGGCAGGGAGGGATTCTTAAGTTTGCAGTATTTTCAAGATATATGATCTGAGGGAGAAGGGGTAGTCATTGCTCTTCTGACTGTGTTCCTCTGTAGTGGAATGTGCTAGGGCTTCTCTTGAGCCTGAAACTGTGACAGTTACCTGCTCTTCTGCAGCTGCAAGCACCAGTGCTTCTTTCTGCCTTGGGACTAAGTGACTTGTCACAAGTACTCTTCTTTGCCCTGGAACTGTGACCAGGACCCTTGCTCCCCTGTGATTGCAAGAACTCTTATGTTATTGTCCTCTTTGTCCTAAACTTTAACCCAGAACTGTGTTTGGGCAGTGGAACTGGATCCTAAACCCAGTGAAGAGCCCCTTGTAATCTCTTTCGGACCAGCTTACCATTTGTGGGCTGAGAACTCCAAAGTTGTTGCTAATGCTGCTGTGGCTGCTTCCAAGGCCTGCTGCTGGCATACCTTAGTGGGCCTGTGTTGGCCTCTAGGCCCAACCACTACCTTGGTGACACAGACCTTTCCTGATGACCTCTTAAGTTATCTTGGACTGGAAATTTTTTTTCATTCCAATCATTTGTTGTCTTTGCTGCTCCAGAATTCAATTTAAGCCATTATGACATTGAGTCTTGCCCCCTTATTTTATAAATAACTAAACTGAGGGCAGCAGAGGTTAAGTGACTTGTCTGAGGTCACACAGCTCTTAGGTGTTTGAGGTGGAATTTGAACTTGGCCCTCCCTGACTTGAGGCTCATTGTTCTGTTCTTTACTCTCTGCTGCCTCCTCTTCTGATTTTTAATGGTCCTATAGGCTTCTAAAATGAGCTCTCCTTTTTATCTAGTTAAAAAAAAAGCCATTGGATGGTTAGAGAATGAGTCAAACTTCTTGGGCACCCCTCTTAGCCATAACCAAGATGTTTCCCTCACAATTTGAGAGCCTGACCTTAGAGTTTGTGCTGTTGTAGGTGACCAGGAACCCCTTTACACTGGGTGACAGCTCCAACCCTGACCGCACAGAAAAGCTGGAGGAGTTTAGCCAGAAGTTGAACCAGGTAAGAGGCTGTATTAAGACCAATACTCTTATGAATACAGGAAGACTTACTTATGCCCCAGATCCTTTTTCTATCTTGCTGGATGGGGAACTATAAAGGGCTGCTTAGTTCAGCAATATTAGCACCACCATCCTTATTCATTATAGCAGTAACATTGGATATAGTTGTCCCCACTTCCAGGAGCTATGAGGTAAAAAAATTCATGCTTTTATTTTTTTTTCTTTTTCATTGCTGTTGCCTCTCTTTTAACCCTTTGTCTGCTGTTGTTAGATTATAGAGGGCAAAATGAACGCTCACTTCATTCTGGATGATCCAGCAGGAAACAGCTACTTACAGGTATGCTTTGGCTGGCTGTGGGATTAGGTTCTTTATGCTAAGTACATGTCAAACCTTTTTCAAGAAATAAAAAGACATTATTCTATGTTAATAATGCAATGAAGGTTTGACTGTCCTCTTCGAATTAGCTCCCAGAAAGAATTGAACTCACCTGGGTGATGTTGGAGTGAGGCACAAAGAATTATTTGAATGGCATCCTTTCCCCATTGGCCTGTGCACATGGAGGAAGATCTACTCCAGTGATTGGCAACCTTTCATAAATGGCATGCTAAATCTTATTCACTCTTAATAGGGTGTGTGAGGGCTGGGAAGGCTGTGATTTCTGCCATTCAGGGATCTAAGGGAAAGGAATAATTTAAGATTACTGATACTCCTGTGTACAGGCTAAACTTTATGATCTCACACCTTAATAAGTGAGCAAGATAGGAAGTTTTGCCAGTAGTGAGGAAAGAAGAAACCATGAAGGTGATTGGGAGATTGCCATAGTCAAGCCTCACCTACTTTCTGATTTTACTTGGGGCTGGGTGATGCCATTCATTTCATCTTTTCCTTGAGGTTGCTGGTCTCTGGTTAGCCTTAACCTAAGAAATGGATTCCTTGCATAGTAGCTCCTGAGTTCCTGGGAGTTTAGGGATAATTGCTTGAACTGGGAGGTGGAAGTTTTGGGTTAAAGGAAGGGCACAGCCAATGACTTTTTCTCTCTGTTTAACAGAATGTGTATGCCCCGGATGATGACCCAGAGATGAAGGTAGAGCGCTATAAACGCACATTTGATCAGAACGAGGAGCTGGGGCTCAATGACATGAAAACGGAGGGTTATGAGACTGGACTGGATCCACAGCGGTAGCAGTGGGCAGAAGGGCAGGTCAGATGGTGGAGCTGCCCAGAGCCTCATGGTTATTTATTACTATTGTAATAAGTCAGAGGGACAGGGACTAGAGAACAAGGGCTTTCTCTTGGATGGGAAGATCTGGTCTGAGTCCATGAAGCTGTACACACTTTCAAAACAGTTCATGATGCAAATGCACATCTGTTGTGTTACTGAACTTATTTTGGAGGTTTTGTATTGGTTTTTGAAAGAACTTGGAATTGAACACGGGCAAGTTACTACCATTTTTTTTTCCTGTTAAAGTCTTACTTTCCTTCCCTATTTCTCCTCCTTTCTATAAAGAAGGGGTTCTGAGGAGCTACTTATGAATAAGCTTGGAGAAATGGAGGAGTTGGGGCACAACCAGGAGTTGGCATTCTATAGATATTAATTCTAGCTTTCAAAAATGAGATGATCCATGTTTGGGGCGAGGCCAGAATCCTGTGATCAGGCAGAAAAAAAAAGATTGTTAATAAAATTACTACTTTCAAACAATTGTGGTCTTGGTTTTCACCCTATTCTTGTCATTTTCATTATGTTAAGTATGGCTTTGGCCGGGCAGGCAGGCTCAGTCAGAGTGGGTAATTACCTCAAATTCTGGAATATTTTAATTAATCTGCTCTAGATATAAACTAGCTACTCACCTAGGGTGAGGAATGATGCAATAGTAATAACACAGATTTATAAAGTATTTTAAACATTCATAGAGCCTTTATTTTTTGTGTAGTCTCAAATAATATGGTGGTAATGGAAATTAAAATGAGGAGAAAGCATGTTTCCAGTCCACAGGCGGATGAAGGCAAAACAAGTGACTATGCTAACCATGAAGCTGAATGAAGTTCCATTGTTATTTCATTGGAAGAAATAAGATCATAGGGTGGTTTATCTGTAATTATAAATGTAATAGATCTTACAAGGGTAGTGGGAAGGTTTTAAACCCCAAGGAAAGGAAGGTTAAGGGAATTTATAGCCTTCTTTTCTATCCCATCTCAAGTGCACAAATATATAGTTATCTTACCAGCAAAAATCTGTTACTTTCACTTTGCAATATTAAAACCTGATTTTACCCACAAAAAAATTAACGATATGTTACCCCAGCTGAGTCCTTGATGCTATTCATTCCTACCCTTAGTGACTCCTTGCAAAGTGACTACTCTAAATGTTTTCTCTCACAATTGCACCTTCATTTCCCATTTTTATAGATAATCTAGCTTTCTTACTTCACTCAAAAAAATAGTGGTTATCCAAAGGTAGGTCTCTCCCTGGCTCCTGCAGTCCTCAAAGCGCAACATCTTGGTCCACTCACCTCCATTCTAGTCTAGGATAGGTATCACTACTCGTTAAAAATAATCCCTGCTTTAGCCTTTGGTTCCATTCCTTCATGCCTCCTGTAGAACCTCCAGCTCAATTCACCAAGCATTTATTAAGCATCTCTTATGTGCAAGGCGCACTGTACTAAGTACTGGCTCCCATCACCCTTGCCCAATGCTCTTGACTCTTCCCTGCTAGCATGTCACAGACCCTCACAGATACGTGTTAGAAAAGACTTTGGAGAAGGACCAGGGTAACCATATTGTAGTTAGCAAGATTTGTCTATGACAATGATAAGCCTTTTCTTGGAGATATCAGTAAAGTAGGACCTGCTGCTTTAAAAAAAAATTTTTTTTGTTAAGTGTTATTGGCATGGGGCAGCTAGGTGGCATAGTGAATAGAGCACCGGCCCTGGAGTCAGGAGGACCTGAGTTCAAATGTGACCTCAGACACTTAACACACTCATTAGCTGTGTGACCTTGGGCAAGTCACTTAACCCCAATTGCCCTGCCTTTCCCCCTCCAAAAGGCAAAAAAACAACGAAAAATAAAATAAAAAAAGTAAATGTTATTGGCATGATGCTAATCTCTTTACAGAATAATTTAGCTTTTACTCTAGTATGTAGTCCTCTGGAAAATAGGGAAAGTGCTCCATATAAGAAAGCTACAATGCAGGAATGGATGGATATTGGGGAGGGGAGCTTAACTGGATATTTTTCCATGCCAAAGAAACCATAATAACCAGCAGTGTGGGCCTGAGAATACCATGACCCAGAAAGGAGGACCTTCCAGAGTCAAGGTAAAATCACTAGAACATACGTGTAGAGTTTCCCTTTTAACTTTAAAAATAGGGAGCAGGAAAAAAACCTGGAAAAATTTTAGCACCTGAAAGTGCTCTCCATTTATCTACTGCACACAAAATGTTGTTTGTGCAAATCAGCCCTTGGAAAATTTAGACACTGAAGCGATCTAAATATTAACATTTTACCCCAGAAGAGTAATTTTTTGGCCCTTAAGTCTTACATAATTATTGCTTCTACTGTACATCCTCTCGTTGGACTTTGGAACTCTATTGCTAGCCCTCTGCAATCCAGAACAAGTTTCTCCCCTCATCTTGTGAACCTCTATCATAGGACTTAAAACTCATAATCCAAGAGTTTTTTTCTTATACTAATTTATAAATTTTTAATTAATTGTGTCTGTTAACATACTAGAAGAGTCTTTCCTAAGAAACATTACACAACAAAAGCTCTGATTGAATAAAAGTAATAAGCATTAGGAGGTTGATAAACAAATCAACCTAGTTAAACTAGGTGGGAGCTTGCAATGATGCTTCATAGCTGCACCCTCTACAAGGAGGAATAAAAGAACACACGATGGTTTTAAAAACTTGGTTAATTCATCATACACAAATTAAATTGTAAAGAGTTTTTCTCCATTGGATACAAATGGAAAAAAACGTTTTCAGTATCAAGCCCACAACAATAATGTCCATAAATGAACAGTTATGCTAATATATAGAGCAGCCGATGGGATACATTGCCAGACTGCCATGTTTTATTTTTTTCCAAGGTTCCTTGCAGCTCTAAGTCTACGAGTCTATCATTCTTGAGACCAAATAGTCCTAGTTCTAGTTCTTTGTATGGCATGATCTTGAAGCCCTTTACCATTCTAGCTGGTTTTTATGTACTCTCGCCAGTTTATCTGTGTCCTTCATAAATTGTGTCTAAAACTTAATATAGCATTCCAAATGTATTTTGACCAGTTTGAATAGAGTAGGATGTTCACTTCCCTAGTCCTAAATGGTATGTTCTTAATGAACCCTAAACATTAACTTTTCAGTTGCCATATAACATTGATTCATATTGAATTAAAATCTCCACATTTTTTTCACTTAAACTTCTAATTCGGTTGAGTTGCAGTGCAGATTATCTGGCTGAATCCCATCATTTTACAGACAGGTCCTCCCAGACAAACAAAAAGCCTTCCTTTGACCCTTTTCATCCATTTAGCTACCCTCCTCTCTATACCCTTCTCACATTTTTTAAATAGGTGCCTGTATTTCATGCTTCTAAATTTTCACTATCTACTTTCTCTTCAACATTTTGTCAATTTGTCTTCTTGCACTATGATTCTACTGAATAGCTTCTACCTGAGGTTTTTTCCTCCTAAAGTTACAATGGGCTCCTAATCAATAAATTCCATGTAGTTTTTCCATGTCCATGGTTCAATCTCTGCAGATACCTTCCAGATTTACATATCTGGTTTTAGTCTCTCTGCAGAGTTTCAGTCCCTGATGAAGGCCAGTTAGACATTTCAAACTAGGTGTTCCAGAGACTTCTTAAATTTAACATGTCTAAAAGTGAACTCATCTTTTTCATTGCAAACTTTCTTGCAAACTTGGCTACTTCTGTCAAAGAAACTCCCATTCTTCCAGTATCTCAGGTTGAAATCTTGGCGTTATCCTGAACTCCTTTCTTTTATCTCACATAGCCAATCAATTACTGAATCTTGCCATTTCTATATTCACATCTTTTGCATCTGACCCCTTCTCTCCAGTCACACAGTCACCATCATAGTTCATGCCCTCATCACCCTGCTTCAAGTGTCTCCTCCCTCCAGTCCTTCCTACATGCTGCTACCAAAATAGTTTTCCTTAAATGTAGATCTGACCAGGCCTTCTTTATTCAGTTAACTCCAGTGTCTTCCTAGTGCCTCAGGGATAAAAAGATAAACTCCTCTGTTTAGCTTTTAAAGCCCTTCATTTCCTGACTCTAACATGTCTTTCCAGCCTAATTAGACATTTCTTCCCCTCTTGCATTTTGTGAAACAGCCCAACTGGCCTTCTCTCTGTTCCTTACATATGACACTCCAACTCTGTTTTGCGTGCCTTTGTCCTGGCCATCCCCCCTAGTCTCTTCCTTTAAGTGCTGTTCAGGCACCATCTTCCAATGAAGTCTTTCCTCATTCCTCTCACTGCTAGCGCCCTCCTTCTTAAAGTACCTTACATTCAACTATTTTGTATATATTTGTACTTAACTAACTTTATGCTGTATATGTTTTTATATGGAATTGTCTTTTCCATTAGAATGTAAGTTCATTGTAAGTAGGGACTGTTTCATTCTTTGTACTTGCATTCCCAGTGCCTAATGCATTAAGGGCTTAATAAATACTTTCTGATTGACTAATTCCTCTTTCTCCTTGACCTGTTTGCCACTTTTTATACTGTTGACCAATCACTTCTACTGTATGCTCTACTCTTGGTTTCAGAGCCTACATCTCTAAACTGTTCTTGTTCTTTTTCACTGGCTACTAATCTTGGGAGCTAGGTGGTGTAGTGTCTAGACTGTTGGAGCTGAGCTTAAATCCTACTCAAACACTTTGTCAACTGTGTAACCTGGACAAGTCACTTAATCTCTCTCAGCCTGCTTCCTTATGACAATGATGGAATGATGACAATAATGGAATGATGACAATAATAACACCCATCTCTCAGTTGTGTAAGGATAAAATAATATTTGTAAAAAGTTTTGTAGACCCTAAAGTGCTATATAAATGCTACTTCTCATGATGATGCCCTTTACCCCCTTATTATGAGTATTCAAGGATCTCTTCTTGGCTCTCTTCTCATCTTCACATTTTTTCCATTGGCAATCTCATTATGTGCCAGAGCTTCGACTATGTCATATCCTTATCCATGCAGTTGATTTTAAAAAATTAATTTTGAAAATTATAGACTTAAACACCAAGTAAAATGGGCATTTCTACACACATAATAGAATAGAAAAGAGGACTGTAAATGAAACTGGATCTCTATTATGTATAAATTAAATAATAAAATGAATATGTAACTTTTAAAGCTGCCTTGTCTGATTTTTTTTTCTGGTTTTCCTACTGTTCTGTGCATTTAAAAATTCTAGTGACTCTCTTTTCCTTTTTAATGGGTTACCTTGTCCCTGGCTCCTCCTTTGCCCTTGCCCAAATTGAAAAAATAAAAACAAAGCCCTTGTGACAGATTTGCATAGTCATTTTAAAACAAGTTCCCATATTAGTCATGTCAAAAAAAGTATGTTTTTTTTCTGCAATTTGAGTTCATTATCTCTGTCAGGAAATGCTTTATCACATCTGAATTGTGGTTGGTGGGGCAGCTAGGTGGTGCAGTGAATAGAGCACTAGAGCTGGAGTCAGGAGGACCTGAGTTCAGATGTGTCCTCAGACACTTGACACACTAGCTGTGTGACCTTGGGCAAATCATTTAACCCTGATTGCTTTGCCTTCGCCCCTCCAAAAGAAAAATTGTGGTTGGTCATTGCATTAAATAACATTCTTAAGTCTTTCAAAGTTGCTTTTCTTCATAATATTATGTACATTGTTCTCCATGGTTTGTTCACTTTACTCTGCATCAGTTCACAAAGTCTTCCCAGGTTTCTCTGAAAGCATTCCTTTTGTCATTTCTTATGGCACAATATTCCATTCTGTTTCTATATCATAATTTGTTCAGCCATTCCTCAATTGATGAACACCCCCTGGTTTTCACTTCTTTGACATTATCAAAAGAGTTGCTATAAATATTCTTGTACATAGAGGTCCTTTCCCTTTTTCTTTGAGCTCTTTGGAGTACAGGTCTAGTACTGGTATTGCTGGTTCAAAGGGTATGTGTAGTTTAGTGACTTTTGTGGGCATAGTTCCACATTGCCAGACGGGTTCTTGACCAATTCACAGTTCCACCAATGGGACATTTAGTGTGCTGGCTTTCCCATAGCCCTTCCAAAAACTGCCATTGCAATAATTTAATTATTAGTGATTTAGAGGAATTTTTTTCTTCTGGTTGTTGACAGCTTAGCTTTCTGTTCATATGCTTTTGAGTATTTGTGCATTGTGGAATAGCTCTTATTCATATAAATCTGAATCAATTCCTTCTTTTACAAAACATTTATACTCTAATGCTTCCCTGGTACTTCGGAGTCATCACGCCTAACTTTACTTTTGAAATTTGCTTCTTCGCTCATGATACAAACTTGAAGCATACTTTTTTCATTTTATTTATTTTTTTGGGCAACATTGTTTTGTATGACCACCTGTAAAATGGGTGGATGCCGCTTGTCTTCTCAACGGGTGGGGGAGGGACAGAATTTGGAACTCAAAAAAATGAATGTTTAAAAAAAAAGATTGAATAGAGGGGAAAAAATTGCTCCTTCTACTTTCACCATGGTTGTTTAAAGCATTACTATGGCTGAACAAATTATGATATAGAAACAGAATGGAATTTAAAGCATTACTAATCTCACACAGGTGTGCATAGTCTCAATCAGTGGTCCTGTCCCGCCGATTTAATTTCCTCTACATCTCTCCAGTCAGCTCCCTCACTTCTCTTTCCCACTGCCCCCACCTATCACTAGGACACCTATTCCTCCCCGTCCTACCGCCCCCTTAACCCCCGTGCGGATGATTTGCTGGGGCCGTTAGTAGAACCGCTCCGCTTTTCTAGGATAACGACGGGCACGAGCAGGGTCCCGCCCACAGCCGGGGCCAATCAGATGCTCCGCTTGGGTTCTCTCTCACAGCCCGGGAGTCCTAGCTCCACCTCCTAGGCTGTCTTGGAACGTTTCGCGTTACAGTAAATTTGTCCCCTGCGCCGTGCCGTAGCTCGGTTCCGGTTCCCTTCTGCTTCCTCCGCTGCCATGGCGGCTGCTCCACCACTCTCCAAGGCTGAGTATCTGAAGCGTTACTTGTCTGGGCCCGAGGCAGCCGTCGATGCGGGGTCCGAAGCTAGTCGTAAGCGCCGCAAGAAGCGGCCGAAACCTCCTGGTGCCGGAGGGAAAGGGTGAGCCAAGGGTGTGTGTGTGTGTGTGTGTGTGTGTGTGTGTGTGTGTGTGGCGTGTGTGGTGTATGTCTGTATGTGGGAGGTGTGTGTATATGTGGTATGGTGTCTGTCGTGTCTGTGGCGTGTGTGTTTCTGTCTGTGTGGTATGTGTCCGCGTGCGCTGAGCCGCGCAGACCCCGGCCCTGGTTCGCGCTGCTCCTTCCCGGGCAGTGGCCAGCCCAGACCGCCCTCCTTCGCCCCGAACCTAGGCTCAGGCAGCGTCTAGATGGTGTCTGCTCCCTCGCAGCCGCCAGCCCGGCTTGGGGACGCGGCTTTCCCGCCCTCCCCGGGGTGCCAGGCACTGTGCCGGGGAAGGCGGCATTAGCCTACAGTCGGGCAAGCAGCCACGCATAGACGAGTCCACTCGGGAGTATCCGCAGAGAAGGTGCTGGTAGCGGGAAAGCCTTCCTGCAGAAAGCTTTCTGGAATTTCGGCTGAGGTGGAAGGAAAGAGAAGACCAGAGAACATGCTAGGACCGTGCTGTTCAGGTGACAGGCAGGAGGCCAGGGTCACTGGATGGTGGAGTGTGTTTGGGGTAAGGCATAAGAAGACAGCAATGGGAAAAAGGGTTCAGGTGAGGAAGGACTTCGAAAGCCCTAGGAGTCTACATTTCATCCTGCAGTTGATAGGGAACCTCTGGAATTTATGGAGGGGCTGGGGGCTGGGGAACACATCCTGAAGACATGGTCAAACTCAGTGCCAAGTTGGGAGATACAGATGATGAGAAAGACAATCCCTGTTCTCAAGGAGTTTGCCTTGTGATGGTGGGAAGACCCTGCACAAAAAGAAGATGAAGGTGGGGGGGAAGTGGAGGGGGCAAATGTTTCCAGGCAAAACCAAGGAGCTTTAGGAAGAGCAGTTTGACAGCTCAACGGAGGATGGGCTTGAGTGGCAAGAGGCTTGTGGCAGTAGGCCTACCAGCAGGCTTTTGTGTCCAGGCATGAGGAGATGAGGGTCTGTACCAGGGTGGCAGCAGTGTCAGAAAGAAAGGGGTATATTGCAAGAGAGGTTATGAAGGTAAGAAAGGGCAGCTAGGTGGCACAATGAATAGAGTGCCCAGTGTAGGGTCATGAAGACATCTTCCAGAGTTCAGATCCAGCCTCAGACACTTACTAACCCTGTGACCCTGGGCAAGTTTGTTTGCTTAACCCTCTTTTCTTCAGTTTCCTCATCTCCAAAAGGAGCTGGGAGAAGGAAATGGCAAACCACTCTAATATCTTTGCCAAGAAAACCCCAAATAGTGTCACAGAATCAGACACGACTGAAAGGATAGAACAAGAAGAACAGTTATAAAGGTAGAAACAACAAGACTTGATAACAGATTGAATGTGGAGGTGGTGAGAGAGTGAGGAGTTGGTGCCTACACTTTGAGCCTGGGTGACTGAGAGGGTGCTGGTGCCCTTAGTAGAAATTGGAAAGTTAGACAAGCACTAGTTACCCTAGGCTATAGCATTTTTCCTGCCCTTCCTGCTGTGTCCCCTCCAACTGTGTCACCGAAGGCTGTGACTATTTCTTTTTCATTCCTTTCATCTGACCGTGTCTTTTTCCCATTAGCCTAGGCTCTGGCCTTATGTAGATGGCCCTCTTTCCCACCTTGTCACCTCCTTTCTCCAACCTCCCTATTCTTCATCTCTGTTTACTCTCCTCTGTGTCCTCTTCCTTCCTGACACCCATGTGTCCCATTCAAATCAACCCAGCTTCTGGGCCATGTCAGTCTCCTCTCTCTTGACTGTGTTCACCTTTCTTAGCCACCAAATTCAGTTCCCTGTCTCCTCCTTTGTACTTCCTCACTGACCTGAGCCCAGGATACATCCCTTTTCTTTCATTCCCTCTCAGAGCCTGAGAATTGAACTGGAAGTCTCCAACCTGAGGTTTGGAATGAAATGCTTCCGAGCAGAAGTTAAAGGGCTGGAGGTGTTTGGATGGGTGGGTGTGGAGAGAAGGGTACCAAGGGAGCCAGTGAAAAACAGGGCAGTGGGATTTGGCACAGAGGTAGGATTTCAGGCTGGGGAGCCCACACTTTTGGGCTTTGGAGTGGAGAGAACCCACTGGTTGTGGTTGGGGATTTCTGTTCCATCCTGTTCCCAGTCTGTTTCAAAGTAACAGTTAACTTTTCCTAAATTCTTCAGTCTTAGAGATGTTGGCTTTGTAGGGAAAGGGCAAACTAAATGGGGCTACTCTCTGTCTCCTCATGCATCTGATTTATTTCTAAGCAACTATTTGGTTCTTCTCATCTTGAAAATAGTTCTTTCTTATGACTACTCTTTTCTCCAGGATGAGGATTGTGGATGATGATGTGAGCTGGGCAAATATTTCCACTAAATTAGAAAAAGAAGAAGAGGAAGATGAGGGAGATTTGCCTGTGGTAAGTTTGAGAGTAATTAGGGCTTAGGAACTTGTGGTTGCCTTAAGCAGATTCCTTTCATTTAGTTGTAAGATCATAGAATTTAGAACTAGAAAGGACTTTGGAAATTATCTTATGTAACCTCATTTTATAGATGAGATAACATAGGTTCAGAGAAATTGATCGACTTCCCCAAGGTCAGGCATTAAGTGGAGCCCCACTCTCAGTGCTGTGTGTGAATGGGAAAAGATGGGAGCAGAGAAGGAATGGTGCTTTGCTTAAAATTGTAACAAAATAGTAATGAATAATTGTGATATGCTCATTCCATTGTTTATAAAACATTATCCTCCTTATAAGGAGGAAGCAATCACAGAGGAGTAACTTTCCAAGTATGTGTTTTTGCCCAGCCAAAACCATATTTAGTATTAGGCTGAGGCATGTTTATAATTCTCCACTGAAAAATGCAAGAAAACATACATAACTGAACTCTAAAGAAACTTTTGCTCTTATCTTACTACTTAATAGCTTGAAGTCTCTGCTCATTCATTCATTCATTCATTCGTTCATTCATCAAGCAAGCAAACAAGCAAGCAGACATTTATTAAAGCAGACATTATATATCAGGTACCAGGCTAGGTGCTGGGGATATAAAGACATAAAGGAGGGGTGGGTGTGGAGAGAAGAGTGCCAAGGGAACCTGCCTTTAAGGAGCATAAGTATTATGATTGTGGGGAGGGAGAGCATGTTTAAGGGTAACAAGCAACATGAACACAGATAAGTAGATACAAAATAGATATATAATAAATATAAATAATTTCCAGTGGGAATAGCCTTCAAAATTGGGAGGATCAGCATAAACCTCTTCCAGAAGGTGACACTTGAACTAAAACTTGAAGGAAGCTAGGGATTTGATCAGCTAGAAATGAGGAGAGAATATATTCCAGAGGGGAGGGACAGCTCATGCAAAGGCATGGGAATAGGAGATGTAATACCATGTATGGGGATAGTGAATAAGTCAGTTTGACTTGGACATAGGGTGAATGAGAAAATTATGTGACCAAACACAGCCAGAAGATAAAGGGCTTTCATTGCCAAACAGGGGAATTTGTATTTTATCTTAGAGGCAGTAAGGAGCCACTAGAATTTTTTGAACAGAGAGTTAAGATAGTTAGATCTTTTTAGGAATTTCATGTTGGTGGATCCACTGTTCCTTGCTCAGAACAGGTGTTTAGCAGATGTCTCTTGCATTGAATTGAAAGGTAGCTAAGTATGGGATTTGAATAATAGCTTGGAGCTTGGTATTTCATAGTATGTATCTTTGAGGTAGAAGGGACCAAGGAGGCTGCCTAGGTTAAGTTATACTTAAACCAAAGTGACCAACTGACTTCTTCCTTTTTAAAAAACTTTCATTTTTTTATGAATATTTTCCCCAGTTACATGTAAAACAATTCTTAATGTTCATTTTTAAAAATGAAAGATATATGCTGGACAGGGTTTGGTCTGCTTTCCTATACTTGAACCAGTGGTGATAGTCAAGAGAGCCTTCTGGGCCATCGTGCTGGGTAGAAAAGGAAAGACCAAAATATAGTCATCTTTTAGCTCAGAAATAGATGATGTGAAACTTGACAGGTTGTTAAAAAAAACTTGTGATGGAACAAATTGCCTTTTTTTTAGGTACTTCATTAGACAGTGGAGAGTTTGTAATTAAACCAGAACAATGACAAGTTGTTTATGGAACCAGAGGGAACAGTAAATCCTGAGGAGGGAAAGCTTTCTCACAAATATGTGTAGTAGGGGTAGAGATAGATGTTCTGTGCTTTAATCTTTCTAAGTTGCTCTTGGCTCTGTCAAGGGATCTTCTGGGTTGCTCAAGCCTATGCTATTTTTCTAGGTTGCTGAATTCATTGACGAACGCCCAGAAGAAGTGAAGCAAATGGAGACATTCCGGACCAGTAACAAGTGGAAGCTTTTAGGAGGTGAGTGCTAAGTCACAGGACACATCTGAGAGTATAGACTGTGTGAGAGGCAGCCTTATTCTTTTGGGTAGAGGAGAAATGGTAAACGGTTTATTTCTGTGTGCCATTTTAGGAAGCCCAGGTGCAGCAGCTTCTAGGGCTTCCTCAAGGAGATTGGGGAGAACAAAACTTAAGAAAACATAGCTGCTTCTAGCTTTCACTTGGTATCATAGATATCTTTTCTGAAGTCTTTAATGGGTGGACTGAAATGAATTTATTCACTATAAAAGGCTACACAATTTTTATAGTGTGTTAACTGTGGCATAACTGAGTAGATGGTAGAAAGAAGAGGAGTTGCTGAGCAGAGCCATAGAAACACCTTAGCTATCCTGTACCCCATCCATCCCACCTAGCTCATGCTGTGTCTTTGCAAGTTGAAAGATCTCAAACTCCTAACTCTGGTGGGGCTTTTCTTGACTGAAGAAAAGACATCATGTGAGCTGAATAGTTACTAACCTTTTTCTCCTATGAAGCTATAGATTTGTCATAGTCTTATTAGTCCAGTTTCCTGCCCCGCCCCCTCCCCTCCCCAAAGGACCCAGCTAAGGATTAATCTGGACCAATCTTCAAAATGAGCTCCTGACTCTTTGTATACACAGAGATTTTCTTATTGTCCTTGAGAAAATTTTCAGCTTACTTTTGCCATCCTGCATGCTAGTTCATTATCCTTGAGCAATACAATTATATTGATCCTTCAGATTTTCTGGGCAGTTTTGAGATAACTATTTCTGGGGAGATCTAGCTAGTGTTTTGGAGCCCAGGAATCTGTGTAGTGCTGACTTTATGATTTGTGTTTAGAACAAAAGCAAGACCTATCCCCACCTAGGAGGACTCGTCACAACTCCTCAGACTTCTCACCTCCCAGGAGGACCCGCCATGACTCCCCAGATTCATCACCTCCCAGGAGGACTCGTCATGACTCCCCAGATTCCTCACCTCCCAGGAGGATCCGCCATGACTCCTCAGACCCCTCACCTCCCAGGAGGACCCGCCATGACTCCTCGGACTCCTCACCTGCAAAGAGGGTCCGTTATGACTCCCCAGATTCCTCGCCTCCCAGGAGGACCCGTCATGACTCCCCAGATTCCTCGCCTCCCAGGAGGACCCGTCATGACTCCCCAGATTCCTCGCCTCCCAGGAGGACCCGTCATGACTCCCCAGACTCCTTGCCACCCAGGAGGACCCGTCATGACTCCCCAGACTCCTTGCCTCCCAGAAGGACCCGTCATGACTCCCCAGACTCCTCGCCTCCCAAGAGGACCCGTCATGACTCCCCAGACTCCTCGCCTCCCAGGAGGACCCGTCATGACTCCCCAGACTCCTCACCTCCCAGGAGGACCCGTCACAACTCCCCAGACTCTTTGCCACCCAGGAGGGTCCATCCTAACCACCCAGATTTAGCTCCTGAGGTTTGTCATTCAATGTCTAGTAAAGCCCCTGCCAAGTCTTCTCTTGGTCTGAAAGAGAAGAGCAGTAGACATGGGAGTGAATCTTCTCAACATAAAAATCAATCACCTTCCTCTTCTGGGCCAGGGAAGCAGCTGCGTTATTCCAGAGGTGAGTGCCTCTTATTCCAAACTTTCTCCTGGGTTTTTTGTTTGTTTGGTCAGTTGACAACATTTATTGAGCTAGTCCTTGGGCTAAGCACTTCAGAAACAAAAACACAGGCCTTGCGTTCAAGGAGCTCACATTTTAATGGGGAGACAAAGGGGAGGTGCTAGTAGTGGGTGGGCTGCTGGGAAGGACCTTTTATAGCAGGTGGTTTTTAAGCCGAGTCTTGAAGGAAGCCAGAAGTTGGAAATGAGGAGAGAGAGTATTCCATATGGGGGGAGATGAGTTGGTATGGAGTCAGGAGATGGAGGGTTGTGTTGGAAAGTAGCAAGAAGGTCTAGATTGTTGGGTAGTAGAACACATCAAGGAGAGTAAAGTACAGGAAGACTGGAAAGGTAAGAAGGGAGTATAACGTCAGTCAACAGCACACTTGAGGGCTGCTGCTGTGAGTAATTTTAAGGGTCTAATAGCAAAGTATAATGAACACTCTATTCAAAACTAAATCATTTTCAAGAAACCAAAGCATTCACAATTCATAACAACATAATGACTTATTACCAGGGTGACCGCATATCCTTAAAAAAAAATCATTTAGTATATAACATAATACTCAGTATGTAACATGGCACACAGCATATATCTTTACATTCAGTATATGACATACATTCTTTTGGGGTCAAAATCTTTGAGAAGTGAGCAGCCAGCTTCTCTTTACTCAGGTACTGTCCAAAATGCTGCTTGTACAATCGAGGTCCCAGGCCAGGGTCTTCCCTAGCACAACACATTCCCAGGGGTAGCAGAAAATACAACACTCCACCCCCAGGTCATGGTAAGTTACAATCTCCTTAATCAAAATAGAGTATCTAAATCCTAAAAGTCTTCTTGGGGGTGTTTCCTTTCCACACTGCCGTTGCAGGCTTCCACTCTCAGGTGCACACGTGCTCTAATGAGCCAAAGAATCCAGGTCCTAACACTGCTCCAGCCCTGGCTTCCAAGTCTTGAGAGGCGGCTGGGCAACAAAGCCAACAGGGTGGATCCCCAGGGGGACTACGACATTTAACCCCATCCCATCATAAACAATTCTACTGCATGGGTGCCAAATCATCCCAGGGACGGTGTGGCAGGAAAGCACTCTCCCTGCTCCTGCTTTGCTGCAAAGCCTCCATCTCAACTTGGGACTGAGTCCTGAGCTCCGGAGTTCCTCCCCCACCTAAAGGTCTGTGGGCTGACTGCTTCCAGGTTCTGCCTGGTTCACACGCTGGTTGCTCTCTGCTCCTGCTCCATGTCTCAGCTCACGGGGATGGGACTGCTCTTCTCCAAGCTCTCCCTGCTTCTGCCTGAGTCCAGGCGTAGCAGGCTTCAGAGGCTCCTGCCCCCAGCTTCTCTCTCTGGGAAAACAAAGCTTAACAGAACAACAAAAATATTTACACACATTACCAGCATAACCATCTCAATTCACTTTCATAACTAGAAGGCTCCCTGATAACAGCTGCTTAAAAGGGACCTAAGCCTACTTGATGTTGCTGCTGCAAATTCTCTCAGTGCTCAATGCTCATTTTCTTTTCTCTTTTTTGTGCTAATTTTTTTCTTCATCTTCATTTTCTCTCTTCGTGCTCATTTTTTCTTCTTCATTTTTCTTTTTTATGCTCGTTTTTCTTCTTCGTTTTTCTTCTCCACACTTGCCAATGCAATGTTCTCTATGTATACAGTTTAACTCAGCACCTGATTGGCTACCACTGTGAATTACCAGGGTTCAAAGGAAATTAATCCTTTACATGTTTACAATTTAGCATAAACCTGGGAAACTGACCTCCAAAAGGAAAGGAACACAAATCCCACCTTGCTTGCACTTACAGGGGGTCAGATTGGGAAAGGCTTTACAAGCCACATAGAGTGTTTGATACTTGATTCTGGAAATAACAGGGTACTGCTGTGGTTTGTTGAGTGGATGTGAGTGTGTGTGACATGGTCAGATCTGTGTTTTAGGAAGATGACTCTGGTAACTGAGTGGAAGTTTTGACTGGAATGGAGAAAGACTTGAGGCGGTGAGACTAACCAGAAGGCTGCTGCAGTACTTAAGGTGGGAGGTGATGAGGATCTATGCCAGGGTGGTGCCAGTGTCAGAGGAGAGAAGGGGACATATGTATGCAATGTCATGGAGATAGAAATGACAAGACTTAACAGATTGGAAACATGGGGTTAGTGTGAGTGAGTAGTAAAAGTTGACACTGAGGTTACCCATTTGATTACCTGGGTACCAAATGGGAGGATGGTGGTGGCCTGGACAATAATAGGGACGTTGGCAAGTGGTATGTGTTAGGGGGGTGGTAGAGATAATGAGTTCTGTTTTGGACACATTGAGTTTGAAATGTCTGTGGGACACCCAGTTTGAGATATCCAGTAGACAGTTGATGATGTGGGACTGGAGGTCAGGAGACCTTCAGGAAAGGTGTTAATCTCCTAGAAAGATGAGTATTTCAGGATTCAGATCATTCCCTCTCTCCCTCAAGTGTGACTCTCCTACATCACTTAACTACCTACTTAAAAAAGATCTAGCCCAGGGGAGAAAGCTCTTGGAGGGGTAGTACCTGGTTTAATATTAGATTAGAACCTCTTTGATGACAAGGACTTTATTTGTTGCCTTAAGAGTTCATAATCTTTAGTAGTGAGATTTGAATACCTTGGAGCTAAAGAATATTAGTTCCCAGAATCAAAACCCTGGGAAATTTTTTGTTCAGTCAATCTTCTTCAGAGTGGCATTTGTGGCAAAGGAGTGAGATTTAATCCTGTGCAGTGAAACTGCTAGCTCTTTCCCTGGTGCCTATGTGCAGGTTTCAACCTCTGATTTAAAAGTGTTTTGGACTTTTTCGGTTACTTAATCCTGAGAACCTCAAAGCCATTTTCTAGGAATCCATAACATTCATAATACCCTAGGGAAACAGGTTAGAGTTCTCTTCATTCTACTGATGGGAAAAATTCTGACCTGACACGGAGACCTTGGCATCTAACACAGTTGTCATAGATTTAAAAACATACATCACAGTCATGACTCCCATTTTCCAGTTGTCTTGGGAACACTCATCTCTTTTTTCCCCTCATGTTTTGTGTGGATTGGGCATTCACATCAGTTACAGTTCCTCTATAGAAAATGGAATTTCATTGAGTCAAACATTCCTAGAGATGAGTTTTAACTGATCTGAAAGCACAATCCAGACAAAGAAAAATTTATTTCTGAATTATTCTGAAGTGATAAAAGTGTATTTTCCTTAATTTCTAGATGCTTCTCCTGGCCATAGGAAATATCAGACAAACCCTTCAACCAAGAAATACCAGAGGCATGATATAGGTTCTTCTCTTCCTGGGAAGAGCAACAGGCAGGCCTCTAATTCAGACCTGTCTCCTCCACGGAACAAGCAGAAATGCGACTCTGATTCAGACCTCTCCCCACCAAGAAGGAAGCAGAAAACCAGGTCTTCTGATTCAGATCTCTCTCCACCTCGAAGGAGTCAGCCTCCTGGAGCAAAGGTGGGTGTTCCTGGAGTTTAGTCGCCCCTCTTCTCTGTGCAGAGTGCCTCATCTAGGCCACTTAGATGTCAACTAAAAGAATGTAGCATATAGAGAAAGCTCTGGAAGGGGTAGTAACTAAGACCAGATTGTTAACTCCTTGAGGACAAGACCCTTTTATTTATCCCTGTGCCTTCGTCAGTGCCCAGCACTACGTATTTCACATTGTAGATGTGTTCAATAAATGTTTGTTTACTTACTATCTTAATGAATGAAGAATTCTTAGACAGGAAGGTTCTTTAGAGGTCATTCTAGTAAGTCTTACCTAATGGCCAGGTTTCATCGTAACCTAGCCCAGAAAGGTGAGCTTGTGTATATCCAATTTTCCCAAGTATTTTCTGCATTTATACCTTCTTAGATCTGTCATCCTAATTTTAGGGAGCCCAAAAAAGCTACTTTTTTTCTCCTCATGATCAGACTATTGTAATTAGTTGCTGACTTATAGAATTTAGTTTCTAGAGCCTGAAGACCGGTGCCTAACATATGAAGGAACTTTGAAAGATCTAGCTTCTGTTAATTCCAGGAGCTCAGGGGCTCCTTAGCTCAGACAGAGTCTTGGTGTGCTAAAGAGCCACACAGAGCCTGAGTATTTATGATAAAGTAGGATTAGAGTAAAGGAGTTTTGTTCCAAAGAATTCAGTGGCATTCAACAAGCATTTATTAAATGCCTACTATGTGCCAAGCATATATGTGCCTACTTATTTCCCAGGTGCTGGGGTAAGAAAGACAAAAATGGAAATTGTTCCTACTTTCAAGGTACTGGGGAGGAACAACATGTATACAGTTCAATGCCCTTCTACTTAGGGACATTAGAATCCCTGTAGATGCTCCCTCAGGCTCCCTACACACTCCTGTTTCCTCAACTTCCTTAGTTCATGACTTATTTCATCACTCCACCTGAGGCAGTACCTGCAAGTGTTCCACTTCTCTAATTAGAAATAATGGCAGTCTCCTATCTGCCCATAACCTTCTATCATTTCCCCTTTTCACATGCTGCCCCCCTTCTATACCTATTCTTCACTTTTATTGAGACTCTCATTCCTTTCACACCTCAGTACTGTCTTAGACCATTGCTTTGTTCTGACTTCATTTTCTTACCTCTCCAGTCTCAACCCGTCCTTTCAACCAAGTCCTTTCAGCTCTAACTTGTCTTCTGCCCCTGAATCTCTTGCCCCCTTGTCCTTTGGGTACTCTTCTCTTGCTAGACCTCAGTGCTGGGTTACTATCACCATCCACTTTCTCTGCTCCTCCTTGTGAGCTGTTTCATGAAGCTGGTGGAAGTCTTACATTCACAATGACTCAGTCCCTACAAAAACTATTCCAAACCTTCTATTCCCTTCTTTTTTTTCCTCATCTTTTATTTATTTTTAGTTTTTAGTTTTCAACATTCATTTCCACAAAATTTTGTGTTAGAAATTTTCTCCCCGTCTCTCCCCTACTTCCCACCCCCAGATGGCAAGCATACTGAATACCCCTTCCCCCAATCTTCCCTCTCTTATATCCCCCCATACCTTTTCCCTTAGTACATTGGAGGGTAGGATGTATTTCTATACCCCATTGCCTGTATATCTTATTTCCCAGTTGCATATAAAAACAATTTTTTAACATTTGTTTTTAAAACTTTGAGTTCGAGATTCTCTCCCTTCTTCCCTCCTCACCCATGCCCACTGGGAAGCTTCTATTCCCATCTTTAGCTTGCTAGACCTCATTCTTTTCTCCATTTAGGACCTTGCCTTTTACTTTATGGAAAAAATTGAGACTGTTTTTTCATCTCAAAACTCTTTAACATCATCTGCCATTTTTGTCCAATCTCTGACAAAGAGCTAGACCTTCTCCTGGCCAGAGCAAGTGCACACATGCGTTCGTTTCCTTCTCCCATCTTCTCTTACGGATGGCACCTTCAGTCATCTCCTTTCTCTCTTGAATCTTCAACTTTCTTCATCAGCTGCTTTCTTCCCTACTGCCTTCAAAATTGCCCATTTGCCTCCATCCTTTAACCTTCACTAGACCCAGCCATCCCCTCAAGCTCTCATCTTATGTCTTTCCTCCCTTTCTCAGCCAAACTCTTTGTAAAAGCTATCCATCCCCAGTTGTCTGCATGTCTCCTCTCACTCACTCCTCAGCCCTTTTCAGTCTGACTTCTGACCCAGTCATTCAACTGAAACTGCTCTTAAATCACTGATGATTTCTTAATGACCATATCTGATAGTTTTTTCTCAATCCTCATCCTTCATGATCTTTCTGCTGTGTTTGATTCTGTTGACCACTTTTTCCTCCTGTATATTCTCTTCTTCTGATTTTTCATGACACTGCTGCTGCTGTCTCCTAGTTTGTCTCCTATCAGCCCATTCCTTTTTAGTATCTTTTGCTTTCTTGTTATCTGTATCACTCCCCCTGTCTTTGAGTGTTCCTCAAGGTTCTTTTCTTTGTTAGGTCTCTTTTCCCTCTGTATTCCCTTGGTAACTTCATCAGCTCCCATGGGTTTAACTGTCATCTCTATGAAGCTGATTCCGAGATATATTTATCCAATCCCAATCTCTTCCTTGAATTTCAATCCCATATAACCAAACACTAACTGGATATTTCAAATTCTGTATCCTGGAGACATCTTACATTCAACATGTCTAAGATAAAATTTGTCAACTTTCCCTCTACACTCTTACCTCTTCCAAGTTTTCCCATTCTGCCAGTGACACCACCATCCTTCTAGTCTCTAAAGTTACTCAGTAACTCAGCTTCTCACTTTGCTTCCCTCACATATCCAGTTAGTGGCTAAGTCTTGTTGTTTCATCCTTCACATATGTTGCATCTACCTTCTTTTCTTTACTCACACAACTTCCATCTTAGTTTAGGGTCTCATCACCTCTCACCTAGATTACCACAATAGCCAACTGACCTCCCTACCCCAGGTCTCTCCCCACTTTACTCCTAGTGTTGCCAAAGTAATGTTTCTTATGTAAAGATCTGACCACTCAACTGCCCTAGTTATGAGTCAGCTAGATGGGGCAGTGAATCGAGGGCTGGCTTCTGGAGTCACAAAGACTTGAATTCAAATTTAGCTTCAGACATTTACTAATTGTGTGATTCTGGGCAAGTCATTTAACTCTGCCTTAGTTTCCTCAACTGTAAAATGGAGATAATGTCAGATTCAAATGAAATAATATTTATAAAGTGCTTAGCACAATATCTGGCACAGGTTAAGTGCTTAATAAATGCTTGATTCCTTGATCAACTCCAGTGGCTTCCTCTTGCCTCTAAGATAAAATATAAAATTCTCTTTTTTTGTTGGTCTTTTTGGAGGTGGGGAAGGCAGGGCAATTGGGGTTAAGTAACTTGTCCAAGGTCACACAGCTAGTAAGTGTGTCAGGTGTCTTAAGACTGGATTTGAACTGGGGTCCTCCTGATTCCAGGGCCGGTGCTCTATTCACTGCACCATCTAACTGCCCCTAAAATTCTGTCTTGAAACCCTTCACAATGTGATCCCAGCCTATCTTTCTAACCTCATTGTACAGTGCTCCTCCTTCTACACTCTGTGTTCCAGACAAACTGTTCTTTTCTTTGTTGCTCACCAGTGAGATTTCAGCTCCCTACTCCATGCCTTTGCACTGTCTGTCCTGAATGCCTGGACTGCCCTCCTTCCTTGCCCCTGCCTCTGCATATCCCTCTCTTCCTTTAAGATGCAACTGAAGCACCATCTTTTGTGTGAAATCTGTGATGATTCCCCCAACTGCTAGTGTCCTCCTTCCCAAACTATCTTGCTTTCAGCTACTTTTATATAGTTGTATTTATTAATTTTTTTGGGGGGTGGTGGAGGGGGAAAGGCAAGGCAGTTGGGGTTAAGTGACTTGCCCAAGGTCACATAGCTATAAGTGTGTCAAGTGTCTAAGGCCGGATTTGAACTCAGGTCCTCCTGATTCCAGGGCCAGTGCTCTATTCACATAGCCACCTAGCTGCCTCATGTATTTATTAATTTCATATTTAAGCTGTGTTTATATGTACTTGTCACTTCTAGTAGAATGTAAATTCATTGCAAGTAGGGGTGGTTTCATTCTTTGCAATCATAACCCCGGCTCCTAGCACAGTAGCTAGCATGTAATAGGGGCATAATAAATGCTTGTTCCTGGGTCAGCTAGGTGACACAGTGAAGAGAGCACTGTCCTCGGAGTCAGGAGGACCTGAGTTCAAATCCAGTCTCAGACATTTAACCCTTGCCAGCTGTGTGACCTTGGGCAAGTCACTTAACCCCAATTGCCCTGCCTTCCCCCCCTCCAAAAAAGCCAAAAAAAAAAATGCTTGTTCCTTTATTGATGAGTAAATGCAAAGTATATATAAAGTAATTTTGGGGTGGGGAGAGTTGGGTGAGTGCTAATTAGAATTTATTAAACTTCATTTAAAAAGAGTAAAATCTGGCAGATTTTAACATGACCCACGGGTGTATGGTATTTCTTTCTGGAGAATTTTATTGTCTTTTAGGAGCAGATCTGGCACTGTACTTTGTTTTGATAAATTTTTAGGGTTGTTTTTTTCAACAAATTATTTAACAAATACATAGTAGAATGAAAAAGAGGATTGTCCACAAGACTGAAGGTCTCTATTATGTACAGCTTGCTTTTCTTTTTAATTATAAAAGATCGACTTGGAGCTTTTGGAGCTCTCCTCTGGCACTGTAGTTTAAATGGCTACATAGATGAAGGAACCCAAACCACCTATTTGGATGAATGAAGTAAAGCATTTCTTTTGGATCGAATCACTGAAATTTCATCTCTGTTCCATGTTAATTCTCGAAGCAGTCAGTATTGTACACATTTAGTATGCTAGTGAAGGGTATTAGCAGTAACCTTACATTTGATTTTTGAGTCAGTTTACCGTCTTGAAACAAAGGCTGATAAAAGTTTTTAAATGACCGCATCATTTGTGATTGTATTGTCTACAGTTCACAGAACCATGAATATTGGGGTTTTTTGTTGTAAGTGGAGTATTGTAGCGTAAATTCTTTTAGTTCATGGTACAGATTTTTGACCAGCTTCATAAAAGTGAACTTAAGTACCTTTTCCAGATAATAAGTTTAGTCCATGGTAAATAAGAACTACTATTGTTTAGTGTTGCCATTAGTAAACTAGTAGCTTAGTTTAAGATTCTCTCTCTTGATAAAACTGGCAAAATCATTACTTCTCCATAAAAGCTTTCCATTTTGGGTTTTGTTTTCATCCTCTTTTCTTACTTTCTTTATCCTGTGATCATATTGAGGGTATAAAATGAAAGTTAGCATATTCATTTCCCAGAGCATTTCTTCCCTAGTCATTGTGGATGATCTAGTTAAATTACAAATATTAGTGTTTGAGTCCCTCTGGTATGTACCTGTTGGGGAGGTATGCTTCTCATTCATTTGTGGTACCCCCTTTCAATTGCACAGGCCACGCAGATGTTTTCTGGGGCCAAAACTGGGTTGGTGTCTGATGTAAGGAGAGAGCAGCAAGAGCTCAGGAGGCAGGACCAAGAAACCAAACATTTGGAAGGTAAAGACTTGGAGACCATTAGGCTAATCCAAGCTCATGGAGCTTCTTAGTCATCTTTTGGTCTGTTAACTGATGTAGGATTTAAGCTCTGGCTTTTATTATATTATTTGAACCATTCATTGGGTCCAAGTGATTCTTTTCCTTCTTTTCCATGATATAATTTCCTAGGTCTGTAGCTGACAAAGATCTCTGGCTTGGGTGGTAGTCTGTGGTCCAACTGTTAAGTTATTTTCTCTCTAGCTTCAGGGCCCTGAGCTTTTACTTTTCCCTTTTAAACTTAGGACACTTTTCCTCTCTTCACAATTCTGCAGGAAATTTTGATTCTGATACTTGTTTAGATTGAAAAGGAAAAAACAAAACCCTGAAATTGTCCTTTGCATCTTTTTTAGCTGAATTCCAAAATGCTGAAACCATTTTTCGAGATAAATCTGGACGCAAGAGGGACCTGAAGCTGGAACGATTAGAGCAACGGCGAAAAGAGGAGGAGGAGTCAGAGAAAAATGAGCAGTATGCTCAATGGGGAAAAGGGTAAGAGAAACACTGAAAGTATTTAAGCTTTGAGTTACGCTGTAGAGATTGGATAGAGCCAATTTTACTACTCTACTGACAGGTGCGTTAGCAGCAGCTACATCTCCTATCTTCAAGGATGTTGGGAACAAGGCAGCATTTTGAATTTCATTGGTTGTTAGAGGACATGCTCCAAGTAGAGTAGGGTCTTTCCATCCTCATTTGGGATCGGGAATGGTAGACAGTCTATGAAAGATTCTTGCTTTTCTTTATTTAGCCTTGCCCAGAGTCGGCAGCAGCAACAGAACGTGGAGGATGCAATAAAGGAGATGCAGAAGCCACTGGCCCGCTACATCAATGATGAGGACCTGGATCAAATGCTCAGAGAGCAGGAGAGAGAGGGTGACCCTATGGCTAACTTCATTAAGAAGAAAAAGGCCAAGGAGAGCAAAGACAAGAAAGGTGAGGTTTCCTAAGGCATGGAGGGAGAGAACAGAGAACAGAGTATGTGATAAGACTCATTTCAGAGTGGTGAGAGCCAAGACTGTCAGTGGTATGTCCTCATTTTTAAAGGTCAGCTATAAACCTAACTTTTCACTGGTTACTGGTGATGGTTTTGCATACATAGAGGTGACATGACGTAAAGCTATCTCCTTTGATATGTTTGGTCTCCAACCCAGGAGGTCTCATCAAATGGGTTCCATTAGACACAGATTGCTGCCCAGAAATGTTTTCTTTATAGGAAAGGCTGCATGGTATCATGAAAGGGGCCCTGGGATTTTGGAGCCAGACCTGAGTTTGAATTCTAGCCCTACAACTCAGTAGCCATGTAACCCTGGGCATGTCCTTGTTGAGCTTCAATATTATGAAACTTGCCCCACCTACCTATCTCACAGAGCTGAGGAAAATGACTTTTTTTTTTTGCTTTTTGGAGGGGGTAAGATAGGGCAATTGGGGTTAAGTGACTTGCCCAGGGTCACATGGCTAGTAAGTGTTAAGTGTCTGAGGCCGGATTTGAACTCAGGTTCTTTTGACTCCAGGGCTGATGCTTTGTTCGCTGCATCACCTAGCTGCCCCAGAAGATGACTTGTTAAACCTTAAAAGTATTTTATAAAAGAGATACTGTTTTTCTTCACTATTGGTAACAGCTCTGGGGGTTGGAATAAAATTGTGACTGAATCTTCTCGTTTTTTCTTTAGAAAAGCCTCGTTACAATGGCCCTGCACCTCCTCTCAACAGATTCAATATCTGGCCTGGGTATCGCTGGGATGGTGTGGACAGGTAAACCTATGTGTTGATTATTCAACATCCACTAGGTTGTTTGTGTTTTTCCTGCTACTCAGTTCAAGTTGACCTTAGCTTAACTGGCTTTCTCTTTTTTTGAGAAACTCTGTAGCATAGTGAATAGAGTTAGCCTTGAAGCCTAAAAAACTTGGGTTAGATACATACTAGACATGTGATCCTGAGCAAGTCACTTAAATGAACCTTTCAGGGCTTTAGGCAACTCTCAAGACTATAAGTTGCAGAGAAGATGCCACCTTGCATTGGTAGAGAAAGTTTCCTCATCTGGAAATTTTCTACATTGGTGAAATCACAGGTCCTGTCCCAGTTTGTCAGCTTTTAATACACCCTGTCTCATACTCTGTTCTAGCTACACATTTATATCCCAAGTGCTTAGCACATAGTTGTTTTTTTTTTCACATTAAACATTAGTCAAGTTGTAAAGAGGGATTATAACCAATGCAGTGAACAATGAGAAAGAAGAAGTAAAACAAAACAAAAAAGAGAGAGAGCAAGTGGTTTGCTTCAGTCTGCATTTAAACTATAGTTCTTTCTCTGGATGTGGACATCTCTTTCCATCATGAGTCTTTTGGAGTTGTCTTATAACCTAGCATTGCTTAGAGGAGCCCAGTCTATCAAAGTTAGTCATCACACATACGATGTGTCTGTAATTGTGTACAAAGCTCTCCTGGTTCTGCTCTCCTCACTAAGCCTCAGTTTATATGAGTCTCTCCAGGTAATTATGAAGTCCGTCTGCTTATTTCTTATAGAACAATAGTATTCCATTACATTCATATACCACAACTTGTTTAGCCATCCCACAGTTGATGAGCATCCCCTTGATTTCCAAATCTTTGCCATTAGCATATAGTTCTTAAAAAAAATCTGTCTCTTTCTCTATCCTGCCTCCTTTCCTTCCTTTTTCTTTCCTTTCCCTCCTTCTTTCCTTGCTTCTTTCCTTCCTTCCTTCCTTCCTTCCTTCCTTCCTTCCTTCCTTCCTTCCTTCCTTCTTTCCTTTGTTCTTTCCTTCCTTCCTCCCTTCCAACAATACCTGCTTTCTACCTCCAGCTTTCAAAATTGTCATCCCCTACTCTTGGAATACATCCTTTTTTCTTCTTCTATAAACACTCTTGTTTTGTGGTGAAACGTGAAGAGAACTACAAATTTCTTGCCTTCTCTATCTGATGGTTATCTGTAATGCTTTCTGGCCACTTTTCCTGCCACTAGCCAAAGATTTGGGAAGAGCCTCTTTTTTAGTCATGGCTGCCTTAGTTTTTGTAGCGGGTGACATTTTGCTTAACCACCACTTTAAAGGTTAAGCAGTGACTTTACTACAGGTATGAGAGGAGTAATTTTAGAGCACAAAACACACAGAGACAGACAAATGACAGATATACAGCACAGTCTCAGATTTTGTTCTCCCCCTGCCTTTAGTCAGCCTTAGCTCTTCCTGCTCCTAGGACAATGACAGGTACTTCTCTTTGACCCACTAAGGAAGAAAGACCCTTTCTGGGTGATTCAGTGGGCGCATTCCTTAAGTTGTTTTGGCCCCCTCACAACCTGAACTAGTTGTTCTTTCACCTTTAACTTTCAAGCTCAGAAATCTCCCTGAATTAGCTCTCCATTAGTGGCCAGTTCATCTTAACTTTCCTAGTAGATTCCCTTCTGTTCCTGGTTCTCATTTGTTCCTAGATCTCTCATACTTACTTTTCTCTGGTTATTCATGCTGCTTCTTATCTGTCATTTATTCTGTTTCCTGTCAATTTCAGATCCATCACAATTAGACATTACAAAGATCCTTTGTTATCCCTAGGTTATACATGTGATATAGGAAAAGAGGGTGCACTGAATATACTGATGATTGGAATGGAGAGATGGAGTCATTACGAGCTCACCCACCTATAGCTTTCTTTTATCAGCTTTACTTCATTTTGCTCACTTCAACTTTTCTACATCACATGTCTTTATAGGTTTCTGTACAGCAGTTGAATCATGTATATTTTTACATACATGCTTATGTGTTGCATGTGTCTGTACTGTATTTTCCCTTTAAATTATAAAGTCCTTTAAGGGGTAAGGATCTATCTTTTCCTTTCTGTGGGTTTCCTCCAGGATGACCTGTACAAGTTTCTGCACCTAATATATACTGTTGATTACTGTGGTATCTCTTCTACTTTCAGGTCCAATGGCTTTGAGGAGAAACGTTTTGCCCGACTTGCCGGCAAGAAAGCTGTTGATGAACTTGCCTATAAATGGAGCGTTGAGGATATGTAGCTCTTGTAACTAAATAATGGCTGTAGGTTCTGATGGTGGGCAAAGGACAGATAAGACAGCCAGGCAGGGCCTGGAATAACAGTTTATACTGACCAGCCATTCATGGTTGTCACCAGTGACCCTGGGAGGGAGGTTAGGCTTTGATATCTGGTTGGGGAGGGCACCATGACCCAGGGAAATGTCCATATTCTTCAACCATTCACTCAACTGCTTCTGCTGTCTTTTAAGTGACACATGCACCACTGAGAGTCATGCAAGTGCCCCAGAGTTCATTCTTGATTGGGCTTTTTTTTTCTAACAAATATACATCTATTTTTGTAACCATTTTCTTTCTGTGTTCTGTTTTCTTAAGGATTCTAAAACAATTGGTTCTCCCTTCTAGTGGGCCGTGTGTTTGTGTTTCATGTATCTAGAAAATAGGTGTCACGGGCTTTCTCAGGGTTAAGTGAGGGTTAGAAGTGGATCAAGAAGAAGAGGTCAGCTTCGATGGTTTTTGGTTTTGGTGCACTGCTCACTTCTCATACTCCTGGAGAATGACCATCTGGCCATTGCTCAGCCATTTGAATCAGTTCCTGCATTTGTGAGAAAAAGGGACTCTTATTCTTCACTTGAAACATGTTAGATGGAATCACTGCCAAACTAGGGCTCATCCTCCCCATCCTCTTCTTAACTCTGGCCAAGAATTGTCAAAGAGAAGCCTAGGCTCAGAGCTCATAGGTAAGAGGCAGGGGAGAATGGTTGATTCTTGCTTGGAGAACATTTGGGAAAAGGGTCTGAATTATTCAGAGCATAATGTTTCTGAAACCTTAGAATTTTTTTTCTCTAGGGTGTTTATGAAAATACACAGAAAACACTTTTGAGAAATGTTTGGTCATTTTGTAAGCTGTTCTGTGTGCCAGTCCCTTTTCTTGAGTAGCAGGTGGCAGTAGGTCTAGTCACTGCCATATTCCCCCCTTTCCTCCTAACAGCTGGGTTTTGTTTGATCAGAAATCTCTGGTTTCAGGTTTACTTTTTTCTTCAGGACCTTCCACCAATTACCTTGCCAGGAAATACTTAATGATTGCTTCACTGGCATATGTCAAAACATACCACTAATTGGCATGAAAAGGGGAGATATCATTTGTTTTTGTAGGGACTGGCCTGGAGGGGAAATAGATACACTGCTCTGTTACTGTTGATTTATGTCCTTGGTCCATATTATTTTAAATTTTTCTATTTCTCTGCCCATAAGTGTTTAGGGACACCAAAGACTTGGGGGAATACTTCTAGGTTTGACTTGCTCATAACTGGCTGTGTGATTTTATTACTTGGAACGGGAATGCACTGTTATTTTACCTTACAGGACCAGGGGAGGCATGATCTGAGATCTTTCTAAATGGTAGGAATGAATATTGTCCAGTGATGTTCTTTTCCTTCCTCTACCCCCAACTTAAATAGTTCCTAGTAGATACTCATAACGTTATATAATGACCTAGACTTTGGTGGTAGGACCCCTGAGACAACTTAGATCCAAGGAGAGATGAAGAACATTCCATTCTGGTGTTGTAAAAGATCTTCATGGGAAGGGCAGATCATTTTATCAGCCAGATCAAGAGTCACAGTAGCTACAGAAACCTTTTCTATTAAAGGAAAAAATTTTAATCAGTTTTAGAACCTCTTTCCATATTCTGTCTCAGTAACTCTTTGATAAAACTACTTAAGACCAATTAAACAGTAGGAAGGAACATGCTCTAGATAGAATGTAATTGGTGACTTATTGTGTCCTTGGTCAATGCCACTCCAGGTAAACTGGTTTGGGGCTTATTCCTTTTTCCCAGTAGAAGGTTGTATTCAAAGCTCTCAGGTGGTGAAAATCCTTATTTTCTGAGTACAAAACTGACAGAAGACCACCTGTTGAGCCATAGATAGTTTGCTCAGGTGAGTTGAGTTGTGATCTCTGTGTTTGTTGTTTCTGTGTCCTGGTTTTGGATCAGATGAGTGTGTGATGGACAGCTGGGCAACTGAAGTGGCCTGCAAGAATAGTCCAAAAAAACCATAAGTCTGGCTTTGGGAGTTGACCACGTCTCTCCTGGGAATACTGGCTTTCTCCATGATATACCAACCCCTTTAGTGCATATAGAATTGACTTCTTAAGCCCTTGCTTTTTACCTGTATGCCTCCCCGTACACAGTGGAGAAGTTATGGTTTCCCTCGATCCTGATGCTGCTGCTTTTGGATTTGAATAACTTCACCTTTTTGGCAATTGTAGGCATGAAAGTGCTTTTGGTGGTGGTTTGGCTTTCAAATGGCAGCTAGGAATCCAAGTTATTGGGAAGAGAAAAAAGAAGATATTCAGCTGGAGTAGTTGGAGTGGGAGAGGGTGAAATCTTACTTCTCCAGCAGCCAGCAAGGACCATCACCTACTCAGAGGTTGTGAGAAATTATTCTACTGCAAGGGAAGGAGAATAGTGGTGAAAATATGCTATCTAACCCGTTTTTCCCCTTTTGCCATCTCCCCATCATCAGTAGGGCCTATCATCTGGGATTTTTCCCCCCAACAGAAAAGAAAAAATTAAGCGTAGAAAGGCTAAGTAATGTCCCCAAGATAATGTAGCAAATCAAGGGTAGAGATTAGTCTCCTGTATCCCAGACCAGGTATCAGAGTGTGAATTGAGGAAGGAATCCAAGGAGCCAATACTTTCTCTCTTGCCTGCCTACTTACGACAGGCTTAAGGTAGGTCCCATCATGGACATCTCCATGGCGGATCCGAGGTTGGGCTCCCCAGTTCTGGAAGAATTGCTTGTTGGTGGTAACATCTTGAAACTTTGCATCAGGAACTCTGAATATGCTGGTGGGCTGTTTGCCTGTGGCTACTTTTATTGTTTTGAAGGGTGGTGGAAAAGAGACCTAGAAAGAGCGGAGGGGCAGAAAAGGTAGCACTTCAGTTATAGGAAATCAGTGTCTAGATTCCCAGAAATTAGCGGTTTGAGGTAAACTTGGGCAATAGATTTTTGTACTCCACTGGTGTTATAAGATCCTGTGCTGATGGCCACTTTGTATAGGGTGTAACCTGATTACCTTGGTCACTGTGGAGTCATCAAACTTGGCATTGCTGTTTCTGACCATATTGGTAAGCTCATCCTGCAGACGCACAGGTTTTGGTTGCTGATAGTTGCTTGGATCCCAGCCATCATAGGCTTCCTTATGTACAGTACGAAAGTCTCTGCTATGCATGGAGAAAAATGCAAATACAGATAGAGTAAGCAGTACCTGGGAACCATCCCAGGTGTAGCAAATCCGAGGCCATGTCATTTCCTTTGTCCTATTTCTGAGTGTTTGCCTAGGCTTTTACAATCCTTATAAAATATTTCAGGTTCATTTTTCTCTTACCATATTTGCTCATCATAAATTCAGCAAAGAAGGGGCAATGCTAAGGAAAGGGGGATGAGGAGAGGATCCCTAGAAACCCCAGCTAGGCAGCTAGGAGTCCCTTACTATAGCTCAAAAAAGGTAACCTGAGGAAATAGTTGGACATGGTGGTGGGAATGGTAGGTTTTTCTTCCCATCAGGTATGAAGAGTCATTTCAGGGTGGAGACTATTCCTTTACCTATATACTTGAAGTGTTGCAATCCCTGGGTACTCAGGGAGGAATTGACTTGAGGTCCAAATGGGCCTCTGATTTTTCATCCATGAGTAAGAGGCACATGGAGAACTATCCTGAGCTCCAGTGGGAGTCAGTTGCCAAGGAGAGTAAAGGTGGGGCAAAATTTGGGGCAAGAATGATATATCCTCCTAGAGATCAGAAACTGGAAAGAAGCAGGGCAGCTTTTTGATTGTTGTTTGGGGAAAGCCAACCATTTCCTGCCTTTTGTCACAAGTTTTTGAAATGATTTCTTTCATGTAAGTATTTGAAGTTTTGCCCTTAATTTGAAGAGCATCTAGAATGTTTCTTTTAACATGTTTGAGGTGAGAGGCCTCAAAAAAAAGTGGAATTATAGGGGAACTCAAGATGCTAAAAAGGCCACTAACCCACTCTACCCTTGCCTCCCTATTTTTGAGGCTAATGAATATTTTTTTTGGCTAACTTCCCTGTGAAGAGAAGTGCTCTTTCTTTTCCCAATTCTGAAGCTACCCTTGAGTTCACAGGTTACTACCTGAGATGCAGTGGTACCTTATGAAGTAGGCAGGGCAGTTTGAATGTGGATAAGACCGTAGGTCAGAGTTTAAAAGTTGTTCTGGTACCTAGTGAGACAGCCTGTATGACTCAGGTATTCCAGTGGTGCAACTTTCCTTCTTTGAATTCGAACTGGAAAAGCTTGCTGTCCGGAGGGTGGGGGAGGGAAGAATACTTGGTTGGTGGTAAGCATGGTGTGGTTACCTGATGGCAAAAAGAGCAAGCACAGAGGGGCTTTGTGAGGGATGACATCACAAAAATAGTGTAGTGCCAACTCAGCATTCACAGCGCCTGTGGCAGCTATGAATATGCAGTGTAATTCTGAATTGCAAAATATAACAGACTCCACATGGAAGACAGAACCAAAACATTTATTTAAACACCAGAAAGTTGAATCCCAATACCAGAAAGCCAGATCCATCGTAGCAACAAAGAAATCTATACACAATAACAACACAAGGAGACACCGCCATCCCCAAGCCTTCCCCCTGCCAGGGCCTTCCCACACACCAGCACTCACAACTAGCTGCCTGCTTCCTCTCCCTCAGCTCTAACTACTCTGACTCATTTCCTGCTCCACCTGTTTAGCAAATTCCTCCTACCATAGATTCCATGTGGTTGCATTCAGCCTATTAAGGGGCAGGCAAGATCTTCAAATTTCCATTACCATTACAGATAGCCTGGAAAGACAGGCCTTCTGGGGCCTTTCTTTCCTTGTCCCCATGCCTCAGGTCCCTTGTGTATAATGGGTATGTAAGTCTAGGCAGGCTAGTACTGCCTCCTACTCATGTCTTCAGTCCATTTCCAGTAGGCCTTAATTAAACAGCATTGTACTAAGTGCTGGAGATGCAAAGACAAGAAGAAAAACAATCACTGCTCTTAAGGAACTCTTTCTCAAATCAAAACTGAAGAGTCCTACTTTAGAATTTGAAGTCTTCTATTCCTTGGTGCTTTTCTGAGTTTTCAGAGTGATTGGCACCTAAGTGATATCATATAACATGGGAAAGAAAACAGTGTGAGGCTGTTTGGTTGTAACTGAGGGTCTCTCGGAGTTGTCCAACTGACCTTGGAAACCAGTGTTTGGTTAATATTCTTTCTCTAGTTGTTAGGACCCATCTTTTTATTTTTGGGGAAGAGTAAGTATGTTGCTGTGGGATTTTTAGGAACTGAGGGGTCAGGCCCTGTTTGATAAAGGGAGTTGTCTGTCCTTTATTATCCTAACTCTCATCTCCTCTTGGGATAGTCTCACCTGGTTGGATAGGTCTTTTCATGTGGCTGGTCCCAGGCATAATTTTCCAAGGCTTGAAATAGTCTTGGTGGTTTGTGTTGCTGGCTCAAATTGTTGGCCAAAGCAGAAGCCTGAGGAGGAAGGGGTCGGAGAGTCGGCCTGAGGAAGGATTGCAGGTGATGCTGAGTATCTTCTGGTGAGATCTCTGAGGGTGAGGCCACCTTCTGCAAAATAAACTCTTGCTGTCTGTGGAGTAACCCACTCTGAGGAGCATGATGAAGGCCTCAACTTTTCCCCTTACCGAGTTATTTTTTCCTTAGGTTAAAAAAAAAAAGTCCTATTGATGCCCTTTGTTTTTACATCACAATAATTTCTGGATACATCTCCCTTAACTCCTCCCTTGAAGCAAAAACAGTTAAGCAAAACCAACTGACACAGTGACCACTTCTGAAAGTGTAGGTAGCATTCCGCACCTCCCTGGTTAGTATGACAACAGTGGAATAAGGGAAGTCGGTGGGGATAGCTCCCGGAGTGATGAAGGAACGGTTCCCCCACAGCTGAAGTGGAGGTAGGAGCACAGAGTTAACAGTTGATTGTGTCTGCCAGGTTCAGGTGTTGTTCTCCCTGTTCTTCTGGCCTTACCGGGATAAGGGGGGGTATAGCTTCCTCTTAGGTTATGTCTGGGCCTGAGTCTTTGAAGTGGGGTACAGAAGCAGAAAAGGGTACTTTCCCACCTTTCTGAAAGGGAATATCTAGAGTAGGGGTTTTCTAGCCCACCCAGAAGATGCCAGGCCATCATTTATAACCCAGGTTATGGGGCATTGAAGCTCTTTTAGACTGAGTCAAGCTACCTGTAGCCCACCCCAAATCCTCAGGGAATCAGGTACTTCCTTGCATTTAAGGGACTGGGGAAGACAAGTGTTCTCTATCAGCTAGAAGCTCAGGCAGTTTCTTGTGTCAAAAGAGCAGTACTGATTGGGGGAATGGCTTACTTTGAGAGTAGCCTACAAGGAGTGCCTCATTTTGAGACAGGCGGGACTGTAGCATGAGGGGACCCCGTCTCAATTCTGGCAGAAGTTACACTAGTCCTTGGGTTTCCTATAGGGGCAAAGGAAGATAGCAATGACTGGGAGTACCAAGGTATGACGTTGTATGGGAGTGCAGGGCTAGGCTTATGTATATGTGATACTATGGAACTTTTCAGCACCAAGCAATCCTAGAATGGGGTTTGAGAATCCCACCACTCTTAGAATTTGGCAACCTTGGCTGCCAAGGGAGCTAAGTTTTTTGATAAGTTAGATGTCGGCACTCATGGATAGGGGTTTGATGTAAGGTATGTTGTGTTGTTAGACAAGCTGTCCGTGTCCCTCACAGAGAGAGAAGGGGTTTTAATTAGACAATTTACCTAGGACTGACCTGGGTGGGTTAAGATATGCCTACTTAGATAATAGTACTTTGTGTTTTTAGGATCATATATGTAGAATAGGGAGAGATCACAGAAATCTTCTAGTCCTGTTCTTCTCCCCCCATTTTGATGAAGAAACTAATACCCTCGTCCTCTGAACTGAAATCCATTGCTTTTCCTACTGTACTACTTCCTTCAGGCCCATTGTAACCTGTCCTGCAGCATTTGGGTATTACCAGAATCTCAGAGTTGGATGTAGAGGTCATGTAGTTTAACCTGTTTATGGACAGGAGTCCCTTCTATAAGAACCCAGCATTCTGTCTTAAAGTCTGTCTTAAAGTAGAACAGCATCTTAGCTCTGCAGACAAGTTAGTTTTACCTCCAGGATGAATGAGGGAGAGGAAGATGGAAAGAACAAGTATGTGGGGCAAGGGCAAGAGTAAACTGAAGAATTTAGGGTGGTAGGAGTGGATCAGGGGCACTCACCTACAGTCACAGAGCCCAAGAGGCAGTTGAAAGAGGGTCAGTCTGGCTGGCTACCTCCTGAGGTTGCATGGCTAAGGCTTTTTCTGTCTAGCCTTGTTTCCTTGCTCTGGAGCAGGCACTTGTACACTGGGACTGGGGTTTGGTGTGTTAGGGTTGCCATGGTCCTCCACATTTGAATATGAAAGCTATCCTATGAGCCAAATGGTGATGAACAAGGAGGCATGACTGTTGTGGTTTTAATAAGAGGAGGGAATTTCTTCATTTTCTTAAATTTCTGGTATTGATAAAGTGACATTGCCAGCTATCCCTTCTCCTGGCAATAAGATTTAGAATTGAAAGGAAGCTCAGAGATCTTGTCCAATCTCTTCATTTTATAAATGAAGAAACAGGCCAAGAGAGGGGAAATGATTTGTCCAAAGTCACACAGTAGCAGAGCTGGGTTTAAAACTAGATCTTCTGACCTTAAAGACAATGTTCTTTTTATTACATTGTCTGTCTGTAGGACCTGAGGCTCCTAGTGGTGGAGGGGGAGGGAGGAATAGGATAGTCACTGCTGGACAGAAGTTTACATCACAGATTTTTGTTCTTCCTTTTCTTAGAGAATCTTAGTTTTAGGTAGAACCTTAGGAAGCAGTCAGTACAAACCTCTTTATTCAGATGAGGAAAATGAGACTTAAACGTTACGACTTGCCCAGGGTCACATAGACAAATAATGGCAGGCCCCAAATCTAATTCCTAGGCCAGTGTGCTTCCCATTTAATGTATGTTGATTGTATCATGATGCTGTTTCATAGTGTAGTGGAAAGACTTTCAGCTTAGAGTCAGAACATCTGGGTTCCAGCTACCCAGGCAAGAGCTGGGGATCACCTTGGCAGTGAAAGGGACTGCAGGGGTAGTTGGAAATGGAAGATTCCCCCTAGAGTCTAGAGGAATACCCTAAATGACTTAGGAAGCAGGTAGAAAGCTTTCTATCCCACTCTTACTGCTTAGGAGCCATCTGCCTGGGCAAGTGGTCCCTAAATTGCTTGCCTCACAGAATGGCTGTAAGGCAGCCCCCATGTAGGGGGGGTGCATTTGTTCATATCCCATCTGTATCTTTTGGGCCGGAGCAGATCTCTGGTCTCTCAAACCTCTCAAATCTCCCTTTGCTATGTACCTTCCTTCTTCAAGGTTGGAAGTGGGTTGTAGACAACAATGAAAGTACCACGAATAAAGTAATTCTGTCCCTCACCTGAGGGGAATGAAATAGGAGAGGAAATCTGTTCCAGATTTCTGATGTTCCTCCTCCATGCCTGGGACTCAACTCCCCTAGACAACAGAGACAACTCTTCACCTCACGGCCTGAAATCTCTGGCTAGAGGGCTTTGCTTTCTATTTCTGGGTGAGGTACAGCAAGCAGCCAGCAGAGGCCACTCTGACATCAGTCATTTCTGCTGAGGGACTGAGGGATGGTGAAGGAAATAGTTCAGGCTTTCTTTTGTGCTCAGATCGGGGCTGATGGGCCATTGTGGAGAGAGCAAAGAAAACCGGGTGTGACAAGGAGGGTCTATTCCCAAAGGTGACTGGGTCACTTTTTTCTGCTTTTCCCTGCCCCTAGTACCAAATCTTGTTTGCTCAGGGCTTGTGCACTTTCTGTGTCCCCCAAATGAGAGGAGAAGATTGTGTCCACTCTCTGCTCTCTGTCCCTCCATTTTATTCCACTACTACCTAAGTAAGCACATTGCCCAAGACTGTGGGGGTCATTTCCTCTATAACCTCTTTGACTTTCCTCATAGATAGCTGACTAAAAGGATAGGCAGATAGGAGCAGGGCTGCTTTCCCATGCTGCCTTGAAATTCCCAGTCCCTGCTTCCCAGAGACCTCAAGAGGTCAGATGGTTTGGGGCACCATCTAGGGCTCCTTTTGGCCATGGGATTTGTTGGTAATGAGCAACGTGACACTTAATGAAAGAGTGCCGCTAAGTGGATATCCTGGAGACCTCATTGGAATGAGGACAAAGTGGACCCTGAGGAAGGGTCTGGCAATGCATGAATAGATTGTTGGAGAAGGGGGGTGTTACAGACAGCTAGAGGAAATAGTATCCTGTGGGACCTGGTAATATTAACTGACATTGATATAATGCCTTATTATTTATAAATGCTCTCCTCCTGTGAGTCAGGAAGGATTTTACAGATAGATACATAGGATCCATAGCTGAAAAGGATCATTTTACAGATGAGGAAACTGAGGGCTATAAAGGTTGAGTAGCTTGTCCAGGGTTGTGTAGTTGAGTAGTAGAGTCAGTAATTGAGCCTAAATCTTCACTGCCCCTCAAAGTAGCTCCCAAAGCAGCCAAGCTTGCCAGATTCCAGAAGAGTGAGTGGTGGGATTTCCAACTCCCATTATAGGATTGTTTGGTATTGAAAAGTTCCACAGCATCATTTACACATAAACCTAGTTCTGCACCCCCATACAACTTCATACTTTGGTCCTCCCAGTCATTCCTATCTTTCTTTGCTCCTAGAGGAAACACAAAGACTACTGTAATTTCCACCAGAATTGAGGTGGGGTCCTCTCATGCTATACTCAAAATGAGGCACTGCTTGTAAGGTACCTTCCAAGTAAGCCATTTGCCCAGTCAGCACTGTTCTTTTGACACAAGAAACTGCCTGAGCTTCTAACTGATAGAGAATATTGGCTCCCCTAGTCCCTTAATGCAAGGAATACCTCATTCCCTGAGGAGTTGGTTGGGTGGAAGAGCAGAAGGGACTTAGCAATTTCTGATCATCCCCACATCCCCTAACTGGCAATGTGTGCCTTCTATCCTGGTGACCTTTCCAAGTTGAGGACTGAAACGGTAAGGTTGGCAGATGATGCTTCTGAGGAAAAGAGAAAAAATACTCAGGAATTGAAAAGGCTCCTAATGTAGAATCCTGCCTGGGCTTTCTTGATGTCACCACTGTTTATGGATGAGGAACCTTTTTACTTTGGGGAAGTACATGGGGAAGGCTGTGGGCTGTAGGCATTGCAGGTTCTGGGGAAGACCTATAAGACTGGAAGCTGTCCCTTTCCTGAGCTATGGATGACTCTGTAGCAATTGACAGGTCTTTTCATCCAACTCTCTTCTCTCTGCTTGTATCTCAGCCTGAAAGGTAGTTGGTGATGATGCTCTCTCCCAGTCTTTGATTTCTGTACTTAAGAATAATGGAAGACAGGATAGGCAGATCATACTGGTAGAGACCTAGCCCTAAGCATAGAATGCTATCCTGGGTAATTGAGGGATTCACCTTGATGATGTCATTTTCAATAAATTGGATAGGCAAGGGAAGGGGGGTGAAATGAAAGCATTGACTCCTCAATGTTGGAAGACAACTCGGAGATCATCTACTTCAATGTCTGCTCGAAGCACAAATACCTACTAGACCACCCCAAGAAGTTTTGAGCTGGAGCTGAATTTTTAGATAATAAGTTGGGAGGTGGATGTCAATCAGCCAATAAAGATTTATTAAACACTTACTATGCATCAGACAGGTGTTAAGTACTGGGGACACAATGGCAAGAATGGGGCCTTTGGATTCAAGGACCTTACCTTGTAAAGGAGGCAACATGCAAAGAATTGCACACAAGATATATTCAGTGTAATTGCAAGATAATTTCAGAGGAACAACACTAACAGTGGTTGAGGAGCAGAGCTTGGAAAAGCCTCCTGCAGAGGGTAAGATTTGAACTGAATGTTGAAGGAAGCCAAGAGTTGGAGGTAAGGAGGAAGAATTCTCTAGGCATGGGGAGCAGCCAACGAAAAGGCAGGGAGATGGGAGATGAAGTGTTATGTAGAACAACAAACAGACCTGGGTTGCCAAAGAGTAGACTCTGGAGGGGACTAAAATATAAGGCAGAAAGGTAGGAAGGGGTTAGGTTGTGAGAGTCCTTAAATGCTAAACAGCTTTTGCATTAGATCCTAGACATAATAACCACTGGAGTTTGTTGAATAGGGATGGGGGAAGGGGATGGCACAAGTGGTGGTACTTTTGCCTTAGGAAAATCACTTTGGTGGCTGAGTGGGAGGAAGATAGATAGATTGGAGTAGGGAATGACTTGAGGCGGGGGATGAAGGTCATAGTTACAAGTTATTAAAACCTGCACCAGGTTAGTGATTGTGGAGAGATGGAGATGAATACAAGGGCTGTTGTGAAGGTAGAAATGGCAACACTTGGCAATGGATTGGATATGTGGACTGAATGTGAGTGAGGAGTCAAGATTGATGCCAAGTTGGCAAACCTGGGCTACTGGGAGGATGATGGTGGCCTATATAGCAATAGAAAGGTTGGCAAGAGGTTGATACTTGGCAAGAAAGATAATGAGTTCTGTTTTTGATATATTGGAGTTTGAGATGTTTACAAGACATTTACTTTGAGCAAGACTAAAGGTCAAGAAAGTAAAGCTGGATATGTAGATGCAGCAGTCATTGGCATAGTGTTAATAATTGAAGCCATGGAGAGCTGATGAAATTAGTAGTTCACTAGGAGAAGGGGAGAGGGCCCAAGACAGTCCTAGGAGACATCTTTGGTTAGTGGGCATGAGTTGGATGGAGATCCAACAAAGGAGACTGAGAAAGTGATCAGATGGGTAGGAGGAAAACCAGGGGAGATCAGACAGTGTCGTAAAAAATTTAGAGAGGAAAAGGGTGCCCAACAGAGTCAAAGGCTGCGGAGAGGTCAGGAAGTGTCAGGGTTCTCTCTTAGAGTGCCCTAACTTACCGGCAGAGGCAACCGGTTTCCTACACAACTCAACGACGCTAGTGTTCCTTTCAGGAACAGAAGAGTCATAGCTCTGAGGTCTAAACAGAAAAGTTTATTAAGGTCTCTCCATGGGGAAGCCTTAAAGCCATATACTTAGGCAGACTTCCAAAGATGCCTCCCAGCCCTAGGTCTTAAATAGACCCCAGATCCACATACCCCATGTGATAGGGCCCAGCTGAACAGAATTGTGACGGGGAGTGCAATTACAAGGGTATGAAGGCCCCAAGGTGTGGAGTTGCCAATCAGGAACAGAGGGTAACTCCACGCAAGACAGTCCTGAGCAATGCAGTATCCCCTGGCGGGGGACAGTGCAATATGCCCTGACCTCCACGTGGCCCAACTAATTCCCAGGCCTCAAACACTTCCCTGTGGCATGATACAACCGCTTGCAATGTGAACCTCACAAGGAAGGATCAGGATAGGGAAATGACTATTGGATTTGGTCATTTAGAGGTCTTTGGCAACTTTGGGCAGCAGTTTCAGTTGAATGATGAGATTAGAAGCCAGATTGGAAAGGGTTTGGACTTGAGTGAGAGGAGTTGAAGGTGCCTAATAGTAGCTGAGAAAGGAAAGAGAGGGTGATAGTCAGCTAGGAGAGTCAGATCAAATAAAGGTTTTCTAAGGATGGGGGTGAGGATGGGGAATAGGGATGTGTTTATAGGCAGTAGGAAAGGAGCCAGTACATAGGAAGTGATCAAAGATTAGAAAGACAGTGGGTATGAAAGAAGGATCAGTCTGCTTAAAAAGACAGGAGAAGATGGGATTAAGGGTGTATGTTGAAGGATTTGCCTTGACAAGGAGAAGGGCCACATCTTCATGTAACATGGGTGAAGGAGAATAAAGCGCATAAAGCTGAGTGACACGAGATGCAGAGGGGGAGAACAGGGAGCTCTTGGCAAAAGACCTGAAAGTGAATCAAGAAGTAAGTTCTCCAACTGAGAGTGTGGGGGAGAGGGTACTGTGAAGAGGCTTGAGGAGTGATAAAAAGGTTTTGAACAGCCAGTGTGGTGAGTTGGGTAGCAAATTGATTAGGGAGGCATAAAAGGGTTGCCTTGTTATGGTGAGGGCCCATTTAAGATCGTGTAACAAATTTGTAATGGACAGAGGCAACACAGTTTTGTGATTTTCTGCAGGTGTTTGGCCCCATGTGAATAGGGAGGTGGATGGCAAGAGTAAACCAGGACTGAGGTTTTGCGGTATGGTCAGTAATAGATTCATCCAGCAAGAGATAGAGTGGAGAGCAAAGTGCAGAATTGAACCGCTTCAACAGGTTGAGATATGTAGGGGAGGAGAGTACAACCTCTGTGGTTTGTTGGCCTGTGAAATAACAGAGATGGAGGGATTGAAGAGCATGTTGAGGGCAAAGAACAGAATCAGGGATAAGGCATAGGGGAAAATGGAGTGAAAAAAGTTAGGATCAGATAAAAGAATTTCAGAATTTGTCCATAGAAATAGAACGTTTTGGGTGATGGCAAGATTAGGGGTTATCACCATTTCCATGTGTAGTTGAGGTGGCACAGAGGAGCATCTGGTCATGGGAACTGATTCGAAGGAGGAACTGGTAAGTTAAGGTATTTGAGGGATCGTCAGTTGGTATGTTGAAGTTTCCTGGTTTGAGCTGGACACTGAATTTGGTGAAGAAGGAAGGAGAATTTCCTGGGGGCTAATAGGTAATGGCCACTGGGATATGGATTGATTGATCAATTTGAATAGTGTAGACTCCAAAGAGGAGAGGTTGCCTGACTGATTGTGGTTGAGAAAGAGTCTGGAAATGGCAGTGGGAAACAGGGAGCATTCAAACTCCTTCACTATAACAAGTGAGTCAGGAGGTATGGGGGAAAGTGCACCTTACCGGAAAGGGTGGATGGGGACAGAGTGTCATTAGGAGGAAGCCAGGTCTCCACGAGTGCCAGAAGATGGAAGGACTGAAGAAAAAGAACTAACATCTCCTTAAAGGTTTGCAGGTGCTTTACATGTATTATCTCATTTGATCTTCTGACAACACCGAAGCAGGCATTATTATCCTCAGTTTACAAATGAGGAAACAGGCTGCGAAGTCATGTGCCTTGCCCAGGGCCACATAGTAAGGGAGGTAAGATTTGGACTAGGGATTCTGACTCTAATTTTGGTACTCTAGCCACTGAACCTTCTAGCTGCTGAGAAAAGGTTTCCTGTACAAATTGATTAATTATGATGAAAGCCTTTTAGAGAGCATAGTGAAAGGGCAGTTGGATCTGGAATGGGACATCCTGGGGGTGGGGTGGGGTTGAGAGGGAGGTGGGAATAAGGGAGCAGACAGCTGGGAATGAATCCGTGTATCAGCAGAGTGTTTTTGTTGAGTCATTTCAGTTGTGTCCAACTCTTTGTGACCTCATTTCGGGTTTTCTTGGCAAAAGTACTGGACTGGTTTGCCATTTCTTTCTCCAGTTCATTTTACAGATGAGGACCTGAGACAAACAGGATCAAGTGACTTGCTCAGGGTTGCACAGATAGTAAGTGTCTGAGGCTGCATTTGAACTCAGGCCCTTCTGACTCCAAGGCCAGTGTTTTATCCACTGTGCCACTGTATTAGCAGCTAAGGGTTGAGAATCACTAAAATGGGGAGGGTAGAAGGAGGTGGAAATACGCTAACCAATGGGGAATAAGTCTAGACATAATATACCTATTTTAAAGCTGTCTGTGAGATGCATCCCCACTTGTGCCAATAATACCCCTGCTTAGTTGGCCAGAGTTAGCCCTACTGCTTACCCTAGTATTTCCATTGTTTATGCGTCTGTGCTGGGTTAAGTATCTGGGTGAGGGGAAGGATGGGGCTTGTACCTGATCCTTCCCTGGGGGTAGATACATGAGCCGGGCTAGGATGGAGCATTGCCAAGCAAAAAGAGAACCAAAGCCTAAATAGAGTCATTTGTTTCTAGGAGATATATGAGTCATACACGTTAACAACCTTGTAAGTAGTTAGTTTACCAACCCATAGTCTTTATAAACTTCCCACCAACCAGCCTGTGCAAAGAAAAATGAAAATAACTCATCTGACCGCTACTGCTGTCCAGGGATTGTGACCATCCTTGCCGTCCCTTCCTTGCCCAAAGCCAAGCTAACGAGTGAATGTTAGAGTGAGGCTGGGGTTGTGGGTTCATCCTTGGACTTCCTAACACCATCCTTCCCACTGCCTCATGATGCCAGAGCCTGTTCCCTCTCTACCCATTTCCTAGGAGCTGGAGGTGGTTGCTCCTGGCGTTTCAGCCTCCTAATGCAGCTGGCAGGAGGCCAGGACAGGCTGGGTCCAGTGACTGCCAACCACCTTCCCATCCTCCTTCTTCCAGCTGCCAAATGTGACTTTGATTAGCCTGCAGAGGGAGAAGAAAGCAGGAAAATAGAATATTAAAATCTTAATTCAATTTAAAACACTGTCATTCACAGGCATGCCAAACAGTGAGATGACTAATTATTATGCAAATGAGGCAGATAGAAAAGTGATTAATAATTGCACAAATTAAAAATTATTGTAAACATCCTGTGACGAGCGATAAGTCCGATGGAGAGGCACAGGCGGCAGGCCGGGGAGGCCAGAGCAGAGCTGGCTCTTGCATCCTTATTTCCTCATTAGGGGGATTTAATTAGTGACTGATGAGCAAGAGCTCTGCTGTTGAGATGGAGGGGTAAGTGTCCAGGGGTGGCGCTGTCTATTTGGATCCTTGATTGTTCTCCTTTTTCCTTCCTCCCTCCCCATTTTAGGGCTACAGTCTGACTGTATCAGTTGGATTTAGGGCTAGAATGAGTCTTCAACTTGTCTCCCCTCCCCATCTCCACTGTCTCTACTGTCTCCTCCATTGTTGGGTCTGTGCCAGGGGATTGGACAGTGTTAGGCAATGGGGATGGGTGATTGTAGAAACCACGCCAGGAACAAGCACAATGACCAGGTTGAAAGAAAGCTGAATGACAGAGCATTTGGGAGCAGAAACTACTATGGAACCACCCCAGTACTCAGCACTGTCCTCCTAATCAACAGGCATTTCTTGATGTCCTACCCTGTGCCAAGCCTAGGAAAAGAGATGCACTTCAAGTCACAGGTTTTGCCCTTCTATGACCTTTCCTCCTCTTTAGGGAAGAAAAAGGATGTATAGAAGTACAGGGAATTATATCTATGCCCCATCTGACAAAATATAGGTCTTGAATTTTGGGTCACTTCCATCCATTAGACAGAGGCCATGTGACCAAAGCTGAAGATCAACCCTAACAGATGAGATTCTGGTGTTTGGCATAAACGTTTGAGGCCAGAAGAGTTGCTCTTCAGATCTGACCTGTTGTTGACTCCACTCTACATGCTCTTGCAGCTGTGGTTCAGCATCAGCCATTGAAATGAGTGTCATACAGGCCAACCAATGAACTAGGCACAGTGAGGAGGAGTAGTCAGAGGGCAAGAAAAGAGGTTGCTGCCAGCAACCTAGCTGGGGTGGAGAAGATAGATGCAGCCAGTGAGCAGGCTTTGCGAAATGAAAGGAAGACAAGATACCATTGTGGAAAGAGGCTGCTTCTGGTCCTGTAGCCATTTCTGTGATGAAGGTTCCCCTCTGCTGGAACAGCCTCTTGAGGCTGTTGATAAGTGAACAGAGGTTTGAGGAGTGGCTGAATGGAATAGTCAACACCGGGGAAAAGGGACCGGGGAGGAATTAGAATCTAAATCTAGATTGCCAGTGATGCCCTTTGAAGAGGAGCCAGAGATCAGCCAAGTTGCCCTAGATCATAACTTCCCATAACTAGTTGTATGTTGACTCTCCTGGAGACTGAGTAAAACAACATTAGCTAATGTTTGCTTCTGGTGGGAGTAGCTAATAGGGAAATGCTGAACAACTTGAACTATGTCTGGGATCTGCTGGCTTTGGAACGTGCCTATAGACTGGCTGTCTAAATTGGGGAGTCACAATATTTTGTTTTTATTATCTTTGATTCTGTGGTAATGGGAAAGACTGTAAATAGTTAAACAGATTTGTCCGGCCAACTCCATTTTGCCATGCTCATGTGATTAGGATCCTTTGAAATGCAGCCCTGACCAGAGAAGAGTGGAGTTTTCCCAGAGGGCCGGAGCTCAAGCCAAGAGTTTAATTAGACATATCCATACCCTTAGACTAAGGAGTTGAGTCACTGTGGTTCACAGTTGGGTGCAGAGCCTGGAGGAGAGAGGTAGCAGCTCTCTGAGAATCACAAAGAGCTTGGCATTTTCGTTGAGAACCCTTTGGTGTCGGGTAGAATGCACTGCTGCCAGGTGCCTAGTTCTTACTATTGAGCAGGATCAGGTTAGTGTCCACAGCACCCACTAATGGGTTAAAAATATAACTTAATAAGAGAGAACTAACAAAGTGAGGCATCTATTTTAAATGCTAAATGGAGGGTCCAAACAGGAAATGCCACAGAGACTGGGAGGCTGTGAGAGTAGTTACTGAGTGTTAGGCTGGTCCAGGAAGGCCTCTCTGACAAGGATGGGGACTTGATATGGAAAAGACCGTCATAGGACTTTAGAGATAGAAAGCATCTTAGAAGTCATTGAGTCTTAAAGTCTCCTTTAACAAATGGGCTCAGAGACAAGTGACTTTCCCAAATTCACACTGAAAAAAAAAAAAGACTTCATTTCAGACAGGGCTAATGTCTTAAGCTAAGACCTAGAGGGGTCCTCATCCTCTCCCTTGTTCATTCTGGGTTTTCTGGGGGGATTCTCAGCTCTTAGCTTCATTTCCAGTGGTTCTTTCTTCACCCTGTTGTACCTTGGTGGTCCAGCACCAGTTGTTCCGATGCCCAATTAAACATTACTACAATTGTGAGATGATTCTAGGGAAAGTACTAGTTAATACCAGCTACTCATAGGAATAGCACAGGTGATTTAAGCTATCAACTTTTAAATATATTTAACCAATGTTGAAAGTCCTCGACAACCCATTTCCATGGCAATTGTGGCTAAGTTGGATTTTTAAACAGTAATGAATAGCCTCACCTAGACAATTCTTACCTTCGCTCTCTGTTAGATCTTTAATCCCCCTTCCAGGTGCAAGTTGAGCTACCAGTTTAAAAAAACTCTGCTTCTGGTCCCAGCATAAGGATCATTTTTTTCTAATCTGGCCTTTGAACCCTAGGAATCATAAACTGTAGAGCTAGGTCATCTAGTCCTACCCACATTGTTTTACTGATGCCCAGAGAGGGGGAGTATTCTATTCACTACACCAAAAGGAACTCTCCTTTTCTCTTTCCAAACTGGCCTATGCCATAGGCCCTATAATCTCCCTTAACATGACTTGGATATTGTATTCTTTCTTCTTCTGTCTTCATCCTATCTGAGCTTTCTGTGGGGATTTGGCCATATGTCTGCATGAAAGACTTACATTCTCTTGGGACATTCCATGCTTCCTTTCAACCCTTAGAGCTCCAAAACCTGACCCTCCCTTATCAGGCTCCCACCCCCTTTCAGTTTTCAGCCCCATCTTTTTCAGATGATCTCCTGCAGGCCATTTATATTGCTGCTACCCAGTGTTGTTTGCATTTTCTCCCACAGTCCCTCCCCAGCTCCTATTAAGTTGATAAAATGCGTGCTTAACACCACATGTTAAACTCTAAATCCAGAGAACTCCAGTTTTCATCCAAGGATTTCTCCTCAAAGAGTCACAATTACTGTGGCAGAGTAGAAAGAGTTCTAGGTTTGTAGTTAAAAGGATTTGAATTCAAGTTCAGCTTTGCCACTGTGGGCCTTCCTGGGCCTTGGCTTTCTCATCTGTGAAATGAGGGTGTTGGACTAGATGGCTTCTCAGGTCCCTTTCAGCTCTAAATCTGTGATCTTCTAACAGACCACTGGATTTGTGAGTGAATGAATGAATAAATAAATGAAAAAGCTCTGGGGATACAAATATAAAAGCAAAGACAATCCCTACCCACAAGGACCTCACAATCAAGTGGGGAGGCGACACACAGGAGTGTAACTATCTGAGCCCATTGTCTGCTTCATTAAATCATTATCATTCAGTCTTGGGGTTCCCAGATCCCATTTCGCAAGGAAGGGATCCATTAAATTCTGGATTTCCATAATTTGGTCACTCCAGGAATCCTAAGAAGTTGTTTAGTATGAAGCTCATTCAACTCTCCCTACCCACCCAGCCTGCTCTAATCATAGGAAGGGGAGAGATCTTTCCACGTTTCCTGAAAACGAAACAGGCTCCTTCTGAAGTAAAATAAACTACTGGCCTACTTAGGGTTTAGGACCAGTGTTTGCTGCTCCACTCCAACTGTATGGAGAACAAAAAAATGAAGGCTGAGGAGGTGAGATGACTGGGCAAAGTGTGGCTTTAACTTTAACCTAGAGGTCAGTCTCAGAAGTATCTGTCTCTGACAGCCCTAAGTTGATCCTATAGCAAATTTATGGTCGAAGTAGTTGAGTTTAAATTCCAGATTTGTCATCCCTTGTGTGAGACCCAGGGAGAAAGAGGTAGTAGCTCTCTCAGCCTTGATTTCCCCACGGGTTATATAACTTCTCTCCACTCTGGGCATTTTCTCTGACTGTCCCCTATGTCTGGGATGCCTTCTTTCCCCATTTCTGCCTACTTGCCTTACTGGCTTCTTTTAAGTCCCAACTGAAATCTCACCTTCTTTCCCAACCCTTCCTTTTTAATTCTAGAGCCATTCCTTTCATCTATATCCTAATTATCTGATATGTAGCTTGTCTGTACATAGTTTTTTGCTTGTTGTCTCCCCTGTAGATTGTGAACTCCTTGAGGGCTGGGTCTGCCTTTGGGCTCTTTTTGGATCTCTAATATTTAGCACATTGCCTTGCAAATAGTAGGTGCTTAATAAATGTTTGTTGAATAACATATGTGACCTGTAACATAAAGACTGAGTAGCTTGTGAGTAACATCCATAGCCAGCTCTGAAACGCCCACTTCACCTCTCCAAGGGAAATTGGAGTTCTACTTTTATGGGGATAAGCCATGGCTGAATAATCACCCCCTCACTCTCTTAGCTTTAAGAAATGTTTTAAGCTTAGAATTATCCCTGTCTAATTACATATTAGACCTTAGAAGTCTAGGGGGTATGATTCTTTTTAGGATCCAGAATAAAAGCCACTTTCTCTACTTGCACAGGGGTGGGGGAAGAAGTTCCACCCCAGACCAGGAGGATAACAGTTAGCTTACTCTTTGTCTGTTTAACTTCCCCCTGCCACCATAGCCATTTACACAAAAGACAATCACAGACAGTGAGTAAACTATATTTGTCAAAGCAAGCAAGACAGTAATTGGAGAATCCATGCAAGATTAGTTTAGGCAATAAAATATACCAAAATTAGGGGACTCTGAAACCTAGGAATGAGACAAAAATCTCAGCTGCAGAGAAAAAATTCTCACCTAATGAGTCCACTATTAGAAGTTTTGGGGGGCACAAGTATAGAGAATCAAGGGATATGTTGGAGTCCCAATTTTTCCCATAAGCCCATGACTCTAGAGACTCCCATTTAAAAGGTAGAAGTTTGTATTTTGCATTTTCTACTCGTTTCTCAGCTTCCCTTCCCTTTTCACCTCTGCTTTTCTTCCAAAAGTCTCAGTCAATCAGGAGTCACATCTCTCTATATACAGAATCACAGGGTTGTCCTTCAGGGGACTGACAACCTTGTCTGGGGATGAAGCTTTATCTAAATTGGGGGAATGAAGGGAACAGATTCTGTGCCCAGTCTAGCTGCACTTCTTCCCAGTCCAGCTTTACTGTTTCCCTGCCCCCACCTCACTCCTGTTTAGTCAGTCGTGGCAGAAAACTGCTTTTAAGTTCTAGATTAATTCTGTGTACCAGATTCACATAGTGGTTTCCTGACCCAGTTTGAAGGTGCAGGCCTTGGTTCTAGGTTCAGACCTGCCCACAAGACTCACTTAAAAGTTTTAGCTTAGTCCTAGAGCCTGAACTTAGCTTCTGATCAAGAACTCCCCCATTTCAGAAGTGCCTCCCCACCCTGCAGTGGGCACCAGCACTATAGAGCCTGCTCTTTCCATGCCACCCAGAGTCAGCTGCCCATCTGCTCCTCTCCCACTGGCTGCCTTCCCTGGCACAGGGAGCTGCTTGTCTCTTACTCGATGCTTACAAGGTGACTTTGAGCAATGCAAACTCAGCTGGTGTGGTGGGACCAGAGCCTGAGGTGGGTGGGAAGGGGAGGCGATAACTGGGATGACTCCCCTTCCTCTGACCAGGCCCCATTTGCCCATCTGCTGCTTCAGTCTTCAGGGAAGGAGAAGGAGAAGTGAGGGGAGGGACAAAGAAGAGGAGGATAGAAGACTGGAAGAGTAGAGAATAAAATCCATGCGAAGAAGATATAGGAGTACCCCTAAGTGTACCTCCTGCTCCCTCAAGAAAAGGCATGGGAGCGTTTTCTTCTTTGGGAAGGAAACGATCTCTAAGCAATGAAATTCTCTCTCCATACTGCATACTCCTTTCCCACCCCCCTCCCATTTCAACTATCTATTCCTTTTCTCCTCTTCTGACTTGGAATAAAAAGGCTTGGATCTGAATCCCAGCTCTGTAACTTAAAAGCTGTGTGACTATGGACAAATCACTCGAGCTCTCTGTCTCTCAGCTTCCTCAGCTAATAATGCCTGTAAATCAGCCTCATAGAAATGTTGTAAAGAGAGTGCTTTGCTAACTTTAAAGCACTATGTAAGTGGAAAACACTATTATTGTCAATAAAAATAAGCCCTTTCTAGGGTCACTGCTTTGACCTGGGGAAAGTGAAAATTAGGGTAGGGGAAGGAGGTGCATTAGGAGAGGCACAGACTAGTTGAATTAAGGAGCAGGGAGTTGGGGTGAGATGGTGCTTGACTCTAGAAACCATACACATTATAGATGGGTGAAGTGAACAAGCTCACCTACTGTCCTTCCACTAGGGACTTTTTAACATGCCTTTCCCCTCTCTTTTCCCCCAAATCCTTCTTTTGTGACAAACACAAACAACAATGGTGCCCTGTAATACTCTGGAGTGTGGCCTGGACCAGGTTAAAATGTAGTTTCTATTAATTTTTATGTGTTGATGTATTAGTTAACAAAAGTATGTGTATGGTTTTCCAAGTCACTGTGATCCACAAAGATCCTTATGTACAGTTTATTAACCATGTTTCTTTTTGAGCTTGACACCACTGGTCTGTACTCATGGTTTCACAACTCCTCAGTGAAAGAGGTACATCTTCTTATTCCCTTTCCAGGGCCAAGCTTGATTATTATAATTATACAATATTTAATGTGGTTTTTAAATTGTTTTATCCATTGGCATTGCTGTGGTCACTGTGTATGTTGTTTTCCTGGTTCTGCTTGTTTGGTCTTGTATTAGTTCATATAACTCTTCCCATGTTTCTCTGAGTAATTGTTTCTTACAGTACAATTGCATTCCATTCTATTCGTGTTTCATGATTTATTGAGCCAGTGTTGGCCAGTACTATGGGCATCTATTATGCATCTAGTTCTTTGCTATTTTAGAGATTCTGCTATGATAATTTTGGCATATATAAATATATATGTATGTGTACATATATACGTACAAGTAAATGGGACCTTTCTGTCTTTGATCTCCTTGAGGTATATGCCCAACAGTGGGATCTCTGGGTCAAAGAATATGTAAATCTTAGTACCTTTAAACATAATAGCATTTAAATAGTGCTTTAGGATGTGCAAAGCACTTTACATGTATTATAATCCTTATAACAGCCCTGTGAAGTAGATGTTATTATCCTTATTTTACTGATGAGGAGGCTGAGAGACTAAGTGGCTTATCTAGGATTATACAGCCAGTATCTGAGGCAGAATTAGAATTTAAGCCTCCATGACACCAGGGCTGACATTATCTATTATATTACCTAGGTGCTGTACACGTGCTCTCTCTCTCTCTCTCTCTCTCTCTCTCTCTCTCTCTCTCTCTCTCTCTCTCTCTGTCTCTCCCTCTCTGAAATTCCAAATTCTTCCATCACCCCACATTGAGTTTGTATCTCCACTGGCTAGTGCACTTTCATATAGTAATTGCTTAATAAATGTTTATTGGGTTGGATACTGTGTGAAAAACTTACTTGCTCTAGCACTTAGGCTCTGTGGTTTTGCAGATTCTCCATTTTCTGTCCAGGAACTTGGTTGGAACCTTCTTCTTGACCCAGGTCCTCAAAGGACTGAGGATGTCATTTCTAGGGAGAACTTTGGGATGACCTTCAGACTCTACAGTGATTGCCTTCTGCTCCAAATAAGCAAATGCTGTCCAAACTCAGAGGCAAAGTTGCTCTGCCTTCTAGAAGAGGAGGGAAAGAGGTCCAGAGAACACTTTTGCAGAATATCTCCAGAATATCAAGAAAAGTGATGCACTTCAGCTCCCATCCCTGTGCCTTTATATTCACTGTTCCTTATGCCTGGAGAGAGTGCTTCCTTTTCAACTTACTGTATTAGATAGGATCTCTGACTTTCTTCAAGATTCAGCTCAAATTCCACGTTCTGCACGAAGCCTCTCCTGGTTCCTACAGCTGCTAGTGCCTTCCCTTCTAAGCTTCTTTTCCATCTACTCTGTATATATCATATATACATGTATTTATGTACATGTTGCCTCCCTTGTTAGAAGCTAAGCTCCTTGAGTCAGGAGCTATGTTTGCTTTTTCTTTGGATCCCCAGTGTTTAGCACATAATAAAGCAATTCATAAATGATTGTTGACTGAAAAACACCAAATAAAGGAACCAGAAGAGAAAAAAAGTAGAAAAATGATCTGAAAAGGCAGTAGGTTGGAGAGTAGAGGAATGTAGTACAGAAGAGAGCAGGAAGAAGGACCACTAAACACTTGGCATTAAGCAAGTCTAATGAGGTGGACTGGTCTGTGGGGACCAGTCCTTGGGGGATGCACAGACATATCCCCTGCCTGCTTCCGGACTGGCAATTTAGGGGTTTGTACTGTGAAGCCAAAGAGCTCTCTAATTGGTCACTGAGCTAGAAATGAGTGGGTGAATAAAAGCTATATTGGGTATCAGATTGGGTAAAGTCAACTGCCCTGTTGTGATCATCTGTGATCACATATCCTACCAAGGATGCAGACTTCTCCCATGGTACTGGCTCACTCTTCTTGCTGCTTAGGTGGTCTCCTGGTGATTGATGAGCTGCCTGATGCAGTCAACCTTCCCTGCTGTTAGCCACACCTGATAGGACACCTTGGGAGATGTGGGACCATAGGACTCTGGAGACCAGCTTGCCAGAACATGTGCTTGTGGCTTGTGGCCAAGACAGAGAATTTGCTCCCACCCACCCCCTGGATAGCTCAGAGCTGACCTCCTACTTCTAAGCAGGAAGGAAGAGGAATGAGAAGGGGGCAGGTTGTTTCTTTTAGACACCCACTCATTTTTGGTTCAGCAAAGTTCTTTGTCATCACGTGGGGCAGTCCCCTGAATCATCATGGCTGGGGGCATGCAAGGACTCTCTGAATATGCTTCAAAAGCTGGTCCCCGTTCTTTGGAGATAGGAGTCTCTTCTGAAAGAGGAGGGAGCTGGACCATCTGAAAAGGGAGCAGCAGAAGGAATAATGATGTGAATCTACAGGCAGTCTAATGTGAGAGATCATTCAATGGGTCAGAGAAAAGGGAGGTGAGTGGTGGTGGTTAGTGGCTTGCTGTTAGGGAGTACTGATAGCTAAAATTTCTTGACCCTACTCCAATAGTAGAGGTGTCTTGGGGCATGTATCCAATTCTTCCTAAGACTATTGCCACCCTTGGTAAGGGCACAAATGATGTGATCATGAGGAATCCAAAAAGCTTGGCAAAATATTATGAAGTCTTGGGCAAGAAGTGAAGACCTGAGGGATACAGAGAGTAGTTTAAAAAACAAAACAAAACAAAAACATCTGTCAATAGAAGGCAAAGGCTTTTATGGAGAAAGAAAAGGCAGCTTTGGGAAGTAAAAAGCTGGTTAAGAATATGGTATCTGAGGCAGCAAGGTGGTACAGTGGATAGAGCACTGGTCCTGGATCAAATCTGATCTCAGACACTTACTAGTTGTGTGACCCTGGGCAAGTCACTTAACCCTAATTGCCTCAAAAAAAAAAAAAAGAATATGGTGTCTGATCTCAGTCCACTCCTTTGCAGAGGCGAGGAGGTCCACAGTTGTGGAACATTGCATACGTTACCCAAATCTTTTTGTTACATTGATCAGGTTTGCTGATTTTTTTCCTTTTCTTCCTTATGTTCTTTTCCTTTTCTTTAAAAATATTCTTTGTTGGGATGGTTAGGTGGTGCAGTGAACAGAGCACTGGCCCTGGAGTCAGGAAGACTGAGTTCAAATCCGACCTCAGGCACTTAACACAAAAACTAGCTGTGTGGCCTTGGGCAAGTCACTTAACCCCAATTGCACTCCAAAAAGAAAAAAAAATTAAAAAAAATATTCTTTATTAAATGAACTTGCTCTCTGGGAGGGGGGAGGTAAAGGAAGGAGGGATGTAGGGCAACTTAAAATGTAGGTAATATAAAAACAAAAGATATCAATAAAATTTTATTTAAAAAAAAAAAAAGATGGCATCTGAGAATGAGATTTGAATTTCTGGTTCATTACTTCCAGTACAGGAATGGTGAGCTCCTGCCCAGGGATGGAGTACATCTGACAAGGGCTGGTATGAATGTTCTTGCCTTGAGTCTTGCAAATCTAATCAAAAGGACTTCAAACTAAAAAGGAAAGGGGTGGATGAAAATTGTTTACTTAAATCCCCTAAGGTAGATGCCATAAAGCATGGCTGCAGTGTGACTAGAATAGAAGCAAAGATACCCAGATGTTCACAGGAGATAAAAATCTAAGAAAGGAGTCAACATTAAAACCCACGCCTCAGGTCCCTTCAGACAGTTTTGCCAAGTTATGGGTAGCAAGCAAGGGGTACTAATCCAACGAGGCACATTTGATCTCATATCATCATTTAGACTCATTTGTTTCATATGAGACTTATGACTGAAGTGCACCTAAGGAACAGAGGGGTGGAGAGCAGAATAGCACTGTGTATTTAAAAAAGTGGGCGCAACTAGGTGTCAAATCAAGTTAAAATCCTGCCTCAGATACTTATTGCCTGTGTGACCCTGGGTAAGTTGCTTAACACAGCCTCAGTTTCTTTCCAGTCATCTGTTAAATGGGAATAATAATAGCACTTCCCTCCTAGAGTTATTGTGAGGATAAAATGAGATTATATTTGGAAATACTAGTTATTATTAAGGATATCCTTGTGAGGAAAGCCAGATATCAAAGGAAGAAACATGGTATAGGACAGTGGTTCTCACCCTGTGGGTCGTGACCCCTTTGGGGGTTGGACGACCCTTTCACAGGGGTCGCCTTAGACCATCGGAAAACACATATTTCCAATGGTCTTAGGAACCAAGACGTCGCTCCTCTATTGGTCTCCAGGCAGGTCTGCCCACATGCAGATATGCCCACATATGAGTATTAAAGAGTTGTGGCATTAGGAAGGTTGAGAACCACTGGTATAGAATATTTGGGTGAAATTCAACAGAGGCAGAAACTGAAGCAATATTGTCATAGAAATATGCTACAGAAAGCCTGGACAGAAAGAGAATATTTGGGAAAGAGATCACAGGCCTGAAATGGAGGCAGAATATAGTAGTGATATGGTACCTTAGTGACCTGAGCTTCTGCTTGGAGCACTCTTTGCCCAGAGCAGAAAAGCCAAAAATTTCTCAACTTTCCTTAATGATAATTTCATCCTTTTGAAGATGAGGAACCAGTGAGGTGAGCTGCTGTTTTTGATATGATTCTCAGTTTTCCTACAAGGAAGATTGTGTTTCTGGGGTTGAAGTGATGGGGACTTCAGGAAGATTTAACCCTTCCTTCTTAGGATTTGGGTTAGAAGAGGAACCTGGGCATAATCAGATGTATAAGTCAGAATGATGGAAAGCAGGTATCTAAGGGTTCAGAGCATAGATAGAAATGTTGCTGTGGACCAAAATTCCATAATGGAAGTCAGCTCAGGAGGGATTGGATGTACTTGAACGTAAAAGTCTGAAGACAAAAAGAAACATTTCCCAGGAGGAAAAAAAGGAGTTTCCTAAAAAGATTCATGTGGAAGCAGAAGGAGCTACCTGACCAATTGTAAAGTTGGAGGTAAGAGCTGGTATTTGAGGATAATTACAAAAGTGTGGCAGTATCCTGCAAGGATGGTGTCAGAAGCACTAATTCTCAGATCCCTTCTATTGCATTTCTGTCGTCTTCATAGTTCAGGGCCTTCTCTGTGGGGTCTGCCTTGAACCTCTGACCTTTCTTTGATGTCACAGTAGTAGAAGGCTACCTTGACAAGAACTCATGTGCTCTCTAGAGAAGCCTCTTTGAAATATCTCTGTAGCAAGTGCTCTGGGGTCTAGGGAAGGCTCTGGGAGGCAGGAATTAAGGTAGGATGGGGGAAGGGGACGGCACACAATGTCTTCATTCAGTGCTGTCCTTGATTGGACCGGGTAGCTAGTGATTATCCCTAAGCTGTCCTCCAAAGATCCCTAAGCTTTTTAACTGCTCTCCTGGGAAAGGGAAGGATAAAGATGGAGGGAGCGAGAGAGGAAAAGAAAAAGGGAGAGACAGAGATAGAGACAGAGAGACTTCAAATCCTGATGGCATTTTTAGGTGGTAACTTTGGCAGGATTAAAAATCAATCGAGCTGACAGGTTGCAATTGGGAGATGCACATGCCAGTCCCGCTTAATTGTGGAATAATTAAGAATATGTCAAGATTAAAATTACTAATAATATTTGCTCTCAACCCAGACTTTGTGCCTTCCTCCCCTTCTGCACCCTTTTCTGAAAGAAACCTCTCTCTCTCTCTCCTCCTGGCCATCCACTGAGTGTTGGAAGCTAATGAATTTTTTGCAAATGCAGGAGTGAGTGTTCGGCTGGGAAATATCCACAGGGCAGCTGGATGGCTCTTGGTTGTGGTTTCTTTTCTTTTACAAGATATTTAATATTTATGGCCCCTTATCCTTGTGAAGAATTAGGAGGGGGTTGGATGAGAAGGAAAAAAAAAAGCAGCAGCCTGGGGATGGAGGGACAGGGAGGAAGGGGGGGATAGGGATAGGAATGTTTATGAAGCTTCCTTTCTCTCTTTTTCTTTTCAATTACAAAGATACCTAAGCTAATTAAGTGCTAATAACCTTGTTAATTTAAAATGCCTCCTCTCTCTTCTGGGCATCCCAAGGAAGAATTAAACCAAAAGGAATAATAATACTATCTGACATTTTTTGTAGCACTTTGTAGTTTACAAACCACTTTAAACCAGGTATCCTATTTGATCCTTATAGCCAGCTTGTAAGGTAGACAGAGCAGTTATTATGACCCTGCTCTGTACAGATGAGGAAACTGAGGCTCAGAGCGGAAATGACTTGCCCAGGCTAATAAGTAGAAGAGACAAGATTCAAACCAAAATCTCCTAATCACGAATAGAATATTAATCAGTCAGTAAACACTTATGGGGCACCTACTATGTGCCATGGTAAGCACTAGGGATGCAAAAGGAGTCAAAAGGTAGTTCTTGCCCTCCAGGAGCTTACAATCTAATTTTATATATATATATATATATGGATATATATGGATATGTGTATATACATATGCATCCCTCTATATATGCATTTATATATACATATTAAGCTATATATGAAAGAAGTAGTAAATAATTAACAAAGGGAAGGTGCTAGAATTAAGATGGGTTGGGGAAGGCTTCCTGTAAAAGGTGAGAGTTGGGCCTTGAAGGGGCCAGGGAAGCTAGGAGACAGAGAGGAAGAGGGGTACATTCCAGGCGTGAGAGACAAGCCAGTGAAAATGCCTAGAGCTGAGACATGGAGTGTCTTATTTAAGGAACAGCAAGGAGGCCAGTGTTGCTGGATCAAAGAATATGTGGTGGGTTGTAAGATGTAAAAAGCCTGGAAAGGTATATATGTACAATCTTTTTTTTTCTTTTTCTTTGGAGGGGTAAAGGCTGGGCAGTTGGAGTTAATGACTTGCCCAAGGTCACACAGCTAGTAAATGTTAAGTGTCTGAGGCCGGATTTGAACTCAGGCCCTCCTGACTCCAGGGCCAGTGCCCTATTCACTGTGCCACCTAGCTGCCCCAGAAAGGTATATATGTGTGGGGTGGGGGAGTGGGTCACGAAGGGCTTTGTACAACAAACGTAGAGGCCACAGGGAATTACAAATTGGGGGGGGGGGGGCAACATGGTCAGACCTGTATTTATTTCCTGTTTATACTGTGGATAGAAGTGGACCCAGTCAGAATAGTTGCATGATTTTCTCCACCTTCATTTAGTACCACGTCTGTAGGTGTAAAAGCGATGGATGGTGAGAGTTATCCAAGGCTGAGACTTGGTATAGCATAACAACTGATATGATAAGAAGGCCAGAGACTCATGAGAAGAAGACAATGTAAAAGTTGCACTGGTTCAAGAGGTCAAGATGGAGAAAAGGAGAAAGAGTAGCTTGTACAGGGAATATGGCCTAAGAGAGAACTGGAGGGTCTAGGGCAGTAGTTCTCAACCTGTGGGTCGCGACCCCTTTGGGGGTTGGATGACCTTTTCACAGGGGTCGCCTAAGACCATTGGAAAACACATATTTCCGATGGTCTTAGGAACCAAGACACCGCTCCTCTATCCATCTCCAGGTGGGTCCGGCCGCATGCAGATACGCCCACATATAAGTATTAAAGGGTCGAAGCATTAGGAAGGTTGAGAACCACTGGTCTAGGGTTTGGAGGTTTAAATATGGTTGAAGAGCAGAATTTGTTAAGGTAAGGCAGAGATAGAGGTGGAAAGCCAATATATTATGGTCAGATAAAGGGCTTTTAGGGCAGTGGGTGGAACACCAGGCCTGGAGTGAGGAAAATTCATCTTTGTGAGTTCAAATCTAGTCTCAGATGCTTATTAGCTATGTGACTCTGGGCAAGTCACTTAACCCTGTTTGTCTCAATTTCCTCATCTGTACAATGATCTGGAGAAGGAAATGACAAACCACTTCAGTATCTTGCCAAGAAAATCCCAGATGGGGTCACAAAGAGTTGGACATGACTGAAAAATGACTGAACAATGACAAAAGGCTTTCAAGATTTGTGGCATTCATTTGGAAAACATGAGCGATGGGAAGATGAAGGGTATGTTCATTTTGGGGTATGGCTGAGATAGGATTCAGGTCAAGGAAAGTGAGTAAATTGAGGAACTTAGTGGTTAGGGTGTTGAGGGAGAGTTAATATGTATGTTGAAGTCTTCTAATATGAGGGCAGGGGTTGTGAAGGAGAGAAAAACTGTGAGCTTAGGTATGGAACTCATTGAGAAAGAGAGTGGAATGACCTGGAAGTCTGTAGACAATAGGTACTAGGATTTTGATTGGGTGATAGATATGAATAACATGGATTATAAAAGAAGAGAAGTTACTGATTGCTGGAGGTAAGGAGGAAGAACCTAGAAATCTCAATGGAGTATTGAGAAATACTCCTAGAAATCGCAAGGAGTATTCCAACTCCCCTGCCTCTACCAATGACCCAAGGGAAATGAATGAAGGTGCAGTCCATACTGGAAAGGGTGTCCAGGGAGGTTGTGTCATCTGCGGAGGAGCCAGGTTTCTTTCTTTTTTCTTCTTCAAATTTATTATTTATTTTTAGCATTCTTTTCTTTTTAAATTTTGAATTCTAAATTCTCTCCCTCCCTCTCAACCCTCCCCCACCTATTGTGAAGGCAGAAAAATAATATCAATTACACATGTAAAACCATGCAAAATATATTTCCTTATTGGCTGTCACAGAAAAAATAAAGCAAGAAAATTGTATTTCACTTTGTATTCAGAATTTATCAGTTCTCTTTATGGAAGTGGATAGTATTTTTTTTCATCATGAGTCCTCTGGTTCATTGCATTGATCACAGCAGCCAAGTCTTTCACAGTTGATTATCATTACAATGTTGCTGTTACTGGGTACAATGATCTCCTGGTTCTTTTCACTTCACTTTGCATCAGTTCATATAGTTCTTGCTATTTTTTTCTGAAACCATCCCCTTATCATTTCTTATTGCACAATAGTACTTCATCAAAACCATGTGCCACAACATATTCAGTCATTCCCTAATTGACGAATTTCCTCTTAATTTCCAATTCTTTGCCTCCCCCAAAAAGAGCTGCTATAAATATTTTTGTTTATATATAGGTTCTTTTTCTTCTTCTTTGATCTCTTTGCCATACAGGCCTAGTAGTGGTGATGTGCACAGTTCTATACACCTTTGGGCCTTGTTGCAAATTGTTCTTTACGTGGGTTGGACCAGTTTACAATGCCATTAAAAGTTGGCTAGTGGATCAATTTTTTCTCATCCCCTCTAGCATTTGTCATTTCTGTTAGTGTGAGGTGGTACCTCAGAGTCCTTTTAATGTGCATTTCTCTAATCGGTATTGATTTAGAACATTTTTTTCATGTGGCTATAGATAGCTTTGATTTCTTCTTCTGAAAACTGCCTGTTCACATCCTTTGACCATTTATCAATTAGGAAATGGCTCTTATTTTTATGATTTTGACTCAATTTCCTATATATTTGAGCAATGAGACCTTTATCAGAGAAACTTACTGTGAAATTATTTTATTACTTCATTATCTGTGGTATCTTTTAGCAAAATGTAGTTTTCCTCATTATCTCTTTTAATTAGGTCTGTTTTTGCTTTTGCTTTTTCTGAGATCATGATTGCTACCCCTGCCTTTAAAAAAAAATTTCAGCTAAAGTATAATAGATCCTGCTCCAGCATTTTATTTTAACTCTGTGTCTTTCTGTTTCAAGTGTGTCTCTTATAAACAACATATCTTGGATTCCAGTTTCTAATCTATTCTGCTATTTGCTTTCATTTTTGGGTGAGTTCATCCTATTCTCATTCACAGCTATGATTACTAACTGTGTACCATCTTATTTTCTTGTTTATCCTTCTCTTTCTCTTTTTATCCTGTCCCTCCTGAAAGGTATGTTTTGCTTCTGACCACTGCCTTCCTTAATCCACCCTCTTGTATCATCCCTGCCCCCACATCTCTTATCCCCTTGCCCTCCTATATCCCTATTTGGGTAAGATAGATTTCTATACCCAATTTATTATGTATGTGTATTCTTCCTTCTTTGAACTTATTCTAATGAGGATAAGGTCTAAGTACTGCCTGCCTCCCTCTCCCAATTTTTCCTTCCACCATAAAAACTTTTTCTCTGTATGACTCTTATTTGAGAAAAATTTCCCCATTCTGCCTCTCTCTTTTCTCTTCCCCCAGTGCATCCTTCTTTCCTCGCCCCTTCATTTTTTTTTCAGATCATCACAACATAATTGACTCACACTTATGTCCTCTGTCAATAGAGACTCCTTCTAATTGCCATAATAATGATAAAGTTGTTAGGAGTTAAATGTATAGAAATGTAAACAGTTTAACTTTATTGAGTCCCTTATGATTACTCTTTCATGGCCATTTTTTCCCCCTGAAGGATTATACTCAATTTTTCTGGGTAGGTTATTTTTGGTTATAATTCTACCTCCTTTGCCTTCTGGAATATCATATTCCAGACCCTCTGCTCCTTTAACACAGAGCCTGCTATGGTTCTGTGTGGTTCTGACTATGGTTCCATGCTATTTGAGTTGTTTCTTTCTGGATGCTTACAATATTTTCTCCTTGACTTGGGAGCTTGGAATTTGGCTATAATTTTCTCGGGAGTTTTCATTTTGGGATCGCTTTTAGGAAGTAATTGGTAGATTCTTTCAATTTCTATTTTACCCTCTGTATCTAAGATATTGTGGAAGTTTTCCTTTGTAATTTATTGACATATGATATCTAGGCTTTTTCTTTGATTGTGGCTTTAAGGTAGTCCAATAATTTTTATTATCTACCCTCAACCTATTTTCCAAATCAGTTGTTTTATTTATTGAAGTATTTCACATTTTCTTCTACTTTTTTCATTCTTTTGATTTTGTTTTATTGTTTCTTGACATCCTATGGAGTCATTAGCTTCTGCTTGCCCAATTCTTATTTTTAAGGAATTATTTTCTTTAGTGAACTCTTTTTTCCTTACCTCTTTTTCCATTTGGCCAATTTTACTTTTTAAGAATTTTTTTTTCTTCAGTAAGTTTTTGTGCCTCTTTTACCATTTGGCCAGTTCTGTTTTTTAAGGTGTTATTTTATTTCTTCGCTATTTTTTTGTGCCTCTTTACCAAATTGTTAACTCTTTGTTTATAATTTTCTTGCATTACTCTCATTTCTTTTCCCAATTTTTTCTCTATCACTCTTATCTTTCTTTAATGCTCACATGAATTCTTATTGAGCTTGGGTTCAATTAGCATTTTTCTTTGAGGCTTTTTTTTTTTTTGGGTAGCAGTTTTCACATTGCTGTCTTCTTCTGAGTTAATGTCTTGGTCTTCCCTGCCACCATAGTAGCTTTTATTGATGAAGTTTTTAAAAATTGTTTGCTCATTTCCCCATGCTATTTCTTGATTTTGAACTTTATCTTAATGTTGGGCTCTGCTTATATTGGGGTGAGGAGGCACTGCCTAAATGTCAGGTTTTCTCATGCTGCTGTTTTCCAAGCTAGTTTTGGAGGTCTTCAAGTTTTTGGTGCTTCCTAAGTGTTGTGATCTGAGGAAAGATGTAGTCACTGCTCTCCTGGTCTCTGTCTTTATTCAGTAAGGGTGCTCACTGCTTCTCTGCAGCCTGAAGTGCTAACACTCATCTGGGCCTTGGAACTGTGACCAAGACCCCTACCCCCCTGTGACCAATCAGAGATGCTCCTCTCCACATTGGAATGGTAACCCAGAATTGCTTATGGGTGACAGAGTTGCCAGTCAGGGCCAGCTACACCCAATGCTAGCAGTGAGTCACCTGTAATCTTTCTGTCCAGTTGTCTGATCACCCTACTGTTGTCTCTGGGCTGAGAGCTCTCAAAGCTGCTGTCCCTGCTGTCACAGCCACCTCCAAGGCTCACAGCTGCTAATAGTGCTGCACTCTAGGCTGGCTCTCACTGCAGCATCACAGACCTCACCTGTCCTAGGCTGGAAAAATGTTCACTCTGACCTTTTGTTGGCTCTGCAATTCCAAAATTTGATTTTGAAGAGTTATTTTAAAGTCCTTTGGAAGGAAATATTGGAAGAGTTCAGCTGGGTTACCACGTATACTCTGCCATCTTGGCTCTGGCCCCTCCAGACTTTGATTGGGACTTTGGGGTGAGAAAATTGAAAGGGATGGAAATCAGAAATCAGGTAGCAGGGAAATGGGGTTTTGATGATGACCTATAGAGGTTCAGAATCACTGGGAGGTGTAGGGTATGACCAGGTATGAGAACATTCATCACTGAGTGGAATGTGCTGGGCAGAGGGCAAGTGTAATATGACATGGAATACATGTAGGCAGATAGCCACGTGGGAGGTTCTATTCCACTTCTCTTTCCTCTGAAGACTAGAAATTATATAGGAGATCATGTAGATAGAGGCAGAACCTTCACAGTCAGAGATGGAAGTCCTGCTTCCCTCCAACTTTCTTCCTTCAAGGGCATCTGCAGGGACATACAGGGATGTATCAGGAGATGAAAGTTGGGGTTGTGGTCAGAGGGAGATTTGATTTCTCCTTTGAGGCTTACAGGGGGAAATTGAGATGGGGCAAAATCATCTAGCCTCTTGTCGCCTTCCCTCGGGGAATACCTGTAGCAGAGGAGAAAGGTCTCGCTCCTCTTCTCACTAGTATAATTTCCCCAGTATAACAAAGCTAAATAACAGGGAAGAGAATATTTCAGTGGGATGGAATGAACAGGGAGGAACCAAGGAGGGAGGGAAGAGATAGAGTGGGATTTAACCAGAGGTGTCACACACATGAACCATGGCTGGCATGAGACCAGGAACACTCTCCAAGATGGTCTGAACCAGATTTATAATGTAATTGGGAAATATTTAACAAAAATAAATAAAAATGCAATAAAACATAAATAATAATAATACATTTAAAAACTAAGTCAATATGCAACCCAGAGGGTTGCTTATATACAATTTGAATTTGACACTACTGATCTAGGATACCTAGTGCATTGGAAAGGGTACTGCATTCAGAAATAGAGAAACTGACTCCAAACCTCCACTCTGCCTTGGGTCACTTTGGGCAAGTTAGTTTGTCTCTCTGAACCTTCTCAGATGTTCAACAAGGGGCTTGGATTAGTTAGAGCTCTTGCTGATTCCAAGCTTGTTGCCAGCTGACTTAAAGGGCATGTAGCAGTGGGTCACAACTAACCTTTCTTTCTTTTTTCCTTCCATTTTGGAGAGTGTTTTGTACCTCTCTGATGTTCTTACTGTTTTATCCTGCTCTATAGCCATTGCATTTCATTGTATAATGTAGCATACTTGTGTATGTTGGATTTAAACCCAGCTCTTCCAGACTCCAAGCCCAGCACTCAGTCCAATACACCACCCTGCCTTGGCTCTGTTCTGTTTAGCACTTTCTTTGATAACTTAGATGAAGGCACAGAGGGGAAGCTAATTTAATTTTTCAGATGGCATTATTAATAATAATAACAATAACCAACATTTACATAGCATCTGTTGTTGCTGAATTGTTGCAGTCATGTTCAACTCTTTGTGACCCTATTTGGGATTTTCTTGGCAAAAATACTGGAGCGGTGTGCCATTTCCTTCTCCAGCTCATTTTACAGATGAGGAAACTGAGGTAAATAAGGTAAAGTGACTTGTCCAGGGTCCCACAGCTAGTAAGTGTCTGAGGCCATGTGGGCTCATGAAGACTCATGAAGATGAGGTGATCATCAAAGGGGAAGCTTATCAAATTTGCAGATGACATGAACAATACTAATGACCAACATTTATATGGCACCTACTTTGTACCAGGCACTGAGCTAAGTGCTTTACGAATACAATTTCATTTGATCCTCATGACAACCCCACAAGATAGGTGCTACTATTATTCACATTATACAGCTGAGGCAAATAGAGATGAAGTGACTTGTCTAAGGTCACGTACCTAGTACGTATACGAGTCTAGATTGGAACTCAGGTTTTCCTGACTCCAGTCCTGGTTCTTTATCCACTCTGTCACCTAGGTGCCTCTTGACATGGAGCTAGAAAGGACGATTCGCATGTTGGATTATAGAAGTAAAATCTTGAAAGCTCTAGGCAGACCATAATGATGAGTCGAATCTAATAAGGAAAATGTTTAAGGATGTAAAGGTAAGGTTCTATTCTTATGTTAAAAAAAGAAGAGAAGAAAAGAAAAAAATAATCACCTGCACAAGTTCAGGGAAGGAGGCATGGCCAGATGACAGCAAAAGATCTGGGGACTTTAGAGGCCTGCAAGATCAATGTGAGCTAATGGTGTGGTGTGACTATAAGAAAAGGCCACTCTAGCGAACATAATGCGCCCACAAATTTGTGATCTCTCTGTGTGGGTGTTGCTTGCATTCCTGCAGTTTCAAACCCACCTAGACCTTCCTAACCTGTTTGATTCTTGCCCACATTCTCCCATACTCTCTGGAGAGGATCTTATCCAATGGGCTGAAGGCCTTCTAAGTCATTTCTCATTATTTGGACACAAGTGCCGCACGTCTAGCATCCCTCCTTCCCACTACTTCCCTAAATGACCCATCTCCTTTTTCTGTCCTATATATCCTCAAGGATATTACTTACATTACTTCCTCCCTGCATTGTTCATCACTAGAAATATGCTGCAGACAATCTGTGCCTACCATTGACCTTTGGCTCACCTACACATTTAATTCCCTGGATATTAGTGTTCACCAAGATTTACAACCATATGCAATCACTGGAAAGAATTTGTCTTTAAAAAAAGAGCGGCTTGGCATAGTTAAAAATATTAAACAGTTTCTCAAAATTAATCCATCCTTCTCTTTTTTCTGTCCTGTTTAATTCTGGACCTAACTTATTTTCCATCTGCAATCCTTGTATTATCTCAGCCTTCCAACAGTGTGACAGAGTCTGGATAGGGAACATTTTTCATGCACTTACTTTTTACCTGTCTAAGTAATAGAATCATATAGATTTAGAGGTGGAGAGGACTTTAGAGACCTTTGAGTCCAACTCAAAACTCATTTTACAAATGAGAAAACTGAGGCTGTCATTGCTTAGGGTCGCACAGAGAGTGTTTATAGCTGCATTTGAATTCCTGATTCCAATACCAACGCTGTCTCCACTATATCACTAGCTACCTAATTACACTTAGATTATATCATGCTCATCTTTTTGGGAATAATCCTAGATCTAATTAAGGAGTTCCCATAAAGTTCCAGGGCTTGATGGAATCAGTATAATATCATTCACAAATGGGAACATCCAAAGGATGTCACTATATATAGGAATACCTCTTCCATTTGGATCTTGGGGAAATCGTTCTCCCTTACATTGTCGAACACCTCTGGTGAGCAAATGTCTGTTTTGGTGTCATGGAAAAATGGAAAAAGTGCTGGATATGGAGTCAGAAGACCTAGTTTTGAATGTGGACCTGGTGATGGCCACCTTTGTGGCCTTGGGCAAGAAATCACTTCACCCTTGTGAGGTTCAGATTCTTTATCTCAGAATGACGTGGTTGGATTAGATGGCCTCAAAGTTACCTTCGCAGCTCTGAATCAAAGATCTGTGTTTCACTTGAGTAATCAGATAATTGAACCCAGTTATCTTGCACTGATCAGGGAATCATTTATGATATTAACATGTGCAGAGGGGCTTCCATTAAGCCAGTGTTTTGCTTTACTCTGAAAAATCCTTTTTTGTCATCCACACAGTGGGATATTGAATATTTGATGCACCTCTTAGTCAGTTGTGTAACTGGGAAGGTATGGACCTTGTCCTGCCTGAAATGTCCTACCACCTGAGGGCAAACTGAGCTGAGGCACAGTCCTTGAAGATAAATTGTGGGCAGGGGACTTTTTTGACACTTTTCTCCCTTCTCTTCCCTTTCCAACTCCCCCCATCATACTGTAGGCTCTTGAGTATCTAGACACGTTGCAAGTGGCCCATGAAAGCCAACTGCTATCTGCAATGAGAAAAGCGGTTTGTTGGGCCAGGACTAGGCCAAAGTAGAACCTCCCTCCCCACATGCAGACCTGAGCTTAGTCAACCAATTATGGCTACTCCTTGGTCAAGGAACCCTGCAAAATAGAAGAGTCCAGCCCCCTCTGTCACTGATAGCCTTAGTGGGCACCCTCTATCTACCTTTCTTCTTTTTTTTAGTCTTTTAATATTTTTTCCAATTACGTGTAAAATAATTAAGATTTTTAAAAAAATTTAAGTTCTAAATTCTTTCTCTACCCTCCTTGAGAAAGCAAACAATTTGATATAGATTATATGTGTGCAGTCATGAAAAACATATTTCCATTAATAGTTGTATTATGAAAGAAAACACAGCCAAACGACAAAAACAAACCAAAATCCAAGAAAAATAAGGTAAAGAAAAATTTTTCTTTGATCTGTATTCAGACACCGTCAATTCTTTCTCTGGAGGTGGATAGCATTTTTCACTGTTAAGTGCTTTGTAATTGCCTTAAATCATTTTATTGTTGAGAGCTGTTAAATCATTCACAGTTGATCATTGTACAGTGTTACTGTTACTGTGTGCACTGTTCTCCTAGTTCTGTTCACTTTGCTTTGAATCCGTTCATGTAAGTCTTTCCAGGTTTTTCTGAAAGTATTCCGTCCATCATTACTTATATCACAATAATATTCTATGACAATCATATACCACAACTTGTTTAGCTACTTTTTAATTGATGGACATCCTACTCTAGTTTCTTTACTACTACAAAAGGAACTGCTATAAATATATTTGCACACTAAGGCCTTTTTCCTTTAAAAAAAATCTTTTTGGGATACAGACCTAGTAATGCTATTACTGGGTCAAAGGGTATATACAGATTTATAGCTTTTGGGGTATAGTTCTAAATAGTTTTCCAGAGTGGTTATATCAGTTCACAACTCCATCAACATTAATGTCCCAATTTTCCCACATCCCTTCTAAAATTTGTAATTTTCCTTTTCTGTAACAATAGCCAATCTGATAGGTGTCAGGTGGTACTTCAGAGTTGTTTTAATTTTTATTTCTCTAATGAATAGTTATGTAAAGCATTTTTCATGTGATTGTAGATACTTTTGATTACTTCTTCTGAAAATTTCCTGTTGGGGTGACTACGTGGTGCAGTGAATAGAGCACCAGCCCTGGAGTCAGGAGGACCTGAGTCCAAATTTGACCTCAGACACTTAACACTTACTAGCTATGTGACCTTGGGCAAATTACTTATCCCCAATTGCCCTGCCTTCCCCCCTCCAAAAAGCAAAACAAACAAACAAAAACTGTCTGTTCATATCCTTTGAGCATTTCTCAATTGGGGAATGAGAGATATTCTTATAAATTGGACTCAATTCTCCATATATTTGAGAAATGAAATCTTTATCAGAGAAACTTGCTCTCATTTTTTTTTTCCATTTCCAGCTTTCCTTCTAATCTTGGCGGCACTGATTTTGTTTGTGCAAAACCATTTTAATTTAATGTAATAAAAATTATCCATTTTATATCTTATAATGTTTTCTATCTCTTGTTTGGTCCTAAATGCTTCCCTTCTCCATAGATCTGACAGGCAAGCTATTCCATGCTCACCAGATTTGCTTATGATATCACCCTTTAGATCTAGATAATTTGATCTTATCTTGGTATACAGTGTGAAATGTTGTACTTAGTTTCTGCCAGACTATTTTCTGGTTTTCCCAGCAATTAAAAAAAAAATAAAATAGTGAATTCTTGTCCCTAAAACTTGGATCTTTGTGTTAATCAAACACTAGATTACTATGGTTATTTTCTACTGTGTGTACTAATCTATTCCACTGATCCCCCACTTTATTTCTTATCCAGTACCAGATTGTTTTGACAATTGCCACTTTGTAATACAGTTTGAGATCTGGTATGGTTAGGTCAACCTTCCTTCACATTTTTCTTTATTGATTCCCTTGATATTATTGACCTTTCATTCTTTCAGGTGAATTTTGTTATCATTTTTTTCTAGCTCTATAAAATAATTTTTTGGTAGTTTGATTGGTATGGTACTAGTAAGTACATTAATTTAGATAGAATTGTCAATTTTTATTATATTGGCTTGTCCTACCCATGAACAATTAATATTTTCCCAATTGCTTATATCTGACTTAATTTGTGTGAAAAGTATTTTGTAATTCTGTTCATATAGTTCCTGGGTTCATCTTGGCATGTAGACTCCCAAGTATTTATGTTGTCTATAGTTATTTTAAATGGAATTTCTATTCTTATATCTTTTTGCTGGACTTAGTTGGTAATATATAGAAATGCTGTTGCTTTATTTTATAACCTGCAACTTTGCTAAAATTTTTTAGTTTATTCTTTAGGTTTCTCCAAGTATAGCATCATATCATCTACAAAGACAGAGTTTTTTCTTCATTGCTGATTCTAATTCCTTCAATTTCTTTTTCTTCTAATTGCTATAGCTAGCATTTCTAATACAATATTGAATAATAGTGGTAATAATGGGCTTCCTTGCTTCACTCCTGATCTTATTGGGAAGAATTCTAGCTTATCTCAATTACAGATAATGTTTGCTAATGGTTTTAGATAGATAGTATTTATTATTTTAAGGAAAGCTTCATTTATTCCTGTCCTTTCTAATGATTTTAATAGAACAAGCATTGTATTTTGTCAAAAGGCTTTTCTGCATCTATTGAGACACTCATATGATTTCTGTTGGTTTTGTTATTGAAATGGTTAATTATGCTGATAGTTTTCATGATATTGAACAAGTCCTGCATTCCTGGCATATATCTCACTTGGTAATAGTATATGATCTTTGTGATATATTGCTATAATTATCTTGCTAGTATTTTATTTCAAATTTTTAATCAATATTCATTAGGGAAATTGGTCTATAGTTTTCTCTCTCAGTTTTTTTGCTCTTCCTGGTTTCGGTGTCAGCACCATTTTTGTGTTATAAAAGGAACTTGGTAGGTCTCCTTCTTTGCCTATTTTTTCAAATAGTTTATATAGTATTGGAATTAATTGTTCTTTAAATGTTTGTTAGAATTCACTTGTGAATCTATATGGTCCTGGTGATTTTTTCTTTTTCTTTTTTTTTTTTTAATTTTATTATAGTTTGCATCATTCATTTCCACAAGATTTTGAGTTACATATTTTCTCCCCCTCTTTCCCCCACCCACCACCCCAAAACAGCCATCCCAG
>CM053588.1:111530258-111575837 GCA_028646515.1 Pseudochirops corinnae
TCCCTCTCTCTCTCTCTCTGCCTGTCTCCCTGTCTCCCTCTCTCTCCCATCCTCTCTCCCTCTCCCTCTTTCTCTCCATCTCTGTTTCTATCTTTTTTTGTCTCTCCCCATCCCCTGCGCTGTTGCTGCCCTTGGGAAGTCCTTCCCTGAGAAGTGAGCTCTGTCATCTCACTTTAAGTTTAGAGCTCAGAGACTAAATTTCAGTTCATTTAATGAGAAAGCCAGGTCCTTCATCCAACCAGTGATCAGACTAGGACCCCCTCCCCCTTCTCTGTCACCCCCCTCTAGCTACTTTCCCTCCATAAGGAGAAAGGTCTGTCAGCTCTGAGTCTTAGTTGTGTCTGGCTTTTGTCTCCATAAGGAGAGGGAAATCTGTCAGCTCCTAGAGTCTTAGCCTACTAGAACTAAGCTTCTTTTTTTTTTTTGAACAAAGAATAATCAGTCAGTTTATTGTAGCCTGTAGGCATTCAGTCTATCTTTGAACTTACTTCTTCCTGCTAGTAGGACCCTGATATATCATTGTCCCAAGCTTCTATTGGACCCAGGGCTAAAAAAAAAAAATCCTCTTTAACTCCATCAGTCCCTGATTGCCTCTCCTGAATTTTTGATTGGACCAGATTATAGGGCGGTGATTTTTTCCCCTCATAACTGTGGAGACCTAGATAAGAGCCATATTCAAGCTGTATTCTGATGTTTCTCAGAAGCAACTCTAGGTAGGGGTACCAGGAGCTGTGAAAGGGTCCCCTAAACTTGTCTTCTTGAGTTGCCATATTTTCAAGAAACACTGGACCCAGAGGCTGCAGGAAACCCTGCAAGTGTCAAGGACAAAGCCTTCCTTGAGCTAACATAATCGTTACTTGCGCCCCATGCTAGACTCCCTGTATGTCCTTGGGAGTCCAGATAGGTGCCAGTCAGTCTTCACCAGACTGAGAGATTGTTTGTGCAGCTGGGACCCTTGTAGATAAGCAAACCCTCCTAGCTTCATGGTCTAGCAGTTCCCAACGGAAAAGAATGCTGCTTTTGCCATCTTACTTATTCACGATTTCTCCTCCTCTCTGGGAGGGAATTAGTCTTTTCCCTCTCCCTACTGCTCTTTCCCTCCTCCCACATCACTCCCATTTAGGAGGAGATTGCTGTTCCTCCTTCTCCCTTTGTTGCAATTTCATAAATATGCAAACTTCTGTTAGGATTGTGAGCTCCTTGCACCTGGAGTTCCACGAGCATGTTCATTTCTGTTATTGTATATCCAGTTGCAATACATGCCTCATGGACTTTTGATATTTTTTGGTTAACAGAGTTGTATGGGATGAGTGTGAAAACTTCGCAATTTGGGGTGGTTAACTTTTCAAGTTGCTTCTGTCAATCACTTTTATCTTCCTTTGTCTGTTTTCCCGCCTTGGTGGGACCCTCCCCTTATCTTTCCTTGCTGTCCCAGTTGGGGAAGTATTTGGTGAAGTGTGCCTCTCCACCAATGAGAGGGGAAACAGTCGGGGAGGGGTCTTGACTAAGTTAGGTTATAAATTCCAGCACTATCTTTTGTAACGGGCCTCTTCTCCATGATGAGTCATGGGGAAGACCGCCCTTTTCTCCCGGGGAAGAGAATAAAGTCCTGTTCTTATCCTAAGAGATGTCTGTGTTTATTTCTTTTCACTAAATTAAGGATGAAGGATATTTTTCATCCCAAACAGAGTCAAGACATATCTTTGAGCATTGTCCTTAAAACTGCACCCAGTTTCTAAGCCTCCAGTTTGGAGTGTTGGCCTGTGGGCTCCATCAGGAAGCCTACTTCTCATTGTGCAATGAAAACTCTTCACTAATGAAGTCATTCCAGGTGTTAAGTCATTAAGTGGAAATGAGGATGATGTTTCAAAAGTGTAAGTGAGAGAGGAAGGGGAGATGGGATTGACTTAGGAGAGTTCCTCATCAGTCTGATGAACTTATAGGGTAGTGACCCTTGTCTGGTACTTCTTTTAGAGTGTGACATGCCCACTGGCACCTTCTTAAAATAACAACTGATAGCTTCTCATTAGGTTTCATTGACTGGGACTGCCCCTAAGATAGTTCAGCTGGTAGGGCTCTTGGGAGTATGGGTTCTTGTTGAAGGGGGCCACTCCTCTTTGCCTATAAAAGAGAATTGGCATATGTCTTTCATCTCTTGTTTGGGTCTTTTCTCCTGTTTAAAGATAGACTGGAATACAGAAAGTAGGGAAGGAGGGAGGGAGGAGAGAGAAAGAGAGAGAGAGAGTAAGAGAGAGAGAGAGAGAGGGAAGGGAGGGAGGGAACTTGCTTGGAGGGGCAGGGGGAAAACATTTTGAAATCCCTACTCCACTCCCAGACCATTCAAAGAACCATTTATGTTGACTTTTTGCTTTCTGTTCCTTTTTCTCAGCACAGATACCGAAGACATGAGCGTGGTCTTTGCAGCTGGGTCAATGTAATGTTAATGGGATTTAAGATCTTCCCTCCCACCATTAATAGACTTCACATGGAGCCCATTAAGGGAAGCTTGCTTAGGGGAGGTTTACTTATAGGAAGGATTTCACACCTTTTGTTAATTTCTAATTGGGCTCTGAGTCAGGAAGGTTGCGATGCCCTCTGGCTCTAGAAAGGGTATATATACCTTAAATATGCATTTTGCTTTGGGGCTCACTCATTAGAAGAATATTCATATGATTTGACCAGATGAGACTCTGGGTTAAAGAGCCCTCTGACTTTGAAAATCCAGATGTTGGTACTTCTCTCTCTGGTAACTATGTATGTATTGCCTTGGTCAGACAGTTGGATCTGTCTGTTGGTCTGTGCTAATTTCTCAGACAGTTAGAAGCCCTGTCTGTTGGTATTTATTTCTCTCCTTTTATTTTCTTCATATTTTTTCTGAAGTTCAGGGTGCTGACTCCACCCCCACCCCCCCCCCCAACTAATGAATGTAATTTTAAAAAAGATTGTTGACCCCTTGGCCTCTAGTAAAGCAGATCTAAGAACCTGTGCTAGCAGTCATCCTGGGTATACCAGCATGGTTGCCACTACAGTCAGTAGAGGAGCAGTAGCACATGGCTGAGGCAGACATGCTTGCAGATATGTGTTTGTCACCATGACTCAAGAAGGGACTTTGTGGTTAGTGTTCTTGAATCTCTCAACCTGGGGATTCTTGATTTCCCAAGTAGCATGATTTCATAATCTAACTTTCTAGCTAGAGAAGGAAAATTTCTTTGGCAGTGCCAAACTTGGGGATTTCCTCAAGAGTAAATTCAAGTTCAAGCCTTAGGGACCTGGTTCTCTAGAGAGAGAAGGGGAATGCAGGGGCAATGGACCTCTTGGGGAGAGAAAAGGATTACCTAGATTGGTCCCTGAAGCTAAAGAAGCAGCAGCAAAGGGACTAAAGACATAACACAGAGGACCAAGAGATCAGGGCCTTGTCAACCCCTGCCATTTATGTGAGTTATTTAGACAACGTGTTTCTGATGAGAAAGGGTTACCAATCCAACAGCCTCAAAATGTTTTTGCCTTCTGGGTGAGGCCCAAAATCCAGAGTGAGACTATGAGTTTGGTAGGGCCTGGGTAGCACCCCAGATAAGCAGTGGATTTCACCAGAATGTCAGCATACTGTTCTACTGTCAATACCAAGCTCATTTTCCTTTGAATGGGAGCCCTTGGCATTTTTTGAATTGCTTTATGGGTTATCTGTATTCATAAATGGGTTCCTATGAGTCCTTTGAACTTCTTGTATTTTTTGTGGTATGAAATAAAGTGGGCCTTTGTTACCTTGTGTGTTGGCATGGGAGCTTGGGAATGATTTAGTCACATTTGTGGGACTCTAGATATGAGCTATGCCCAAACTATATTTGGGGATTTCTCAGATTAAAGTCTGGGTGGGAAATATGAGCACAAGAAACATGGCCTTTTTTGGGTCAGACCCTAGGATCCAATGTAGACTGTGTGAGTCCGGAGCTTGGATGAGGGGTGCGGATAACAGAATTTTCTGGTGATCAATGGAATCTTATCTCACGTGACGCTGTCCACCATACCTGTAGATAAGGCTGGATCTTGGTGGCACTCTTCATGCCTAGCAGTTTGGATTTAACTTCTGTTGAACTTGTTTCCTTGTCTGTAAAATAAAAGGATTGGGCCAGACAATCCCTAATGTCCTTTCAGGTTCTAATAGTTTTAAGTATGAAGCCTAGGGAAGATGGACTGAGGGATTCTCTCCTGGGGTCAAGAGTGATGAGGATGGCAGATATATAGATAGGAATTTTAGAGAAGTAGACTAATGTGTTATTTTGTTAAGCTAGTTTTAAAATCTTCTTTAGCTAAGACAAGCATTCTTGTAATCTGCCTACCTGTCTGTGTACTGGAGATTTGCTCTCTGTATTTTTGTCTTCCAGATGACTGACTGAGCTTGCATTGCACAAAGTTGTCATTGGGAAAGACTGTTAGCTGAGAGAAGCAAAAAGGGAAAAGTATGGTCTCAACTAGTGGAAACTGCCATCCCTTGGGTCATGGCATTGTTAAGTTGACAGAGACTGAATATTCAGGAAGCCTTCTCCTTGGGGGTGTCCTGGGCCTATCTCTTCTAATCTTCTTCTATCTTCGAGAGGTCTTGGAGTACAAAAGGAAGAATGAACAAATGAAAAAACATTCATTAAATGTTTGCTATGTACTGTGGATACAAATGAAAGAGAGTTTGTCTCTGCCCTCAAGAAGCTTGGGTTTTAAGAGGGGGGAGACAACACCAATGAGAGAGTGGTGGCCACTGAAGGATAAAATCACAGGGATAGTGATTAGAATGAGAGGGGAAATGATTGTTAACTCAACCTTTCCAGAAGCAGTGGTAATATTTTTTTTAAAATTTATTATTAATTTTTTAACATTCTTAAAAAATTTTTTTGAGTTCCAAATTTTTACCTTCCTTTCGGTTCTTTCATTGAGAAGGCAAGTAGTATGCTATCAGTTGTACATGTGAAATCAGAAGCAATGGTAATCTTGCTTTGAATACTGTTCCCACAGTAGGAGGTAGGTTGGGGATATACCTCAGGAACCATAATATCCCAGGGCAAAGTGGCAGGAAGAACATGGTTGGATGGCTAGAGCTGACCAAAGGTATCCCTTTCTCATCAATCAGCAGTGTCCCAAGGTGGGAGTTGGAAGTCTGATTGGGAGGGTCCAGAGGCAGGGGTGTAGCTCAGGGTGGAAGGGACATTTCCTGGTGGAGCACTCTGAGCATTTCATCACTAAAGATTTTGAGGCCAGAATGAAGTAAGTCAAAGGGGACTTTGAGTAGTTGTGTCTAAAGGGTAGGTTCACAAGAATTTAAGGAACATCTTCCAAGAGTTTAAGAGAAGCCAACCTCCTTTCCTTCTAGCTGAATGGTAAGAGTTGGGGCTTAGCACTGGTAGTGCCACTGAGTGACCATTTCTATTCCAAAATGAGAACTCAAGCTCAATGAATTATCTAGCAACCTGAGTCCTAGACATGGAATCCAAAAGGTTTCAGGGAAAGTATACTGTTATTCCATACCTTTAGTTCCTCCCCTTCCATCTTCACAGAGTTCTCTCATCCTTAGGGAGTAGCATTCCCAGGTCTCCCAAGTCCTTTTGTGATAGCTCAGGGTTCTGTATGAGTGTTTAGAAACCCAACAACTTATTTTTGGGAACCTGACAAATATAACACTCTTTTTTTTGGCATTACTATCACTATGCCCTATTCTTCCCCCAAACCCCCTACCCTAAGAATAGAAACCTTTACTTAGAACAAATAAACATAGACAAATGAAACAAATTCACACCACGGCCATGTCTGAGAATGTAACTTTCATTCTGTACCTACAGTTACAAATGCCTGTTATCTAGAGTCCCCCAGAAGGCATTAGTACAACCTAGTCAAAGATTGAAATCTTGTCCCTTACATGTTACTGAGCAGAGATTTTGAGCCTTCAACAATTAACTAACTATAAAATAAGTACTTAAATGACAGAAAAGCAATTGTCACTTAATCGCTGCCTGCCTCAGTTTCCTCAACTGTAAAACAGAGTTAATAATAGTACCTGCCTCCTGGGTTGTTGTGAGGATCAAATGATAACATTTGTAAAGCACTTAGCACTTAGCCTAGAGGGCTAACAAACAAATCCTTCCTTCCTTCCTTTTAGTGCCAAGAATATGTGGAAGCCCCCAGCAGATAGACCACCTGCCCAGGTCAACTATAAAGGAGGATATGGGCAAGAGTCATACAGGAGGGAGAGACACATATAGGTTGCAACCTGCATTGTTGGAGGCAATAATTAGCATTTATATGATGGATACATATTATCTCATTTTTTCCCTCTCACAATAACCCTGAGAGGTAAATACTATTATTATTTCTATTTTATAGAGGAGAAAACCAAGACAGGCAGAGGTTAAATGACTTTCCTAGGTTTACACAGCTAGTGTCTAAGGTAGGATTTGAATTCAGGTCTTCCTGACTCCAAGTCCAGTGCTCTAATCTACTGTGCCATTTAGCTGCCTAGGCAATAGCTGTATCAGTGAGATTACAGAGCCATTTGGGTATTTTCATATTTGAAAATAGATTAAAAAGCCTTCCTCATTGCACCTCCTTGCATATTGCAGCAAAGACAGTTGCCTACTTTATCTATCCCAAGTTCTGTCTGTGCTTCTAGCAATACATCAACCAGCATGCATGTATTAGGCACCTATTACATGCCAGGCACTAGGCTAAGTACCAGGGATACAGAAGGAAGGCAGAAATAGTCCCTATCTTCCAGAAACTCTTAGTCTAATGGGGGAGACCATGTGCAAGCAAGATACCCACAAAATATATCCAGAGTACATGGAAAGTAACTGCCTCCTACATCCTTCCCTGGACCTATCGCTGTACCCCAGCAGACCCTAGAACTTTTACCCTCTGTTCCTCCCTTCCCCCCATCCCTTTTGTGAATTTTCCTTTGCCTCTGCCCTTTCAGGTAGACAAAAAAATAAAGGTAGAGTTGAGTGCTCAGATTGGTCCTTGACACTGCTGGGAGTTGTTAAAATCAGGGACCCCCTGATCTATCAGTAGAGCACTTTGAGGAGAGATGGAGGATAGACAGCCAAGAAGCCTGGCAATTGGACCTTTAGGGATCCCAGATGGGATGGCTTTTCTCCCTCCATCACCTCTATCCTAATTTTCTGAAGTTGTTGTACTGCCTCATGGTAGATGGGTATGGGGAGTGCCAGTGGAGCAGGTTTACCCGCTATCACCCCATATACCACCCTCTTCTAGCCATAGTGCTCAAAACACTAGGAGGCTGGAGATCCTAAGAAAGAAGAGTAGGTAGACATCCAGGGCAAATCCAAAGACTTGAGGGTATCATGTTACCTAAAGGTCCCGTCGGTCCTTAAGGGTACCCTGAGTGCCCAAATCTAGCACTCCCTCACTGGTCTGAAGGCTGGTTGTACTTAGTGGACTTAGAGAAGTAAGAAGGGAGAAGGAGAATTCTCTGCATCAGGTATCCTTGAGTCACACAAGCATGCATCAGAACACGGATGGGGGTCGGGAGGGAGGGAGGGAACTGGGAGGATGTACCAAATCAAGGACCAGAGGGTCCTTATCTCTAATCCTTAGACAACAAGGTCTCAGTTCCCAGCTGCCTCAGGGCCTCTGCTCTTATCTGTAGGTAACAGAGTTGGCACTGGCTTGGCCTCTGGCTGGCTATAGTCAATGAGATTGAGAGTAGAGATGTCCCTTCCTTTGGCAGGACTCAGGAGACCAGAGTGATCTCTAGAAGGTCAACCCAAATGAGAGCAGGAAACAAAGTCCAGACTGCAAGAAAAAGTGGCAGCCACAGTCTGTAGCACGGTCTGGTTTCTAGAGCTAAGCTCTCCTCAAATTTCCAGGGCTCAGCCTCATTGTCGTTGCAAGGGCAAAGGGATCTAGAAATCGGTGTCTTCCCCATCTTGAGCTCCATAGACAGGTCCCCATTCCTTCAAAGTCTCAGGGCCTTGACCTCTTACCCTCTAATTGTCAGTCCTCTCACATCCAAATCTTAGGACTCAGGCTCCAGCTCCTCTCACCTTGCCAGGGCTTGACATCTCTCCTAAATCAAATTCTAGTGACTCTTCTGTCCTCTCCTTGTCTCTCCTCCCTTTGTCTCTCCTCCACCCCACCCCACAATGTATGGTCTCCAGGACCTTTGCTTCTTATCCACTGCCTTCCCCTGCCAGGTCCCAGGGACTCTGCTCTCTCTAAAGTCTCCAGGACCTCAGCCTCAAACTATCCCAAACTCAGGGTCCCAACTCTTTCCCATTCTGAAATCGTGTCATGTTCCTCTGTCACAATCCCTAGCCATCTCTTCTGAGTCAGCTTTCTCTCCTTTTTGACACTTGGACTGCCACTTGGCCCTCCTTGAGGGAGGGATCAGAAGGCAGTCACGTTTTTTAGCAGAGGGGGATGGGAGAGGTTGGACTGATTGCTGCTAATTAATGTCACTGAAGCTTGGCCAAGCTGGAAAGGCAGATAAAGGGAGGCACAGGGGAGGGAGGGGCTTGGTTCAGTCCCTTTTGCAGGTGCCACAGGCCACAGATTCTCTGGGGAAAGCTCGTGGGATGAGTTCTCCCCACCCCCGATTTGTGTTAGCCACTGGCCCGGTTCATCCAGCTTCAATCACCCCTGGACACCTATAGGAGTGGGTCAGAGCCTTGGATGCAGGATGGGTGGAAGCAGCTGCCCATGGGGCTGCTATGAATCAAGCTAATTTATGTTTGAGTCGAAGCTTTTCCTCTTATCTCCAACAGGGACACAGGGCTAGGGATTAACTCTGGCTCCAGGGAGATCCTTCAGTTTTGGCCCTCAGCCACATTACACAGAGCAACCTCCCTCCCCATGCTTTGCTCTGCCCTTACATCCCTCCTAGTCAATGGACAGGGCGTATGATACCACTGACCAACCGTGAAGGGTATTGGAATCACTTTCTCCTTATTAATGCCTCTGGAAAATGGGAGCATTTTGTTGTGCCTTGGGAGATTTAGGATCACAAGGTCTAGACTTCAAGTCATCAGTCCAGAGTGACTTAATAGAACCAGATAGCTAATAACAGGTAGAGATCATAGTTATTCTCTCTCTCTCTCTCTCTCTCTCTCTCTCTCTCTCTCTCTCTCTCTCTCTCCCCCCTCTCCTCTTTTCTCCAAACACACACGCATGTGCACACACACCCACACCCACACCCACACATAATAAAACCTCATAAGGGGAATACAAAAAATAGGAATGCAGTTGCTATTGATTATATAGGATTATAGCCGGATAGACCCTATACTAAGTAAGCACTGGAGGAGGAGGGTGGACAGGAGGCTGGGCTCTGTAGTGGAAAAAGCATTGGACTGAGTCAGGAGAACTGGGTTTGAATCTCCTCTCTGTGACTTGGTCTTGTGATCTTGGACAAGTCACTTTACTTTGGTGGACCTTAGTTTCTCCTTCTTGTAAAATGAAGGGGTTGGATTCAAGGATCTTCAAGTTTCCTTCCATTTCTAAATCCTCTGATCTTCCAGGATGAGTGTCTCTTGTTTCTAGATTTCTGGATTCAAGGAGCCACAGAGTAAGTTCTGGTGACACTGACTGTGTAGGGAGTAGCCTGGGGAAAGAGGAATAATGAGGCACTGTGTGAATGGTTGGTAGGTTTAGGAAGCAGGCCTTCCCAGCTCCAGGGCTGGGGGAGCCATAGGGGCTTTATCTTGCCATTAATGGCTTTCTAAATTGGTGGCAGTGGAGCAAAAAACCCAATTTGAGCCAGGAGCATGCATGATTACTATTGTAATAACCTCAGCTAATAAGAATATGATGTGGGGTTAGGTTGGGAGAGAAAACACATTTCTCATTAGCTTTTGGATTAATTACTCTCCATGCTTTCTTAGTTAGGAGGAGGAGGGGAAGCATGAGTTACCGCCCCCTTTCAGAGCTAGAAATGGCCTCACCTTAATTTGGGAAGGGTGTTGGTGCATATTTTCTGAGTGAGATTCTTTCCTTTTTTGCAGAAAAATAACCCAGAGTTATCATAAACCTTAAATACTTTGTCCAGGAAGCATGTGTCCAGCTCATACTCAGAATACATAGTTCAGGACAGGTTTCAAAGGCATTGAATGTGTAATGACTCCTTCTGGGACAATGCTGGAGGCCTGGCAGAGAGAAGATTATGAGATTTTGAACCTTCAGAGGAGTTCCAGACCTGCGAGGAAGGCAAGAAAGCTGGAGCTGGGTAAAGGTAGCAGGGTACCTGTAGCTATAGGGGAGGAGCATCCATGAGAATCATGAGGCAAGGAGGGAGCAGCAAATAATTTGACCATAGTAGATGCAACATAATATTAATTATAGGGAGAGCAATGATTTGGGTTTAGCTACATGAATGTAGGACACAGGTTATTGGCCCTGTCCTCCAATGCTCTCCCCGCTAAGGCTTGCTAAATGAAGCTCTAGGAAAATATGCATAGCTCTAGTGTAAGCTGCAGAGACATGATGAAAGTTGTAAAGAATTTAATCATGCTGATTCATACAGCAGGACTTGCTACCAAACTGCAGAGGTGGAAGCAAAATAGCTCAAAAGACAGATTTAGCTTGAGGGACTCTCACTGTGCTGGCTGGATGAAGTTGTGGGTCTGACTAATAAAAAGAGCTAAAAATAGTTCTGAGGCTATGGGCTAGACTTTGAAAAGAGCAATCACACCTTTGTTTAGAAAAAGACTGCATAACAATTGTAGTTCAGTATAGAACCTGCAGATGCCAGCAGTATCTTAATAGAAAACCAGCAGGTATCAGTGGAGACCTTGAGTAGATGTCAGTACAGGGTAGAAGGTAGCCCACCAGAAACTGACAGAGTGACAGCACTTCTGCAAGGAAGCAGTGAGTGGCAACTTTGTAGGCAAAGAGATAATCTGTCTGAGATATATAACCCTATTCATATTCCTTTTCCTACAGCGTGAGAATCTGTGGCAGAAGGAGCACCCCTGTGTACAGAGAGGAGCAACCTTGCTATTCTGTGTAATTAAACACCTTTGCTTTGAGTTAGTGTCCTCTCGGTTAGTCTGGTAAAAGAAGAAAGTTGGATAGGACCTTATGAGCTATGATTTTTGAAAAGACTCTGACTCAAGCAAACTTTGAACCTTTCAAGGGCCCGCATTGAGGACATCCAAGCTACAAAATATGACTTGTAAATGTACTTAAACTGCCTCAAGTTTCAACTGGAAGTTGTCTGCCTCAAGAACCACCATATGAGGTATAGGGATATGGAATTATCAGAAGTAAAAGCCACAGAGCTTGTGGGACAGAGTATTTTGAGTAGATAAGTAGGCAGAATTCAGTACAACAGAACTCAATAGTGGGGAAATGGAAGGTGCAATCATTCTCATAAGAAGAAATAGAATGTTGGAGATATACTTCAAGAGTTTGAGTGAAGGGCAGCTTAAGTGGTACAGTGGATAGAGCACTGGCTCTGGAATCAAGAGGACCCAGATTTAAATCTCTCCTCAGACACTTAGACACTTACTAGATGTGTGACCCTGGGCAAGCCACTTAACTCTGATTGCCTTGCCAAAAAACAAAAAAGTTTGATTGATAGTCTTGGTTTGACTAAAGGTTAACAGGGAAGTCATGGGCATATTTTAGCCTGATGGGTATCTTTGTAATAGGCTGTCATCTTCTTTGTAATAGGTGAGCCATCTTCTTTAGAGTTTCTGTTTTTATGAAGATTCAATTTCAAAGTAGAAAAGCAATTACTAGATGTCTGTTGTGTGTGGAGAGCACTGTGCTAGGAAATATTTTATTTTGTTTTATTTTTAGCAAAACCACAATCCTAATCTCCATGAAGTTTACAATCTAGTAGGAAGATACGATACATATTTAAGCACCAGAGGGAGCTCTTGAGTGAGTTCAAGCTCTGGTACCATTCTTATGTTGCTATGGTAGCATTGCTATGGCAACCACGCTTATACAGTAAGGAGGCCAAACTAATAGTGGTGTCTTCAACCTGCCCCTCTTTCTTCACTCCCTCTCCCTACTCTCCACCTCCCCTTCCTACCAAAAAGCTAGGTTTTGATGCACATGTAAGAAGTCTGACACTCAGATTCTCTCAGATTAAAAATTACTGTTCTCTTTCAGCTTGGAGACTTTCTGAGCTCATTTCTCTAGGGTAGAGTTCTTAACTTACAATCTATGCACTTAAAAATATTTTGATACTTTGTTTCAATAATTGATTTCCTTTGTAATCCTATTAATTATATTTTATGCATTTAAAAACATTATTGTAAAAAGGGGTTCATAGCCTTCATCAGATTGCTGAAGCGATCCATAACATTTTTAAAAAAAGCTTAATATCTTTTGCTTTATGAGTATCTTTATATTGGTCTCACATAGAATAACCTTAGAATTCTCTCTACCTCTGTGTGACTTTATGTCTAATTCCCTCAGCTTAGCTTTGATGAACAAAAATTATTTCTCTGAAAGGAGAAACTTGTCTCTTTCTTTAGCTCACTCTTCAATAAACATAGCAAGCAATCTGGGTTTTGTTGGCCAACAAGTTTTATCACAGGTTAATGGCATATGAACAAAAGTAAACAAAAGGAAAAGAACAAAAGTTTCCAAACTCTGGTTGCTATCCGGATAATCTAGAAGGGACAATGAGAGCAAGAAGTGAAAGGAAATGAAGTATCAAATCAGCTTCTCCATCAGTCAGTCCACAAAGATTTATTAAATGCCTACTATATGGCAGGCACTGTGCTAAGTGGGGGTACAAAGAAAGGCAAAAGACGGTTCTTGCCCTCCGGGGGCTCACAATCTAACGGAGGAGACAACAGGCAAACAAATCTGTACAGACAACTTGCTTCCAGGCTCTCTTGCCAATCCATCTCTACGTGACTGTCCAAAGAATCTTCCTAAGGCATGAGTCTGAACACGTTAGTGTCCGGATCAAAAACCTTGATTGACTACCCATTGCCCATAAGATAAAATATAGTGTCCTGGCATTTATAGCTATTTATCATCTTGTTCTCACCTACATTTCCAGTTTTATTTTGTGTCGCTTCCCCTCATGAATTCTACATGTCAGCCAAAATGGATTACTAGCTATTCCCCAAACTCAGTATGGTGGCTAGGTGGCACAATGGATAGGTGAATGAGCTCAGAATCAGGAAGACTCAACTTTCTGAGTTCAAATCTGGCTTCAGACACCTAGTAGCTATGTGACTTGGGCAAGTCATTTAACCCTGTTTGTTTCAGTTTCCTGATATTTAAAATGAGCTGGAGAAGGAAATGGCAAATCACTCCAGTATCTTTGCTGAGAGAACCTCCAAATGGGATCAAGAAGAGTCAGGCACAACTGAAATGACTGAACAACAAAACTCAGTACTCCAACTCTTATCGCCATGCATCCCTACAGTCCAATTCTCATGATTAAAAAACAACCCCTCCTCATTTCTGCTCTCAAAATCTTGTCTTCTTTTAAGTTTTGACTCAGCTTCCACCTCCTCCATCAAGCCTTCCCTGATGGATTCCTCCAGTTACTATTGAGTTATGGCCTAGAATCCTTTTACTATACTTCTTTATATCCACACCCTTCTCCCCCTATCATATGATCTTTTTGAGCTTTTTGAGGAGAGGAACTATTTTGTTTAAATTTTTGTAACCCCAGCATCTACCTAGGCCTTACATTATAGGTTGGTTAATAGTGTTGAATTGAATTGAGATAAATATTTATTGAGATTAATTGATCAATGACAATGTTTCCATTCATAGGTCTATCCAGCAACCAAGCCCCAAATGAGAGGGTTGACTTCTTTCTTACCTGAGCATAGTACTCAACTGGCCAGTTCCAGTTGGGCAACACAACTCCCTCCTTTCTTCCTTTTTTCCTTCCTCCCTCCCTTCTTTTCTTCCTTCCTTCCCTCCCTTCTTTTCTTCCTTCCTTCCTTCCTTCCTTCCTTCCTTCCTTCCTTCCTTCCTTCCTTCCTTCCTTCCTTCCTTCCTTCTTTCCTTCCCTTGTTCTTTGTTTGGGCCCTGATGGCTCAGAATTAGTGTAAATAGCAGTTGTTTCTGTTTTGGCTAGAAACTTTGAGGGTCTTCTCCTAGACTGAAGTTTTTGTTTTTGTTTTTTTTGACTAGGTAAAAGTGACCACTCTTTGCCTCAGTTCTTACCTAGCCTTAATCACTGAATAGGCTAGTCAAACTGAGACCTGGGAAAGACCCTAGCTTAAAAGGGCCAAGATCTCCCACTGCATCTGGGGCCATCTCTAACCATCCTGATCTATATTTCACCACTGGACCCAGATGGCTCTTGGGGAGAAAGTGAGGCTGGTGACTTTGCATAGCCCTGTCTCACTTAAATCCAATTCACTTGCATGTCATGGCTCTGATGTCCTGGTCCTTTTAGAGACTAAGGACAAACAAGGACAACCACCTGAGCACTCTGGAGGAAGTCTAGGGTAGCGTGGAAATTTTTGGGACCTGGGGCTCTAATTTGTCCAATGAGTTGGGGAAAAGGAGGCTGCTTTAGACCCCTTCCCCCAACTCTTTCCCTCATCTGAAGGATCCATGGGAGCTAGGGCTGAGCTTTGTCTCCAGTCCTTTGTGTGATAATTAGCACATTGGCAAGCTCCTTGTGCCACCTTCAACAGTCCAAATGCCATAGTAATTCTCTGCTCCTCTTGCTCCCTTTTGACATTTCCACAGCCATTGTTTGACGGCTAATTGCCTGACAGATCACACTGCTCAAAGCCCAGGCTGCTCCCAACCCCCATCTGTGTCCACTATTCCTTGGGGCGGCTCAGAGGCGTTCTCCCACTGTTCACAGTGGCTCAGTGCCCACGGGCAGGCCCAGAAATAAAACCCAGGCCACAGGTGCCAGGCAGCTCTTTGTTAGAACACCATAGGATAGCCACTGCGCGTGCATATGTATGTGGGGGTGTGTGTGCATAAAACACATAACTAATTTGTGTGTATGGGAGCATATGATTGTGTCTGATGTCTAGGCCCACCTTCCTGACCTCTTAGATGCTCCAGACTACTGAGGGTGGAGCTATGCTTGGATTGCTTGTAGTTCCTCAGAGGATAGCACAGAAGTGAAGGTTTGTCCAAAGGCTGAAATTTTTTTCTCTAGAGAGAAAAGGGAAAGGGAAAGGCCAAATTGGAATCACAGGGAATCACAGCCCAAGCCCAGCTGGGATGCCTGGGAGTGCCAGGGGTTCAGGTCACTTCGTTGTATTCTCCCCCTTCCCCTGGGTAGATAAAGGGAAAAAGGAAAAAAAAAAAAGACCGATCCTCCCCTCGGGCTCCGGGAAAACCCCTCCTGGATGTCTCTTCCCCAGGCACTCTGTATTCCAACTGTGGCTGCTGTGCCTCGGTCCAACCTGCCGGTTCCTTCTCCGGCTTTCCTACCACCCTCCCCCTCCCCCTCAAGGGAGAAATCTCTCCAGAAATCCATGTAAAAATAGATGTATTTCTAGATAAGCAGCGAGCCTGAAAAACGGCTGAGCCGGAGACTGCGCCCCTGACAGAAGATCTATGTACCAAATTCCTCTTCAAAATCTATTTCTCTGGAGATTTATTTTTCCAGGGCTCTTCCGAGGTGGGGGGTTGGGGGAGGGAGAAGGAAGGGAGAAGCGGAGAGGCGGGGGAAGGACAGAACTACCCTATGCGTGCTCTGCCAGCTGCTGCTCCGGGCGGTGCCCTGGAGGGCAGCTAACTGTGGCCCCTCCTTGCAGCTCCGCAGTGCTCTCCATTCTCATCGTCCCCGGAGTGACTATTTCCCTGAGCGAGTCTTGGTCAAATTAGACGGACAACGAGCAATCTGAAGGCGGCCACTGCCTGCAGGGAGAGCCAGAGGAGGAAAAGTCAGCGCGGAGTGCCAGTGGGATTTGAATGGCAAAAAGGTCATTCGCATGCATTAGCCCAGCCCCTCCGGCATGCCGCAGCACAGAGGAAGCGGCGTGATGCGCTGTGACACCCGTCCCAGCCGGCTCAGAGAATAAGTGATGGCTATATTTGTGTTTCCATCTAAATGCATGGATCAAAGCAGACACTTTAATCTATTCAACAACAACCCGAGGATTAAAAAGTTGCAGGCAAATCACATTCTTAAATTGGTAATATATTTTTGCTTGTCAGTTGACAAATCATTTGAGAGAGTGACTCCCGGCCAGGATGGGGGCCCAGGGACTTCCTCAGAGCTGACACTGCCTTCTTACTTCCTAGTGGGCCCTTGCCCACCTTGGCCTGGCAGGAATTTTGTCTATTGTCCCAGTTCCTGAGTTCTGTTCCAGGGCCTAAGACTCCCTGCCAGCCAAATAAGAGAGTAGCCAGAGAATATTGGAGGCTTGAGATCATAGGATTATAGGATTTAAAGCTAGAGGGCACTTTAGCTGACCCCATCTAGTGCAGCCCTCTTGTTTTAGAGATGAGGAAACTGAGGCCCAGAGGGGTGTGTTTAAGGGAATAATGCACAGGAAAGTGGCACATGGAGAGAAAGAAGCAGAACCTTTCAAGATTGGAAGATCTGGATTCAAATCCTGACAAGTACATTTTATCTGTGTGACCTTGGCCAGGTTACTTTCCCTATCTTGGTCTCAACTTTTTCATCTAAAAAATGATTAAGGTCCTTTTCAACTCTAGCTCCTATAAGCCTGAGTCCCTGTGAGTTGCTGCAGCCAATTTTCTAAGCCTCTCTGAATTTAGCTAGGCTGGTCCTTGAAGGGCAGACACACAGTTCATTGCCAGGCCACTATTCAAAGTCTGTCCAGCTTGGCAGGACATCCCAGAGCTTACTTTCCACTGGCATACTCTTTCAGAACCCAGAATCACCTCCATGCATGCCAAGATGAAGCATCAGGCAATGGACTTTAGGTTTGGGCTCACACATTTAATTTAATAAACGCTTTTGTGCAAATGTGCTAGCTCTAGCTTTTGTTCAATGTCACAGACGACAGGCCTGATGAGACCACTTAAACTGTTCTGTCCCATTCAAAGAGATAATAGTTATTTGCTTGCTAAATTTGAAACCTTCCTTGAATTTGAGGCCCAGACCAAATGTTCTAGCTAGCTATCCTCTGATTGGATCTGGGATGATAAGGTACTATTATTAATATTAATGTTTTTGATTAACCATAGAAACAAAGTGGGACAAAGCCTTGGACTTGGTAATATGAAGCACTACATAGGCCCTAACCCTTTTCTCCCTGACTCTGGAAAGCATATGGCTTTGGTGCAGTGCTGGACCTAGAATCAGGAAGACTCATCTTCTTGAGATCAAATCTGGCCTCAGATACTTACTAGCTGTGTGACCCTGGACAAATCACTTAACCTTGTTTGCCTCAGTTTCCTCATCTGCAAAATGACCTAGCAAAGGAAGTGGCAAATCACTCCAAGATCTTTACCAAGAAAACCCCAAATGGGGTCATGAAGAGTTGGACGTGACAGAAAAGTACTGAACAACATCTGTTTCATCCCTATGCACTTCAGCCTTGCCTATCCTACCTCTCTTCTCACCTAAGCTCTCATATCTACTGACCTCTCAATCATTCTACCCCCTCCTCTAGAAAAGCCTACTTACTACCTGTCTCCTGGTCATTGTCTCTATTCTATCCCCTACTTTTACACTTGAGGACTTTACTATATGTGTTGGGGTTTCCTTGGGCACCCTGCTTGCTCTTTTGATGTTTATTTCCAAATTCCCATGACCTTCATGCTGTTTTAACCACCTCCAGGGATGGCCATACCTTAAGGCCTTATCATTACTTATGACTATACCAACTCCAAGATCTCGAATGTTGAAATTTACCTTTTCTGATCATTATTTCCTGTTCTTCCATGACTCCCTCTGTCTCACTCAGCCTAAGCCTGTTCTAGTTTTTCCATATAACTGCTAGTCTCCATATGTTCTCCCAATCTAGGCAGTGGGATACCATAATAAGAGGGAAGAAATTGGAGGAGGCAGAAACTTGAGTTCAAATGTGACCTCTGCTTAATAGTTGCATGACTATATATGCAAGTCACAACTTATCTGAGCTCCAATTGCCTTTTCTTTAAAACAGGGACAATCCAGGCATTTTAAGGATCAGATCACATAAAGTGTAAGGTGCTTTGCAAACCTTCAAGTGCTATATAGATGCCAGCCATGATTGCTAATCATCACTCAGATTCTGGCTTCACTTTTCTCTCCTTTCTTCAGCACTGAAGTTGACCAACCTGACTAAACACCATTCGGCACCCTGGAATGCTTTGCCACCTTGTTCTTTTTCCATTTGTTCTCAACAGTTAGGTAGCAAAGTGCATAGAGCACCAGCCCTTGAGTCAGGAAGACTCATCTTCTTGAGTGCAAATCTAGCCTCAGACATTTACTAGCTGTGTAACCTTGGGCCAGTCACTTTACCCTGTTTGCCTCAGCTTCCTGATCTGTAAAATGAGCTGGAGAAGGAAATGGTCAATTGCTCCAGTACTTTTGCTAAGAAAACCCAAAATAGAGTCATGAAGAGTTAGACATGACTCAACAACAGCAAACCTTCAACTCTGAGTTATCCCAGGTAGTACAGTGGAAACAATGCTGGTTTTGGTTATCAAGGTCCTGGAAACTAAGACCAGAAATATTAAATGTATTTGCTCAAGTTGTGCAGACAGTAAGGAACACAGCAGAGATTTGAGCTCAGCTACTCAACTCCAAATTCCAAATCCTTTCCACTATATCATGCTGCTGCTCCATCCTGCATCTATCTTCCTCCTGGAAGGTCTGCTTTCCCAACAAGTCTCTTCCTTGGACTCTCTTTTCTCTCTTTAAAATTTATCTCCTTTGGTGAGCTCTTCAGCTTCCGTGACTTCAATTATCTTTATGTAGATGACTCCTGAACCCATATATCTAGGGCTAATCTCTCTTTGGAGCTCTGGTTAGACATCGTTAGCTGCTTGCTGGATATTTCTACTTCCTTTTGGCACCTAAAACTCCATGTGTCCAAAATGGAATTCGTTATCTTTCCCCCAAAGCCACTCCTCCTCCAAACTTTCCTATTTCTATTGAGGTTACCACCATTCTTCCCTTTTCCCCATTTCCAATATCTTATCAGTTGCAAGTCTTTTCCATTCTACCTCCACAACCTTTCTCATATCCATTCCATTCTCTTCACTCACATAGCCACCACCCAATATTACCTCTTGCCATAACTAATCCAATTGGTTTCCCTGCTTCCTAATTGGTTTCTTTGCTTCTAGTCTAATTTCTCTGCAATGCCTTTCTCTACATGGCTGCCAGAATAATCTGTCTGAGGCACAGGTCTGATCATTTTATTTTCTTACTCAGAAGCCATCAGTAGTTTCCCATTGGTCAGACATTGAAGGTGCTAAGTGTTCAAGACACTGCATCCTGGGCAATTGCCAGTTGTCCTGACTTTTGTCCTGTCACTGGACTTAGATAATTCTGGAAAAGAGAGTGAGGCTGATGATGTTGTGCAACTTTGCCTTAAATCTAATTCATGCATAAGTCAAGACATCACCATGTGATGTCATTGGTCTTCTTTGAAAATGGAGAAGGAAGACCAACAAAAATAGGCTCCAGGAAGTCATCTAACTGACTACTTTCATTTTTAGAGATATGAGAGGAAACTGAGGCCCAGGGAGGTAAAGTCAATCAATAAGCATTTATTAACTGCCCACCGTGTGCCAAGCACTGGGAATACAAAAAGAGATAAAAGGAAGTTCTGCCTTCAAGGAGCTTACAGTTGAGTGGGGGAGACAGCATGCAAGTAAGTATAAACAAAGCAAATTATATACAGGAGAAGTAGGAAATACTTCATAGAAGGAAGGCCCTGGAATTAAGAGGGACTGGGGGAGGCTTCCTGTGGAAGGTGATATTTTAGCTGGGATATCAAAGAAGCCAGGGAGGTCAGTAGTTGGAGCAGAGGAGAGAAAGAGTTCCAGGCATGGCAGACAAGCAGAGAAAATGCCCAGAGCTGAGAGATGGAGGGTCGAGCATCCCTGGACTGGAGTAAGGTGTAATAAGACTGGAAAGGCAGGAGGGCTTTGAATGCCAAACAAACAAGGGACTTGCTCAAGGTCACACAGTTAAAATATGGTAGGATTCAGACTAGAAATCGGGTTTCCTGGTTCCTGGTCCAATACTCTTCCTGCTACACAATTTCTCTGCCACAGTATCTGTCAGGGCAGAGAAGGGAGGGAAAGATGGGACCAACCTCATGTCCTTGTCCCAAGATCAGGGCCTGCTTGCACTGGGCGCTCTCCTTTTCTGTTCTACCTTCAGAGCCAGCTGGAGACTGCTACAGAAGGCGCTGACTTTAACTTCTCAGAACGTTCATTTGTTCAAAGAGAGCAATTACTAATTAATTGGCGAGGGGCTGGAGTTCCCATCCCAGAACTGAGGCATGGTGGATCTGGCCATGTGTGTCTGAATGCGGATAGGGGGTTGTGGTGATCAGGGCTGGCACTTCCCGATTGTACCATCTGGCTGTTGGAAAATAATGAGCAGGTGTCCAGTTTGGGGAACAGGTAATTGCTGACGGACAGAGCTATATATTTCTGCATATGTTCCTGGAGCCAATCTGAGTCCCAGAGTAGCAGGGGGAGGGAGTGGGATTTGTTACAGTCAGATGATAAAGAGAAAACTCTCTAGGGTAAACCTACTTTACTTTTAATTCTTTCATTTGCATGGTACTTTATACTTTTCAAAAGAGCTTTCATACTCAGACCTTGTGGCCCCTTTGGGAGGTAGGCAAGTTTTATTAGACCCATTTTACAGATGGAGAAACAAAGTAACAGTAAGTTTAAATGGTTTGCCTAAGATCAGTGGTAGAGGCAGAATAAAAACTCAACCCTCAGGAGTTCCATATCAATCCTCTTCCTATGATATTCCAACACTTCTGCCATTTGTTAGAGTCATTAGTTCTTTGACAGCACCAACCCAATGCTAGTACACAGAATGGTAGGGATCAGAATATAGTTCAATTGAGAATGAAGTTTTACCAGGAAATGGGGCAACCTCTCTTTCAGAGAGACCTAGGAGTGGCCTTTCCTAAAGAACTGGGAGGGGAAGGTTGAGGGGTGCCATTTTGACAGGACTTTTTTTCAATGGCTGGACAAGTCTCACTGGTTGCCAGTTAGATAGAATGCTGGGCCTGGAGTCAGGAAGACCGGAGTTCAAATCTGAGCTCAGACACTTACTAGCTGTGCGACCCTAGGCAAATCACTTAACCCTATTTGCCTCAGTTTCCTCATCTGTCCAATGAGGTGGAGAATGCCAAATCATTTCAGTATCTTTTCTAAGAAAACTCAAAATGGATTAGGTTGTTGTCCTTTTTTCTTGAAGAGCACCAAAATGATATCAGTATGTTGGAGTCAAGTTACAGTGTGTCCTACTATGGCTAATGAGACCAATACCAGCTCAGAATGCTTTACCATAGGCTGGGCACAAATAGTCCATGTGAACATTTGGGATGGATTCTCTAAATTTGCACATCTCATATTTCTTTTGGAGCTACTTCAATTCTGCTTTGCTCATAGAGCACAGCACCTTCTTTGATGTGGGTGCCCAAATGGGGTCAGGAAGAGTCAGAAAAGACTGAATAACAATAACACAAAGCAATCTGCAACAGGGACTTGGAGAGGTGGAGCTGGCTGAGGGATTAGACACTACACAATGCAGGCCAAAAGAAGACTAAGAAATGCCAAGAAGCTGATCTTCAAACTGCCATGGGAAGGAAGAGTGCCCTTCCCAGGAAGTGTCCCCCCCACCCCCAATTTCTTTTTTTGTTTTTGTTTTTGTTTTTGCTTTTTGGAGGGGGGAAGGCAGGACAATTGGGGTTAAGTGACTTGCCCAAGGTCACACGGCTAGAAAGTGTGAAAAAAATTTGAACTCAGGTCCTCCTGATTCCAGGTATTCACTGTGCCACCTAGCCACCCTGCCTCCCTCATTTCTATACCTTGGTACAAAGCTCTGATGAATCCTGCCCTAGTTACACTCTGGCCTGTGTATTTGTGTGCGATGAGTTGGTCTTCAGGCTGGTATATGTATGTGTTTTCATCCATGGGCAAATGCATGTTCAAGTGTACCTCCACATATCATAATCATCCCCATCGTCAGTACGGAGAGGCACAGCTCCCGTGGAGGCAATTATACAAGCCTTGTCTCTGCCCTATGGGAGTTTACAGTCTAAGATAAACGGATGGGATGAATGTATGCAGAACACATAAACAACTGAATAATAACCTTTCAGCAGATGTGTTAGTAGATAGATAAGGCTAGTAGCTGACATTTATATAGTTCTTTTTAAGCTTTGCAGGTCCTTTATGTACATTATTGCATCCAAACCTTGTGAATCAGGTACCACTGACACTAGTGCTTCCCACCACCTCCTTTTTTTGTCTGTACATATAAGTTCATTAGTTTAGGGAGCTCCCAATAAGAAATTCTTTTACCATCATAGCCAAGCACCTGATTGAAGCACTGAGGAGGAGAATGACTTGTCCAGGATCCTACAGCTGGCTTATTTCAGCGGTGGGCCTTAAAGCCAGACTTTGAGGCATCTATACTGCTCTATGCTTAGATCATCAGATCTGGAGTCAGGCAGACCCAGGTTCAGATCAAGCATCAGATACTTACTAGCTCTGTGACCTTAAAGCCAGTCACTTAAACCTCTGCCTGTCTCAGTTTTCTCATCTGTAATACGAGAATGATAATAGCACCTACCTCCTAGAGTTGTTGTGAGGACAAAGTGAGATAATTTGTAAAGACCTTTGTAAACCTTAAGGCAATATATAATTATAATTATAATATATAAGTAAACCTAATTTGTAAACCTTAAGGCAATATATAAATGGTAGTTGTTAGTATTTTTATGTCTGAGGTTGGCTCTCTGGCCTCTATAGCACAATGCCTCTATATTACTTCCATGGAAGAAGAAATGGAGGTTCTGAGTGGTTTTGACTTACCTATAGTCACACAGCTAATGAGAGTCAGGAGCAGATTTCTAGCCCGACTCTTTCCTTATTGCAGGACCAACAATCACTCCACTATCCCACATCACTTGTAAGACTTCCAGGCTATACAAATCAGGAATAGATGGATTTGTGGGACAGCGAAGGGCAGTTCCTACCATTTTGTGCTTATAAACCATTGCCCCTGCTGAATCTCTGTGGATTTTCCATTTGGGTGTTTCTCACTGGATCTCTGTGTGGTGCTGGTGATTGTAAGTAGAGTCTGTGTAAATGAGGGAATTTGGATGTGGGCAAGTATAGGTCTGTGTGTGAATGTAGATTTGTGTGAGGGTGTGAGGATTGCTTTTGTGAATGCAATATAGGTGTGTATTGTGAGTATGGGTCTCTGTGTGGGTTTATATTTAACTGGGTGAGTACATGTGTACAATTTCTCTTTGTGGATATGTGTGTGTGTCTGTAGGGAGATGTTTGGCGGGGTAGTGGAGGTTTCCTCTGTCTGTCTGAGGCTATAGTAGGTTGGCCCTTGTCCCACTGGCACTCCACCAGCTTAGCAGCAGCCCTGGGTCCCCTGTGGATGTGCCCAGCTGGTCCTTAGAGAAAGCTCAACACCTCCAAACCAGCTGTCTTGTTGGCTTTTGTCTCTCTCACTCACTCCGTGGGCCTCCTGATGCCTCTAGTTGCCATGGAAACCAAACTAGGTCTGATTCTTTCTGCCACCTCAGGTCCCTGAGCTGGGACCATTCTGGGTCAAAGCCACCAGGGTGAAGACTGAGTTGGGGGCTATAGAGAGAGGCAACTCGAGGACCCTTAGAGACCATACCCTGGGAATGCAAACAGTCTTCATCCAACTCCTCCCTGAGGCCCCTTTGTCTCTTTTCCAAATAAGATAACAGAGGATCTCTCCAAACAAAGCCACTGGGGTCAATGCTGGCCTTGAGTCAGCACTATGGCTCTATTCTTAAAAGTGCCTGAGCTGTTGACTCAAAAAAACACTGACCCAAAGAAAATATCGAAGGCATATGCTAATTTTACATCACTTTACATACATTTGCATATCATTAATTTAATGTGTTAAATAACATTTCTTCGAGAGACAGCATGGTGTAGTGGATAGAAGGTAGAGCTTGGTGTCAGGAAGGTTCAAGTTCAAATTCTGTGTGACACAGGGCAGGCAGGCTTGGCTCTAAGCAACTTTCAACCACCACAAGTGTCAGAACCACTATGGTTCTGCATCGGTAAAGGGAGTGTCTTCATGGGTAAAATCACAGGTCTAAACCAACCCCACCTACTCCCCAATCCTTAATTCCAGGTTTATGGACTCTAAAGATATTTTGTGGTGAGGATCCTAAAACCCCACAGGAAGAAGTGACTTCAGAGGTCATCGTGTCCAGCCCCTACCTGAAACATCATTTCTCTAGCTTTTGCTTCAATACCTCTAGTGAAAGAGGGCTCCTGACCTGGCCATGCAGCTGTTTCATTGTTGGACAGCTCCTAATTGTTAGGAAGCTCTCCCTTATGTTGAAATGAAATCTGCCTTTTTGTAATTTTCTTCCATTAGTCCTAGCTTTGTCCTCTGGGGCCACATGGGATGAGTCTAATTCCTCTTCTTCATAACAGCTTTTCAAACGTCTGAAGACAGCTATCATATCTTCTCTTCTCCAGGCTAAAGTCATTTAACTATTTCTCATATGATACTGTTTTAAGTTTCCATGCTCTCCTAGCCATTTACCTCTAGATTCAGCTTGTCAAGGTTCTTCTTAAAATAGGATGCCCCAAACTGAACACAATACTCTGACTTGATCTACTTAGTTCTGAGTATAGTGTAGTCATCAATTCCTTTTCTCTGTATATTATAGGAGCCAAGATGTCATTAGTGAGGTCACACCCTCCACCAAGAGAGAGATCAGCACCTCCACCCCCATTCCCCTCTCATCTTGCCCTATTCTTGCCGGTGTCTTTTCTTTTTTTCCCTTTTTTTTTGGAGGGGGGAAGGCAGGGCAATTGGGGTTAAGTGACTTGCCCAAGGTCACATGGCTAGTAAGTATTAAGTGTCTGAGGCTAGATTTGAACTCTGGTCCTCCTGACTCCAGGACCAGTGCTCTATTCACTGCACCACCCAGCCATGTCTTTTCATAACCACCCCTCATGGCCCTTCCCCCCACCCCCATAGCAGATACCCTCAATATGCTTGAGGTCTTCCTCTCCCAATATTTCAGAGATATCAGTGTTATGCTAGATTATCTTTCTGTTTTCTTTTGACCTTGATATGTGACTTTTTTTTTGTATTATACAGTTTTTATGGTATCTTTGATATAATTTCTTACCTGAATGTTTTCACTGGTAAAATACTGTTTCTTGCTTATATTCATCACCCATTGTTCCATTGCTCTTTGGGACAACTGTAATTGTGTGTGTATGTATGTGTGTGTGTGTGTGTGTGTTCCTTCTGAAATATAGGTGCATGATTTGCAGCTTTGTGGCATCACTGTGAATGAAAGAGTATATATTAAGCACTTACTGTATGCCTAGCATTGTGCTAAGCATTGGGGATGTAAAAACAAAACAGAGACAAGTCTGACATCAAGAAACTTATATCCCCATAGGAAGAGATGATACATATCCAGGGAAGGGTACTTTGGTCTGGGAAGTCACAGGGACATGAGTAGAGCAATAAGGAAGTCACCTCATATTCCCTTTCCAGAAGGAATGTTGGTATTGATTTTATTAGGGTTCCTAGACTAAGAGGTAGAAGGGGTGGGCGAAGGGAACAGGCACTACCAGAAATTCAGAAAACATCTGGGATAAAAGTATATGGTTGATTTTTGAACTAGTTAGATATAATATGATTGTACTGTTGTCCAGTTGTTTTTCAGTCATGTTTGACTCTTCGTGACCCCATCTGGGGTTTTCTTGGCAAAGATACTGAAGTGGTTTGCCATTTCCCTTTCCAGCTCATTTTATACATAAGGAAACTGAGGTAGGCAAGATTAAGTGACTTGCCCAGGGTCACACATCTAGTAAGTGTCTAGGGTCAGATTTGAACTCAGGAAGGTGATTCTTCTTGACTTCAGATCCAGCACTCTATGCGCTGCTTCACTTAGCTGCCCTAAGACCTTACTACTCCATGACATAGTTCTGTATGCTATATTAAAATAGTCTAAGATCACATTAACTGCCATAATTGCTGATGTCTCAAATTGACCTTAAACTCTCAGATCTTCTCCAGATAAGCTCTACCATAGCCAGGTTTCCTCCAAGCCATATTTGTGCAGTTGGGCTACATGAATACATACATACATGTTGGACTTTATATATATCTCTACTGAATTTTATCTTTAGGGAGTACGTGGCACAGGTTAGAGAGCCAGCCTTAGAATCAGGAAGTCTTGGGTTCAAATCCTGCCTCTAGCAACAGCTGACTCTGGGTAAGTCTCAATTACCCTTCTCAATCTTCCCTTCCCCGCTTCCCCCTTCCTCACCCCCAACTCTCTCCTATCCTAAGCTGCAAAGTAGTTTCTCATCTGCATTGGTGATATGATATCACAGGTCAGGGCAAAAAACTAAATGTTAGTTTAACCAAGAACCCTGTTTTTGGTGTCTTATTGTCATCCAATGTATCCCTCTTAGTCCAACATCATCTTCAAATTTTGTAAACATGTCCTCAATGTCATTCATTATCCATGTCATTTATGGGCCTAGAATAGATCTGTGTAATGTACTAATAGAAAGCTCTTTCCAAGTTAATATTGATCCATGGTACAGTCAGATGGATTTGAATCTTCTTGAGCTGCCATAATCACAGAGTAGCTGAATTGACATCTCAGTGAAATCTCCTCATACTGTGTCTACCTTGTTCCTCTAATCAAGCACTCCAGTAATTCTATAAAAAAAGGAAATAAGGTTAGGTTGGCATAACTTGTTCTAAGTGAACCCATAGTGGTTCCTAGTAATCACTGTTCCTTTTTTGGAATGCTCACAGATTGTTCACTTAATAACCCATCCTAGAATTTTACCTCATTTAGGTTAGCTTCATTATTCTATAATTTACAGAATATGCCTTCTCCTTTTAAGAAAAATGGGTATTTCATTTTCCTGTTTCTAATCTTCTTCTGTTCTTCATGGTTCTTATTGGTTTTATAACAATGAATCAGTCAAGATGTATTAAGAGCCTATTATGTGCCAGACGTTGTGCTAAACACTGGGAATACAAAGAATGGCAAGAGATATGTTTTATCTCAGAGTTTCTGTTAACAGTAAAGCATGTACAAAATGTCACATTAAGTTATGAAGATATCAAAGTTTCTGAATTTGTTGTGTGACAGGCCTTTTCCTTTTCTGGTCACATAAATCCTTAATGAAAACTTTTATACTATCTCTTACATGAAATTATCTAATTCAGGCTTAATAAAAAAAACTTTATTAAATATGAAACATGGGAGGAATCTGTAGCATCCTGGAAAGCCAATTTGCCAAAGAGTCAATAATTGTGGTCAAGCACCTAGGTTCTGCCATAGTGCATAGAGTGCTGGACCTGGAGTCAGGAAGATCTGAGTTCAAATCCAGCCTCAGATACTTACTAGCTGTGTGATCCCGGGAAAATCATTCCACCTGTGTTTGCCTTAGTTTCTTCATCTAAAAAATGGGGATGATGATAGCACCTATCTTTCAGAGATGTTGTGGGGAAAAAAAGAAGTAATATTTGTGAAGTGCATTGTAAACCTTAAGACACTAGACAAATGCTTATCATTGTTATTAATTATTATCATTCCTTTAATGAATACAACACAGATTTGAAGTCCTTCACCATTCTGGTTGCCCTTCTTTGGACACTCTCCAGAGTATTTAGCTTTCATTCATTCATTCAACAGACATTTTTTATTAAGTACCAACCTTGCACAAACCATTGAAATATGTGGTGGGATATGTACAAAATTTAGATGACATAATTCCTGTCCTCATGAAGCTTAAAATCTAGAGGTAGATGAGATATTAATACTGATAACTATAATCTGCCTACTATGTGCAAGGCATTCTCCTAGGTGTTAGGGACAAAAAACCAAGAAAACAACAGAATAGTCACTCCTCCTCAAGTCGCTTACAGAAGTTCAAGCAAGGAGTTATCAGAGCTTTATAGAATTACAAATAAAGTGTTAGTGTAGATTTAGGGGGGAAGATCTTTACATACAAGAAACCTTTAATGCCTCCCTATTGCCTCCTTAGCCTGGCATTCAAGACGCTCTAAGATTTGGTCCTGACCTATTTTACCAACCTTCTCTCCCACTTCATGCCTATTGTACTCTATAAACCAACCACGCAGCAAGATTTCCTTTTAAGATCTCAAACATATTCTGTACTTTCCCACCTCCAAGCTTTTGTTCATGTTTCCTCTCCTGGGCTGTCCTTCCATCCATCTCCACTTGTCCAAATCCTAGCTAACACTCAATATTGAGAACAAAAGACATTTCCTCCAGGAACTCTTCCCAGATTTTTCCAATCCAGAGGTGGACAATAGGACCATAGATTTAGAATTAAATTATATTTATTTAAATTCTTTAACTCAAAGATCATTTAGTTTAAACTCCTTATTTTATAGATGAAGAAACTAAGATTCATAGGCCATATTCCATTGCTCAAGGCCATATAAGATTGGCTACTTTTAAAGGAGAATAGCCATTTTCAGTAACATTCTTAGAATGTAACTTTTTAAATGAGGCCATATTATATTCCACATATACATATTGTGTGATAAATATCTTATTCTACTGATGAGATTTAACATCAGTCTTATGTATGCTGGTTTATGTACTTTTATTATTTGTTTTAGGTATACAAGTTAATACAATATGGTTGAAAGACAAAATAATTATTGATGTTTTCTGCTAGGCTTTTGTTCTAATCCATACAAGTGGCCTTTGAATGAGGGCATGAAGGCCTGCTAGAGTCTTTTCCTATTGGCATTTAAGTACAGTGGGCTTATTGGATTAGATAATTGTCCTCTTGAATGGCAGGGGGAACCTGGACCTGAAGGTGAGGTGAGGTTTGGGTGAGGAAGGAGCTCAGCAAGGGCAGGGTAGGCTTGCCCAAGGGAGGTAGCAGTTAAAGTGTAGAGGCTTAAGTAGGGTCTACCAATGGGGGCTCTGTGCTTTGGGAAGGGAGGGAGGAGTGTGAGAATTCTAGGTGTGGTAAAGGATTCAGTACAGAGGTACAGACTTTTGGGGTTGAGTTGCTGAAGAAATCCTTTAGTCCAGATTTTGAAAAGCTGAATGTTCTAAGCTGAGAGGTTTCTTACTTTTGCCCAGTCTTACATGATCTCTCCAAAGTCCTGTGATTAAGTCCCTCTTAAGAAATTCATAGCTTTAAAGCACCATTTCTGGGACTCATAGAGTATGGGAGCTTGCTTTCCCCTGTCCAGTACCAGCCATTATGGTTTGTGGACCATAACAAGTAGAAGAGTTGGGAAGATTTCCTCTGGTGAAAGCTAACTCCCTTTTTTCACATTAATTGACTTATTAAGTCCCCTACCTCAGCCACCCGGGAGATGACTTTACTTATGGCTCACAAGTCTAGTTTCTTTCAAAAGGGAATGGGCTGCTAAAGAGGGTGTTTAATATACAATATGAATCATCTATGGGACAAATATGGCACAGAAAGAAATGCTAAACATAGAAGAATTATAGTTTACATTAACATAATTTACAGGATTCAGCAACTTAACTCATAACTACATATGCATTTGACTAGGAGGCTTAATATTTAAGCCTCATTAGAACATAAAGCTCTTTTGCAATGCTGATTATTAGGTCTTTTATATTTCACCTTGGCACTACACTGTCCAAATACTCTGCTAGTGTAATGACCAGACTTGAGTCAGTCTTCTCATTGGTAGTTAACCTCTCAAATACAGAACCTTTCCATATCCTAAGCCGGGACATTGTAGCTGCTAAACTAGATGGCCTCCTAGGACATTTGGACCCTTTGAAACTCACAGGGTCAATGTCTGACCTGGATAAGCCCTTCATGGGATACTCATTCACCAAAGATTAGGAAAAGAAGCAGAAGTGACCATGTGTTCATGACTGAAAAGAAGCTAGGTGAGAGAACTGGTCAGTTGTATCTTGCCTTCCCAACTTTCAGCAAACTGGTTGGTTCTTGGTTCATCTGGGTCAGCAGCCAAACCGGAGACTCTTTATTACTTCCCATTAGACACACATGTCTAAAAGGTATGATTCCAAAGCTCCTACATTGTTAACTAGAAACAGGCAGAGAATGTCTGCTCGTGCTCTTAACAACCCACCAGGAAGAGTAAAGTGGAGCATCCTCCATACTCCATGCCTGTGTGGACAACTCATCCTTGCTCTAAATCAGTGGTTCTCAACCTTCCTAATGCTGCAACCCTCTAATACTCGTATGTGGGTGTGTCTGCATGTGGGCGGGCCCACCTGGAGTCAGATAGAGGAGGTTCCTAAGACCATTGGAAATAGTGTTTTCTGATGGCCTTAGGCAACTCCTGTGAAAGGGTCGTTCGACCCCCAGGTTGAGAACCGCTGCTCTAAATGTTATTTGTGTACTTGTCTTATCTCTTTGAAAGGTAAGCTCCTAGAAGACAATCTTCAAATGTTGAATAAGTGATTATCTTGTGCCCAGATGTGGACTTTCACAGAAAGAACAATGGGCTTGGAGTTAGAAGACACTCTGACACTTCATAGCTATGTGACCATGGATAAGTTGTTTTACCTCTCTGACTCAGTTTTTGCATCTGTAAAATGTATATTAATAAAACCTTCACTCCTTCACTCACATACTTTTGTGAAGAAATCACTTGGTAAGCTGGATAAATGGGGGCTATTTATTAGGAACAGTATGGTGTAGTGGGTAGAGAGAAGACTGGCTTTGGAGTAAGGGAAACCTGGTTTCAAGTCCCGCCTCTGACACAAACTGGCCGTGTTGCCAAGAGCATGGTCACTTAGTGACAGCGCCTTAGGCAATACTATAAGTTATAGAGGTGTGCTGCTTGTCTCCAGGGGTGTAGGGAGGTTCCACGTACTTCCATGAAGCTTTTGATTACCCTATCTGGATAACTTTCTTTTACAATGCTTTTTTAAAAAAGAATCTCTCATGTGGTCCTTAGAGTATGCAGCCACTATTGTTAGTTAATGTTGTGTGTGATAGCATAGTATAGTAACCAGAATCAGGACTAGGAGACCTGGGTTGGAAATCTGGTACTCAGACACTTAGGAGGTGTAATGGGCAGATTACATAACCTCTTTGTCTCAATGTTCTCATCTGTTTTATATACGTGTGTGTGTACACACAAAACATGTATTACATAGACACGCATGTGTATATATGACCCATTTCAGTTTCCTCATCACTCACTCACACACACACACACACACACACACACCCATCTCTGCATCTCTTTCTCCTTGTCTATACTGTCTCCCTAACTGGAATGCCTCCAGGTCAGATATTATATCCTGTCCCTTGTTATATCTCCTGCAGTGCTGAGCACAATACCTATGATAGGGACTCTATCTGTTTCTAGAGGGGAAAGAGGAATAACTCTGATATAATGGGAGTCCAGAACATGCAGTGAGGACACCCAGCCATGCTGCTGCTAATTAGCTGTTAGCCAGTCACTTCAGGTTCTGGGCCTCAGTTTCCCCTTCTTTAAAAGAGGGAGTTGGACTAGCTGGCTTTTAAAAGTCACTTGATTTCTTTGTGTTCCTAGGATCTGAGCTTCATGTCACTGGGGCTTGTAGAGGTCTGCAAGGAGGAGCGGGAACCCTGGCTGGAGAGAAGATTGTGCCTGCCCTTCTTTAGTCAGGGCTAAGCCTCTTTAACCCCCTTTGGGTGTGAACCAGCCCTTCCCTACTGACCTTGTTTCTTGTTGGCTCAGCTCGGCCCTGCTAACAAGCTGAGCAAGCCGTGAAGCTGCTGCCTCTTCTCTGACGTGCTGACTCAGCTCTGTGGCTCCCACTTTATTTGAAAACGCCAAGTTAATTGCTCTCTAGCTCCAGGCTGGATCAGTGTGTGGCTTGGGGGCATGGCTTCCCCTCCTCCTTCCCTGGAGTTTGGGGAGAACAGGCCAGCCTTCCCTTGTTCTCAGTCTGGCCCCCTCCTCCTTGCAGCTTGTTGGTAGGGGAGTGTTTGGGGAGGAGGGAAGGAGAGAGAATGAGACCATAGGTGTTTATCAGGGAGAAACAGAGCCTAGAAAGAGAGGAAAACCCTGCCATTGTAAGACACTGGTGTTTAATCTGTCCCAGACCTGCTCTTCTTAAGTGCTGATGACTGTGTCCAGGGAGTGGCTGGGGTTGAGGGGATGCTACCAAGCAGGACCACCCCACCTCTGAGACCTCAGGGGTGTGGGAAGGGATGTGAGGAGGGAGGGAAAAGGACTTCAGTGTGGGTCTACCTCAGAAGTGTGTGTGTGTGTGTGTGTGTGTGTGTGTGTGTGTGTGTGTGGTTTGGGGAGAGGCTGAGAATCTCAGGGGGGAAATGGAGTGAGACCTAGGAAGCATCCATGGAATAAGGGGAAGTGGGATTGGGGGGAAAGGAGCAGAAGATTGTAAGGGGTAAGCTTAGTGTAGGGGAGTCAGCAGGTCTGGGTTCAAGTCCCAGCTTTGGCATTTCTCTGAGCCTTAGTCTCCTTATCTAGGAATAAAAGGTAATTGGACAAGATAATTTAGTGTTCTCTTCCTAGAGGTATATAGCTCTAGAGTTGGAAAAGATCTTAGATGTCATTTAGTCCAATTTTCTTATTTTACAGAGGGGAAAACTGAGTCTCAGAGAGGTAAAGTGACTGGCCCAGGGTGGCACAGCTAGGAAGTGGAATAGCTGGGATTCAAACCCAGTTCTGCCTATTCCAAACCTTTTTTTCCTTTTTTGCTTTTTTTTTTGGGGGGGGGGGGGAGGCAGGACAATTGGTTTGTTTTTTTTTTTGCCTTTTGGAAGGCAATTGGGGTTAAGTGACTTGCCCAGGGTCACACGGCTAGTAAATGTTAAGTGTCTGAGGCTGGATTTGAACTCAGGTCCTCTTGATTCCAGGGATGGTGCTCTATTCACTGTGCCACCTAGCCACCCTGCCTACTCCAAATCTTTTACACTTTCCAGTATGTCATTACCTCCAAAGACCCTTTTCTGTTCTCATTATTTATATGACTATGGCAAATGCAGGAACTTTGAGGAGGTTAGGAGGGTCCAAGGAAAGCCCTCTGAGTCTTCCACCTCGATATCCTCTTAATGAGGACTTCCTTTTTGGGTCCTGAGGACTTCTGGCCCGGAACTGACCCAAGTTAGCTGGGATTTGGGAGCTTACGGGTCTGAGAGAAGGGTAAAGGACAGATCCAGGACACCTATAGTTTTGTCCATGGGAGGTCTTGAAAGATAGAAATTGATATTATTTCAGAAAGAAAAACTAGGAAAAAAGGGACCTAAGATATATTTGCTCTTTGTTCTCATAAAGGGAAGAGAATATGCATTTATATAGCACCTACTATGTGCTAAGCACTTTAAAAAATAAATTATTATTTCTTTTGATCTTCACAGCAACCCTGTGAGATAGGTGCTATTATTATGCCCATTTTACAGTTGAGAAGACTGAGGCAGAGGTTAAGTGACTTGCCCAGGGTCACACAGCTAGTGTCTGAGGTAAGATTTAAATTGAGGACTTCCTGACTACAGGCCCCAAGCTCCATCCACTGGCTGGCTCAGGTGATACCTGGAGATCCATTAGCCTAACAGCTGCATAATCCAAGAGGAAAATAATCATCCTTTGGGTATGCTCACTAGTAACAGCTAATGTTTATACAGTACAGTACTTTAAGGTTTACAATGCGTTTAACAAATACCATCTCATTTTATCCTCACAACATCCCTGAGGGGTGGATGCTATCATTAAGGAGAACTGAGATGAGCAGTAACTTACCTAGGGTCACACCGCTGGCAAGTGTCTGAGGTTGGTTTTGAACTCAGGTCCTTCTGACTCCCAGGTCATTGTTCTATCCACTGGGCCACCTAGCTACCTTGGGAACTCCTGAGGTTCCTTCCAGTTTTGAGATTCTCTAATACCGCAAGGAAATGGTAAGAGAACGCTGACACGCTCTCAAAACTAACAAAAGTAATTTCTATTAAACATGCTCTATGGTTTATAAAGCACTTTTCTTACAATAATCCTTTGAAATAGGCAGTGAGGTGGCACAGTGAACAGAACTTTGGACTTGGAGTCAGGAGGACCTGAGTTCAGATTCAGTCTCAGACACTTACTAGCTGTGTGACCCTGAGCAAGTTGCTTAACTTTTCTCAGCCTCTGTTTTGTCATCTGTAGAATGGGGATGATAATAGTACCTATCTCCTAGGGTTGTTCTGAGGATAACACCAGGTAATATTTGTAAAGTGAAGGCTCAGGAGATTTGGAAATGGCAAGGGCATGTGTGACTGAGCTCATGGACAGTCTTTTCAGAATTCATGATTGACCCTTTGGGCAAATTGCCTTTGGCACATATTCAAAACCCTTAATTGTCTAAGATGCAGATACATACCTGTGAAGAGCAGGTTCTCAGAGCTATCCCAAGACTGATATGCATTCATATCAGTGACCTTTGGAGGTGGTTGTCCTCTTGGGGTAGAGAGCTTGCTTACCTCAAGTACAAATTATCATCCTGAGAATTATCTCAGAAGAACCTACTGTTATCTTGCTGAGGATTACAGAGGGAAGTTGATGAGGTTGGAGGATGGGGAAGGGAAACTAAACTTGTAAAAGGCAAAAAAAAAATAATCCCTGTTGAACTTTTAGTATACGAACTAAGAGGATACAAGTGGTACACTTCAAAGCTCTTAATGGGCATGGAAAAAGGGTTGCAATAAATTATACTAAATATAAATATTTCTTCTGCTTAGGAAAGTAATCTCTCAAAATAAAGGTTGCATTTTCAATTCCAGTGTAGAAAAAACTGATAGAGGCAGGGGCTTGGTTCATCACCTAGGCTCATTTTAACAAACAGAAACTAGTCAATCAGTCAGCTTAATAAAAATTTATTAAGTGTCTACTATGTGCTAGGCTCTGTGCTAAGTGCTGGGGATAGAAAGCAAGGCAAAAGAGAATCCCTCCTCTCAAGGAGCTCACAATCTAAAGATATCTATATCTGTATGTATACCTCGAATTGTGAAATGGGCCTATAACACCTTGAAATGTGGGGTGAGTCATAGCAATCCTATCATCCAAGAAAAAGGCTACTCAGAACAGGTATGGTCTGAAAACTTGTAGGCTATCTGGTGAGTTTGATTTTATTTCTTGGAAAAATTATAAAATATATTATTAAAGGGATAGTTTGTGAGCATTTGGAAAGGGAAGGAGTGATCACTAAGAAGTAATAGGGACTACTACTTCAGAACAGGTATAAGTTTCTTTCCTTCTTTCCTTTTCTCTTTTCTTTTTCTTTCTTCCTTCCTTCCTTCCTTTTCTTTTTCTTTTTCTTTCTTTCTTTTTTCTTTCTTTCTTTCTTTCTTTCTTTCTTTCTTTCTTTCTTTCTTTCTTCCCTCCCTCCCTCCTTCCTTCCTCCCTCCTTTCCTTCCTTCCTTCTTTCTTTCTTTCTTTGTTGTGTTTCTTTCTTTCCTTCCTTCCTTCTTTCATTCATTCTTTCTTTCTCTCTCTTTATTTCTTTCTTTCCTTCCTTCCTTCCTCCCTCCCCTCCTCTTTCTTTTTCTCTTTCTCTCTTCCTTCTTCCTTCCTTCTCCCACTCTTCTTTAACATGGTTATTTGTCTGATACATCAGGGAGATCCATTCATATCAGTGACCTTTGGAGGTAGTATATAAATATAGATATAGTTTACCTATATTACAGCCAGTCAATAAACATTTATTTATCACCTTTTGTGTACTAGGCACTGTACTAAGTGCTAGGGATACAAAGAAAAATAAAAGATAATCTCTGTCTTTGAGGAACTCAAAGCCTAATGAGGGAGACAACATGCAAACACCTGTGTACAGATAATCTATCTATCTATCTATCTATCTATCTATCTATCTATCTATCTATCTATATATATATAGCATAAATTGGAAATAATCAACAGAGGTCAGGTCCTAGCATTAAGGGGGATAGGGAAAGTTTCCCTGTAGTTTTTTAGTTGGGACTTAGACCAGGGCAGCCAGGATGTAGAGATGAGAGGGAGCATTCCGGACATGGGTCATACACAAAGAAGATGCCTAGACTCTGGAGATGGAATGTTCTGTTCAAACATCAGCAAGGAGGTCAGTGTCACAGGCGACATGGGGTTTAATAAGGTACAAGGAGCCTGGAAAGGTTGGGGAAGAGCCAGGTTATGAAAGACTCTCAACACCAAACAAAAGATTTTGTATTTCATCCTGGAGGTGACAGAGAGTCACTAGAATTGATTGAGTAGGGAGGGGTGTCATAGTTAGATCTGTACTTTAGGAAGATCACATTGATAGCTGAGTAGGGGATGAATTACATTTATGAGAGACTTGTGATAGGGAAGAAGAATCAGCAGACTGTTGAACTAGTGCAGAGCAAGTTTCTCATACACACCTTCTGGGCATAATATGGGTTAGATGATACAGTGGTAGAGTTAAAGGGATTTGGGATGGGTTGAATGACTGGAGCTAGAGTGGCCATAAATGGGCCAATGTCAACCTGGAGGGAGATCTTAAGTGAAATTCTCTAGGGATCTATTCTTTATCCTCTTCTCTTAATTCTGAGGCTAATCAGTACAAGTCAGATTTATCCTTCTAAGCTTGACGATTCCTTAAGTGCTTGAAGGCAGCTATCAGTATTTCTTTGGATATTCTCTAGGATAAACACCTTCAGTTCCTTCAACCAATTCTCATAGATTCAAGACCTTTCATTATTTTTGTTGTCTTTCTCTGGACATTTTTTGGATTACCAAGCTTCTAAAACCATGTCACTCAGAACTGAACGTGATATTCTTGATGTGATATGATGAAGGCAGAGTCCAAAGGGACTCTCACCTCCTTATTTCTGGAAGCTATGACTTTCTTAGGGCAGGTAGGTGGTGAAGTAGATAACATTCTAGGTCTAGAGTCAGGAAAACTCATCTTCTTGAGTTCAAATTCAGCCTCAGACACTTACTAGCTGTTTGATTTTGGGCAAGTCACTTAACTTGATTTGTCTCAATTTCTGTATCTGTAAAAGGAGCTAGAGAAGGAAAAGGCAAACCATTCCAGTATCTTTGCCAAGAAAACCCTGAATGTGGTCAGGAAAAGTTGGACACGACTGAAAAATGACTGAACAATAACAACTTGACTTTCTTAGGGCAGGCCAATATCCTATTAGCTCTGTGGCTGACTTCACTCTATTGACTCATATTGAGTTTGCAGTCCACTCTCTCCCCAAAAGAGTGAGTAAGGACAGGGAAGGGAGGGAAAGGGCAGGAATGCAAGCTTAAGAGAAGACAGAAGAGCAAGAACAACATAGCTCACATTTCTTCAGCATGTAACAGCTTCATTAGGTAGATAGCACAAAGATTATGGTCTCCATTTTACAGATGGGAAAACTGAAACTCATTCAGTTGATATAGGAAGTAGCAGAGTTTGGTTTTCTGACGTCTTGCCAGGTGTTCTTCTATCAAGCCATACTTTCTCTTAACCAGGATGGATACTATCCTTCAGGTTGCCAGGTGTAAAGCCAATCACAAGCCCCTCTCCTGAGGACTGCTGCCATGAAAAACTTTAAGTATCTAATCACATATTATAGTGAACTCTCTATTTATTTAGCAATAAACTAAAGAAAAGCATTCAAGAACCTAAAGCACAACATTCTCAACAATATAAAATAATAACATATTACTAAGGTGGCCACATAGTCTTAAACAAAACACATCATTCAATAAGTCACAATTTCCTCAATCAATATCAAGTATCCATCTAAAGTCTTCTTTCATCTTGATTGGAGGCTGGCTTCCAATCATCCTTAAGGGGTAGTGGAAGGTACAGAGGCCATCTACCTCTAGATGACAGTAAGCCACACTATCACCAGTCATCAAAGAGACCCAAGTAAAGTCTTCTTTCATCTTAACTTGAGGCTGACTTCCAAGCCCCATGACTCTTCTTCCATGCTCCCAGTTCTTGCCTGGATTCATGCAACTGCTGCCTGGATTCACAGGTAGGCAACTCTTGGCTCCTGTTTCATATTGCAACTAACAGGGACTGCTCCACCCCAAACTCTTCACAGTTTCTGTTTTTAGGAAAACAAAGCTCAACAGGACTACAACAATGTTTACACTGATTGCCAACACTATCATCTCAATTTGCTTTCTATCTGAGAAATCAACACAAATTAATAGACAGAATGCTTCTGTCTGACAAAGTAACACCAACAGACAGAACAACAGACAGAGTGTGGACATCACAAACATTCTCTCTCTTAGCTCTGCTTAGTCCCAGCTGGTGCTTGAGCTTTTATCTGCTCTGCTCCTTCCTGTTTCGCCCTTCCTGTTCTGCTCTTTCAGCAAGTTCCTCCCACCATGGGCTCCATGTGATGATATTAGGCCTATTTAGGGGATGGGAAGGTCCCTTACACAATGTATACTGTTTCCAACAAAGACTTGACACAATCAAAGGCAAGGCTCAAAGGCACTTGATTAGCTGAAACAAGGAGCAAAATACTACTTTGCTTGCCATTATACCAGGTGGCTGGCATTTCATCACAGATTGGGTCATTTCTGACTTGTGTCATGCCATGGCTATTTTTGTAGTATTTTGGCAGCCTTGATCTGGGACTCTGTAAAGCTGGACACAGTCACCAGAAGGAAGACTGGTTGTTCTGGGCAGTACCAAATTCTCCATGACTTCCTTTATGGAGATGGATAGAAATAACTATATTTTATTATATTTTTCATTTAAGAAATGAATGTCTTTTATTTTCATATCAATTCATTTCTGAACATATCCTTCCCAACAAAGACTATAAAAGTGTAAAAAAACCAAATCACCCAAACCAACCATCACATTGATTATGTTAACATATTCGATATTCCACATAGTCAGTCAATGAATATTTATTAAGCACCTACTTTGTGCCAGGCACTGCACTAAATGCTAAGGATACATAGAAAGGAAAAAGACAGTCACTATCCTAAAGGTACTCAAAGTCTAATGGGGAGATAACATGCAGATGACTTGTACAAACAAAATATATGCAGAGTAATAGGAGACAATTAATAAGAGGAAGGTACTAGAATTTAGGGGGAATCAGGAAAGCCTTCCCACATAACTAGGACTTGAAGGAAATCAGGGAATTCAGGAGAAAATGAGGAGGAAGAGAATTCCAGACATAGGGTACAGCCAGTGAAAGTGCTCAGAGGAAGAAGATGGATTCTTGCATAAGTTTCTAAAGTGGGCAATACTGCCCCTTGGGGGACTCTGGAACAATGGGGGTGGTGGTAGTAGCCTTGAATGCAACTGGGGGCTGTGGAAGCATAAAGAAAGAAGAGAAGAAAATTTTGAAAAACCATCCCTACATGTTTCATCTGTTGTATAACAGTTAAAATCATAGTGATGACATTATTTTCCAAATAAATACAGAAAATACAAATTATAACCAATGAATGGTCAAATCTACAGACAGGTCTTAACAAGCAAGTGTTAGCAAGTGAGCATGTTATGCATTGTTTGGAAGTCCAGAATGCATCAGCAGGAATATGTTCGTGTAGTGACTTATTTACAATATGATATTATACGTTTACATGACATGATATTGTATCATCAAAATTTCAGTAGAGGAAAAACCTCACAAATTTACAATAAATTATTAAATTTAAGATGTGACATTAAAAAAATTATATATATATTTTTGAAATGACACAAATTTAAAAAAAGAGTTTGAGAGTTAAAGAAGGCAGATTTCCATGGGGCACTGAGTAAAAATTTTTTAAAAGGGGATAGTAACTCAAATAAGTTTGTGAACTTCTCGTTTAGAGGAACAACAAGGAGACCAGTCTCACTAGACTGAAGAGTATTTGAAGGGGAGAATACAAGGTGTAAGAAGACCAGAAAGTAAATGTATGGGTAGGGGCAGGTTATGGAGGATTTTGAATACCAGAGGATTTTTAAAATTTAATCCTGGAGATGAAAGAGAGCCATTGGAGTTTACTGATTAGTGGAATGACTTGGTTAGACCTGTGCTTGAGAAAGATCATTTTGACAGTTGACTAGAGAATGGATTGTAGTTAGTAGAGACTTGTGGCAGGAAGACCAAGGCTATTACAATAGCCCAGGTGTAAAGTGATAAGGGTCTGTACCAGGGTGATGGCTGTGTCAGAATGGGGTGTGTGTGATAGAAATTACAAAGGTAGAAACCTCAGGCCTTGACAACATCTTAGATACAGGAGGCAAGAAAGGGTCAAGGATGACAAGTAGGTTTTGAGTCTTGGGTACTGGAAGAACGGTTGTATCTTCAATAATGATAAGGAAATTGGGAAGAGAGGAGGGTCTTGTGGGAAAGATAATAAGTTTAGTTTTGGACATGTTGAGTTTAAGCCATTCACTATTTAATAGTCAGTAGGAGATGCAAGCCTATTGGTCAGTCGAGAGGTTATAGGGATTGTTAAGGAGATATGGGAACCATCACTATAGAGATGATAATTGAATATGTGGGAGCTAGTGAGATCACTAATGGAATAGTATAGAAGGGGAAGAAAAAAGAACCCAGGAGAGAAACTTGGGAGCACCCACAGTTCATGGGCATGACTTCGATGAAGATTCAGCAAAGGAAACTGAGGAGTGGTCAGAGGTAGGAGGGAACATAGTACTACAAAGACCTAGAGAAGAAAATATCAAGGGTATTCGTGTCAAAGGCTGCTGAGAGGTCAAGAAGAGTGAGAATTGAGAAAAGGCCCTTAGATATGGCAATTAAGAGATCATTGTTAACTTTGGAGAGAATGGTTTCTGTTGAATGATGGGGTCAAGAAGCCCAAATGCAGAGACTGAAGAAGGGAGGGAGAGGAAAGGAAGTGGTGGCATCTGTTAGATGACCTTTGTAAGGACTTTGGCTACCAAAGGGAGGAGAGATAAGGGGTGGTATCTAGCAGAGTTAAGTGAATCAAGTGAGGATTTTTTGGGGATAGAAAAACATGGACATATTTGTAGGTAGTGGAGAATCTGCCAGTTGAGAAAGAGATTAAAGATAAGTGAGGAAATGGGGATGAAAGAAGGGACAATATGCTGGAGAAGACAGGATTGAATGGGATCATTTGTGAATGCAGATGAGTTTAATGGAGATGGTAAGGAGAAAGGTCACTTCTTCATGGCAGACAGGAACGAAGGGCGAGATAATGGCAGAGGACATCTGGGTGATGGGAGAGGAGGAAGAAGGGAGAAGCGGGAGCTCTCTGTGAATGAGCTCAATTGTTTTCAGTAAAGTATAAAGCAAGTTTCTCAGCTGAGAAGGTGGGAGTAGGGGAGGCTTAAAGAGGGATAAAAAGGTTTGGAAGAGTCATTGTGGTCAGAGGGATGTATAACAGGATTGCATTATCATTATGACAGCCCAGTTGAGGTTGTATAACATAAATATGTAGTGGACACAGAAAGATTTCGTGTATTTTTCCAGCTTTGTTCAGCAACACATGTATAGGAATGATGATGGGAGTGCTCCAAGTCTGAGGTCTGGCAAGGCGACATTGGTGATAGGGTAAGGGGCAAGAGGCTCAAGAAAAGATGGTATAGAGTTTAACGGGTTCACAAAAGGGGAGGTGACTGAGGGGTCAAGGCATTGGAGGTAGTGGGGAAAATGGGGTTGTAAGGTAGAGGGAGTAATTGAATAACAACATATTGTGATCAGGTAAGGGAATTTCAGAGTTCATGAATCTGAAAGTGGGCTTGTGGGTAATGGCAAGATCAAGAGTGTGACCATTTTTTTGTATGCTAAAGTAGAATGAAGGAGTAGGTCATGAGACATGAGTAAATTGAGAAACTGTAAGGTTAGGCTGTTTGAGGGAGTATCAGTATGTATGATGAAGTTCCTTAGTGTGAGGGTAGGACTTGAGAAAGACTGTGAGCTAGGCACTGAATTCATTGAGGATAGGAGAGTATCCTGGGGTCAATAGACAACAGCTTCCAGGATTTTGATTGGGTAGTAGATATAGATTGAGTGAACCTTAAAGGAGGAAAGGTTACAAGTGATGGTAGTACCAGGAGAACCCAGTGGCAATAGGGAGCAATGAGTATTCCAAATTCTCTATCTTGACCAGTGAGACAGGGGTAGACAGTAGTAGGGGAGTGAATAAGTGAAAGGGAATGGGTTTTTTCCCATTTATTTCTGCTACTTGCCTATATATCGTGGATATCAGACTCATCAGAGATATTTGACACAAAGACTTTTCCTCAGGCAACCTTTCCCCTTCTTGTACTAGTCACATTATTAATTTTGTTCATGCAAAAGCTTTTCAGTTTCATGTGATCAAAATTACCTATTTTATCTTTTATAATCATTCTATCCCTTCTTTGGTTAAGGATTTACCCCCTAGCCATAGCTTTGAAGGGGGATATGATTTGTTTCTCTTTTAATTTTTTTAAAAAAAGATATGATCTTTAATATCCAAGACACACATTCCATGACTTCCTTTAATGAAGGATTGGTGGCTGTTGGATACATTCCCTTTCAATCTTAAAGGAACCTGCATCTGGGGTTCAGGAAATCCAATGACCAGACAGTTCCTAAGGGATCCAGACACAGACTGGATGAGGCTGGATGGCTATCCTTTGTGTCCATCTTGAGTCTTGAACTAAAGGAAATAAGCAGGGAGATTTGCAGTAGGAAGTTAGACTGAAGGAAGAATTTCCCAAGGAGGAAGGTTGTGATGCATTAACTTTAGGCACATGGATATGCCTTTTAGTTTGGGAGGTCACTCCCCCTCTCTGAGGCTGAATTACCCTCTCTGTAAAATGGGAGAAACTGTCTGCATAAGATGAAATTCAAGGTCCCTTCCACCTTGAGAGCTATGCTTTTTAGGGTTCTGTGGGATCTTTTGAAAGGAAGATGATCCCCATTGATCCTGGAAGGATGCGGTAGTAGAGGAGCCTGAATCCTCCAGCCTCCTGTATGAAAATGTCTGCTGTGCTTCTCCCCCCAACTAGGCCAATTTGGCCCTTGTTTTCTCTGGTGTAGTCTTTCTTCTCTTTTCTGGTCTACAGCCAGCTGCTTGATGAATTATCCCTATAGATATTCCGCCTGGAAAGCAAACACATATCATATATATCTTTGACAAGTTATTATTCTTCCTTTATCAGGATGCGAGTGCATCCCAGTATACCATCATTCATGCTGGGCACTGACCCACCAGGGGAGTGAGTGGACACTGTGGCTGCATGGGCTTTCTCTGTCCTTTTACCCTGAAGACACCGGCAAACTGCAGCAATGAAGAGTGTATATATGCGTATTTAGGAGGAGGTATGGGAGAGCAGTGAGTGCAAATGGGTCAGGGAATGAGGCCCCTCCTGAATTCAGGGAAGGATTAGTTGCTAGCTGGGGATTGTGTCAGATTGGCTGAACACACATATCTCTTTTCATTTCACAAAGAGCTTGGAATGAGGAGTCAAGAGACCTAGGTTCCGCCTTTGGCTATGTTGCCAACAAGACCTGTAAATCTTGGGCAGGTTGTATCCTGTGTTAGTTCAGCTTCCTTCTCCATAAAATAAGAGGGTTTGGGAAGATGATTTGCTAAGGTCCCTGATAATTCTAAAATTTAGAATTCCCTGAAATTCTCTGACTTCACTGACCCAGAGAGTAGACCCACAGAATGCTGGAAACTGACCAACGGGGAAAAGAATTTGGCTGGATTTCCTAGAGGCTTTGGTACTGGCTTCCCCCAATCCAGAACCAATTGAAATTTCATTTTTGGTGGCTAAAACTGTACGTTAAATAGGATGTGCTCTTACATTCTCCTTAAACAGTGGACTTGGAGACAGGTGATCTGGGGCTGAGCCTTGCTCTCCTCTTTTATGGCCATGTAATGATGGTCAAGTTATGTCATGCCCTAGGACTGTATGATCTCTAAGATTCTGTTAGGCTGTGGCATCTTGTTCCTCTTTGATCATCCATCTCCCTGGGGCCATGGCATTGCCTCTACTTCCATGCACCTTGTGAGAGGCTGACTATTGCTGTTTTCTCCTAGATTTGCTCCTTTCTTACCCAGCTCTGGACATAGGGGCACGGAAGCAATGACTTCCTCTTCTTTCTTCTTCTTTCGCAACTGAGTCAGAGCCCAAGGAGGCTAGAAACCCTAGAAGATAGCGAGGGAGTCCCTAGAATGGGGTGGGGGAAGAAGGGACAGTATTAGGGGCTGGAGGGCTTAGAATGTCCCACTTCTCTGCTGTCCCTTTATCTGCCAGGGCAAGGGGAAGTATCTGGCTGCCCCTTGTGAGGCAGTGAAGTTTGGTGATGAATGAGATGTAAGTTAATATTAGTCCTTTCAGCCTGGTCATAAGGCTCATGATTTGTCATATTTCACATGGTGTTATCCCATTTTCCCTAGAGGCAGGCTCCATATTAACAAGCTACCTACTTAGGAATATAAATGGGGTGCTCTGAATTGTTCTTGACAGCCAGAACACATTGAATGAACTCCTATCTGGTCTGGAGAAGAATAGAGTGGGGGGGGGGCAGGGGATCCCAGAGGTTCCACTGGGTTAGCACAACCTGGAGAAAGGAGAACACATCCTTCACTTTGAGTTGGGAGAAGGAAGAGCTTGGCTAAATCTGGGTACTAGGCTGGGGTTTGGTAAGCTCAAGGTCATTTCCTTTCTTCTAGAAAGCTCATAGAACTCTGTGAGTATGTGTGGTGGCAGAAGGCACTGAAATACGGAAGAGATCATGATCCCTAAGCGCAACCTTCACTCCCACCTCCATTGAGAGAGGGGAGGAGGATACCTGAAATAGTGGAAAGAGTACTGGGTGGGGAGTCAAGGTCACCTGGGTTGGAGCTCTAGAACTTCCTTTGGTCTCAGTTTTCTCTTGTGAAATGAGGAGGTTGAATTAAATTGTTTTGAAGGTTTCTTCCAGATCTAGAATATTTTTATTTTTGATAGTGAAAAGAATAAACAAACAACCCCACTGCCTTTGCTCCCTTTCATTGACCAGTGTGGAACTATATGCAGAGCTGTAACTAGCAGGGGCAAAGGGGGACTTTGTCCTAGAGTGAGGATGAACCCCTGCCCCTCAAGTGATCACCGTCCATTAGCCTGGTTTTGTACTTCCTCATTAGTCTTTGATGACTTAGAAGACAACCACCTCCAGGATCCCAACTCCATGATGCCCTTCCTAAGGGTCTGCTTCAGAGTAAGGATAGACTCTATTTAGGGGGTAAGATGCTCCCTCTCCTGGCACAACTGTCATGGCCATCGGATTGCACCACCTCAGTCATATCCCCTGGTTCAACTGTTTTTACTTTTGATAACAATGTTCTCTGCCTACATTGTTCCAGTAGCTTAGAGTCAGGGGAGACCTTAAAGTTCATTGAACCGGGGGGTGGAGCCAAGATGGCAGCGTAGCAGCAGCAACATATCGCAGCTCTCACATAGCCACCCCAAAATACCCATAAAATAGGACTCTAAACCAATCCTAGAACTCCAAAATGCACACAAGGATACTTCCCACTAAAGT
>CM053588.1:111576337-111649092 GCA_028646515.1 Pseudochirops corinnae
GCAGCAGCAGCAGTAATGGTGGTGATGGTAGTAGTAGCAGCAGCAGTAGTGGTGGTGATAGTAGTAGTAGCAGCAACAGTAGTGGTGGTGATGGTAGTAGTAGCAGCAGCAGCAGTAATGGTGGTGATGGTAGTAGTAGCAGCAGCAGTAGTGGTGGTGGTGGTAGTAGTAGCAGCAGCAGCAGTAGTGGAGGTGATGGCAGTAGTAGTAGCAGCAGCAGCAGTAGTGGTGGTGGTGGTAGTAGTAGCAGCAGCAGTAGTAGTGGAGGTGATGGCAGTAGTAGTAGCAGCAGCAGTAGTAGTGGTAGTAGGATCTGATTCCAGATATGACAAACTTTCCACTGTACCACACTATCTACTACATTGAAAGGAGAGATATAAGCCAACTCTTATTTCCATCAGATGCAATCTCCTCTATTCCAATTAAAAGCTCACTTAATTTTGCCCCTCCTTGATTCCCCCACATTTTCACCTTGTTTTGGGCTTGTTCTCCTCAGGCTGGAGAGGAAAGAATTGAAGAGGGAAGTCAGGGGTTGGAGAGGGATGATGATCTTCAGTTTCATAAAATCCCTAGGTCCTTAGAAGGAAGAAAGACTGAGGGGATGGAGAGACCAGAGAGCATTGAGGCAGAAGGCCTCATGCAATGTTCATGATGGGAGAGGCGGGGCCACGACTCCTTGTTCTTCTAATTGACAAGTTCGTTAGCAGACTCCCTCCTTCCCAGTGCTGGGCCCTGGACTCAGATGGGCAGGGGGGAGTTCTGTGTTATGTTGTATGTGGGGGCAGGGAGAGCACATGCCCACCACAGGCCAGATGTGCATCCATATTTATAATAGCAGAGAGCTTGGAAAATCAGCAGGGATGCTGGTCATGCCTATAGTGCTTGGGTAATCTGCTCAGGCCAGGCTGATTTACTTCTAGTCCCAGCAGCTGAGGAAGGGGGGAAGGCAGAAAAGGTCTAGTGTGAGGATGGGTGTAGGAAGAATCTACCATTCTCTGGACATTGGTAAGCACTAGGAGAAAGTCAGAGTGATAGAGACCAAGGGTCTCACTCTGTCTCTGCCTCTGTTTTGCTTTTGCTCATGAGGACTTTCTGATGTTAGGAGTGAACTATAGAGACATGGGGGGGGGGGGAAGGGGGTGTTGGTAAAAGGAGCAAACAGTAGAGTGTTAGCTTTGCTTCTTAGGTCATAGAGGTCTCTGGACTGTGTCAGAGCAAATAGGCACTCTGCCCTAATCACCCAAGGCTCAAGGCTTAAACAGGAAGTGACCTCATAAGTTACCCCAGTCCAACTTCCTCATTTTACAGATGAGGAAACTAAGGCTCAGAGGGGGTAGATGACTTGCCCAAGATCACTTTGTGGTAATTAATGGAGTAGAGATTTGAAACAGGTCCTCTGATGCCAAAGCCACTCCCTTTCCTTTCTATTATACTGACTCATAAGGGATGAGTCCTGGAAAGGTCTGGAGCAGGGTGAGAACACATGAGTTAATATTCGTAAAGTGCTTTGCAAGCTTCAAGGTGATATATAAATGTTAGCAATGATCAATTATCATTAATTATTATTATTCACCCTCATCAAGCTCTGTCATACATCCAGTAAGTTCTCTGTAGCTATTTTATATTTTATTGATCTGCACATAACTCATTGCCCTCCAGTGTCATTCTCTGTCAGGTGTTTTTGGATACTCTACATCACTCCCATGATGCTCAGCATCGAGACCCCACAATTCACTTTGTCAAACTCTAGTGCCTACACACAGGATCCCGTATGCTAGGCTGATGCAAAGACATCCCCTCCAGTATGACTGTGAAAAGATGCAGACAAGTTGGTGGTGCTGGGGAGCAATAGGAAGACATTTTCATTTTATTGCCAAAACCCTTACATTAGTTGCATCTCTGATTTAGAGTGAGGCATAAAAGGAAGTATCTGCATCCTACCAAAAATAATCACATAGATACTAGTACTTAGCATGGTGCCTGGAGCATAGCAAATGCTTAATGAGTACCTGTTGACTGACTAAGTGACTGCTGGAGGATAGTATGATGAAAAGAGTGCCAGACTTGGCTTCAGAAGACCAAGCCAGGTCCATCACTTACTAGCCATGTGACCTTGGATAAATCACTTAACCATTCTGAGCCTCAATTACTCCTACCACAAAATGGAAGTCATATTTCTGTCTTGTTTGCTTCACAGGCTTGTTGTGAGGCTCAAATAACACACTCAGTGTGAGAGTGCTTTGTAAACATAAAACCCTATGCATGTGTAAGGCAATATACAATTCAATAGATATTTATTAGGCCCCTAGTAGGGGAGAGAGGATAACTCAGCCACAGATAATCCTGATGCACGTTAAAATATGATAAGGACAAAGGAGGTATCAAGACAAAGTACATTAGGAAAATGGGGAGAAAGAAAGGTCACTTTCAACCTGAAGGGATAGGGGATGCTTCTTGGAGGTGGCATGAGAGCTGGGCCTTGAAATAACGGAAGGATACCAGCAGGTGGAGATGAGGAGGACATGGATTCCAGGTGGCTGCCCAGATGTCAGAGAGTTCCTGATTCAGTCCAGGAACATCCAGTAATCCAATATAGTTAGACACCGATAAAGAAAAAAGGCGTCCTTCCTTGGACACTAATGTAACTGTGAGAGAATCAACTCTGGTCCCTAGTGCTAGAAACTCAGTTGACCTACTTGGTCAGTGCAAGACCTGGAGGTTGAGAGAATCCTTTCCTACGAAATTTCTCAATACCACAAGTACCACAGACAGCTCCAACCCACTCATTTTTCCTGTTCCTCCTCCCTCCTTTCTTGAACTTAACACATTTTCTGTCCTCAGGACGCATACTGTGGGGGTGAACAGTTCTTTGGGGTCTCTTTTCTTTAGGAGCTTGGATACTTTCCAAGAAGGGAATTTTAGGGGGAACCCAACCCTCCCAATGTAGGAACACAGAATTATGGGAATTGACACCTTGGGTCAGATCCTGATCCAACCAGACCCACATTTCATTGCTTGCTAACAATGTTTCCAACAGTCCTGCTGTGAGAGGCTGTGATTGTCTTGCCTGAAGGCACTTGAAAGATTGGTTAGATCTAAGCTTTTCTCAGTAGCCACATAACCCTGTAATTCACAAACCTGTTCTAAACCTTTTTGAATCCATTTATATTACCTGCCAGTACCACCTTCTGGGGTAAGGAGTCCATGAGTCACTGGATGAGGTGGCACCTTTTCTTTTTTTCACAACTTGCTTCTCTTTAGTTTTTAAGGGGACCTATTCCTTTGAACTAGTATTTGGAAATTTAGTGATCCACATGGTCTATTCAGGATGTCACGGACTTTAAGCATGTCCCTCCCCTTTGCAGCCTTGGAGCTCCTGTATGTGTGATGGTCATACCACAAACCCTGCCCCATCCCTCCTGTCAGTCTGCTTAGCTTCCCTAGCTTTATGTATTCTGCTAGAGGCAGAACTGGGAGGAGGAATTTTGCTGCCTGAAGAAAATTTGTAGTTATTGTTCTTTCTTGTCTAGAACTAGAAGGGACCTTATAGGTCACCTAATCCACCCCCTTCACTTTGCAGATGAGGAAACTGAGACCCCTAGAGACCCCTAAGATTTCATAGATAATAAGTTTTGGATCTGGGATTCAAACCCAAGAACTGTGGTTCCAAATCCAGTATTCTTTCCACTGCACCATGATGAAATTCAGATGAAATCTTGGGGGATCATGCTACCCAGCCCCCTAAATCACCCTCAGGATGCCCGGGAGCTATGCTCTCCCATTTTCTGGATGGAGCATGATATAGATGAATGCATGTGCACCCTGGAGACCAACTGGAATGCCTCTTTTCCTCTGGCAGATCAAGGTCCTGACCACCCCCTTCCCCACTCCAGAAGGGAGGTCTTTGAAGGGCACTCTTTCAGTAGGTAATGAATTATTGGGGGAGTGTCCCTAGGAAGTTGGGGAGGTGTGTTGCCCCTCTGTTTGGAGCCACATTTATTCTAGAGGAGCAGTATCTTGCCAGCCAATCCTGTCCCCATCTACTCCATGTCCCAAGATTGACTTGTTGGGGACCTGGAGTCTCTGGCCTTTCATGTCTTCAGAGCAGAAGACTATGGAAGAGAGGAAGTTCATTGCCACAGGGAGGATGAATATTCATTCCTCCTCCCATCTTGGTGTCAAGGCTGAACTCTAGTTATGTCTTGATGAAAGTATGGTGATCAGAATTATGTAGGAGAAACCTTAAGGAAAAAGCATTTTCTCTCTCCTTTCCTGTGCTACTACTGGGGAGACCCAACACTCTGCTGATCTTGGCTACAACAGCACATATGGGTCAGCATCCCAGTATCTTCAAGGAATGATCTATAGTGACTCCCAGTTCCCTTACATGGTATAGAACCATTCAGTTTATGCATATGGTTTGTATTTATTATCCTTATATGTATTATCTTGCACTTGTCCCTGTTAACACTTATTTGCCACCTGGAGACATGCCATGGAGCAAAATGATAAATCCAGTCGCCCAAGATGTAATTCTATATAAGATGTGGTTCCCATATGCCTCCATACACACAGACTGTCTTCCCATCTCTTCAATCTGTTTAGTAAGTGCTTAATAAATGCCTTTTCATTTATTCATTGGGCCTTTTGGATCCCTCCCCCAAACCGTAAGGAGTTAAGTGAGAAGAGAATGTAAGAGTTGAGGGTAGGCAGAGGAACATGGATAGGCAGTCCACCTGGGACTGTTACTTTCTTTGTTACTTTCTAAGAGGTTCATGTATGGTACCTTGAAGATACAACAAAGAGTATTGTTGGAGTGGGGTGGGGTGGTGTTGAGGGTATAATTAAGTGCATAAGTGAGGGGAAGGGAAACCTGTCATTGAAAGCTTCTGGGGGTGATGGCAGGTGGATATGACAATAATCTAACATTCAAGTTCCTCCACAATTTAGTATTACCCTATCTAGTCTTTTATCACAATGTTTCCATACATGTACATTATTCTTCAATCAAATTGGACTACTCACTATCTGTCAAACAGACCCATGCTTACTTCTCATCTCCCTCTCTGCCTTTTGAATTCCTACCTATCATTTAAGGATCATCTCAAATTCCTCCTCTTTCTACATGGACACTTTTTGACTTTCCAACAGTCAGTAATTATACTTCTTCTGGAATCTCAAATAACATTTGTTTTGTCCCTCCCTAATCCATCTGCCACACATTTAATTTTTAGAATTGTTATTTAAATGTGTGATGGAAGGCCACTAACACCTGTTGCACTGGATGGATTGCTATATTTGGAATCAGAGAATTTGGGTTCAGATTATAATTCTCACTAGACCAGTGTGAACCTGGAGAAGCCTGGGGCAATGAACTAAATGCTAGATTTGTGGTCAGATCCTAGCTCTGCCACATCCTCCTGTGTGAATTTAGATATATCTCTTCACCTCTCTGGACCTCAGTTCTTTCTTCTCTAAAATGAGGGGGCTGAATGAAATTATTTTAAAGATTCCTTTCAGCTCCAAATCTATAATTCTGTGATTATGTGTCCATTCTTGACTCATTCTGGCCTCCTCAATGCCTTACAGTTAGGGGAGGGTTGTCCAAAAAACTGAACAAATAAATGAAAAGTACTTCATTAAGCACCTTTATATACCTCACCCAGTCTCCCTAGAATTTACCTCTTCATTCACAGATGGGTTCCAGTCTGAGGACAGTTCTCACCCAGTTGCCCAAAGTAATGAAACCACGAATCTTTCATGAACCATCCCTGGCACATTCTCTGTACACAATGGATACTTAATCCTGTCTGCTGAAGTTAAAGTCTTCAGAGCAGTTGTTCTCAAACTTTTCAGCCTCAAGATCACTTTAGATTCTTAAAAATTATGGAGGCTCCTTCTCCCTCCTCCCCAAGAGCTTTTGTTTGTGTGGGCTATATCTACTAATATTTACCACATTAGAAATGAAAACATCTCAGTGATAGTTTTGACCTTGTGAACCTCTTCAAAGGGTCCTGGGGACCATACTTTGAGAAAAATTGCCTTAGAGCGTGAGGGCTGACTTATGGACAGAATCTTTGAAGGGAAGAGTCACAGGGTAGAAGGTAGCAGCTAGGTGGTGCAGTGAATAGAGCACTGGACCTGGAGTCAGGAAACACTGAGTTCAAATCTTGCTTTAGGCACTTATTAGTTGTGTCATTTAACCTCTAACTGCCTCAATTTCTTCATCTGTAAAACCGAGATAAAACCCTGCACCTGCCTTGCAGGGTTTTTGTGAGGATATGAAGAGACTGTACTTGTAAAGCACTTTTCAAACCTTAAAATGATATTGAAACGCTAGCTAGTTATTTGTCTGGGACCTGGTGTTTCTTCACACTTCACATCTCTACATTGTAAGGATCTCTAGGTGCTTCACCTAGGGGGTAGGGACTACACTTCTGGGCCTTTTTCAAACCCAGTAGTGTTATGTGTATTGTTTGACAAATGTGAAAAAAAAATCAAGTTGTTTTAGGGCAGATTGGGACATTTGATATCATCTAGTCCACAGTTGTCCTGCTGACTGCATACGCACCCCAACACTGGTGAGTGTACCTTAACTAGAATCAAGTGTAACTGGTTATATTTATCAAAATAAATAAAAATACAATAAAATGTAGATAACATTACATTTTAAAACTATATCAATATGCAGCCCACGGGGTTTCTTACGTATGGTTTAGCGACTTCCTTTTCTATTCGAGTTTGACGCCACTGGTCTAGTCCAACCCTGTCATTTCCCAAATCAGCCAACACAGAGATTCTAGCCTCCAAGCCCAGCAAATGAGCATTTGTTTGCTTTCATTTTCTAAGGTCCTACTTCTTTCATTACCATCTCCAGCCCTTCCTACCTCCTATGCTACAGAAGCATAGAATTATGTATCAGACATGACATGAAGGGCCAGAGTCCACCCTGAGGGACCCTCCCCCCCCCCACCTTGTGCTCTTTGCCCTACCTAGGCATGTTATTTCCCCATACTGAGATTGACTTCTTGTTTGCAAGAATAGAGCAGATAACAATATTATAGAGGAAAGTTTTATTGAAAGGAAGAGAAAACAAAACGCTTGAATGAACCACCATTAGTCACAAAGATATATGCAAATCCCCAAATCACTTATAGCACTGGATATGAGATCTCCTTTGGCAGAGGCCCCCTCCGCAAGTCCTGTCTCACCTTTCCCCCTTCCTACCTCCCCCAATCCCTACCCCTGTTCCCTGCAGATCGAGGGGATGGAGTAGGTTTTTTCTTCCTCTCACCCTCTTCTCATCAAGCCCTTTTGGCTTTCTCTTCCATTGTCAATGTTTCTTAGTTCACACAGATGCCCAGTCAAAGTGAGGATTCTCTAGGGTTGTCTTGTCTTTTTGTGCCTTCATCTCCTATGCCAGCCGAGGGTAAAACCTCCAGAGTCCTCATCCTTTCCTCAGGTGCCATGGCTACCCTCTCTTTCCCTTGCTGTTCCTCAAGTCCATACCGATTACAAACCCTTCCCCTCCTCCCATCCCTACCCATGCCTTCAGGTGAATGCCCTTTATTTTCTCAATCTCTCACAGAGAGAGAGGGAGGATAGAAAAGTATTTTTAAAAGCACTATGTGCCAAGCACTGTGCTAGGCACTGATAGTGCAAATGAAAAACCGAGACCTTTGTTCTCAAAGAGCTCACGTTCTAACTGAGGGAGACAATACATTTAGGGAGTTTGGCTGCAGGACAGATCAAAAGGTCCAAGGGTTCTGAGGGTGCAGGATCTGCAGACAGTAATGGGACAAGAAGCCATGTCAACCCTGAAGGCAGGGGTTGGGAAAAGTGGAAGGATTCCAGAAGCTCTTACATTTGTGAGGTTGAAATGAAATAACACAAATATAGCATTTTGTAAACCTCAAAGGGCTGTACATTGCCATCATTGATGTTAATTACTATTGTTATTATTATTATACATAGATTAATTATTGTTGTTGTTATTACTACATATAGAATCCCAGAATTGACAACACCCCCATCTAGATCAACTTCTTCAGTGTGAATCCTCCTTACAGCATTCCTTGACAAATGATTCTCCAGCTGCAGGCTGTATCCACCCCCTCTCCTCTCCAGCCAGCCCCCTCCCTTGTTGGACAGCTCTGATTGTTCGTAAGTTCTTCCTTGCGTGGAGGAATGGGGTTCGAAGTCTTTGCTTAAGGTGTTTGAATTTCAATAGCATCCTTTTTGCCACTATAATGACAGGGATGGGTTAGGGGCCTGTGGATGTGGAGTAGGCGGGCTATCTCTCAAAATGTCCTTGACTGGATTTTAAAAACTGTGTTTGTCAATGAATGTCTTAAAATGTCATTGACCCATGGAGATAGAATATACCTCCTAGTTATCTGGGGAGGAGGGCAGGATAGGAGCTGACAGTCTCCCAGGCTGTTTATCCTGGCAGGGGGAGGGAGGGAAGAAGCAGAGAGCAACTAAGCAGAGCCTTTTAAAAGGGAGATGAGCAAAGTCTTAGAGAGACAAATGGAACATCTTTAGGACAGGGTCTAGAGCAGGGGTGCTTGACCCTGTTTGTGTCAAGGACCCCTTTGACAGTCTGGTGAAGTCTATGACTCCTTCTCAGAATAATGTTTTTAAATGTATAAAATAAATTAGAGAGGATCACAAAGAAAAGAAATGATGTTGAAATAGAATTGTTTTTAAAATATGAAAACAACCAAGTCCACAGACTCCAGGCTAAGAACTCCTAGTCTAGAAGGTGGAAATGTCACTGGATGTTCACTAAGCTCTGAATACCTGATGACATTTCTTTTCTTATTTGTTTTGACCACCTTTGCCTCACTACATGTTGAGCAAACCAATCTCTTTGACCCTAAGGTGTTTCCACTGTTTAATCAAGGCAGACTTGCTCCTCCTATGGCTCCAATGAATTGGAGAGAAGCTACTGGCAGTATTTTCTGGGGGATCCTGTAATGGGAGACAGAGGGGCTTCAGGGCATGACAAATAAAGTATTGCCTCAGTTGGGGTAGGCCTGGGAGCCCAGCTAGTGAGGGCTAGTTCTGTAATGACCAGAAAGGAGGCCATTCTTTTTTTCTTTATATTAATTAATTTTTAGTTTTAAACATTGACCTCCACAAGATTTTGAGTTCCAAATTTTCTCCCCATCTCTCCCTGCCCCTTACCCCAAGATGGTGTGCATTCTGATTACCCCTTCAACCAATCTGCCCTCCCTCCTATCACCCCCTTCCCACCCCTTCTCTTATCCCCTTCTCTTCTGTTTTCCTTTAGGGCAAGATAGAGAGGCCATTCTTTATACATTTTCTCTGTCTTCTACTTTATTCTTAGGACAAGCAGACTAACTTTAATTCCTCGTGTACATACATGATTCTTCTTTTTTTTTTTTTGGTGGAGAGTGTTGGTGGCAATTGGGGTTAAGTGATTTGCCCAGGGTCACACTGCTAGTAAGTTTCTGACTCTGGATTTGAACCCAGGTCCTACTGATCCCAGGGCTGGTGCTCTATCCACTGTGCCACCTAGCCATCCCCATGATGATTCTTCAAGTATTTGAAGTCAGGTATCAGTTCCTTTCTGTCTTCTCATCCATCCATCTATCCCTCCATCCATCTATCCACCCATCCATTCACCCATCTATCCCTCCATCCACCCATAACCAACATTTATTAAGTGCTTTCTATGTATCAGGCACTATGCCAGATATTGGAGATACAAAGAGAAAAAAGAAACAACCTGAAACAATTCCCGCCTTCAAGGAGTTTACATTATACCAGGGTGACAATGTGTACACAGTTAAGTAAATGCAAAATGGGTGCAAAGTGAATACATAGTAATTTTGAGGCAGAAGGAAGGTATTAATTATTGAGGGTGTGAGGGGGGAGATCAGGAAACGCCTTCTGTAGGAGGGGCCACTTCAGGTTGTTGGGTTTGTCTTTGGTTTTCAAAGAGGACCATGGCATCAGGGAAGTGAGGACATGACTTGCGGTTGGCTTTGATTTGAGTGAGGGAGGTCTCCAGTTGAATCTTGAAGGAACCTATTAAATCTATGAAGCAGAGGTGAGAAGGAGTGCATTCCATGCTTAGGACCTCTCTTGCAAAGGTGCAGAGGTGGGAAATGGAATGTCATGTGTTAGAAACAGCAAGTAAGCCAGCATGGCTGGAAAATAGAGTCCATGAAGGGTAGTAATACACAGCAAACCTGACAAGATAGGCTGGTGCTGGATTGCAAAGGACGTTCAGGGCCCAAGAGAGGAGTATGTGTTTTATCTTCTTGACAACAGGGAACTACTGGAACTTCTTAACCATGGGAATGCAATGGTTGGACCTGTGATTTAGGAATATCAAAGACAGCTAGCTCTATAGGGGAGGGGAGAGGGTTGGGACAGAGAGATCAAATTAGAGGCTATTATAATAATTCTGGCAAGAAATGATGAGGATCTGAACTAGAGTGGTGTCTGTGAGTGTAATTTGTAAATTTATTTAACTTTTTAAAATACTTTGTACTTTTTAGACCAAAGTAAAAAGGATTTTTTTTTAACTTTTAAGACGCAGTTTTTTATATAGCTACTTTATCCACAGTGTAGATTAGACTAGTTCTAGTGTATGCTTTCTTTGTGAAAGTAAACTAAAAACCACCAGGAGAATGACTGGAGATTTTTGCTAGTCTGTTTCTATAGTTGTTGTTTGTCCTTTGTTTATTTTGAAAAGGACCAATGACATCATGGGGGGATGTCTTAATTAATTGGGTTAAGTGAGGCAGAGTTGCACAAAATCATCAGATTTACTCTCTGTTCCAGAGTCATCCAAGTCCAGTGGTCTAGGATCTAGTGGATGACCTTGACATCTTTGATGTCTGACCATGCTCTAAGTACTGTGTAGTACCTGCCCACCTTCATGGCCCTTGGAACAAGTTGTTCTCATCTCATTTTGCTGGGGAAGGTCTTCACATGCTTGGGGTAGACACCCCTCTAAATCACTGTGCTAAGTAGGATTTAAGGCCTGTTGGTTACCCTTAATCTGATTTAGCTTGGGTGTAGCCACTGTACTTACTACGGCTTCTTGGAATCCTGGGAATCTTCCATTCCACTACACCACAGGTGAGAGTTGGGTGAAAGGTAGACCTCAAAGGTGGATGAACAGCCCTGAAAAGGGTTCAGTAAGCTTTTCTACCTACCTTCTCCTCCCTGGACACTCTGATCAGGAACAAAGATTTCTATGAAATATAAATAATCTATTAAAAATGTTTTTATTCAGTATAGCAAGGTTGCCATTCTGTTCCCCATTCTGGTCACTCTACTTTGGATGTGGCATAGCTTGTCATTTATCTCTCCTGAAACATGGTGCCCAGAAATCAATGCATTACTCCATGTAGACATCTTAAATTCAATATTTCCAAAACTGATGGGGGAATTATTTTTCTCCCCAGTCAGCCCCCTTCCAGACTTCTCTATTACTGTCAAAGGTACTACCAAGCTCACAACATCTTCAACTCATCACTCTCTCTCATCCCCCAAATCCAATTGGTTACCAAGGTCGAGTCTACATTTGCAACACCTCTCTTATGTCATCCCTCTTTTCTCTTCAAACAATTCCATTGCCCTGGTGTAGGCCCTCATTCCCACATACCTGAATTACTGAAATAGCCTGATGGCCGATCTCCTTGCCTCCAATCTTTCTTCACTCCTGTCCATCCTACCCTTGGCTGTCAAATTGATCTTAAAGCATAGCTTTGACTGTTTCATCCTCTTCCTCCTCACTCCCTGCTCCCTCCCATTTAGTAAACACAAGTGGCTCCCTACTACCTCCAGGATCAAATAGAAAATAGAAATAGAAGAGAAAACCTTCTGTTTGGATTTTGAAGCCCTTCCTAAGCTATTTTCTTCCCACCTTTTCAGTCTTTTTATATCTTACTCCCTGTCCACCCATACTCTGACAACAGGGAACTACTGTCTACCCATACTCTGCATGGCAGTAAGTATTGACCTTCTTGCTCATTCCTTGAACACAATACTGCATTTTCTGACCTCAGGTGTTTCCACTGACTGTCCCCTCATGCTTGAAACTCTCCCTCCTCATCTCCTTCTCTTGGCTTCTTGCAAGTCCTGGCTAAAACCTTGCCTTTTACAAGAAGCCTTTATTGATCCCTCTTAATTCTATGCCTTCCTCCTGTTAATTATCTCCAATTTATCTTGCACGTAGCTTGCTTGTACATCGTTGTTTGTTTCCATTAGACTGTGAGCTCCTTGAGAGCAGGGACTCTTTTTGACCTTTTTTTGTATCCCCAGCCCTTAACACAGTGCCTGGCACACAACAGGTACTAAATAAATGCTTGTTGATAATTATTTCCTTTGTTCTGGATACTGTACTTCTATTATCATAGCCTATACTCACACAAGGCTGCTGTTTCCTCCACCCTGTACTTGTACAGTTAATTTTTTGAACCCGGGTAGAGGACTTGACATTTATCTCTATTAGGTTTAGACTCATTATATTCTAGCCATTCTTCTAGTCTGTGGAGATCTCTTTGTATCCAGTTCTGTCATCCAATGTATTTGCTATTCTTCCCAGCTTTGTATCATCCCAAAACTTGATAAGCATCTTATCTGTGCCTTCCTCAGCTCCAAGAATAGGAGCCTCTGCCTGTAGCAGACACTGACACCCCCTTGGCCCAGTTTCCCATGAAAACTAGAGAGGCAGAGGATATTACAGTTTTCATTAATTCTGATGCCTGGCTTCTCATTGGCCTTGGACACATAGCCTCTTGGTGCTTATTTCCATGGAAGTAGGCACAAGATGTGTGACACCCCAGCCTAGCCTGTGTTGGTCTGAAGAATCACAGAATCTTGGACTGGAAGAGACCTTAAAGATCCTCCAATTCAATCCCTCATGTTATAGATGAGGAAACTGAGACCCAACGACATGAAATGATTTCCCCAAGGCTGCATGCAGCTCCTTAGTGGCAGAGCTAATTCTAGAGCTATTCTGGACCTTTGATTTACCAGAATAGTGAACTTATGTAACTTCTGGCAATCCAGATGACCTCTTATCTCTGCTCTACCAAAGAGCCAGAATAAAAATAGTAATAGTTTATAATTTAATATGACTACATGGCTGGCACAAAGCACTTTCCTTTCCATGATCTTATTTGATCTTCCAGATAGATACCCCTGTGAATTAGGTAGGGTGGATGTTATTATGAGCCCCATTTTATCGATGAAGAACTGAGTCTCAGAGAAATTATACAGCTAGTAACTGGCAGAGGTAGGATTCTAGCCTAGCTCTCCTGACTTCAAGGCCATTGCTGTATTCACTGCAGGTGAGCAGGTACATAAGTCACATAAATGTGTACCCACATGCTTAGGTGTGGATGTGTGTACATGTGAATGGGTGTACTCACACCTGGAGAGTGTCTCTGTGTGTGGTCTGTCTGAGTAGGTGGGTAAACTACTAATCTGGCCTTGCAAAAAGAGTACCTCAAATTTGCCACCACCCCCAAATGTTTCCTCAGCTTCTCTCTTCACCCTGTTTTTCCCTCTGCTTTCCACTCAGTTCTCCATTTTCTCTTTCAACCATGTTCCCCTCCATCCGTCTGCCTCCTGTCTTCTTAAAGAGACTAAACAGGTTATGAACAGGGATATGTTTATCTCTACTGTTGCCCCTGAGTGACCAATAGTTCATGCTGTATTGTGTGTGGTCATGGTCCTCCCAAAGATGGCGTACAATGTCCTGAGAGCCAGGAGGGATGGGGGCACAAGCTCTAGTGGTAGTGGGAGATTACAGTGCCCCTCAGTTTCCTGGCATTGATGTGATTCCCTGGGAGGAGTTCCCCAGGCTTGAGGGGAAGTAAGGCCAGCAGAAGAGGCCTGGGATGGGGAGGGAGGTGGATGGAGTTAACCCTGTTTTCTAGACTCTGGCTGATGATCACATCAGGGAGCTGATATTCCTGGAAGCAGCAGAGATCTTTGCAAGATGCCGATAAGCAGTTCTGAGGGAGGGCATAGGAGCGGGAGATGAAGGGGAAGGATTTCTTTTGTTTGCTGTCTTTTTTTTCCCCTCTCAGCTATCTCTGGCTCAGGAGGAGGAGGAGGAGAAGGAGAAGAAAGAGTGGGCATCCAAATTCCCCTCCCCTCTCCTGGGCTGATCAGCATGCAGGGGCTGTTGCTTCTAGAAAGGGTCCTTGCCGGCTTTGTACCTTCAAGGTTACTACTGACGTCCCGCTGCTGAAGCAAGATACTCCCCCTTTTTTTGGGGGGGGAGATAAGATTCTCTCTTCCTCCCTGTCACCCAACTGGTCACAGACTCTGCAGAGCCCCAACTAGGAGATATGCAGCACCCTGAGGCTGCTGGCGTCTAACCCTGAGACAGTGCCAGATTGGGGGGGGCAGGACATAGGATCATGTGGATGTTATATGCAATTTAACTGAACAATTTAGTGTCTACTATGTGCCTAGCACTGTGCTAGGTAATATGTTAAGGAACATCAGAGTGGAAGTCAGGATCCCTGGGTTCTAGTCTCAGCCTCAAGACCAATCACTTTATTATCTCCTGAGCTTTAGCTTCTTCATGGGGATGATAGGACTCTTTTATTTTGAATTGTTTTCAATTACCAAGCATTTATTTGCTCTTCCTTCTACTTCATCCCTGCCACTGGGAAAAAAAAGAAAAACAAAGCCTTTGTAATAAATATACATAGTAAAAAAAATTCCCCTATTGGTCATATCCAAAAGTGAGTGTCAGACAATAATACTTCTCACAGGGTAGTTGTGATGATAAAATGAGGTAAGATGTGAGAAAACTTCTTTTTGACTCTATAGAGTGATATAAATATTAGTTATTATTACTATCATTCAATTCAAATCAATACACATTTAGTAAGCCTACTTTGGACTAGACATTAGGATTACAAAGACAGAACAAAACCGTCCCTGGCCTCCAGGGGCTTATATTCTTTTGGAGGGGACACACACAATATTTACAACATTTACACACATAAATACAAGATAATCTATGGAGGGAGAAACTATTAGAAACTAGGGAGATCAGGAATGGGTGCCTATCAGGTCAATCATGACCTGAATCTTGAGTGAGTCAAGAGAATTTAAGAACCAGAGGGAAAAGGCTGGATATTTTAGACACAAAGAACACTCTGTTCAAGGATACAGAGGTGAAAAACAGAATGGCACATTTGAGGTATAGCAAGTATGCCATTTAACTAGAATAAAGATTGTATTAAAAAAAAGAATGAGATGTGAAATAAGTCAGGAAATATAGGTGGGCATTTGTTGGTTAGCAAACATCTAGAAAAGGGAGGGGTGATCACAAAAAGTCAACAGAGGCTCAAGAACACATCACGTCACATTAACTTAATTTCTCCTTTGGACAGAGTTGCTAAATGGGCAGATGAGAGGAATGCTGTTCATATAATTTAATCTAGACTTAAAGATAATATTTGATAAAGCACTTCATGTTGTTTTGGTGGAAAAGATGGAGAGATATGAGCCATTTGATATTATGATTAGATGAAATTGGGACAGGTAGAAGATTGTATACAAAGAGTGTTCATGGAAGGTTTGATGTCACTAGGAAAGGAAGTCTCTAGTAGAGTGCCCTAGAGATCTGTGCTCAGCCCTGTGTTGCTTAAATCTTATTCAACAGCTTGGATAAAGAAAGGCCTGGGCAGCCCATGTCACATTTACAGATGACATGGAACTGGGAAGGCCAGCTGCCATAATGGATCGGCAGTTAGCATCCCAAAAGATCTCAACAGGCAAGGAAATACATTGGACTGAATTGAACAAGACAAAATTTGATAAATGTAGATATAAAATCTGACAATTGAGTTCAAGAAATTTATATTACAAATAAAAGATGGGAGAGACAATGATTTGCTTGAAAAAGAACTGGGGGTTTTAGTGGACTGCAAGCTCAATAAGAATCAACATTGGTCTGACAATCAAGAAAGCTAATGTGAATTTAGACTGCATTGAAAGGCTCCAGGAATGCAAAGGCAATAGTCATGCTTTCTCTGCTGTGGAGAAGCTACACATGGAGTATTATATTCAGTTCTGGGCATCACATGTTAGGAAGGACAAAGATAAGCTAGAGAGATCCAGAGGTAGGGCAACCAGGATGGAGACACAGCCTTGAGTCTATGCTGTTCAGCTGAAGCAAATGGAGGTTACTTGGAGAAGAAATGGCGAGAGGGTTGGGAAGGACATTATAGCTGTCTTCAAGTCCTTGAAAGGCTGTTATGTGGTGAAGGATTAAATATGTTCTGTTTTACAGTAGGCAGCTAGTCATCACAGTGGCTGAATGCAGAAGATCTGGCTTTGAATTCTGCTTCAGGTACTTATCTGTGGTGTGTCCTTGGCCAAGTTCTTTACTACTGCCTGCCTCAGTTTGCTCATCTATAAAATGAGTACAATAATAGCGCTAAACCTCTCAGGGTTGCTGTAAAGTGAGGTAATATTTATAAAGTGTTTTGCAAACCCTAAAGTACTATATGAATGTTAGCTATCATTATTGATCGCAGAGCACAAGAACTAGGACTAATGAGTAGACGTTTCAAAGAAGGGGCAGCTAAGTGGTACAGTGAATAGAACACCAGCCCTGTAGTTACGAGGATCTGAGTTCAAACCTGGCCTCAGACACTTGACATGCTTACTAGCTGTGTGACCTAGGGCAAGCCACTTCATCCCAATTTCCTTACCTTCTCCCCTCAAAAAAAATTTCAAAGAAGCAAATTTAGGCTTGAAACAAGAGAACAAATTTCTTAAATTTTGAATTATCTTGGAAATGGATTGGGTTTTCTTTGGAGATAGCGAGTATCTCCTCCCTGGAAGTCTTCAAGGAAAGGCTAGATGATCACTTGGCAGGTATGTTGTGGAGGGGCTTCTTTTCTGCATATGGACCAGACCAAATGGCCACTCAGCACCCTTCAATGTGATTCTATCCTAGGGGAAAATAGGGGACTAATATAGGTTCTTGAATAGGGAAGAAACATAAGGGTTCCTATCTTTACAGAACTTATAGTTTAGTTACAGGCTGTCCCCCATATGTAGCATGGGTGTATCATTGTGTGGCTTGAAGGGAGGTAAAATAGATATCTCTAGGCTCTTCTCCCTCTATTCTCTTGCAAGGGAGACTTTAGTTCCTGCTGGGAGGGGAAGCATGAAGTGGAGGACAAAGGCTGGCCCACATTGTGCCCTCCTCAGGGCCTCTACTGGACTAGAATTCTATCTATCTGCTCCCTTAATTATTATATGTCTAGGGGTTATGTTTTTAGGTTTAAACTAACTTCTAATTACTGTCTCATTAATCAGGGAAACAGGACCCCAAATTTTATATCTAAGTCTCCACTCCCTTCCTACTAAATATCAATTGCAGAAATCAGAGACAGTATACACAGCGACTATACAGACAATACAGAATGAAGGAGCTCTCCCACTGGGAGCAAGGAGAGAGAGAGAGAGAGAGAGAGAGAGAGAGAGAGAGAGAGAGAGAGAGAGAGAAAGAGGGAGATGGAGACGGAGATGGAGACAGAGAGAGAGTCCTATATCTTACCCTGAAGTTCTCTGAAGGCTCTACTGTAGCAATCCAGGGACAGAGAAGTAGTGGAGATGGCCATCTCCTCTTATAATGGCTTTTTCCTAGAGTCTTTCCCTTTAGCAACCTGAAAGGAGGTTGGCATCTTCCATCTTCTTTCTTGAAGCTGGAAGTAAGTCCCAAGAACCTCAAGAGATGCAGAAGAATAGAAGAGTTCTCCTCTCTCTTGTTCTCACTCATTCTTCCGTGCCCCTCATGCAAGTGTGAGGCATTGATGTCCACCAATAAGTAAGGGAGCAGATAGATATAATTGGAGAGAGAAGAGAGTCCCATACCAATAGTTTTAGGACTGGGGTTATACCAGAAGAACACACAGAAAATAACTAAAAAAATACAGTATATAATCAGTGAGATACAATGCACCATGGTACAGTGCAAATGCATGCTGTATTTAGATTTTATTTGAATTCAAATCACAACTCTGCCACTGTGTGACCTTGTGCAAATCACTGGGCCTCTCTGAGACTTTCCTCATCTGTCAAATGATAGGAGGTTAGACTGTGTAATCTTCTGACTCTGACCCTGACCCTATTAGCCCACATGTTAAATGGGATGTAGTCAAAGACCACAATGTATGGTACAGGCAATGTGTAACTATATATGGACCTGGGAAGGCAGAGAGGATTTGAATAGAAAGATAGGAGTGGAGAGAACGTGTTTGGTTGGGGGAAGAGCATGTATAAAAATTCAGAGGGTGAAGGAGCATAATGTATGGAAAATAGTCCAGGTCTGTATAAAATTGTGATGCTAACAAAATTTGTTCTAGGGATTTTGAGCCTCCTGGTTCTGTTTCCTTTCCTCCCCTCAATGGTGCTCCTTCTCTTTCCTCTTCAGATTCTGATTGCACTCATGCTTACTCTCTCCCTCCCTATCAAACATCTAATTTGGGGCTTTGAAGAGGAGAGTGAGCTGAAAAGTCTGGCTAGAATCACTATTTTACACAGGGGTATCTTGAGGCACATGGTGAGACAGGACAGGGGAACAGGTTCTTGAGATGAAGAGGAGGGCAATGGCTATGCTTTAAAAATAGTTGAAGATCCTGGATATGATATGATGGAAAATTGGACAACAGAAATTTAAAAAATTACTTAGATGCTTGACTTAACTTGACATGGTGAGCAAGACATTGGTATCTGGATTAATAGGAATCTTTTGATCCCAGGAAGCCTTTCTATCGAACTCAGCACCTTCTAATCCCCAATTTTTACAGAAGGGAAAACTAAGACTCTGGGAGGTTAGAATATTGGAAAGAGTACTGTGTCAAGAGTCAGAAGATATGAGTTCCAGGTTCATTTCTGCCTCTATGTGGCTGACTCTATGACCTTGCACAAGTCCCAAGTCGTTGTTCTTGGCCCCAGAAGGCAAAAATGGGAGCATGGGGAAATGCTGTAGAGTCAGGTTTAGGCTCAGTATAAGAAAATAACATCTTAATGGCCATTACTATCAAAAATGGAATGAACAGCCTTGGAGTCAATGAAATGGAGGAGGGATCATAGGATAACAGGTTTAGAACTAGAAGGGACCTTGGAGATTACCTAGTCTAATCTCATTTTACAGACGAGGAAACTGAAGTTCAGCAAACTTAAATGATTTGCCCAGGGTCATATTGCTAGTAAATGTCAGTAGTGGGCTTTGAACCAGGATCTTCTGTTTTGGGTCTTCCGGGTCCTAAGCCCTATATAGGGGTAGCTATAGGAATGCAGGTATAACGTGTGCGTTGCTCATTTGAGAAGGGCAAAGTCCCTATCCATTATGCCACCTTGGATGCCTTGGCTATCGGTTGAGATCCTTTCCTGTGAAGTCATTTCACTCTGCTGGGACTCAGTTTCCTCATCTATAAAATTAGAAGGTTGGGCTTCTAATATAGGTCATAGAACTATAGAATTCTATTTTGGAAGATAATTAAGAGGCCATCTAGTAAAATCCCTGGGTTCAATGGTTAAATACCTTTTCAAACAGATTTAGTGCAATGGAAAGAGCATTAGATTTAGAATCAGAAGACTTGTATTCAAAACCCATATATGTCATTTATTATCTTTTTTATCTCATGGCAAGCCATTTCTCTTCTCTGGATCTAGGTGTTCCTCTTCTGTAATATGAAGGGGCCGAGCTAGATAATCTCTAAGTCCTGCTCCAAAGCTTGTGGGTAGCTATGAATGACTATCCCCAATTTGACATCATTCAGCCTTTCCTTGAACCCTGCCACTGGAGGAGAACTTACTGCTTTAAGGGGATCTAGACCATATCCACATTCTATATTACATGTGCCCCCTCAGCAGTTTTGACCCCTTGGGTAAGAAAACTGGCCTCAGAAGCAGGAATACCTAGGTTCAAGTGCTACCTCTGATATATTTACTTGTGTAACCCTGGGAAAGTCACATCATCTCTTTGTTCTCATAGGCACTTGCAGAACAAGTGTGAACTTACATTGGTAGACAGAATTCCTTTCACTGATGGTCTCATGAAATCCTAGGTCTAGATCCCCACCCTCCAATTATTTTATTTCTTTTGATAAATCGTATATATTTTTTAAAACAAAACAGACACATACAAAAACACTCAAAAGACCAGAAAATAGAGCAAGCTTCCTGGAAATGGTTAAGCAAATTGATTCAAGTGATTTTGACCCATATATGGAGCTATGTTTTTTTCTAATTTACTGTTAGAAGAAAGGAAGACTGAATGCTTTGACTTCAACAAGGTAGTGCCAACTTTGTCCATTATGTTTAACTTGAGTTTTTCTTGCTATTTAATGTTGTCTTCATTTACATAGTCGTAGTCAGTCTATATATTGTTCTTTGTTTCTGCTTTTTTCCTACTCTTCTTCTTCCTAAATTTCCCTGGATCCTTCATATTCATTGTTCTTTATGGCACAATAGTATTCCATTATATTCATGTACCACAATTTATTCAGTCATTCTCCAATTGCTGGGCACATAGTTCATTTCCAACTTTTTTTTGCTATTACAAATAGTGCTACTATAAATATTTTTGTATGGCTAGGTCTTTTCTTCCCATCTCTTACCTTCTAGGAGTGTGAACCTAGTATTGTGCTCCCTGGTTATGCACCATTTTGTAACTTTTGCATTGCTTTCTAAAACAGTTAGTCTAATTCATAGCTACCCTAGCAATGAATTAGTGTACCTATTTTTGCCCTGGCCCCAGAAACATTGCAATTTTTCATCTTTTGCCATCTCTACCACTTTCATACCACTTCAGAATTGTTTTAATTTGAATTTTTCTTGTTACTAGGATTTCTGAACACTTTTTTCCCCCAGACAGTTGTTGACAATTTGTGAGTCTTCAAATTGCTTTGATCTCATCTCTTGGGGAATGGCTTTTAATCATAAAACCAACAATGTAAGGAGGACATTGACCTGGGGGTAGCTATAGGAATGCAGGTATAACGTGTGCGCTGCTCATTTGAGAAGGGCAAAGGGTATCATCTCTACTCTACATGTCCAGTGGGGCTAAATGAAACTCCAGGATAATTTGCATGACCTGGCGTTAGCTTTCTGGGGCATGATGGGAGCTGAGAGAAATTTACTTATCCCAACCCAAATATCAAGTGGACCTGAGGGAGTTCCCACTGAGAGGGAGTGAGGTTGTCAAAAAGATAGACATGACTTGAAGAGTTATTTGCTGTGGTTGGCTGTGGTCCTGACTCACAAAAGAGCCAAAATAGCTTGAGGCATGCTGACTGCCAAAGTAGCTATAAGGACTACTTGCAAGGAAGAAGCAGCCTAGCAGCACCAATTTAGTGGTGACACAGATGATAGCATTTCAGCAGAGGAACAATAGATAGCAACAATTCAGTAGATAGCAGTGACTTGGATAATACCCACTACTCCTGGGGAAGAAGCAGTGAGGTGTTTTGTTGGAGATGTAACCCTAAGAGCAGGAGTTTTTCCTCTCCCACTAGTGGTGTTAGAATCTGTGAAAGGACTGTGCCCTTGTCCATATAGATATACTTTTCTTTGTTATTTACCTTGCCCTGCTGTTTCATCAAATGCCGCTTATTTTGAATTAATCTATAGTTAGTTCTGGTAAAGGGGAGCATTGGATGGGGGCTTGTGAACTCTGCATTTGAATAGATGCTAACCCAAAGAACACCCTTCAGAGAGCCTCAGTGAGGTAGCTTGGGCTACAACAAAATGACACAATCCCAACATTGCAAGGAACTTCAGAAACTAGTTGAGCCCACAGCTGAAGTGCCCATCATCCAGACTTTGCTTGAAAACCTGCAGAGAGGGAGAACCTATCACTTCCTGAGATAGTCCATTTAGCTTCTGGATAGCTCTGATTGTTAAGAAGTTTTTCCTTACATCAAGTCTATATTTGCTCCTTTGTGAGTTCCACCTTTTGATCCTAGTTCTGCCTTCTAGCACTAAGCAGAACAAATCTAATTGTTCTTCCACATGACAACCCTTCAAATAGTTGAAGACAACTATCATGTCCTCCCATAAGTTGTTTCTTCTCCAGGTTAGCTGTTCCTAGTTCCTCCCACTGAACCTCAAAGGCATGATCTTGAGGTCTTTCATCATCCTTGTTAACTACTTCTGTACATTCTCCAGCTTATAAATGTTCTCCTGAAAATGTGATCCCCAGAAGGAAAGACAACACTTCAGGTGTTATCTGACAAGAATAGAATGAAGCAGAATGATCACCTATCAATTCTGTTTGTGTCAATTCATATATATGTGGGGTGTCAGCAAGTTTTACTAGTCTTCAGCTTAGATATCTCTAATTCCTTTGACTACTTGATCCTCTAAGGATTTCTAAGTTTCTTTCTACTAACATTCTATGATTCTAAGCTAAATGACCTGCTGAAGGCCACCATTCTAGCTAGCGACAGAATCTAGAAAAGAACTCAGTTCTTTTGTTCATTCTCTAGCTCAGCGATTCTTTTTTTTGAGGGTGGGGGGAGCCAAGGACTCTTTTGGCAGTTGGTGAAACCTATGGACCCCTTTTTAGAAAGATCTTTTATTGCCTACTTCGATAATAGAAGGACATATTAAACTTCAGTTAGAGGGGACATGTAATAAGACTAATGTTTCCCTGACAGTTTCTTTCTTTCCGCTCACAAGATGAAGAGGCTTTCCCTCAGAGAAGACAAAGCTGCCCACAGGACCTGATTGGCCTATTAGCTGATGCAATCTCCTGGTCATCTAAGATCATGAAAAGTCCTAGCCACCTGGAGTCGAGGCCTCTTGGACTTGGTGGATTTCTAAAGCCCACATGAGTCACATTTCCCTGCCCTTCTTACCAGATGCATTTCCACCGGGAGACAAGGGGAATGGGTATCCATAGAAGCTACTGTATTCTAGTTGCAAATCCTTGCTGTATTAGGACAAAATAAATCTGCTTGTATTAAATGTCCAATGACTTGCAAGTGCCTCATTTTATCCCAATATTTAATCTGAAGTAAGGCAATGTTGCACAAATGACAGTGAAAATAAAGATACGATTTGTTTCCTATCAAAGTTCAAAGACCCTCTAAAATCTTCTCATGGATACCTTGGGGATCTGTGGATCCTATACCTTAATATGACCCAGTTGCCTGGGCCATCACAAAACAATGGAAAGTGCAGAATTTTAGAGGAGTGAGTGATGTTTTTATATGAAGAGGAGACTCAAAAGTTTTTTTTTCCCCTTCAAGCGGTATAGTTATTGAGTTTGGCCCTGGCTTAGGGGGAGAGCATGACCTAGGTCTGGTTGGGTAGGATTGAGTTCAGATTATGAAATGGTGGGACTCAGAATTTGGACTGGGGTCTGTTACTGGCTGTCCTCTGTTTAGTTCTGCTTGTGGGGAGGTAAGTGATGTGGATGAAAAAGTCACCCCCTTTTTTGTCTGGGAAATGAGCGGAGGCAATTGGGGCATCCAGCTGTGAATTTGTCTGGCTAGTGACAATTTGGGGGAAAACACAAGTTAGCAAGAGGGTCTGCCACCAAGGCAAATATTTGGAGATTGGAGGGCCCCAAATTCCTTAGCTTTTCAGTTAGAATCAGCAGACTCTAGGAGGCTGGGATTAATTTGAAGAAATTTACTAGCAGAGTTTGTGGCAGATAAAACAGTTTGCTTATTTCACACTTGTATGGCCACCTGCTAGGAACTGTTTGTTCAGTTTCAGATTCTTTAATTAAAATCAACATAAAACAGATTGAAAACATCCCAAGAAGGGGATGCTTGATTTGCTGGAGGATATCACGGAAAGACGTGGCAAAGTGGTTAAAATGCTTCGTCACCCAAACGAGTGAGCGAGCTAGAACATGAAGGGCTGTATAAACACCTGTGTGTGTGTGTGTGTGTGTGTGTGTGTGTGTGTGTGTGTGCGAGTGCCATCTTATGCATAGAAGGGTTGGTAAATGGGCTATCTGGATGCGTGTCCAGGTCATATGACTATAATATGGGAAAGGCACAAGCACCTTCTATGGGGTCTTCTTTATACTGCAAAAATTTTCCAAGGAGGAAGGGGTGGGTAGCATTGGGGAAGGGGTGATGCCTTTTAATTCTAGAGTTGTGTAACTTCATCCCCTTGGAAAAAACCAAACATGCAATTCTTTTGGGCCATGTGTTCTCTGCCCCCAAGGCCAATGTCAGTGGAAGGCATTTTCTGCTTGGTTGATCACCCTTTGGACTCATTGGAATGCTGACATTCTGTAAGCTGGATTGCATGCAACGGTTGGGATGAATCATACATCCAGCCACACAGTCAAAAAAGAGGGTCTTAACTTTCCTAGAGGACTCTTTCCCATCTCTTTTTGTCAGGGAGGATATTCTCCTCCACTCTCTTTTCCCTTTTCTCCTTTCCCATGTTCCTATTAATCCTCAAGCTCAATAAAGATAAGAAGTATAGATTGTCCGCTTTCCAGGCTGCATTGTTTTTTTCTTTCCAGAGGTCCATAGTTTACCATTCGTGTAATTTCTGTACTCCCATGTCTTCTGAATTTTAGTCCAGAGCTCTTTCTCCTATGCTATATTGCCTCTCTAACTTCTTTGAGCATTAATTTCCTCAAACATAAAATGGGTCATTGTGTGTTGGGGAGCTCGGTGGACAAGCCTTTCTGGAAACAGAATGTCCTTGCTAAGCTTTGAACCCCTTGTCACTGCTTTAGTTCCCTGCTCATTGAGAAACACAGACCAAAGCACATCTAGTGGGAAGGCTAATTAAAAAGGTTAAGGCCCCAAATCTCTAAGATCGATGAATGAGTTCTAGTTCAGTTCAGCATCAATTTTCAGAACTTGACTTCAACTTTTGATTGAGTACCAAGGCCACTCAGTAATTTATCTACACTCTATACCTAGTATCCTTAATCTCTTGCTATATTCCCTGGTGTGGATTCTCCTCAAACCAAGTGAGTCAACCTATCATCTTCTATATATGCCTTATTCATCCCTCCATCTCATATAATCCATCTACCTAGGTGATCTCCCTCTTCCTCTCTGTCAAATAGTGTCCTTCCTCTCCTTCGAAGGCCTCCATGAAGCCATCCAAGATTAGTCCTGTTCTGATCTTAGTCACTCTCTTTAAGCCAGGGAACTTACTTCCTTTTCTTCCTTCATCTTCTTTTCCCCCCTTGCACCTACAACTATTTTGTAAGTTTCTTTTTCAACTGTAGTTGATTGACTTTTCTGATTATATATTTCAGTCATTTCTACCTATTTCTCTTTGAATGTCTACTTCTCCCTACTAGATAGAAATCATTCTGAACAGGGACCCGATTTTCCCTTTATCTCTTCTTCCCTCCTTCTCTCCTCCGGCACCAAGGACAGCACACAGCAGGTACTCCATCTCCTGGTACTTTTTCCCTGACCAAAATAGAGGATGAAGACCCCAAGAGATGTTCACTTCATTCATTAATCCTTCTTGTCCACCCAACCCTGACTCTCCCTGTACTCTTACTTCCCAAGATCTTCATCACCATCTTTCTAACCTCAAAGGTGCTGAGAGGATGGTGATTGGTGGGGATGCTGACTAGGTACCAGCTGACCTTTTGTGTTCTGTGTTCTCTCCCGGTCATTCTCATCCCCTCCCTGCCACATTCACCTGCTGCTTGGAACCCTGGCCTCCTCTGGGACCCCGAGGTGCATACAAGATGCCGTGTATGGGGCTCCTTTTGTGGAGCTGATTAGAGGCCTCCTCCAAGAAACATCAAAGCCTCAATTAACATGGGCTGCTTGCAACCCTCTTGCAGAACTCTGATAAGAATAGAATTTTCTCTTGGAAAATGGATTTTTATTTAGTTGTGTGTACTGTTGGTTAAATGACCTACTCTGTACACTGGCGCCTAGATTCCGGGGACAATTAGGGGGCTCGTCAGGAACTGGTTATCTGAAGGAAACAGGCGCCGGGCTGTTTAGCTGTCTAATATCCTGACTGGTGGGAGGGGAAGCAAATTAAAAATTACATGTCTCTTCTCACAGACATTGGGATCTGAAGGAGTATTGGGTTAGTTGGGGCTTTTTTTTTTTGTCAAGAAAGAACAGACCAACCCCTAACCTTGCCTTAAGTGTGTTTAGGTCTCTGCTCTTTGTGGGGGAGGGGGGTAGGTATTCTAAAGGAAGGCTGAGGGGAGGTGGCAGACTAAAGTAGTCCCCAGTGCTGATCCTTGTGATGGGAGGAAGAAGAACTTTGACTATGAGACCAGCCTTGGCATGGAGGACACAGTAGAAAAGGGATGGGGCTGGAATGGGCAGGTGTCCAGTTTCTCTCCTCTTCATTATTCCCATTCCATTTTACAGCTGAGGAAACTGAGGCCCAGAGAAGTGAAGTCATTTGACCAAGATTACATAGGTAGTAAGTGACACCTGGGAGAGAGGTATCTAGGATCACAAATACAGACCTTAAAAGAACCTCAGGGGGCATCTGATCCTATCCTTCTCATTTTACAGATAAAGACACTTGGGCCCTAGAAGTTTAATGCTGTAGGCTTCTCAGAAGCCCAGATGTAAGATCTGTTTTTAATTCTCACTCTGCTTCCATACTATCCTGTTTGACCTTGGACAAGTTTCTTTCTCTCTCTGGGCCTCAGTTTCTTCATCTGTGAAGAAATGAGGGAATTGGGTTAGATGATATCTCCCTAAGGTCCCTTTCAGTTGCAGAGTCAGTCCTCTGAATTTACCTAGCTTGGTTGATGAAGAACAACCATACCAAGTACTTTGCCAAAACTCTACTCAAAGCACAGTAAGTTTGTTAGGACCTCTCAGAGCTTGTCTTCCCCTGACACAGCCTTTGAGAACTCATGATCACCTCTATACCACAAAGAGAGGTTTTAGGTTTGAAGATGTAGATATAGAGGCGTGCATACATATGATTAAATTCTCCCTTGTATCCAATGTATACCCCTTCACTTGCAGTTTAAACTTATTCCAATGACTATCCCTAATAGAGGGCAGCCAGGTGCTTGCAGTGGTTAGAGCACTGGCCCTAGAGTCAGGACCTGAGTTAAAATCTAGTCTCAGACACTTTCTAGCCATGTGACCCTGGACAAGTCACTTAACCTCATTTGCCTCAGCTCCTCATCTGCAAAATGAACTAGAGAAGGAAATGGCAAAACCATTCCAGTATCTTTGCCAAGGAAAGCCCCAAGTGGGGTGATGAAGAATCAGATCTGACTGAAAACCACTCAACAACAACAACAAAATTTCTAATAGAGACAGGGTTGTACAATTCCAAAGGACTCATGAAGGAGAATGCTACCCCCCACATCCAGAGAAAGAACTAATGGACTCTGAATGGAGATTGAAGTATACTATTTTCACTTTTTTGTGTGTGTTTAAAAAAAATCTGTTTCTTCTGTCACAGCATGAACATTATGGAAATTAAAAACAAAACAAAGAAAAGAGATAGGGTCATATTGTGGACGGCATGCTGGACCTGTCATCAGAAAGACTTGCACTGGAATACTCCATCTGACACCAGTGGTGTAACCTTGGGTAAGTCACTTAACTTCCCCGAGGCTCAGTTTACTCATCTGTAAAATGGGGATAAAATACTGGTCATCCCTAACTTGTAGGCCTGTTGGGAGGTTCAGTTGAGACAATTCATGTAAAGTGCTTTGTAAATATTGAGCTGCTATAGAAATGCCAGATAATACTATTAATAACAGAAAGTTTTGGGGGAGGCGAGATAGGGGGGTCTTGTGGTTAAGTCAACATTATGTTAAGGGAAGGGAATATTGGGTGGACAAAGAAGTGGATTTTGGAGAAATGCAACCCTCATCATCAGACTCTCTCCAGCTCTTCTTTTTCCAAGTCTGGGAGACCCAGAGTAGCATGACTGTATTGATTCAATTATTCCCTACAATGTAATACTCTGCATTTGTGTGATAGCAACAAACAGAGTTGAAAGACATACAAAAATAAATGATCTGAAAGTTAATATGGCTGAATGGGCATCTATGAATTAGAGGAGAGAGGTTTTGTTTTACATTGTAAAATCAATAGCTTACAGAACAATGTCCTAACTTCCCCTGGGGACCCTGAGCGAACCCGCCCGTATCGATCGCCATGCAAATTAATTGAATTCATGAAACCCACATTGCTGGGTAATTGATGCTTCTTATAATTACCTCCGAGTTATGAGCTTTTAGGGGATTGCATTGTTTCCTATGCAGAAGGGAGGATGGAAGGGCAGAGATCGGCCTCCTGGAAACATGGACAGAGGGATGCCCAGGTGTGGGTGTCAGAAGATGGCAAATATGAAGGCAATTGGATGCGTATGGAGAAGGCTGGTCCTATTACTCACCTTGTCTGTGGGGATGGTGCTAAAGGGAGAAAAGTACCAAGAGTCTGGAGCCTGTGAACATTATGTCAGCCCAGTGCCTTGTTCTTCTCGGTGTAGACTGTAGAAACGAGTGGGTCTTTGGCTTGGTGTTCTTGTTTCAGGCAGAGAGACTAGAATAATCATATTTGAATATTTTTCATGGGATCTGGGGGAAGGCAGTGGGATTATTGCCTTTGTATCCAGATCTTCTCATTTAATCGCAGTGGGACTACTAGCCACTGGTCTAATCTAATTCAAGAGGGAATGGCAGGAACTGGGCAGTTTCATGCTTGTTTTGACTGATAGTTGCACCATTCTGCCGAATAGAAGTGTTGGGAGAGGGTCAGGTTCTCTAATGTTCTCAGAGAATGGTCATTTTCTCCTTCCCCCAGGCTCCTACCACCCTGCTCTACCTCCATCATCTCATCAGTGTAACAGGTGCGGCTATTGTGAAATGGTGGAAAGAATGATAGACTTGAAGTTAGAAGACCCGAGTTTGAATGCTGGCTCTACTTTGTTTTTGTTTAGTTTTTTCAGTTGTGTTTAACTCTCCCCGGCCCCATTTGGAGTTTTCTTGGCAAAGATACTGGAGTGGTTTGTCATTTCCTTCTCCAACTCATTTTACAGATGAGGAAACTGAGGCAAACAGGGTTAAGTGACTTGCCCAGGGTCACACAGTTAGTAAATGTCTGAGGCCAGATTTGAATTCAGGAAGAGGAGTCTTCCTGACTACAGGCCTGGTTCTCTATCCACTGTGCCACTTAATTGCCTCACTGGCTCTACTACTTACTATTATATGGTCTTGGCTCTCATTTAGCCTTTAAAACTACCACTTCACACGGGGAGGAAGGGGTTGAAGAGAGAAAAGAGTGATGATACTCTAAGAAATGGAAATTCTGAGTATGGTAGCTTGCAACTCAAGGGAACTAGTCTGAACAGTGATGGTTCTGGGGATTGATTATAACTACATATTAACATACATATTGTGATACCCCTGGAAAGAGGGCTGACTAGATCTAGAAGCAGAGGACCTGAGTTCAAATCCTGACTTTGATGCTTACCAGGTTGTGATATTAGGCCTCATTTCCTTCCTCATCTGTAAAAAGAGACTTTTGTAGTAGATGGCCTCTTAGGTAGATTCTAGCTCTGGATCCATGGTCCTATAATGACATCCCCTACTAAAATCCTCTTCTGAGGTGAGGAGGGGGTCTTGGATTCTTGAAGTCTTGTTAAAGGTGAGCAACCATTAGCAGATTCAAAAAAGTGGGACAGTGAAGGATGTCCCTGTTGAAGAGCAAAGACCTGGCTACATTTGGAAAGGCTCTTCTCAGGGGTGTAGTTACAGGGTTATACATTTTTCATTCACAGAAACTCTTGATCTACTAAGGCACAAAGGGGGTGCTCATATGTGTCTACAGAACCGTGGTAGCAATAATACCTAACATTTATGTAGTACTTTAAGTTTTGTAAAGTCTCTACATCTGTTGTCGTTCAGTTGTATCTGATTCTTTGCGACCCCATTCAGGGTTTTCTTGGCAGAGATACTGGAGTGGTTTGCCATTTCCTTTTCCAGAGCATTTTACAGATGAAGAAACTGAGGGAGACAGGGTCAAGTCACATATCTGGTAAGTGTCTGAGGCCAGTTTTGAAGTCGGGAAGAGTCATTCTGATTCTAAGCCCAGTACTTTATCCATTGTACCACTTAGATGCCCAAAGTCTCTATATATCTTATCTCATTAGAGCCCTACAACATTCCTGTGAGGTAAGTGTTGTTATCAGCCCTATTTTACAGATGAAGAAAGGGGGAGAAGTTAAATGAATTGCCCAGGGTCATATATTTAACAAGTGTCTGAATTTGGAGGTGAACTCAGAGCTTTTAACTTGATGTCTTGTCTGCTACTCTGAGCTGTCCACATTGATGAAATTGTGAGTTTTTTGAAGTGTTTAAGAATGTATATGTATAGACTTCTTTGTTTTAAAAAGAACACCCATGATTTAGTGGGTTTGGGTGTTCCTTCTACCGACACAGATTATAATATCCAGTATTAGTAGATAGTCTTAGTAGAGACCTTAGTAGACAGTCTTCATGATGGCTATCTCCTGGTGGCCAGCCTTTCGGTGATAAGCCTGTGGAAGGTTTATCAGGCTGGTGACACAATCACAGAATGCCAGAAATTGGAATGGACCTCAGAAACCATCTAGTCCAAGCTATATCTGACCAAGGTTCTCCTCTGCAAGGAATATGTTCCAGCCTTTGCTTGAATGTTTCCCTCAATGCTCCTTGGGGAGCAGGAATTGTTTCTTTTTTTTGCCTTTGTGTCTAGCACAGAATTGCCCTTTAATAACTACTTACTGACTGATTCATTCATTCATTGAAGGGAAATAAATATGCTACCTCCTGAGGCATCTCCTTCTATTTTTGGATTGCTCTAATTGTTAAGAAGTTTTCCCCATAGCAAGATTGAAATCGCCTCTTTGCTACTTTCTTATTCACTGCTCCCAGTTCCTCCCTCTGGAGCTGCCAGGCCCATCATCATTATTGATCTTAAAAAGATGGGATTTTGTTTTAGAGAGTAGTTTGGAATCTTTGAAAGTTTTGTTCAATTTTCCAATGAAAGCCAGCAAGCTCCCTTTTTTTCTAATTCTGGGCCCAGCTCGTTGTTTGTCTGTAATGTTTGTCTAAGATAAATGTACTGATAGACTAACTCAAAGTACTGCCCATCCAACTGCACATCATAATCTGAGCAGCATAGATTTTTTATCCACTTGGTTTTGCCTGTGTGGATTACTAGACTGATCTTTTTGAGTGATTCCATAATCTCATTGAAAAGACCCCAATATTCTAGGGCTTTGGCTTCCTTGAACTCATCAGTATAAATGGCAGTATTTGGCCTTCATAACAAACCAATGAACTATGAGGCATGTTAGGTGGGTATTTTCCTTATTTTACAGATGAGAAAATTTTGTCTCAGAGAGATTAAATGCTTACCCAGAGCTATGTAGCTAGTTAGCGACGGAGGTGGAACTAGACCCCAAGTGTCTTAATTCCAAGTTTAGTGCTTTCTCTGTCTCTTTCTCTCTATGCCCCACTCTCCCTTCTCTCTCTCTGTGTATGATATATATTATATATGGTGTATACACATATATGATATGATTCACATATGTAGTATGTTATATAATATGTGTGTGGGTATATATATTTGTATTTATATATATACATACACATGTACATACATGGATATTTCTCTTTTTTTCTCTCCTTCTCCCTCTCTCCCCCTATCCAAACATACATACATCTCTGTCTCTTTCATCTATATAGCTATCTACATAGAGATCATAAGACTGGATCTCCCCATTGCACCTAGGCTGGAGTAGTCCTTACCCTTGAGGAGATTACAAGCTAGTTTTCAATGTTGTAACCTACACCACTTGTTATATATAAGTCATAATTAGGGAAGTGGGGCAGCCTCTTTATTAAAACCTACATTAGGTTTGGTGACTTGTCCATCACTGACAATGAGGGGAGCTAGAACTCCAATGCATGGCCATTACTTCACTCAACTGACCTATTTCCCAGTGGTCCTGAGGGCTTCTGATTTTTTTCCTTTAGCCCAAAATATAAGCATGTGACTTTTGGTAGCACCTACCTCCTAGCGTTGTCATGAGGATCCTAATTATGTAGGATACTCTGGGATGTTGCCTCATTGTCTTTTGTGGTATGAGCTGCCACATGATGCTGGTCTTCTGTATTTTGAGTACACTCTGTTCAGCATTCCTTTTACATCTTCTTTGGTACTGCTGGTGACTCCATTGTGCTTGAGGTTCCCCTAAGCCCAAACATAACACCAAATTTCCACAATACTGAAGCTAGAAGGAACCTTAGTAACCACCTGGCTAAGATAAATATACTGATAGACTAACTCAAAGTACTGCCCATCCAACTGCACATCATAATCTGAGCAGTATAGATTTTTTATCCACTACAATTTTATGCACTACAATTCTACCTCCCTAATCTTTTTACTTGAACTTTCAAAAAATAATTCCCACCAGGAAATGTTTTTTTTTTTTAATTTTTTAAAAGATACATTCTGGTTGGTACCATTTGATGAAAATTCAGCCATTTGTAAACATGTTATGTTTGGTGCTCATGAAGATTACAAATAAAATTCATCCTTAGTTTATGGTTTAAGAATGGTTCTGCATTCAATTACACACAGTGAATATAAATGTAAACATAACATGAAAAAGAGAGCTTGTGCACCTAAGGTGATTGAACATTCAGTTGTCCAAAGACACAGTACAATGCCCGTTTGGTAGTGAATTTTAAATGTGATTCTAAAAAAGGCCCATAGGTTTTTCAAGGTCACGAGTAGCACAAAGGCCAGGACAAATTCTTAAGGCCCCACATTTTGAGTTAAATATGCAACATATAGTAAACAATATGGCAGAGTTACAAAGAACAGGCCTTGGAATTATGAAGACCTGGGTTCCATTCCTGACTATGAAACATTCCAGCTGTTCACCTAGTCTTTGCCCCCAGGAAATTCTCCAATGCTATAAGTGACAAAGGAATTACCCCATCATCATTGGTGGAAGATGTTTCCGTATTGGGAGTCCCCTCTTCCCCTGCCCTGGCCAAAGAAATCCCAGACTGACAACAAGAATAAACAAAGAAGCAAATACAATATATAAAAAATAAAATGTATAAAAACCGATCTGGAAAGTTAGTCCCCTAAAAATTTTATAGCACATTTCATAGACTAATGGAACACTTAGGGATCATACCTGATAAAACTATAATTCCGCCCAAATAGTATTACCCAAGGTAGAATTTTTGAACATGAAGAATAAAAAAAATTTACATTTTAAACACTCAAGCAGAAGCCACTTGAAAAAATTAAAAGGAAATTACATTGTATTAGTTAGTTGCAAATAATGGCTGGTAATATTTTCCACTGGGGAAAAATGCACATTTTAAAATATTGCAAATGCATTTGCTGTAGAAATTAGCCTCAATGAGATGCTTAAACTTTCAAGAAGATTGCAGTTTAGAGTATTTTTTTAATTCACAAATTAAGCTGATATACAAATTATTTCAATCCCGTGATAAATTACAGAGAAAAGATATTAAAAAAAGATCTTAAATATTCAAGTAAAAACAAGAAAGTCATTCCTCTCAAGTCTGCTGATATAGTCTCACTGGTACAACATATCATAGGATCAAAGGTTCATAGTCTTAGACCTGGAAGGGACTTTGGAGGCCCAAACTCTCATTTTATATATTTTTTTATTCACTTCATATTTATGCTGTATATATTTTATATGTATTCATTGTCTCCCTCACCAGAATGTGAGCTTTTTGTGAGCATGGATTGTTTCATTTCTTTGTACTTATATCCTTGGTGTCTTAACCCAGTGCCTGGCACACATACAGTAGGGGCCATTTGCTACATACAGTAGCAAGTAAATATTTGCTGATTGATTGATATGAAAGCTGAGTTATAAAGACGCTAAGTAACTTGCCCAAGATGGGATTTGAAACCAAGTCCTTTAACTCTAAATCCAATCCTTGTAGCTCTTCTATTACAAAACACAGGGACAACTAGGTGGCACAGTCGATAGAGCTCTGGGCCTGGACTCAGGAAGTCACCTTCCCTGATTTCAAATCTAGCTTCTGAGACTTACTAGCTGTGTGAGCCTGGGTAAGTCACTTAACCCTGTTTGCTTCAGCTTCCTTATCTGTGAAATGAACTGGAGGAGGAAATGAACTGAAGAACAACAAAGGTGCTTCATAAATGCTTGTTTCCTTTCCTAGTCTTATCTCCTTCCTGAGTGTGTGTGTGTGTGTGTGTGTGTGTGTGTGTGTGTGTGTAGGGGGGGAAGCAAATGAGGAAACTGAGTCCCCAGAGAGGGCATATGATCTCACCAAGGCCACAAGGGGATTCAGTAAATAGTCAGGATTCAAACCCAGGTCCTCTGATTCCAAATCCTCTGCTCTTTTCTTGAGGTCACTCTCACACCCTTTATGGTATTGGTTTCCAGACTGCATATGGTATCATGTTGAGATTCCCAGGGGGCAGATGTCACACTTTCTATTTTCCTTCTCTCTTGTCATTAACTTACTCCCAAAGCACAAGTTCTTCCCTCTGTGATGTTGGCAATCCTAGCTGCTGTTTGTCAGAGTGTGGTTGGGGACCTTTGCATTAAAAGTATGCTTGTGGGTGTGGTGTTGGTCCAGGGCTCCACCTCCCTTGGGAGGAGACATCTGTTGTCCTTTGGGAGGCTGATGATGGGAGGCAGAGCTTCAGGAGAAGTAGCCCATGAACTCATCAGTAACATGAGAGCTGCCTGTGGCCAGCTGTGTTTCTCTTCCCTGCGCCTCTCCTTGCAGTTGTCTCCACACACGGAAGGATTGGGACAAGTCTGAGGTGAGGGAGGCTGAGGGATGGGGGCGGGGTTCTGAGAGAGCAGGAGAGAGAACTAGGGTCAGAGGGGGAATGATTGGCTCACAGTCACACTGGAAGAAGGGAAGAGCAGAGTGGGGACTTGAACCCAGGCCCTCGAAGCCCAAAGCCAGTGTTCTTTCCATTCTGCTTTTCTTGGGCCCTGAGGGGGATCAGACTATGGTGGAGTTAAGAATGTGAATAAAAACAGGAATTGCTAAACTGACTCCTAGAGCCATACTCCTGGTTATCAGAAGCCTTGGGTGACGATCAGTATGGCACTCACTGGGCATCCAGCTGCAGGACAGCAGATTTTAGAAGCTATATTCATGGCTGCTTCTAGTGGAGAATGTATTGGGCTTGAAGTCAGGAAAACCTGTGTTCAAATGCTGCTTCTGGCATTTAATAGCTTTGTGACCTTGGGCAAGTCATGATTCCCTGACCTTCATTTCCATCTCTTCCCACTCTAAATCTGATGCACATATTTCTGAAGTATTTGCCAAGAATGGTCCCCCAGTCACAATTAATTAATCAATCAACACATGTTTACTTACTTCTGTGCCAGCACTAGGTGCTGGGGATACAAAGAGTGAAATAATTGCCATACTGAAGGAGTGGGTCAGAGGGAAGACTAGTTGAACAAATTCAAACATTAATCAAGCACCTACTGTATACAAAGCATTGTCCTGTGTGAGGCTCCGAGGGAGATAACAAAGTTTTTAGATAAGGCATGGTCCTTGGTCCCATGGAACTCACAGTCTGATAGAGGGATATGACTCTATAATAATTAGATAATTATAGTGGCAAATAGTATATAATAAGTGGATAATAGAGTGTAAAGCTAAGTACTCTTTGAGGTACAGGAGGGAAAAGTTGTTACTGAGGTTGTAATCAAGGAAGCCTTCCTGAGGGAAGTGGCATTTGAATTGGGCTTTACAATATGGGATAGGGATTCAAAAGATAAAGAGAAGAGAGAACATTTGGGTAGAGGGAATAGTTTGAGTAAAGATACTCGTGGATTGTGGGAAATTACAGGGCATTTTCCGGGGATAGAGAAAAGTCCAGTTTGGCTAGAGCATAGGATATTTGGTGGGTAGACTGAGAAAAGTTGGAAAGATAGGATGGCCCCAGATTTTGTGGGCTTCGAATGCCAGGCAAAGGAACCTTAATTGTCTAGTAGAATGGAAGGCAGTGTTGTTGTTAAGTTGTTTTTCAATTGTTTCCGACTGTCCATGACCCCATTGGCAAAGATACTGCAGTTGTTTTCCATTTCCATGGAGGGTAGAAGGGGTACAAAAGAAAATCATTCATTCATCCAGCAAGCACTCATTAAATGCCTACTATGTGCCAGACACTTTGCTAAGGGATACAAAAAGAGGTGAAGGACCCTCCTTGGTCCCCAAGCAGCTTACAAGGATGGGAAAAACAGTAGGACCAGGCCGAGTACAGTTATCCCTTCTACATCTCGAGAGTTAGGGGCTTGGTGTCTCTGAGATCTGGAAAATCCCGGCCCTTCCTTTGTATCAGAGAAGAAGTTAGAATTTTTTCTTTTTCTTTTATATGATGTTTACAGTATTAAAAGCTAAAAATATGTTGATATTATATAATGCTATATATATATTTTATACATTTCTTAGTTTCTAAACCTTTTCTGTGTTGTGTGCTGGCCTTTGCATGTCATCTGCAGCTTCTGCAATACTCCCCCCTCCCCAAATTCCCATTTAATTTCTTATACTGACCCTCGACATATTGAAATTGTGATGGGGAAAGTCACAATGTGGAAAGGATAACTGTATACATAGAAGAGGTCTGTGTAGGAACAGCACAATTTGGAGGCATGGGGTGATCAGTTCCCAAGACATCTGAAAGAAAGGGAGTTGCCAAACATTTGGAAGAGCCGCTGATCTTATTATGAGTGAAAAAAGGGGATTGAGAGAATACCAGTAACCACTGGTCCCTCTGTATAATGCCTTGTTTCCCATCTCTGCCAAATCTTTATGGGAATAATCAAGACATCCTTGATGAAGGTACAAGCAGGAAAGAGGCAGGCTTTCTCCAGTGATTTCTCCAGCAGACCTCATCTTTGTAGTAAGCACAATTGACTGAGAGGTGCAGAGAATACAAGATCCCACTTTGCTTGTTGTCTGTTGATTATAAAAACTCATTTGATTCAGTTGAGCAAAATGTCGCCTTAATCATTCTCCTCCAACAAGGTTTCTTCCTTTCTCCCATGCCTATGGTAAAGCCAGACAAGTTCCCTTGAAAGGTGCACCAACAGGGGTGACTTTGTTGGAGGACCTTCTGATTATTAATATCAAATGAGGGGTAAAATGGGGAAATACATGCTTACCAAAAGTGTTTGCCACTTGTGTTGGGGATGTCCAGTGCAGAGTCCAGATGGAAGAGGGAGTTCCCAAAGGCGGTGAGATCCTGTGGATGGCCCTGTTTGATGCTGTATGGATTCTATCTAGTCCTGGTGATTCTATCCAGATAGACAAGTAAAACTTTTATTACAGGCTTACAACACACCAGGCCCTGTGCTGTGTGCTGGACAAAGTACAAATAAGACGATTTTTGCCCTCAAGGAACTTACATTCCAATGGGAGAAGACAATACATTAAGGGCATCTGGAAAGGGAGGGGTCCTCAGTGGCATAGTGTAGAGATGTTCTGAAAATGGAGTGGCAGCCTGGGTCCAGATAAGAGAAGGCAAAAGTTCACCTATCAGAACAGAGAATCCTGGGGGCAGAGTCCCAGGTTGGACTATGGAGAATAGCAGAAGCCAAATGAGTGAGGATGCCTTTTGTCCACACTATGAAATGCATGCAGTTGGATGGACAACCATTAAAACTGGCGCTTCATGGTTAGGCATCATGAGTGGCAATGAACTCAGGACAGAAATAAATAGGAGAGTGGGTTGATAGCTTTAGTTCATTTGTCCTTTAGGAAAATCAGTTTGATAGCTGTGTGAAGAATGGACTGGGAAACGTGAATTTTACTCTCTTCATTTTATAAATTAAGGAACTAAAGGTTAGCAGAAGTTAAGTGATTTGCCCAAATTGAACTAGTTCATCAAAGGCCTGGGAGTTTGGGGACTTTGGTTCTTATCCTGTTTCTGTCACCAATGATCTGTGGAATCAGGGGCCATATCCCCTTCTCAGGGACTCAGTTTCATCATCTCTAAACTGGGAAACATAGGGATTTACAACTTTATAGAAATTCAGTACCACATCTGGACAGCTCTCAATATTTCCTTCCATCAAAATCAAATCTATTTCTCTGTAGCTTCTATCCCATGGTCCTCATTCTGCTCTCTGGGATCAAGCAGAGTAAATCTAATCCCTGTTGCACATAATGGCCTTTCAAATTCCCGAAGATGTTTATCATGTTTCCTCTCTTCTCCGATCTAACTTGGTTGCCCAGTTCCTTCAGCTGTTACTCATGTTACCCTGAAAGGCAGCATAGTACAATGTAATACAGCACTTGTATTGGACTGAGAAAACAGGGGTTCAAATCCTGCCTCTATCCCTCTCTTGTGGACAACTAGGTGGTGAACACCTGGCCTGCAGTCAGAAAGAATCATCTTTGTGAGTTCAGAACTTCCTTCACACGCCTATTAGCTAGGAGACTCTGAGCAAGTCACTTAACCATGTCTCCATCGATTTCCTCATCTGTAAGAATGAGCTAGAGATGTAAAAACAAGCTGGAGAAGGAAACGGCCAACCACTCCAGTATCTCTGCCAAGAGAAGCCCAAATGGGGTCGTGAAGAGTTGGACACAACTGAAAATGACTGCGTAGCATCACAGATCACTTATTTGAGTGGGCTGGGAACTTCTCTGGCCCTAAATTTCCTCCTATACTATGAGCGGGTCAACCTTGATGACCTTGAAGATCCCTCACAGTTCTTCTGAGAACTGACCTATGACATTGCTTTTAAATGACCCCCACTCCATGACTTCTGGGGAGCTCAGAGCTGGACCATAGTGGGTGGGTGCCATGGGAGTGTGTGGCAATGGGGAGGGGTGGAGAAGAGGGTGCCATGGGGAAGGTGTGGTGGATCTGTAGGTCACCAGTAGGCAGCTAGACAAGGACAGCAGGCTGAGGCACTGAAAACAGAGAATGAGGCTGGGGGCAATGACTAGCATCTCCATTAATCAGTTTGGGGAGCTGGGTCCCACAATCTGTCTTCTCCCAGCTGTAGCTCCTGCTCCAGCATCTCCCAAGCCCTGAGATCTTTCCTGCCACATCAAGGCCTCCTCCTATGCTCCTCCATCTCCTGCCTCCCTTCTGACTTCTTCCTTCTCTCCCCATCTCATCTCCTAAACTCTAGGCTCTTGCTTTCTTAAACTGATTCTTGGAAAAATCTCTTTTTTTATTTGGTCTCCTTGAGCCCCTTAGGCTCAGTTCCCCGGGGTCTTTTGTTTCTCCTCCTCTATCCCTCACAGGCTCATGGAGGATACCACTCTCCTGTTCCCTGCCGTCCCATTGTTCACCCCAAACCCAGCCAACTGATGGACCTTGAATCTTGGACATGTTGCTGGGCTTTTGGTCGGGCTCCCCTCCTCCCTTTCCCCTGCAAACACCATCTCCCTCCCTGCTCTTCCTGCTTCTCCCCCTCGGCTCCCTGGCTTTCCGTCGCCAAGGTTACTTGGTCGACTCTGCCTTCTCTCAGGCTCATTCCAAGCTTTGCCTCCTAGTTCTTAGCTATTTGTTCAGGGTGATTATCTATCTCTTTGTCTGTCTCTATTTCCCTCTCTCCCTCTCTCTCTCTCTCTCTCTCTCTCTCTCTCTCTCTCTCTCTCTCTCTCTCTCTCTCTTTCTCTCTCCTTTCTGTCTCTTTCTCCCTCCCCCCCAACTCCATATTTATTTCTCTCCTATCTCTGGGGAAGGAAAGAGGGTACAAAATGATCTGGGTTCTGGGTAAAGTTGCTGCCTTCACTATCACCCCATATCTGAGATGGAACAGAACTCCCAAACTGGAGAAGCTGTATGAAACCACAGTCTCAGAATCACTAGGACTCATAACAGTTCTGGGCCAGAGGACAAAGTGGTTTGGCGGGGGATGGCTGGGGAGGAGACCCTAATAGACATATGTATGAGCTGCAGGCAGTGCAAATGCCCTTTCACTCTTTGTGGCAGGGGCAAGGCTGCATTCAAGGTTGAAAAACACCCACCGCAGGATTTTGAGTATTGAGTATACCATAAGGAACACCAACTATTATTTTGAGAAAATATGATCATTGTACAGAGGCTGAGAAGGCATGCCATGGGTTGGTGCTGGGAGCTGGGAGGATGTTTGTGTAGGTGTGAGAAGGTGGAGGGGGTTTGGGAAAATGTTGATGAAACCTGTGGTTTCTCTGCATTCCCCAGTCTTCTGAATCTTTCCCAGCCATGTGGAAGGAGGGGCCAGGGAGTGATAGACTTCTGCCTTCCCTGGTCAGCCTGGCCCATCCTAGAGATGTGCAGGCTAGAAAGAAAAATTCAGATAGAAACAAAGCAAAACAAAACAACATTTTCCCTATGGACTTTTTTGGTTCTCTCAAGCCCAAATTGGGAAAAAGAAGTCTTTGAGATTACTTCCTCCCCTACCTTGCAACTTTCCATTTTCCTCAGGCCTTCACATCTCTAAATACAGGAAACATGATAATTTTATGAGCAAACATACATAATGCATTTTCATGTTCCTAAGTGAACAAAGTGACTAGATCTGAAAAGGATGCTATAAAAATAAGTATTACAGATATTTCAATTTCCCTCAAATTCCCATCCTTTTATTTAATTCAGTGTGTTAGGTATTGTCCAAGGCCCCATAGATACAGAGGTGGAAAAATAACATGGTGCCTGTCCTCAAGGAGCTTACAGTTATATTGGGGTGGGGGGGAAGGATAAGACAAGAATACAAATGGATATGATACAAGGTAAAATGAAATGAGGGGGTCTGCCCATAAAACAAATAAACCTAAAATTCTTCCAAGCTTCCCTCCTCCCTTTTAATGACTTTAGAATTCATGAATAGTTTACATCTTTAGCCCAGAGGCCAGGATGAAATGATAGTCACTATCTCTCCCTGGTATCTTTTGACTGGAGGAGCAGAGGAACGTTTAGCCCAACTCATCCTTGCCTACTCAGGCTTTGGTTTTCATGAGGGTTTTCCCCTGGATCTAGAGGGGAGAGGGGGTAGTCAAGGAGGAGGTTTCTCTGAGTCTTATATTCTAGCTTCTATCAACCCAGAGGCCCAGCAGAGCCCTTTATTTCCCATATCAGGCAGTAGCCTCTTTTATCCTAGAGAAACCTTGGATTTTGGAGTTGGAGGAAAAGTTGTAGATTATTTAGTGACTTTCTGAAAGTCATCTAACTAATAAATATGAGCCATGCCTTCTGGGTGGAGAGAAGGCTTGGGCTTGGAAGATGGAGGCATGAGGACTGAGAAATCTTGCTTGAGTCCACAGCAGGTGTATATATGTGTGTTGTATGTGGGTGGAGTGGGAGGTGGGGGCGAAGAGCAGGGTATTATACTGCCTACATTGGGCGCAAGAAATCTTAGTGTCCCTGCCTTCGGTCTCTGGCTACTCTTATCCATGTTTCAGTTGCTTCTAGAGTTACTTTCTTCAGATTCCATTGCCATCACATCCTTTTCCTACTTAAATTCTTGTTAACTGTACTCAATGATTCAATTCACTTTAATTCACAAAAATTAAGGGTCTACTATGTGCAATATGCTGTTCTAGGTACATAGAATAGAGAGGTGAAAAATAATTTAATTCCTGACTTCAAGAAATGTATGCTTTAATGGAGGAAAAATGGCATACGCACACCTGTGGGACATCAGAATTTGGCTTATATATAGGTCCCCATGAAAAGAGGAAAATGGCCCTCATTTCCTACGGAAGCATTCAGTCTAGCAAAACAGGTTTTATTTAGCTTGACAACAATACAAAGAGATGGGCCCATAAACAGTTAAGACAAGACTTCTCTCTCTGGTAGGCTTTATTTCCACCAGGGACCCATAAAATCCCTCAGATATAATACTACCTTGAGGTTGAGGCTCTTCAAATGGAAAACATTTGGGGTCACCAGTGAGTTGACTTCCCTCCTCAAACCTACAAAGTACGTCTGGCTCATACATATCACCAGTGAAAGGCAGAATCTGTGTTTTCTCTTTCTTTCTTGATGAGCTGTTTCTCTTCTCTAGCATCTACTTATTCCATGAATTTAGGTATGGTTGAAGAATTCCTTCCTTCTGTCCAGGATATTTGGCCTAGGAACTCCTGCATTAGTCTAGTAAGTCTTTCCCTGGTCAAGGAGATTTGGTTTGCAACTCCTCCATTAAGCCAGAAATTCAGTGCCATCTGGCAGATCTTCTCCCTTTCACCTTTGGACAGGCTCTCCTGATGCCCACGGTTCCCTGGAGAGACTGCGTGAAGGAGTCTTCCCGTCAGGAAATTTTGTCTATGTGTGTCTGACCAACTTTTCTGTCTGTCAGAGTCTCTGCTTGGGCTCTCTTTTCTTTCTCCAGCTCTTCAGTCTCCTTTTAAAAGCTATACTCAAGGGTATCAGGTGTATGAACCAGTCTTTAATCAATCAACTAACATCAGTGTATTATCAACAGGGCAACAAGTAAACAGGATAAGGGAAAGAATTCACAGCTCATTGAAGAATTAACCTTGTCAAGAGAATTTCACACCTTATTAAGTAGCCCATATCAATGCCAGCGTCTCATCAGCGGACAGTGGAGACACACATAGCACCTAACTATACTTCAAGTTGGAATGTTACAAGTCCCTAGGAGAGGCCAAACAGAGGTATTAGGGAGGGTGGAGAGTGTTGAATTGCTTTTAGCTAAGCAATCAAGGGAAATATAGGGAGGTAGGGTAGAAGAAAATGAGATGGGGAATTACAAGATATCCATCAGTCTGGTTTGGCTGAAACACATTATTGTGCAAAGGGTAATAGTATGTAAGGCTGGAAAGGTAGTGCTGATGCCAGACTGTTGAGGGCCTGGAATGCCAGAATAAGAAGCTTGAGTTTTATTCTGCAGGCAATGGGAACCCAGGGAGGGTTTTGGGGCAGGGAAAGGATTCGAATAAACCACATATACTTTCTTCATATATTAATTACATCTCAATGCAGAAAACTCACACACCATGTCGTTCCAGTATTACCATCATTAGGAAGATTATTTGTACCTAATGGTATTGGTTTAAAAGATGAGAAGAGAGAGAATGAAGTCATTATTGGAGGCTATTATAACGGCCCACGGGTGAGATGATGACAGACAAGGGAGGGGGAAATGGAAATGGAAGGGAGTGGATAGATATGAGCCATTTAAATTTAACAACAGTGATATGTGTATTGGTACCAGAGTCACTTTTCCCATTCCACAGATGAAGAAACTGAGGCTCAGAGGTAGTAACCAATTTGCTGGTGATCACATAGCTGATGAGCATCAGAGGCAAGATTTGAACCCAAGTATCTCCTGGCTTTTAAGACCCCTTTGCTCTATCATGTAGCTTCTCTAGATATAGGAACCTCGGGCCAGAAATGAGTTCTTGACTGTGGTTTGGGGTACAATAGAGGGTCCTTCACAGGGAAGTACCTTCTCTGTCTAGTAAGTACCCTGGCTTGGACTTTTCCCTAAGGGGTGATGAAAGTCTACCCTGGGTTGAGAAAATTAAGACTTCCCATTTCTATAGCACTTTGAATAATAGGTGAGGAAACAGGCTCATGCAAGGTGAGTAATTTGTCCAGGGTGACCCCGTTAGTAGCTATCTAGCCCAGTCTGAATTCAGGCCTCATGACTGAGGATTGTGTTGTTTTCTCTGGGCCACAAAGCCCTAGGCTCAGCTGGGCTGAGTGGTCCCTCCTCAATTGACAGAGAGGTCTAGAACTGGAGTCTGGGGGGGTTATTTTGGCCTTTGAGTGAATAGTAACCATTCCCTGCCACCCCATGGAGAGCAGGGCCTTTCTCCTGGCTCAGGCTACCACAACTCCCACCTCTGGGAGGAGGAGTGACTAATGCAGGAAGTGGTCAGAAGATGGCGGTGCAGCACTGAGTCAGCCCCAGCAGAGTGTGGCCTGACCTGGGAGAGAGAGGCCTATTGGTGGCGCAGGGCCAGGCTTTCCTGGAGGACTGTGGGGAGTGGGAGAGGGGGAGATATTTCCTCTCTTTTTGTGTAGACAGCCCCTTGAGCTGAGGTCTTGCTGATGAGATTTTTTCTGCTGGGCTTTGGGGTGGGGATCCTGGCCCTGGGTGGCAGCAACAGTTGGAGGAATAAAAGCTTTCCCCTGGGGAAGGGACTATCACTGCACCCCCTTTGCTCTTTTCTGAGGAGAAATCACTCCAATCTGCCTGCCCTTTATTTTCTGAGCCCTAATCCTTCAGCTTGTTCCTGGAGGGAAGAGGTACCACCCTCCCTTAAGATTAGCAGGACTGACCCCCAAAGATCAAGAATAGCTATGTTTCCTCTCCCTTCATGAACCACAGCCTCTGCCCCTCGGGTCCTAGTGATCTCTACTCCTTTCCCCCCATTGACTTCTAAATTCTTCTCCTGATGACCCCTCCCCTGCCCCTTCTTCTTAGTGATCCTTTAGTTCCTGTCCCAATTCCATCAGCCTCCGTGACCCCAACCCTTTCCCCTCTTCCCCAGTTATGCCAATCTTTATCCTTCTCAGTGATTCCAACCCCTGCCCTTTCCACTCCGCCAAGTCTAAGCCTCTTCTCTTTTCTCCACATTGACTTCCCAGTTCCTGTCCTTTTCACTCCAGTGGTCTTCCAGTCCTTCCCTTTCTCCCCTCAATGACCCCCCCCCCCAGTTTTTACCCCTCTCCCCACAGTGAATCTTGAGTTTCTGCCTTCCTTCATCAGTACCCCCCTGCCCACAGTCTCACCTTTCTCATCTCAGTAGTGTCTCTGGCCTCTGCCCTTCTCCCCTTAGCAGACCCCCAGTGCCTTCTCTCCCTTCAGCGACACCCCTCCCCACCCCAGTCTTTTTCCCTTTCCCATTTGTGACCTCCACAGTCCTTTCCTCTCAGTAGCCTGCCTCTCCACTCTACTTCTCATTTGGATTCCCCATTGATTTCTGCCTTTTTCCCTTCAGTGACACCCCCACGCCCACCAAACTCTGCCTCTTTCTTCTCAATGACCTCCCCAGTCTCTACTCATCTACCATTAGTTTGTCCTTCTAGTACTGGCGCTCCCATTTATAAGCTGTGTGGCCTTGGGAAATTTGCTTCAGCTCCTTAGGCCCCAATCCCCACCTAGGGGATTTCCATTAGGACTCCTTCACTCTCTTCATGCCAAACTTGACCCCCAACTGGGGGTCACCTAGACCCCTGATTTCTATGGAGCTCTCATCTGTTGAGGCTCTTGTCCTCGTCTTCTTCCCCACTGGCCACCACAGAGATAGCCTGAGGGTCCTGAGCCAAGAAGGCCTGTGGTGGCAGGCTGTCCTTGGATATATGTCTCTGCAGAGGGTACAGGTGGGAGAGCAGAATAACAGGCTGGTGGCTCCCCCCTCCCAGCTCAATGGTGCTGACTTGTTAGACCAGGCGAGCTGACACCCTAACAGCTCCTGTCAGCCTCCAATGAGTTGATGATGTGGAAACTGGTTATTAAGTGTAATAACAGTGGTTTGGTTTTTCTGCGGTTCTGCTTGTAAGTGCCTAAGTGACAGCTGACTTGTGCCATGCCACTGCATTTTAAGTGGCCATTGGATGTGGTTTTGGGCTGGTGGGGGCAGGGAATCATATGGCTTATGGGTTTTAAGAAGATTTGGGGGGAAGCCTAGGAGATGAGTCATCACTCTGCACACAGAGATGCCTCCTTTCCCCACTTCCTTGTTTCTTAGTGGCTGACCCACTCCCTCTGTACCCTTTCCTTTGGAGTCTTCATCTCGAGGGTGGCATGCCTTAGTGGATGGTCAAGGAGAACTAGGCTCAAATCCTTGCTCTGCCACTTTCATGACCTTGAACAAATTTCTGAATGTCTCTGAATCTTGGTTTTCCCATCTGCAAAATGGATAGCAACATGTATAACATCTATCCCATAGTTTTGTTGCAATAATCAACTGAGAATGTATAAAATGGTTTATAAATGTCAGCTGTTATTACTGCAGTCTGAATGATAACCACAGTGGTGTCTTGAAAAGAGTCCTGGGTAGTCCTGAGTCAGAAGGCTAGACCTCGGGTGGCTAGGTACAGCAGTGAACAGAGCACCAGCTCTGGAGTCAGGATCGACCTCAGACATTTAGCACTTATCAGTCGTGTGACATTGGGCAAGTCACTTAACCCCAATAGCCCTGCCTTACCCCTCCAAAAAAGCTAAAAAAAAAAAAAAAGAAGACTAGACCTCAAGTCCCTTTGCTTCTGCTTACTAGCTCATTTCATATTCTGGCTGGCAGCAACCTCAATGGTCTCCCTACACTTACAATTACTGTGTGGATCAACTGAGACATCATACAAGAGAATGAGAGAATGCCTTCTTAAGTACTGCCCCCCCCCCCCTCAATGATTTACCTGAACTTTGACCTTGGGCTGTGGCCTGGTCATAACTGGAGCATGATGAATAGGAGAATGTCATTTAGTCATTTCAGTTCTGTCCAACTCTTTGTGACCCCATTTGGGGTTCTCTTGGCCGAGATACTGGAACAGTTTGCCATTTCCTTCTCCTGTTCATTTTACAGGTGAGAATACTGAGGCAATGGGATTAAGTAACTTGCCCAGGTTCATGAAGCTAATAAGTATCTGAGGCTGGATTTGAAGACAGGAAATTGAGTTTTCCTGATTCCCGGGCTGGTACTCTATCCACTGTATCATATAACTGCCCCCAAAATAGGAGAGCAGAAGTTGTTATATCAGCATATGATATACTAAATTCTATACTGATATGGAACTTATATTATGCCACAGTATTATATTATATAATATATTCCCACCAAACTATGATCTCTAGGATGATGGAAGGCCTGCTTCTGGTTCACAGGTTGGCATGACCACAGAGTCATAGGCAACTAGTAGAAAAAGCTCAGCTAGGAATCAGGAGATCAGGCTTCTAGTCCTTGCTCTGCTACTTAAGAGTTGGGTGACCTTGGGAAGGTCACTTCAGCTCTCTAGGGTTCTAGTGTCCTCACCTATGGGATGAGAGGCTAAGCCTAGGTGACTTCTAAGGCTCTTTCAGGTTTGAATATTCTGTGAGTCTGGATACATTTCTATGCTTTTGGAACTGATCTTAGCTTTGTCAAATGTTTCCTTTCAGGCGATGTCCACTCTCTTTCCTAGATCGTAATCTCTCAGAGGGTAAGGACTGTTTCATTTCTGACTTTGCATCATTAGTACTTTGCACAGTGCCTGGTGTGTAGTAAATCAGACACTCACCAAACATTTACCAAGCACCTATGAGATGCTAAGGATTAAGGTGACAAAACCAAAATATTGTATGGAGCAGTCCTTGCTTTTGAAGGGCCCTAACATTTTCCTGGGAGAGGCACATTTCCATAAACAAAACTGTTAAAAATGCTTATTCGTTTGAATTGAGAAGATGGCAGATACTGTACAATGCTCCACTGAAAGAACTGTCTCTGTTTAGCTAGGAGAAGAGAAGATTGAAGAGAACAGTCTCCAGATATCTGAAGGACTGTGATGCAAAAAAGAAATTTAATTTACTCCTATTAGTGCTAGGCAGAAGAATGAGGAGCAGTAGGTAGTAGTTTCAGGAAGGCAGAGTTTGGCTTCGTGTAAGAAAATGCTTCCAAACAATTAGATTTATCTGAAAGCAGAATGGAATCATGCATTTCTTGTAACTAAAGGCCTCTGAGCAGAGTCTAGATGGCCAAAATATTGGGGATACTGTAGAAGAGGTACTGCAGGGAGGGACTGGGCCAGAAGATTTCTGAGGATCATTCCAGCTCTGTAATTCTTTGAATCTGTGAACTTTTTTCTCTACCTTTGCTACCTCTTAGCTCAACTTACAATATAGTTGATATTCTTGTTGTTTCTCATGCATGGGTACTTCATCTCCCATCACCATGCCTTTGTAGTGGCTATTCTCTATGCACTCCCTCTTTATTTTTGCCTATTATTTCCTTCAAAACTCTGTTCAACTTTAACTTTCCACATGAAGTCTCTCCTGATTCCCTCAGTTGACAGTTCTCCATTTACCTTGTATTTTGGAGGTACATTCTTATACAAGAAAATCATGGTATAATGCAGTGGTGTCAAACTCAAGCCACATATTGACTTAGAAAACTACAAATTAACATTATCTGTATTGTTTATTTATTTTGTTAAATATTTCACAATTCCATTGTAATCTGGTTCTTCACTTGGCAATAAGCTCCCTGTGTCTGGGGGGCTATGAATTTGATGCCTCTGGGTAGTGGATAGGGACATGGCTTCAGAATGAGAAAGACCTGGTCTGGTCTTTCTTACATCAGACTCCTCCCTGGTGCACCCCTCTTTGTCCATTCCAGAGGTCCAAAGGTCTGGTGCCTCCATTGATCTGACTAGGTTTAGACAAAGGTGGTCTTCCATCACATCCCAGCCCCCCAGCCTGACAGACAGCATCAGGGTTATGGGTAGCCACGATGGCCTCTTGGGAACCCTTCGCCTCACCTTTATGGGCAAATCACTTCTACAAATGGGATTACAAATACCTTTCTTTCCCTGCTTGTTGACTGACTGATCTGGGGCAAATCATCTAAAGTTTCGGTTTCCTCGTCCTTGACCTACAGGATGAGATGAGATTAAATCTAAGATCTTAGATTTAATATGCACCTACCAGTTCCAGGCACTTAAAAAATATCTCATTTGATCCTCACAACTGTGAGGTCTTATTGTTATCCCCATTTTACAGATGATGAAACAGACAAACAGAAGTTAAGGGACTTGTCCAGGGTCACAGAGCTAGGAATCATCCCAGGCAGGATTTGAACTCATATCTTCCTGACTTTTAAGTCCAGAGCTTTACCCTCTAGCTGCCTCTTGTCTTATGAAGATAAAATTACGCAGCGTATGTTTGCAAGTGCCTTGGAAGTAAAGATTATACAGGACTTCAAGGAATGTTTTGTGTCCATAATGTAACGAGATAGTATTTCAGGCTGGTTAGAGTGCTTGGTCTAGAGTTAGGAAGACCTTCCCTCAGATCGGGGGTAAGTCACTTAAGTCACTTAAGTCCCTTAAGCTGTACAGGCTTCGGGCAACTCCCCAGGACCCACTAAGGCATGGATGAGTTCCTGTCTGTGCCTTGGTGGAGGGTTTTTATGCCAAGATTTCCTCACATATGCCAGATCACACAGATCTTTAGATATTTATTAAATGAAACATATTATGACTATCGTTATTTTTGTAATATTAACAAAAAACCTTTAAGGCCCCAGGTACTACTGTTCTCATTCCTCAAGGTTTCATCCTGCATCTAGCTTTACATTTAATGTCATTGATCAAAGTATGCCCCTTATACTTCCCCACCCCATCCAAGTTCTTCCCTTGTAGAACTCAGTTCTAAATTCCCTTTTTTCTGAAAGTCTTCCTAGCCACCCCATTGCAGCCCACAGGTCCTCACTTCTATGTCTAAATGTCATTGTGTGATGGATTTATATGCTATCTAGGATGTCTGGTTTGTCTTCACTCCTCAAAGGTTGTACACCACTTTACTCATCTACCTCAGCCATCCTCCCTTTGCTCCTTACATCAGAATCCTCCCTGGTGCACCCCTCTTTGTCCATTCCAGAGCTACCCCTCCCAACAAGGCTGGGGTGCGGGAGGGGGAGTAGAATGGCAAGGCCAGTTCCAGCCATTAATTGCTAAGCATAATAAACCCAGTGGAATCTCAGCCTTATAATGGCCTCATTTAATTAATGCTAAACGACTGTGGGACCCGTATGGATTTATACATTAGATCCACATTAACACCAAAGTGTTTGATCATGAGTAACCTTAAAATAATGAACATGGGAGAAACTAGATGAGAAAGGGACAACTCTGCTTCCTGCCCAGGCTTAGACATCTAAGCAACTTTTTCTAGGTCTCTATTTCTTTGTCATCCCCTCCATTTCTCTCTCTCTCTCTCTCTCTCTCTCTCTCTCTCTCTCTCTCTCTTTCTCTCTCTCTCTCTGTCTCTGTCTCTCTCTGTCTCTGTCTCTCTCTTCTCTCTGTCTTTTCTCCCTCCCTCCCTTTCTCTCTGTCTCTGTCTCTGTCTCTCTCTGTCTCTCTCTTCTCTCTCTCTTTTCTCCCTCCCTCCCTTTCTCTCTGTCTCTGTCTCTCTCTGTCTCTCTCTTCTCTCTCTCTTTTCTCCCTCTCTCCCTTTCTCTCTGTCTCTGTCTCTCTCTGTCTCTCTCTTCTCTCTCTCTTTTCTCCCTCCCTCCCTTTCTCTCTGTCTCTGTCTCTCTCTGTCTCTTCTCTCTCTCTTTTCTCCCTCCCTCCCTTTCTCTCTGTCTCTGTCTCTCTCTGTCTCTCTCTCTTTTCTCCCTCCCTCCCTTTCTCTCTGTCTCTGTCTCTGTCTCTCTCTCTTTTCTCCCTCCCTCCCTTTCTCTCTGTCTCTGTCTCTCTGTCTCTGTCTCTTTGTCTCTGTCTCTATCTCTCTAGGCTGCCCACTGGGTGCCGAGTCAGGAAATTCTGAATTTAAATCTGGACTTAGACACTTACTTGACTGTGTCTCACTCAACCTTTGCCTCAATTTCTTCAAATGTATAATGGGGATAATAATAGCACGTCCCTCTCCTAGGACTGTTACGAGAACCAAATGAGATAACAATTGTACAGCACTTAGCACAATGCCTAGCCCAAGGTACTTAGTGAATGTTGATTCATTTTTTCCTCTCCATTTTTGCTCTGTGGATATTGATCTGTTTCTCACAGTTTCTGTTTTTCTGTAGACCCACAGAATGTGCAACCTGGAAAGAATCTCAGGGATCACTTAGGTCTGGGGTTCTTAACTGTTTGTGTCACGGATGCCTTTGGCAGTCCGAGGAAAGCTGGGCACCCCTTCTCAGAATAATGTTTTAAAAAATAAGATATGTAAGATTACAAAGGAAAACAATTACATTGGAATGTCGTTATCAAAATATATATATATTTTTTAAAAAATTGGGTTCCCAGATCCCAGGTAAAGAATCTTTGATCTAATCTAACACCCTTGCTTTACATATTGTTCAGGAACCTGAGGCCCCAAAAGGATCACATGGGTAGCTTGGTGTGGAGTAGGGCTGAATTGAGTGCTCCTGGTCCTAAGTCTGTGGTTCTTCCCACTGTATCACAGTCTGGGTGCTGCTGAGGGGCATCTGGAGCTGGAGGTGGAGGGCTAACTGGTTTAAGAGGGAGAGCCTCACTGCAGAGGCCAGGTGAGTTATAGCCCTACCGTTTGTTCTGGAATAGTAAGTGTTGGGTGTGTCCTTGGTCCAGGGGGTCCAGAAGGGAGCTACAGTGGATAGATTGGGGGCAATGTGGTGGTGCTGAAGAGAGCAAGCCAGGGGGAGCCACACTCAGAATTCTAGAGAAATCCTGCCATCCTCTGGGAGTTTTACTGGGGGAACCCACAGGGACAGGCTGCAGTTAACGTCTTCCAGGCAAGTGATAAGAGCTGTCTGGTTTCCTTCAATGGATGGTTTTATTATTATTATTATTATTATTATTATTATTATTTAGGTTAGGCTGAACTGACTTGATCTCTAAGAAATTCTGAGAGTTGAAAGATTAGGGAGAGAGGAGCGCTACAGGTAGAAGCAGGGGCTGGGGTGGGCACTGCAGCACCATTCAATTAATCACACAAAGACTATTATGAGCCAGCACAATTTTTTTTTTTGTTGAATCACCAACTTAGACCCCTGGTCTCAGAGGACACTGCCAAGAGGCTCCCTCATGTAGCCCTCACTGGCTCTGGATTGGCATTTTTCTGGGCACAGAGCCTGGGTATTGTCCCTGGGCAATGCTTTCCTCTGGGTCAGGGGGACTACCAGCCCCTGGTAAAATCCAGTTCTCTCCAGCAGATGTCACAGGAGCTTCAAATACTAACCATCCAGTGAGTCTGGCAGGCAGAAGTGGGGGTAGTGAGCGCAGGGAAGAGGAAAGGGACTCCAATTGATCGTGCTTAACCATCCAAGGCCCAAACAAATGGGGACAATATTTCGGATTCCTTTTCCCTTAGCAGAGGGATGAATCAGCTCACCAGAGGGGAATTCAGAACAATGTTTTGGGGTTGGGTCTGGGGAATCAGACCAGCCAAGAGGAAGGTGGGTGGTGGTGGTGGTGGTGGTGGTGGGGTGTGTGTGTATGTGTGTGTGTGTGTGTGTGTGTGTGTGTGCGCGTGTGTGTGCGTGTGTGTGTGTGTGCGTGTGTGTGTGTGTGTGTGTGTGTATGTGCACACACCTGAGCTGCTAGCTAATAGCTGCCCATCTCCACAGCCTTTCCTTCTGCAACCTTGCTGGGGAAGTTAGTGGTATGGCTACCACTGAGCTGCTGGCTCCAATTCAATTCAATTTGATTCAATTCGGCAAGGATTTATTGAGGCCTTCTCTGTGTCTCCTCCACTAAAGTCCTCCTCTAGGGCTTCAGCCTGGCATGGAGGAGATTCTGGGTTCATAAAGACTATTCACCAGAAATGCAGGCTCTAACAGGTCCTACTAAGCCAGAAGGTTTTTGGAGCACAGACCTAGGAACAGCCGTAGATCTCTAGTCCAGAGACCAGTCTGGCTAACCTCCCAGAGGCTTATCACCAGGAATTTTAGTCAGCTAGGGGCTAGATTTTTTTTTTCTAACCTCAGAAACTCATTAAACCCTATATCGTACAAAGGGCAGTTGGGACGTGTGAGAGAAGGGAATATGGACATCTGTGAAATCACAGATCCTCTAAAGGTTGAAGTATATTATGTTGTAGGTAGTTGGGGACACAGATGTACAAGCTTCATAGTCAACAATCATTTATTATGGGACAGACACTATGCTTTTACTGTGGACCAGGCACTGTGCTAAGCACAAGAGATATGATCTCAGGACAAACTACAGGCCCCGGATCTCTCAGAGCTCATGGCCCTCAAGGTTTTTGGTCTCCAATAGAAAGGGCTAGGGTTGCTGCACTTGTCAGCAAGGCTTCTATTCAAATTCTACCTCCAATATTTACTCGAGGGTTTTTCCCTCCCAGACTGATTCAAGTTGGCAAACTAGGTCATTTTCTGCCTCACTTCTTACCTGTTCTTAAATCACTGGGTGTTGCCTCAGACAAACTGAGACCCTGGGAAATACTTTAGCTTAAAAAGGCCAAGGTCTCCCACTGCATCTGGCGCCCTCACCAGTTGCCCTGACCTCTGTCTTGCCACCGGACTCAGATGACCCTGGAGAAAAGAATGAGGCTGGTGCCTTTGCACAACCCTGCCTCGCTCAAATCCAATTCACTTGCAAGTCAAGATATCACCACGCTGATGCCATTTGGTCCTCTTTGAGAATGAAAGATGAACAATAAGAACAACAACAAACCCAGGACTGGGTTTCGCCTTTGCTCGTGTGTTCTCAGAACTCAGTGCAGTCTAGCAATACAACCAGGTCCTGATTAATGCAAATAATGAATCCCCTTGAAGTGGTCACAGATATTCAAATAACAACAGCAATACTAGTAATAACTAACATTTTTATAGCCCTTACTACGTGCCAGGCATTGTGCAAAATGCTTTACAAATATGATCTCATTTGATTCATACGACTAAAAGTGATGATTGTGTAAAATGTAGTCATTGGTTCCAGCCCAATAGAAACACTACGGATTCAAATAGCATGACCGCTTTAGGTCAGCGGCTGCTTAGGGCCCTCAGTCCGCTTGCAACATGCCAAAGGATTTTGGGGGGCCCTTTGAAAAACATAGAGGAAAGCATCCTTTGTATGTAGAGGAAATCCTTTGGTGCAGAGGTTGTGCATGCCTGCTTTGGTGGATTCACTATTCACACCAACAGGGACCTACCTGGGATAAACATTTATTAAATGCTTGCTGAATGACTGACTGACCTTGAGCAGATCATCAGAGCTCTTTGAGCTTCTGCTTCCTCATCTGTCAAAAGAAACTGATAATAATAGCACCTGCCTCTCAGCGTTGTTGAAGGCATCAAGTGAGAGTGTCTGTATAAAGCTCAGACCTTGGCGGCTATTGGAGGGAAGCTATTGTTTTGGGGAATGGAAAGCCAGACTCAGGCTTTTAGGTTCAGACTTGCAACAGGGAAGGAAGTTTCTGAATGCGAGTGCCACGTTACCAATAAAAACACAGCCCTGGATCTCCTCCAGATATCCAGACTTGTGGGGTGGTGGAACTATTAGTGAAATGTGTGAGGTAGGGAGTGTTATGGGAAAGGGGGACATCAGTGTGGGCCAGAGCTGACGGAGGGGACATCATGGGGCTGGAGCTGGCCCTGAAAGGATGAGAGGGATTTGACTAGATAGAAGGAAGGAGTGAGGACATACCAGGCTTGGAGAAGATATTAAACAAAGACCGGGAGATGGGAAATGAATATACTAGCGATTGTGTTGATCAGTGTAAATGGTATGGGAAGAGAAACAGTGGAAAACAATATGGAAGGCAGGATGCCATCAGTCTCTGGAGGGTCATGAACATAGGGCAGAAGAGTTTAGATGCGATGCAGTAGGCAAGTGGGAGCCATAGCAGTTTTGGGGGCAGGAAGTAACGTGACAAAAGTTGTGTTTAAGGAATCTCAGCTTTGCTACTTTCTACCTATGTGATCTTAAGTAAACTCTCATTCCCTCAATTTCTTCATTGTCATGGAAGTTCTTATAGTTTGTTTTTGCAAACTTATGAGATGTGACTTGTCCAAGGTCATACAGTTTGTGAGGATCCAAGGTGGGGCTTCAATCCCGTCTTCTGACCCCAGAACCAGTTCTCTGTAGTTCTGAAATAGTTCTCTTTCTACCATACCACACTACCTCCTGGGGGCAGGATTTGAACCCAGGTCTGCCTGGCCATCTCCATGGCACCTTCTAACTCTAACATTTTGTGTATCTATAAAGATTAGTCTGGCAGTAAGACAAATGTAGTCAAGAGAAGTATCTAATTAGAGAAGTATGTATGTTGGACTCATGCTATGGTGGGCTTTGAATGCCAGAATGAGTTTGTATTTGAGCCAATATGCAGTAGGGAGCCATTACAAGTTATTGAGTTGGACAGTGATCACAGCTGTGCTTTTGGAATATTAATTTTGGCAGGGTAGGTAGGATGTTTGAAGAGCAGGACAGGAAGAAGAGACCGAAGGTGGGGAAACCCATTAGAGAAGCAGAGGCAAAATGGCAAGAGCATTGAAGAGAGTCAAGAAAACCAGATTTTAGTCCTGGTTCTGCTGCTAACTAGTGCTGTGACCTTAGGTGAGTAACTTCCACTCTCTGGGCCTCATAGGAGCCTAACTTTAGAGCTGGAAGGTACCTTAGAGGACAGCTAGTTCAAGTCTCTCATTTTACAGCTGAGGATACTGAGACCCAGAGAGGTTAAGTGATTTGCTTAAGGCCACACAGATAGTAAGTGGCAAAGGTGGAATTTGAACCCAAATCCATTGACTCCCAATCCATTGCTCTTAGAATGAATGCATTAGAGTAGAAGATCTTTAAAGTTTTTTCCTAGCTCTGAGATTCTGTGGTCTTCTGAAATGAATATTTCAGTGGGCGTGAAAAGAATGGGTTAAACCTAAGACTTGTGGGAAAAGAACTAAGTGACTGATTTACTCAAGGGTACAAAGGAGAGGAAAAAGGGAAAATGGGGGTGGTTAGGTGGTGAAATGGTTAGAGTGCTGGGTCTAAAGTCAGGAAGACTCATCTTCCTGAGTTCAAATCCAGCCTCAGACACTTGCTAGCTGTGTGACCTTGGGCAAGTCACTTAACCCTGGTTGCCTCAGTTTCCTCATCTATAAAATGAGAAGGAAATGGCAAACCCCTCCAAGTATCTTTACCATCTTTGGGGTAACAGAGAATCAGACATGACTGAACAAAGGAAATGGAAGACTTAAAAAGAATTCTAAAATTTTGAAGTAGAGTGACCAGGAGTCGAGTGGTAACCATTGATGGAGAAATCAAGACGAAGAATTTAGTTAATACTTAAGAGATTAGTACCTACCAATTTGAACATGACTTTGCCTCTGTAATGAGTGGTGTTTATGGAGCTGTGTCCATTTATGTACGAGTTTTCATTATTCAGATGTAGACTACCCACTTAGGATATTGTCTTTGGCACTGGTGGTGGTGGTGGGGGCAAAGGTATGTGAAAACTCATTCCACCCATGAAAATGAACAACTTATTGGTAATCTGAGGTTTTAGAGAACTGTCTGGGGGCACCAGGAGGTTAAATGATTTGCTGTTGTGAGTTACACAGTCAGTATGTCCAACACAGGATTTGAAACCTGGTTCCTGACTCCAAGGTCAGCTTTCTACCCAATCCTGCTGTCAGGACAGCTGGGTGGTGGAATGGATAGAGCAATACCCTGGAGTCAGGAGGACCTGAGTTCAAATGTATCCTCAGACTCTTAGTAGATGTGTGAATCCAGGCCAGTCACTTAACCCCAGTTGTCTCAAAAAATAAAATAAAAAATAAACAGTATATCCTGCTGTCTTTCACCTATGGCACATTTTAAATTAAATCAATTCCTAAATCAGAATCTCCCCTTTCCTCCTCCTGCACCCTCATTTTTTTTGTTCCCCGAAACTGGTTCTCTCTGAGATTTCCTCCTTTCATTGTCCACTTTCTTTGTGAAAGGAGAATAGCATCTTTGCAAGTGAAATATCATTAGGTAGGGAGGTCAATATGCTGCTAAAGTAATTCTGTAATGCAACCGTCCCTGAAACGGTTTTCTATTATTCACTTTTGTGGAGCCCACCTCCATTGACTCTCATCAGTCGTCATCTTTGAGACAACTGCAGTCACTGGGATCCAGTCAGGAGCTCTTTAGAAGTTCATGTCCAGTTCAATGGAAGGTGCCCCAGTCCAGAAAATCAGGGGTTCCCCAGATGGTCCTGTCAGAATTTGTTTGACTGCTCTGCCCTATGACTGTACGTAATGAGGAGGTGACAAGATGGTAGTGAATTGCAGTGTCATTGATTCATCCGTGTCATCTTCACTGAAGTCATTTCTTGTTGCCTCGTTGTGGCATGGAGGCAACCCTGGCACCTCCCAGGCTGGGCCAACCAAGCTGAATCAGCCAGGTTCTGCCAAACTGGCTAAGTGTTGAACATAGGCCTTGTGGAGAACTGTGTGCCTGTAATCTGAGGACCTAAGTTCTATAAAATGAGTTGTATTGGCTTTAACTATAAATGAGTCATATCATCCATAAAATTAGCTAGATGGCCTTTAAGGTGCCTTCCAGCCTTAGCTCTAGAATCTCATGATCCCATGGCCTCCCTAGCTGAGGATGGAGCAGTAGCTCATGCCCTTACCAGAGAGCAAGAAACAGAGGTTGATTTAGAGGCAGCTCAGCACAGACATCTCCTCATTTCTAACCTGGCTATACTAGGTGGGAATTTCTTTGACTTCTCCACTATGCCCCAGGGAACTCATTATTGGGGAAACTTTATCCTCCTGAAAGCTCTTGTGAGCCTTGGAAATTCACTCTCTGCCCTTCTGATTGGTGGGTGGGGTTATGAACTCCAAAACCTCCACTTAAGGAAGGAACTCAACCCAGACATCTTCTCATTTCTCACCTGGATACACTCTCTGGTACTTCTCTGACTGGTCTATCATGTTCACACATGGGGTACTTCCTCTTCCACTGCACATCAGTCTTTTGTGTGTTGACTTTTCCCATTAGATTGTAAGCTCCTTGAGGGCAGGGACTGTCTTTTTTTCATATTTGTATCCCCAGTGCTTAGCACAATGCCTGGCACATAGTAAGTGCTTAATAGATGCTTATTGACTGAATTTTTTTTCCTTTTTTTGAGGGGAAAGGTAGGGCAATTGGGGTTAAGTGACTTGCCCAAGGTCACATGGCTAGTGTTGTGTCTGAGGCTGGATTTGAACTCAGGTCCTCCTGACTCCAGGGCCCGTGCTTAATTCACTGGGCCACCTAGCTGCCCTTTGACTGATTTTTTTTTTTTTAAACAACAACCCTCAAAGACTGTTTATTTAGGCAGAGTGGTTTGTAATCCATCCCTATGAAATTCTGGTTCTTTGAAGTTTTGAAGTAATTCATTTATCATCAAAATTCAGAGAAATTTTCCAGTCCTTATTCCCTGCTTCCTGGTCCCCCTCCCGACCCCCAGGTCCCTTTTCTCTGCTCCCCAAACAAGCCTTGCTTGATTAGACTACTCCTGGCCCTTGCCTCTGTCTCAATCAGAATTGGGACAGGCTGTGAAGAGAGCCAACCATCCCGAGTAGAGAACCGCTCAAGCAGAATGGCAGGGCTGGGGACCTTGCCGGCAGCTGCTGAGCACAGCTTTGTAGCCTCCCTGGAGCTCCATCAGGCCCCCACTGGGGAAAGTCCATTTGACAGCTGATCAAAACCATCCCAGCTGGAGCCCTTGAAAATGGAGACAGACAGTAAGCCCCAGAGCTGGAGGGGTTGGCAAGGAGGGCTCACTCCCTCTCTGGAGAGCATCGCAGCAGCTGTGGTCCTGCCTCCCCATAGGCATCACAGGTGTCTGGATGGAGAGGCAAGCCTTTGGTCAGGGTCCTGTGGCAGCCAAATGAAAGGGGAAGGAAAGGGAGAGTCTTCCTGGTTGAAGAGGATGGGGGGGGGGGGGAAGTTAGGACAGCTGGGACTGATCTATGGCCCCTGAGCATGGTGTTGGGATGAGGGGAATACAGTATCATTTAAGGAGAGGATGTGTTGATAATGTGCTGGATTTGGAGCCAGAAGAATTGAGTTTGAATTCTTGCTGCGCCACTTGCAACCTGTGTGAACTTAAGCAAACCTCATCCCTTCTTCCGGCCTCAGTTTTCTCACCTGTAAAATGGGGGATTGGATTAGATGATGTGGCCCCTTCCAGCTGTAAATCCAGGATGTCATCTCTGTCCCCCTGAAACCATTCAGAAAGGAGGGGGTGCTGAGTGCTATGGCTTTATGGATGAGTCATGCTTATACTCACATTACTGAATCAGAGCTGGAAAGAAATCAGGCAGCAGTCTAAAAGAAAACCAAGCAAATGAGGTAGAAAAATCCAAGAGCTCTGCTGGGATTGTTTTTTTAAAGGATGCTTGTCAGGTTACAGCAGGTTTCCTTTTGTGTATGGATTGGACTAGCTGGCCACTGAGGTTTCTTTCACTCAATTGAGCAGATTCTGTGATCCGCTGTATCTAAAGGGGCATCTGCATATATTTATTATAGGCGAATAATTATAATAATAATAAAAGCCAGATAGCATTAGATAACATTTTGCATATTATCTCATTTGATCCTCACGAGAAATCCTGTGAGGTAGATGTTATTATAATTATCCCCATTGTACAGATGATGAAACTGAGGCTGAAAGTCCCTATGTGACTTGCCCACAGTCATATAGCTACATGTTTAGAGCAGGATTTGAACTCAGGTCTTCCTGACTCTAGGTTCAGTGCTCTATCTATCATATGACCTAGCTTCTAAATCCAGAGATATGGAGGGTAGGAGTTATGATTAAGGGAGGGACTGGTGAACTCTATGAAACTAATACATGTTTAGGGACCTGGACAAATATTTCTGCAGGTCAATGAAGTTACCTTCCACCCAGCCCACCTACCAACCCCATGTTATTGTTGTTAAGCCATGTCTAACTTTCTGTGATCCCATTTGGGATTTTCTTGGCTAAGATATTGGATTGGTTGATCATTTCCTTCTCCAGTTCATTTTACAGATGAGGAAACTGAGGCAAACAGGATCAAGTGACTTGCCTAGGGTCACACAGTCAAGTAAGTGTCTAAGGCTGGATTTGCTCTCATGTTTTCCTAGCTCCAGTTCTGGCACTCTATCCATTGTGCCACATAACTGTCCTCCAGTTCCATACTCTTGGTCTTATCCCTCAGAATCAGTCTTTTTAAGCTCACTCCCAAACTACTAACTAGATGTATGACCATTTCCCCTTTCTGGGCCTCAGTTTCCTCTGGTGTAAAATCCAAAGTGGAAATGAATGATCTTTAAGGGTCCTTCTGACCGGACACTTCCATGGTGGGGCAGGGACCCTAGTTGCCTCTCCTTTCCCCACTCTCCTCCCACCTACTCATCCCTCGACTTTCTATCTTCTGAGCTCCAAATGGAACCCTCATTATACCTTTGGTGTGACACATGATTGAAAAGTGCGATTGGAAGGCTCAGCTTCCCCACGCACTCTACCCGTTGTTTATTTGCTGGCTCCGAGTGGGTTGACTGCCAAGTCAAGTAATCAGGAGGTAATAGCCTGGTATCGGATGAATCCCCAGAGCTGCCAGCCAAAGCTGGAAAACTCCATCCTTGTGCCGCCTGCAGTATTCTCGGTCGGGAAAATAATTGTGTAAAGCAGGATGCTCGGATCAAACCCGGCCTGACGTGGTGCAGTGGAAGAATTGCCCACGCCCTGGTCTGATGTGGTTATTAGTATCTTGCTTGGGGGCAAGGCAGCCTGAGTGTGCCAGGCGGAAGCCTGTTGTGATTCATTTGCCCATGCAGATCAGATATTGTTCCCCAATCCAAGGGAGATATCTCTATCACCGCCTTCCTTCCCTCAACTTCCTCCTCCCTCTCATTTTTCTACGACTTTCTCCCGTCGAGGTTTCCCAATCGCTCTCTTCTTCCCCGCTGACGTTGAAATCCTCGCAAAGTGCTGATTTTATTGAGTGCGACAAGTGGCAGTTCATTAAAAAGTAGGAGCAGATGGGGAACGGATTGTAGAAGAAGATTAATGATGCACACAGCCCACTAAATAGGGCCAGGGTTGGGAGTAAACACAATCACTCTAGCTCCCTCCGAGTGGGTAATCCTCCTCTGTCAGATCCGTTCTCGTTAGCTGGTGTTGGAGGTGCTCGGGAGAGCTAACAAGCAGCCAGTCTCGGTGGACTGCTGCGGCCCCTGGAGTTAGCCGCAAATGTCCGCCACTGCGCAAGGCAGGGCCAGCTGGGGCTCCCAAGACGATCTCTTCCCGCTGGCCCCAGAGAGGACATAAAACCAGCTGGCTTAGGTAGGGCATAACACTAGGGGGATTATTAGTATTATTTATTATTATTACTTAGTTGGCATCAGAGAATATAACGAGGAAGAGTCTCTTAAGTTCTTCAGCCAGGTGAGCTCGAAGAGTTTCTGTCACACCCTTCCTCAGTTCAGAGTAGATATTTCAGCTTGCAAAGGTCAATACCCAGTGCTAGATTTAGAACCAGAATGACCTGCCTCAGATTCTCCATAAGATATCCAATCCCTTCAGCTGTTAGTGTGCTCCATCCACTCTTGCCTTATATTTATTTTGTTTTTAATTTATATGCACTTATATTTGTACATCTGTTTCCCACTCTTCCGTCCATAGAATGTAAGCTCCATGAAGGCAGGTACTGTTTTGGTTTTTTGGGACTTGATTCTTCAATCCCTAGCATAATTAATCAGTTAGTCCATAAACAGTTATTAAGTACCTACTATGTGCCAGGCATTGTGCTAAATGTTGGGAATACACAGAATGGTATAAGTCTCTCTTCTCAAGTAGTTCACAATCTAATGGAGCACACAATACTTATTGACTGATTGCTGTGTGACCCTGAAAAAATCATTTAACCTCTCTGAGTCTCCTCTTCCCCACTTGTAAAATGAAGCTAATAATAGAATCTGTCTCAAGGGATTGGTGTGAAGATTAATGTATGCAAAGTACTTTGCAAACTTTATAGGATTGTATACATTTACTGAATAATTGTAATAATTTTATCTTATTCTCACCATTTTAAATGGTGTTCTGAAAGAAATGGACCTGCTATCCTGCTATTATTCTTTTATGTTTAGTTCTTCAAATTATTTCACAGGTGGATTAGATAGCTACTTTAAGATAGTTTTATTAATACCTTTTATTTTTATCTCACCTAAATTCTCCTCCTGCATCCCCCATCCCCTCCCGAGAGGTATCCTATGTAACAATTTCGTTTTCTAAATTCAATTTTATTTTATTTTCAGTTCCAAATTCTCTTACCCATTGGAAAACAAGAAAAATAAAACTCATTACAAATGAGTTTAAAGAGCAAATTTTCTGCATTAACCATGTTTTTAAAAAAAAAGAAACAAGAAAAAAGGAATCGATCTGCACTATGAATCTATCAATTTTTTCTTTCTTTCTTTTTTATTTTAGTCCATCAGTTTTCTATCTAGAGATGGGCAGCATTTTTCATCATGAGTCCCTCAGAATTGTAGCTGGTCGTTGTGTTGATCAGGGTTACCAAGTCATTTAAAGCCGATTCTCTATCTTTACAATATTGCTGTTATTGTATAAATTGTTCTCCTGGTTCTTCTTGCTGCACTTTGCATCAGTTCCTACAGGTCTTCCCAGGAACACAGAATATTTTTAAAGGAAAAGGAAAGAAATAGAGGAGAGGTAGTTACTTTTTGGAGGCTTTATTAGGATATATCTCATTGCTGAAAGTAGCTAAAGGACAACTTAGCAGAGTGAATGATATTGATGTTGTTATGAAGGGAGCCATGATCCCAAGGCTTTCAGTCATGGGAATTGGTCAACCCTGCTTCTGTTGTCCAAGCTTAGTAGCAAAGGAAGCAGTTTCTGGGGTGTCTTTCAGTGAGTGGAGGGTAGTAATGGTAGTGGTGGTAGTGGCACTAATTCTACCTTCAACAGGCCCTCTATGGCAAGGACTGGTGTTGACAAGAGGGTAGGAGAGCAAATTAATTCGTTAAATAACTGTTTACTAAAGTGAACTACTATTTGCAAATCAAGAAGCAGTATGGTATAATGGAATTGGGAAGATCTGGATTCAAATTCTGCCACAGTGTAAGCAACTCTTTATTAAGACCAAAAATTGTGGAAGAGTTGTCAACCAGCATTGGTGGAGGGAATTCCCATACCTGAGACTCGCCATACTGATGAAACCTGGATTCAAGAAAAAAAACAACAGGCTAAAAACTTGCATTTTACTGGGGAGAATCCACACTAACAACAGCAACAATAATGGCTAATATTTATATAGTGCTTGTTATGCTGCAGATGCTGTGCTAAGCTCTTTACAATTATTATTTGATTATCAATCATTTTTACAATTATTACTTGACTATCATTTTTACAATTATTACTTGACTATCATTTGATCTTTACAACAACCTTGGAAGGTATGGGCTCTTATTATCCCCATTTTACAGATGAGGAAACTGAGGCAGGTATTGGTTAAGTGAGTTGCCTAGGGTCACATTGATAATAAGTGTCTGAGTCTGGATTTGAATTCAAGTCTTCCTCACCAGAGGTACTTTGCTACAAGGCATCTGAGGCAATTAAGATAATTTAAGGGAATCAAAATAGCTTTATAATCCAGAAAAGGGGAGGGGGTGGGATGGAGGACAGGATGTGATGTATTTAAGGGTGCTGCAACTGTAATGCAGTGCAGAGAAGGACAGGGTCTTTACAACTGCCCCAATGTGTGATGGTCATGGGCTTAGGGAAAAGCTTTGGACAACAGAAGAGCTGGAAGGGATATTAAAGGTCATTTTGTTAAACCTTCTTGATTCCCATAGAGGTTAAGTTAGTTACCCAAGGTCGCATAGTAGATATGTCACAGAGGCAAGGTTCAAACCCAGGCCTTCTAAATCCAGACCTTGTGCTGTTTCCACCATTTTACATGGAGACGTGGCATTTGACTTGGGCTTTAAAGGATGGGTAAGATGCCAACAGGGAGTCTTCAGGCAGCTAGAGGAGTGGGGTCCACCCTCTGATATGAGTGATTTGGGACCCTGCCCTCACTTCCCTTTCTCTGAAGCTTTTTATTAGACAGGACACTCTACCCCAAAGCAAAAATGGGAGCCCTCCTCTGCTGCTGGTCTGATTTCCCTTGTCACTCGGGCCACGGTCCTGCCTCTTTTTATTAGCCTTTCCCTTTTCTCTGACTGGTTCACATTGATCACATCCACGCAGGTGTCCATGTGATCCCGTCCTAAATTACCTGGGGCATATTTTGTACATACATAAATACATACAAAAAGATTTATGTGTATCTTTAGATATGTACACATGCATATCATATACATTACAGAACGTAGATATATAAGTATATACATATGTATAGTGTATGTATGTATGTGTGTATCTATAATAGATGCGTGTCTATCTCTCTGTAACCATCTCTCTCCCTCTCTCTCCCCACCTCCCCTGACAGAATGAAAGCTCCTTGAGGGTAGGAGCTCTTTCATTTTGCCTCTCCATTTCTAGCACCTTGACCAGTGCTGGGACCTTCTTCAGTCATCCTGATGTATATCTTTTTGCCACTGGATCCAGATGGCTCCAGAGGAGAAAGTGAGCATAGCCCTTCCTCAATAAAATCTAACTCACTTGCAAGTCACAGCATCATCTTCCCGATGTCATGGTCCTCTTGGTTTGCCATTTCCTTCTCCAACTCATTTTACAGACGAGGAAACTGAGGCAAACGGGGTTAAGTGACTTACTCAGATCACACAGCTAGCAAGTGTCTGAGGCTGGATTTGAACTCAGGAAGATGAATCTTCCCAACTCTAGGTCTAGCACTCTTTCCACTGTCCCACCTAGCTGCCTGGGTTGTTTATTAGTTAGGTTAAACTCCTTCAAGTCTTGTCCTCCTGCAGTGATGAGTCCTTTGCTCTCTTGCTGGGGCCCCCAGAGCAGGCCCTGATGTAGACATTTCTCCTTCCTGGCAAAATCATTCAGTCCTGGCAGCTCACTTAACAGCCAGCACAAAGGCCAGGGGCTTCCAGGACACACTCCTCAGACCACGAGGGCCCTTTGTATTGGTTGGAGTTGTGGGGGGGGTTGATGGAAGAGGGGCCCTTACTGCTTAGCAACCAACTACTCCCGCTGTAACTCAGCATCTGCCATTGGAGGAGATGGAAACAGGAGAAGGGGGGAGAGCCTGGCCTAGATGAGACCCATCTAGGATGGAGACTTTTTAGGGATTGTGGAACCCCTTGGGCTATCAGCAATGAATTCTAAGCAAAGTCTCAATTAAAACAATAAATCATCGCTGGAATCCAACCTAATGTTGCCATAGAGGGGCTAACCTAAATGTGAATATGATGGGCTTTTAAATTGCAAAGCTGTTTCTCCAGACATGGTTCTTCAGGGTTCCCAGGGACTGAAGAATATACACATTCTCCAACAGCTTCTGTTGTTTATTTGTTCTGCTAAATAAATGTGTGTTACAAAAACAAAATGCGAAAGCATATACATAGAGAGGCATAGAGGTTTTTCATGGGTTTTCCTGTGGCCAAAGAATTCATTTACCTGGGGCCAACTTGCTGGTTCTGGGCCTCTCTCTATTTAGCTAAGTGGGTCCTCTGTCTTATAGCAAGGGTTGTCTGTCATAGGGAGTATCTATCCATAAAGCTTTTCTAGCCTGCTAGAACCAGTTAGAGCTTGTTCCCTGCTCATATAGCCTTTGAGAACCCAGGGTGACCTCCATGTAAGACACTGGTGGCAGAGGACTTTTTTCTGTGGGGTAGAAACTATGGGATCCCTGGCAGGGAATGGGGTGGATAAGGTTCAATTTGGCTTGATTCAGTAACAATTAATCACCTACATTGTACTAGATGTCGGGAATACAAAGACAAAAAAAATCCCAACACAATTTTTTGCCCTCATACAACTTGCATTCTTCTTTCTAACCAGAAGCAATGATTTTGACTTAAAAGTAAGATTTCAGTTATGAAAAAAATGTTCCTTTCTCCTTGGCCCTCCTTCCCACCTTCTTCTTTTGCAAAGACAAGCAAGGATTGGGGAGCTCTTTGGAGGGGTAATTAGACATTAGCCCCAGTGACCTTTGGGGAATGTTTGTAGACTCATGGAGCTGGAAGTAACCTTAGAGATTATCTCAGGTCTAATCCCCTTATTTTACAGATGAAGAAACTGATACCTGGAGAGTTTAAATGACTTGTTCAAGGTTACACAGTAGGCATCATTGGCAAGATTTGAACCCAGGCCCTTCCCACTCTACTATATTACATTTATTGGACTTGTACCAGCAAATCTGAACCCCTGGTAAACCTCTCTAGCTCCCAGACATCCCAAAGATGTGGGCATCCTGCTTTGGGGTGATATAGCGGTTCTGAGAGAGCATGTGATCTCCAGCTCCTTCCAGTTCCCCACCCTGATACACTAATCCATCTAATTGAATGAATGCCTGAACAGAGAAGGGATTTATCAACGGGAAGGGGAGGAAGCTAGTGACATTTGGCTCCTGCCCCTTTGTCCTTTCAAATCCTGGCATGTAATTTCATTCTAGCATTACTGGTAATACCAGGTTTTTGCATGGGAGGGAGAGGGGATGGTAGAGGCAGCAGCCGCTCCCAGTGGGAGTGGGGTGGTGGTGGAACAGAATTGTGGATTCAGAACTACAGAAAGTGTTGCCACCTTGATGGATACAAGAGCTCAGGGAATAATGAAAAAGAATACCTTGTTCCCTTATCTTCAATCTTCTTGAGGTTTTCCAAGGAGGAAAGCAGAGAATGATACCACATAGTTACAGCTACTCTGTTGCCTACCTTATTCACTTGTGGGACCTGGGGGTTAGCTGGTTAATTTAATGTATCTTGGTGCCTCCCCAAACTCTGACCCAGTGTGAGGAATGTGAATGGTAACACAGGGTTGGCCAAGCCTACCCCAGGATTCTTCCATGCTAAAACTAGCCAATCTCATGGGAGGGAGACTGGGATGGGGGTTTTGTCATGGTAGGATATGGCGGTAGTATTAATATATTTTCATGTAATATCTGCACATTGTTTCCTTCTCCACCCTATTCTCCCTCCAGGTTGGTCCAAGTAGTATCTGACTCTGAGGAGGGCAGGTTTATAAAGCAAGACAACTCGTCACACCCTAGTTGGAGTCCCTTAACTTGCCTATAGAAACCTGATGCCATCCTCATCTACATTAAAACAACTGCATTTCTTTCTCCTTCCCTTCATAGGGACAAAATCATAAGAAATTATCTAAAATTCCAGGATGGGCTATTTTGTTGTTGTTCAGTCATTTCAGTCATGCCCAACTCTTTATGACCCCATTTGCAGTTTACTTGGCAAAGATACTGGAGTGGTTTGTCATTTTCTTCTCCAGCTCATTTTACAGATGAGGAAACTGAGGCAAACAGGGTGAAGTGACTTGCCCAGGATCACACAGCTAGTGTCTGAGGCCAGATTTGAACTTACGAAGATGAGTCTTTCTGATTCCAAGTCCACTGCTCAATCCACTGCACCACCTAGCTGCCCTGAGCTATTTAAGGGGGCTATAAAGTGGGCTAACCCCAAGTGGAAATCTGGTATTATGGTGGATAGGACCAGCCCTGAGCAGAGGCAGAAGAGGTGGTTACTATTTCTCCCTTGTTTCTCATCTCACTACTCCTTGACATCAGCCTTCATTATCTTCTCCTTTACTGTGGTCTTTGATGAAGTGGCCTTTTTACTTGTCAAGCTATATTTACCCTGGATTCTGCTTCCTCCCATTTTCTTTCTTTTCTTTTTCTTTTGAACTTAACAGTCGTCTGCTTCCCCCTCCAATTTAACCTCTCCCAATACAGAACAGAACAGAACAGAACGAAAACAAGAGGATTGCACAAGAAATTGCAAACGCCTTCCTCCTCTCTAAAGTGGGGATAATAATAGCACATACCTTACCGGGTGGTTGTGAGGATCAAATGAGATAGCACAGATAAAATGCTTTGTGGATCTGAAAGTGATACATAAATGCTGCTTATTGCTATTATTAATTATATTATGTACAGCTTGCTCTTCCATTTAAGTATGTAGCAAATTAGACATCAAACTCCCTCCCATTTTCTCCATATGGTTGCTCCCTATAGTACTCCCTGTCTATAATCTTCAATATGTCTGTATTTACTAGTTCTTTTCCTATTGCCTATAAACTTGACCAGGGCTCCATCTTCCTTGAAAAACCCTCACTAGATCTTGTTATTCCCAACAGTCATTTTTCTATGTCTCTCCTCACTTTCTCAGATGAATTTCTTGAAAAAGTTTTTTGCATTCATTGCTTCTATTTCTCTTCTCTCACTTTCTTCTAAATCCACTGCAATCTGGCTTCCCAGACTTGCCCCTCAGAGGAAACTGTTCTCTCCAAAGTTTCCAATGATCTCTTCTTTCTTTTTAAAAATGCATTTTTGGGGTGATCTTTAATTTTCATGTCACTACATTTCCCAACATATTCCTCATCCTTTATAAGAAGAAAACAAAACAACGCCAAAGGAAAAAAGTTAGGTAAAACTACTGTGTATATATAGAGTCTGACATTATATGCAGTGTTGACATACATGTAATCCCCCACCTCTGCAATGAAGTGTATGTTTGTGGTTAAGGAAGTGCCTCCTCATATCTCTTTGTTTGAGTTTATAATCTTTATAATTTTGTTACATTTGTGTGTGTGTGTGTGTTTCTTTCCATTTACATGTTGATAGTTACTGTGTATGTTTTCCTGGTTTTGCTTACTTCATTTTGCATCAGTTAATAGAAATCTTCCCATACATGTCTGTATTTATCACATTCGTACTTTCTTACAGTTCAGTAATATTCCATTACATTAATGTACCATGAATTCTTCAGTCATTCTCCTATCGATGGACAGGCTCTTGGTTTATAGTCCTTTGTTACTGCAAAAAGTGTTGACATAAATATTTTGTTATATATGAAGTCTTTCTTTTTTTTCACAGACCTCCTTGGGGTATATGTCTAGTAGTGGAATCTCTGGGTCAAAAGTTGTAATTTTAGTTACTTTCTTTACATAATTCTACATTATTTTCCAGAGTGGCTAGACCAATTCACAGACCTGTGAAGAGCACACTAGTGTCCCATCTTTTGTCATCTTTGCCAGTTTTCTGAGTTCTGAAATTCTTTAATCTGACTGTAATCTTTTATCATTCTGTCTTTCCATATGCCTCATGACCTCTAACTTTGTTCTTCACACTTATTGTGACTTTCAGCCCCTCAGTTCTTTTCAAGGCCATCCTCCTATACTGGCTATAGTTTCTTTTCTTGGTGAGCCAGTTCCTCAACTTTGGATTACTGCCGCCATTTGTCTCTCTTGTTCCAATGCTACTGAATGGAGTTGGAACAAATCCTACAACCCTGCTCCACTACCAATTTAGGTGATCTAGTTTCAATGGGGCCCTCATTACTACAGGGCTGACTCCCTAAGCAGTACATTAACCCACTCTCCACACTGGATGTTTCAAACCTTCTTGTGTCTCTTCAAGCCTCCCATGGATCCTTCTACCCTCTCAGTTGAGGATTTTGCCTCATACTTGACTGAAAAAATAGAAGATATTCATCATATACTTTCTCTTCCCCCCTTTTCCTCTTCTCATGTCACTCAGACATCTACTATTTCTTCCTTCCCTCCAGTCTCAGATGGTAGCCCTTCATACCGAAGCCAACCTACTTACCTGTGTCTCTCATCCCATCTTCTGTCTTCTCTAGCAGATTGCTGCTTTCCCCCATTTCTGTGTTTTTGTCTCCTCTCTCCCCCTCCCTCTCAATGCCTTTTCTCAATCCTTATCCCCCTTGCCATCTTTTCATCTTTTGACACTGTTGTTCATGCTTCCTTCCTATACACTCTCTCCTCTCCGGGTTTTCATGATATTGCTCTCTCTTGGTTCTCCCATCTGTCTGCTCACATCTTAGTCTCTTTGGATGGGTCATCATTCATATCACCTCTCCCCACTGTGGTTACCTTCCATGGCTCTGTCCTCTTCTCTACTTTTTCTACAATATTTCGCTTGGTGGCAAGAGGCAACTAAGTGGGCAGAACTCTGGGTCTGAAATCAGGGAGACTTGGCTGCAAATCTAGTCTCAGACCAGTCATGGTATCCTAGGCAAGTCACTCTGTTTGCCTCGTTTCCTCAACTATAAAATGGGGGTAGTAACAATACCTAACAGAGTTGTTGTCAGGATCAAATGAAATAAGATTTATAGGGTGTTTGGTACAGTGCCTGGCGCATAATAGGTCCTATATAAATGCTTATTCCCTTCTTGCTGACCTCATCAGTTCCTGCTTCAATGATTATCCCTTCCTCCATTCCTTCCTTCCTTCTTTCCTTCCTTCCTTCCTTCCTTCCTTCCTTCCTTCCTTCCTTCCTTCCTTCCTTCCTTCCTCTTTCCTCTCTCTCTCTCTCTCTCCCTCTCTCTAAACACCGCTCTAGTATCCTAGTCCTAGTATCTCTCTCAAGATCCAGTCCCACATCACTAAATGTTTCACCACTTTACATCACCACCCACATCACCATTTCAAACTGAATGTCCCAAAGTCATCTCACACATATCCAAAACAGGATTCTTTATCTTTTCTGCCAAATGCATCTCTCTTCCAAACATTACTATTTCGGTAAAAGGCACCACCATCCTTCCATTTATTCAGGTTCACAACCCTGAAGTCATCCTTGTCTCCTAACTTTCCCTCTCTCCACCTATCCAACTAGTTGCCAAATCTAGTTTTTATCTCTGCATCTGTCAATGTGTCCCTTCTCCCTCTTCATATAAGTATCACCCTAATTCAGGTGCTCATTATTTCTCTTCTGGAATATTGCAATAGCCTCCTAATTGGACTTCTTGCTTCAAGTCTCTCTCCAATCCAATTTATCCTCTACAAAACCAACAAAATGGTTTTTTCCTAAAAGCTAAGTCTGACCAGGTCACTCCCCTACTCAATGAACTCTAGTGACTCCCTATTACCTTTATGAACAAATGTAAATTTTGTTTGGCATTTAAAACTTTTTATAACCTGGTTCCATTTTACCTTTCTGGTCTTTTTTACATTGTACTCATCTCCATATATTCTGTAGTCCAACATGACATTATGGCAGCTAGGTGGCACAATGCATAGAGTGCCAGGCCTGAAGTCAGGAAGACTCATCTTTCTGATTTCAAAACTGGCCTAGGACATTTACTAACTAAGTGACCCTGGGCAAGTCATTTAACACTGTTTACCTCAGTTTCCTCATCTGTAAAATGCCAATGGAGAAGGAAATGGCAAACCAGTGTAGTATCTTTGCCAAGAAAACCCCAAAGGGGGTCATGAAGAGCCAGACATGACTGAACAACAACACATGACATTCCCTCTTCTCATGCCCTTTCACCACCTGTCTCTCTTGCCTGGAATTCTCTCCCTCTGCATCTCTGCTTCTCAGAATCCCTGCTTGCACCTATCCCTCCGAGGTTGCATTTACCCTGCTTTGTGTTTTGTTTAAAAATCTATATATGGGCACATTGTCTCCCTTACAAAATGTAGCAAATGCTTGTTTATTGATTTATCTATGGAACACTTGGGACTCTGAAAGATCCCATCTCAAGGAATCTCTCTAGCCAGGCTGCAATTAGACCATCCCTGCGCGTCCCCCACCCCAACTTGAAGCCCTTAGGTCAGAAGAAGTCAGGAAGGAGGAAACCCAGAATAGTTCAGTTTTTATAGGAGAAGTGACTGCAAAAGGTCTAAAGTATGGAGCCCTGGCCAGATAGGTCAGGGTGGGTGGAGTGCCACAGTAGGGAAGCCCAGGTAGCTGCTTATCCTGGAATAACTATAAAGGACTACAGGAGCACTGAAGGATCTTAGCTCAGGACTTGCACTTACATTGACACTCTCTTGGATTTTTTCTTTTGGGTCTGCCAGCACACCCTATATCCTGGGAATTCTATAACTCTACAAAGTCTATAACAACAGACTTTACGACAGAGAAACACACAGACACAATACAGCAAAGAAACATTAAGAGACAGAAAGATAAAAAGAGCCACACATCATTCTGGACATTCTGATTGAGGGCAGAGGGCTTGTAAACCCACCTTTGCATGAATGAAATCTGAGCTTCAGGAAAGCAGAGATCTATCCTGGCAGCTCTTACTTCCCAGACTCCTTGGTCTACTTGAAGATTCTGGCTCCATGAACTAACAATGGATAAGTGCTCTTGGGAAAACTATTTTTGTTTTTTGGCGAGACCTCAGTTCTGGCCCCATCCATATTTCTTTCCCCAGTGTCCATGACTGGGTATTCTCCTTATTGAAGGAGAGCCTGGAGGTGGGGTCAAGGCATTAATTTTGTGGATTTTACTCTGTATCTTTGGTGTGGGGGACCCAGGATTAAGATTCCCCCCTTCCCACCCACTCCAACCTCATAGTGCCCCTGACCCTGCAAAGGGTCCTCCCAGGGGTGGATGGCCTAGATGTTCCCTGAGACAGATAGAATAAACAGGAAAATCTGAGCAATGTAAAGAGACTAGCTTACCCTGGCATTGCTACCAATTGTCCAAATGACCTTGGGTAGGTCTTTTCACCACTTTGAGGTTCAGATTTGTTAGGTTTGGAACAGATGTTCTCTCGCTGCTCTCTGCATAGGACTTAATTAGTGGTTCCCAACCTGTGGGACAAAGATACCTCTGGGAATCCATATTCATAAATAAGCAAACATACCTTCTGCTGACTGAATAAATAATGTATTACAGATGTATTGCTATTTTTTCAAATGTATGTAGATGCTGTTATGATTAACAAAATACAATTAATTTTAAAGTGTCACTGAATTCATAGTAGCTTTTTGTCATTATGTATCTTCTCAATCAACAGACGCTAATAATATGACTATTATAATATTGGGCTCCATGAATTCTTTTGAGCTTAAAAAGAAGGCTAGAACTCACAGGATTAGATTATCTCTGAGGTCAAGGTGAATCATCAATGTGGGGTGTAGGGGAAAGAGTGCCTGATTTGGACTCAGACAATTTCGGTATAAATCTGGGCTCAGCTACTTTTTGTGTAACCTCAGGGAAATTATTTCACTGCCCTTGGTCCCAATTCCTTCAT
>CM053588.1:111649592-111671678 GCA_028646515.1 Pseudochirops corinnae
ACATATACATATATATATATACTCTAAATTGGTATTTTGGTTTGGGCTCTGGCTTATGAGAAGGATCTTGTGATTCCTGGTCGAGATTCTGAGTGGCAGTATGCTCAGAGCTCCTTGACTTCTCAGATGTAAAGGCTCTCTCAATCCAGCCATGTATATAAAGTGTATAGTTGATTCAAGCAGTCAGAGCCCTGTCTGTTGGTCTGTAATTCTCTGCTTATATTTTCTCTGTTTGTATTTTTGCTGAAGTTCAGGGTGCTAACTTTCCCCCTGGACTAGTGAATGTAATTAAAGAAGATTGTTGACCCCTTAACAGCTATCTTTCCTAGGAAAGCAGATCTAAGAACCTGTGCCAGCAGCCATCCTGGGTATGCCAGTGTGGTTGCTGCTACATGAGGGGAGGAAGCACATCCTCTTGAATGAAAGCCTGAGATAAAGTGCTGGTCACCCTGACTTATCATTCTGGGAATGGGTAGCCCCCCAAAGTAGAGGTGGGGGAGAAGTCATAGGATTATATAGAGTTTAGGACCAGAAAGGACCTCAGAGTTCATCTAGTTTTATAAGAATAATTTGGGAAAAGGTAAGGGAAAGGAAGAAAAGGGAGTATTCATTTATATGGTGCCTACTCTGTGCCAGGTACTGTGCTAAGTATTTTTAACAAATATTATCTATTTTGATCCTCACAAAACCTTTCAAGGTAGGTGATATTATTATTCCCATTTTATAGTCAAAGAAACTTGGACAGACAAAGGGTAAGTGATTTGTCCAGGGTCACACAATAAGTGTCTCAAGCTGGATTTGAACTCATATTGGTGCCCTATCCATTGCATGATTAGTTGCCAGTAGAAGATTTATGTTTGGGGGAGTGGTTGGTAGAAGATTTAGGGTCATGGTCTATGGAGAAAAAGAGATCTTTGGGAACCAGAAAGTGTCTCTTAGGAGAGAGGATTTTAGGAAAAGCATCTATCTGCCAAAACTGCTTTCTTGGGTTCTGTCTCCTTGTTCCTCTTCACTTACATCTCCCTTCAAGGATGAGAGGTTTAGGGCTCCTAGGCTCTGGAAAAGAAACCAACTAAAACCATTTCATGCTTTCTCTGCTCAGGCTACAAGACCGTTGAGGATAGTGTTTGTTGGGGAGTGAATGGGGTAGTGAAGGCAATAACACTACTTTGCATTTATTTGTGTTTATTCTCTTTATATTTAATCCATATGTATGCATGAATAAAACATCTATCAAGCACCTATGTGCAAAGCAGCGAGAATATAAAAAGAAAAATAAGACAGCCTCTAATTGCCTCAGTTTCCTCACCTGTAAAATGAGCTGGAGAAGGAAATGGCAAACCACTCCGGTATTTGCCAAGAAAACCCTCAATGGGGTCAGGAAGAGTTAGACATGACTGAAAAGTGACTGAACAACAAGGTATATAGATATGCACACATGTAGACTTTGAGAATGTGAGCTCTTTGTGAGTAGGAATTGTTTCATTCAATGTTTTTATATCTACAGCATAGAGTCTGGAACATAGAAGGTGCTTATGGATTGATCATGGAGATAATAACACTTGCTCTTCCTACCCCGAGTAGTTGAAGGAAACATAAATCTGAAAGGGCTATAGCGATGTGCTGAAAGGAGGAGCTTGGGCCAAGCACTCTCCAAGGTCCCCTCCAGCTTTGACATTACGTTTTGATGATTCCATGTTTCTCTCTTCAAGTCCCTGTCAGGGGAGAAGGCCCCTGGGAAAACATTTTCATTTAGCTGTTACAGCTTTCTCTCCAATCCTTAGCAACATTCCTGGGAAGAGATGAGACAAGGGTACAGATGGAAAACAGGCAAAGTGAGGATACTGAGGGAGCTCCAGGCTGGGGAATCAGGCTGTTTGAACGCTAGGCCCCTCCTGTCACTAACTAGTTGTGTCACCTTGAACAAGCCTTGGAGAAAGCCCACCCAGGGACACTGAAGGCTGGCCAAAGCCTTGCTTCCCTGGATGCTGGACCAAAGGGGCAAACTGCCCCAGAGAGTTATTTTTTCTCAGCTTGATTGGCACCCTCACTAATCCCTTAAACCCAAAGCAGGCTGAAGCTCAATATTCTACAGCACCCTGGAGCTCCCTTTGTTCCCCCAAATCTCCCCTGACACCATCAGATGCTTTATAGCTCTGAGCAACTATCATTTTTTCTCTTGCCAGATTTCCTTCACTCACTAAAGCCAATGTGCATTTTGGATGGGTATATATTTACAAGGGAAGAACTTAAATGCCATATAGTTCAAAGCAGTATAAGCAGGAGAAATTTGTTTAACAAAACACCCATCCAGCTTGCTCTGGACTCTGCTTATCTAATTTAAATCATTCACAGGATCATACAGATTTGGAGCAGAAAGGGAACTTTGAGGTCCTCTAATCCAATCCCCTCAATTTCAGATGAGGAAAGGCCTAGGAAAGCCAGGGATCAAAGCTCTAGAGCCAGTAGGGACCTTCAAGGGTTAAATGACTTACTCAAGTTCGTGTAGGTGGTAAGTAGCTGAACTGGGATTTGAACCTAGGTCTTTGGACTCCAAATCCTACTCAAGCCCATCTGGAGACATGATAGACACAGTTCTCCTGAGGCAACTTCTTTCTTCACATTCACAATAGGAAAAGATTTTACATAAAAGAAGGCATACCCCTGGGACTTGATTGACCCTGGACTCTCTGACACAGCTTCCTGGTCATCTAGGGGCATAAAAAGTCCTAGGCATGTGGGGCTCTGAGAATAGTTGATGACCTACTAACCAAACATATTGCCATATAGAGATGAGGACTCCAGAGAATTCAAGTATTACTCCATCCTTGTTGCATGACTTTGCTTTATTAAGGCAAAGTAAATCTCCTTTTGTAAATGTTCAAGGATTTACAAGTGCCTAATTTTGTCCCCAAATCAAACCTGAGTTTATAAAGGTGCTATTCTTAGAGCCAAATCTCTAATATGGGGACCTTACTGGGCGCCACATTGGCAGAAAGAACTATCTACTCCTGTGCTTCCACTCTCCTAAGTACTCACCAAAAGAGTGAACTTGATTTAACTGTTTCATTTTCCTCATTTCTAAAATGGGATCAATAGTTTTCTTGTAAGGAACAAATAGGATAAGCAATGGGAAAACAGCTATCAGGGGCATGACTGCTTTATGCCACATATGCACATATAATGGAGACTTGCTTGGAGTGAGGATTGGGGGAGGGGGTAGGAGAGCACTTGTACAAAATAGAGGTAGGAATTTGGCTAGGCAGAAGGAAGAAGATGACTTTGCCCCTGGCCTTAACATTTGTTCCCCTGCCATTCCCCCTTCCCACTCATTTGTATGGTGACCAAAGACTTTGGGGAATTGAAAGACAGGAGACCCCCGCTCTTGAGAACACTTGGCATTCTTTCTCAGAGGACAATTTCTAAAACAGATACTGACTGAGGGCAGTTTAGCAAATGGAAATTGAAAGGGGAACCATATGGAATTTTTTGCCTTAAATCAGAATGAAGACTAAGAGAACCCCCTGCTCTCAAGTTTGGGAAATACAGGTGAAAAGACAGATTTAAGTAGGAGGGTATTAGCTAGCTGGGGAGTGGTTCTAGTTCAGTCACTTCCAAAGAGCTTGACTTGGGGCAAGGAATCTTATCCTGGAGAAGAAATATCCATTTCTAATCAAGGCTCGAAGACTAAATATGTCTTCTTATGGGAGAAAACCACTGAAGTTATTTCCCTGTTATTTTGACTGAGTGTGTTAAGGTTTTTACCTTTCTATAATAGCTGTAGCATAAAGGCCTTTGGGCTTGTAGCTAAAATAGGAATGACAGAACCCATTTATTTTCCTCTGAGGAAGAGTATATCTCTATGGAAGGTTTCAGCTAAGGTAGAACAAGGCCTTAATGCCTGGTGGAACTGTGCCTAGCATTCACTTGTAATGATTAAAGAACTAATAGAACAATTAAGAAGCAGGAAGATAATACCAAAAAGGAGTAGGCCCAACAGGAATATTATGATGACATAATCACATGACACCTACAGTCTTGTTGCAGTAGAGGAATGATGTCCCTCCATGTGTGCAACCTGGATTCTTGGCTTCCTTATTTATGCACCACTCCACATGTGTTTTCTGCTTGTGTCCAGTCTTTCCACTGATGGTGTTCATTTTTGTGGGGGAGTATACCCTAGGCTTATGGGGAAATATTTTATTTTTCCTTTTTTTATTGTGTCATTTTGCTAAATGCCTTTTCTTTGAACTAATTGTTTCCTCTGGCTGACTGGTAATGGTAAACCCATCAATGGGGGCTTGTGCATTTTAGTTTTAAGTAGATGTGAACCTAAAGAGTACCTTGAACCTGAGATATTCTTACTTAGGGGATCAAATTGGGGCACCCTTAAGTGCTATGAATATATATGAAATTACTGATCTATCGGGAACTGGAAAGGATGTTAGAGACCATCTCTAATCTTTTTGTTTAAAAAAAAAATGATGCCTTTTGCTTTTAACATGACAGTAATTTCTTGATACACCATTTCCTCTATTTAGACTTCCTCTGTGTAACACAGGAAAATTGTTAAACAAAGCCGGTTTAACCTAGTGACTATGCTTGCTAGTCTATGTAGCATTCTGAGTCCACAGTTTTTTACCTCTCAACCAAGGGAAATGAAATGTATTTATTTTATCATTTGTTCTCCAAGACCAATATTTCAACCCCCTAATTTTGTAGATGAGAAAATGAAGCCCTGTGAGGTTAAATGATTCCAATCCCAGTGCTCTTTCCATTACCTTCTAGTGCTGTTGTGATAAAACCAAACAAGAGAATGCATGTGAAGTAAACCATTTGTAAACCATAAAGGGCTATCTTGATTTGAGCTATTGTCATTCTCATCCTTGGCTTTTAAAAAGCTTTGTGCAAAAGGACCCAGGAAAGTGGGGGTGGTGGCAGGGGGATACTTATCATGGGTGCATCTTGTTCCATGCAGCTGAAACCAGGAAGAGCCAGTTTCTGCTCTTTATAAAGGAAGGCACTGGGAAGAGATTATGAGCAGCTTAGTGACATTGTAGATAGAGCACAGCCTGGAGTCAGGAAGACCTATGTTCAAATTTGGTCTCAGATACTTATTAGCTATGTGACTCTGGGCAAGTCACTTAACTGTCTGCCTCAGTTTCCTCATCTGTAAAATGAGCTAGAGAAATGGCAAACCACTCTAGTATTTTTGCCAAGAAAATCCTAAACAGGGTCAAAGAGTCAGACATGGCTGAAAAACAACAACGCAGGGAATCAAGATCAGTCATACAGAGTATCATAGGTGCTTTCCTCAGAGGATTGTTATGTTGGGTTCAGGGAAGTCCATAATCCTAATTTTGTAGCTCATGAACCATACTAGTGTGTGTATCTTTCAGTAGTTAGCCAGGTCACAATTAGCTGAAGGCAAATTTATTGGAATACCATAGTAAGATTGCAGCAGAACATTCTTGGGGTACCTTCCCCCCAAACATGCATGATACTAATGGGGAGAGTGAGCAAACACAGAGATCACATATGAAGGGTTCCCACAAGAGTAGGATATAGAGATGGACAACTCACAGCTTTGACTCACAGAGCTAGGGCTCTGATTGCCTCTTGTCATGTCCCTGATAAGTTTCCTCCTCCTGTTTCTGGGTTGAGGCTGGTAGCTAGCAGTAGACCACTCTTAAAGGGTCTCTCAGTCAATGATGCGTTATTCTCTTGATATTCTCCATTCTCTGACCATCTTGAGCCAGGGGGCTTCTTAACCTTTTTCTGTGTCATAAATCTCTCTGACACTCTGACCAAGCCTACGTACCCTGTATCAGAGTAATGTTTTTAATGGCATGAAACATAGCACTTAGGATTACAAAGGAAACCAATTATTTTTTAAATGTGTTGTTTTTTCAGTCATGTCTGACTCTTTGTGATCTCACTTGAGGTTTTACTGGCAAAGATACTGCAGTAGTTTGCCATATCCTTCTCTAGCTCACTGGACAGATGAGGAAACTGAGGCAAAGAGGGTTAAGGGACTTATAACTAGTAAATATCTGAAGCTGGATTTGAACTCATAAAATGAGTCTTTCTGACTCTAGGCCCAGTGCTCTGTCTACTGTGTCACCTAGTTGTATATTGGAATACAATCAATGAAATATTTTTTTAAAAGTTCATGAACCCCAGGGTAAGAACTCCTGCTCTAGAGACTCCTTGGATTTCCTAAGGTAATTGCCTGGAAAGGGAAGTAGGAATAGAAGCAGATTGCTAACAAGCACTAGGCAGCTGAGGTTCTTGCCCAAACATCAACATGTATCACCAACAGGTAAAGCCCATGGCATCATTCCTGGTGATATTATAAGAGTGTCTTATAAATGACACATGCTGACTTCAATAAGCCTTCTGCTTGGGCTTCCGGGTCCCCAATGTGCTTAACAGGTTTAGATTAAAGCACTCTGGCTGTGCCTCTCCTTGGGGATAGCATGGCAGAGTTCCAGACTTCTTAATTCCTGCCAGGTCAAGCACCTCCTTGAGTAACTTGCTCTCATTCATGCTCTACCATGACTGGAATAAATCCTGGCAGGAAAGCCATATCCTGAGAAAGACCTCTTCCATAGCATGTTGGTCACTATGGAAATCCTCTGATTCCCAACTGGGTAAAATGATCTGTTATCACAGGGATGCTGCTCAGAGCCTTCCAATTCCTTTCCAAAGATTAGAAATCTAGGCCTGCCAGCTCCATATTATGGCCACTACTTATATTCTCCAGGTAAGCAGTTTGAGTTGGCAGTACTTTTGTTCGTGATATAAGCCTTGTGTATCTCATCTGCATCAGCTGCCATCTGGGGCCACAACAAGTCCAGCGTTTTCTTTTGGCCCAGATGTCTAAAATTGTTGTGGAGGGCTTCCACAGCTACGCATCAATAGGCTTTGGGTAGCACTAATTGCCTTCCTACACTTCACATGGGATCCCTCTAATACAGTGTTCTGTTACTGAGTTCCAAATTCTGTTCCTCATAATAGCTTGGCTTCAGGTGGGCTAGGCCTAAATCTTTTGTGATCATGTTACTTCTCCTTGGCCAGCTTCAAAGCTCTTATGCCCTCATCTTGCATCTGGGCCCACGGCCAGTCATCCAAGTTCAACCTGGATATAGAGGGTTGGCTCAGGGTTCCATAATTTACTTCCACTGATGGCGTACTCTCTGCCACATTCTTGGGTCAGCACTCCAGCTGGCTAAAGCATAGATTACATTCATGCCTGCTGTGGGAATCTCTATGATCTCCAGTCCCTGACTGTGACAGGATAGGGCCTCTCCATCCACGATGCTTCTGTACAGTTCAAATTGAACTTATTGTTAGACAAGGTAGTACTCATTAGTGGGTAGTGGCATCCAACTTGGCACTTGCCAGAATTTACATCAGGAAAGAAGAAAGAAAGAAAACAAGCATTTATTTCATTTCTACTATGTGCCAGGGACTGCATTAAGCACTTTCCAAATACTATCTCACTTGATCCTTATGACAACCCTGGGAGGTAGGTGCTATTAGCATCACCCCCATTTTTCAGATGAGGAAACTGAGGCAGACAGTATTTGCCCAGTATCACACAGCTGGTAAGTGTCCGAGGCAGGATTTGAACTCCGGTCTTCCTGACTCCAGGCCCAGCGTGCCACCTAAGTGTTTTAATGCTTTATGATCTGTCTTTGGTAACTGAGCACATTGTCTTGGAACTTTTCAGGGACAGTTACTTCAAGGCTAAGGGCTCATTGTCATTGTGTCACCACTTGGACAATGTGATAAGGATCTGATACCAATTGTTCTCCTGGTAAGAGACTGACTGCTCCATCACTACCCAGGTTGGCACCAGGGTAGCATGAATGGTGTCCTTGAACTGGCAAACACCAACCCTAGTACATGTGTGAGACAGTTGGTTGGGTCCTCAAAGGCCCCATGAGATTTCTTATCCCAAAATTCCACAAAAGTTGCCAAGGGTTCAAGGTCTTGCCGACGCTTTTTCTTCTGGATGGCATCTATTTTTGTACTTCCCTTCACAGGAGTATGAGATCATTGATTTAGATCTGGATGAGATTGTCGAGGTATTGAGTCCAGCCTCCTCATCATACAGGTGAGGAGAGGTTTAGCCACTTGCCCAAGCTTATGCAGCTAATATCTGTAGCAAGATTCAAACCCAGGTCTTGCTAACTTCAAAGTCCAGCACTTTCCACATGCCATGTTCTCTTTGGCTCCTAACACAGGTAAGAACATTGGGAAGATTAAAAAAATATCTGATAAGTACCACCAAACCCCAGAAGTGACCCCAACTCATGATAGTTCCCCAGTCATGGTGAGGCAATGAGCTCTTATATCAACTCATGGTCAATACTTGGTCCCCACATATTCCCTGATAATTGATAGCTCTAGGCTAGGAGGCTCCACTGATCCACATCTTCAGCATTTCCCCATGGTTGCCCTCCAATGTCTCTCCTAATACATTAAGATCACCCAGAGAGACTAATATCTCTGAGTAGCTTATATCACTCACTACTTTCTCAATAAGCTGCCAAAAAAGAAATTAAATTCAACATGCATTTATTATGCACCTACTTATGCAAGCCAGGTGCTGAGGATACAAAGAAAAAGAAAAAAATACTTTTTGTCCTCAAGGAATATACATTCCACCTGGGAATACAACACATACACTTCTAAGTAAATACAGACGGATATGAGGAAAGAGATTTATTAATGACTGGACAGATCATGGGAGGCTTCTTATAGGATATGGCACATGAGCAGAGCCTTAAGGCATTATAGAGATTCTAAGATACAAAGGTAAGGAAGAAACATTCTAGACATGGGGGGCCGTGGGGTGGGGGTGGGAGAATGAAGGACCAAGATCGAGGAACAGTAGGCACTCAAATACATTTGGATACAAAAAAAATCAACTCCATAAGTACAGGATGAGGGAGGTGAAGTTAAATAGTTGTTGTTCTGAAAAAGCTTTGGGGAATCTTAGTGGACCAGAAACATAATATACGAGTCATCCATGTGCTGAGACTAACAAAAAAGTTAAAGCAATCTGGTTGCATTTAGAAAATAATAGCTTCTGGGAGAGTGAAATGAAAGTCCCAATGTTCTCTCATCAGATCTCATCTGAATTACGTTGAGTTATGGAAGGACATGGATGAGTGTCCAGAGGAGGGCAAAGAGGATGGTGAAGGGCCTTGAGTCCAAGTCCTAATAGAATAGGTTGAAGGAGATGAGTAAGTTTAGCATAGAGAAGAAAGTATTTGGGGGCAACTGGGTGGGGGGAGGTGGGAAGGAGACATAATAGCTATCTTCAAATGTTTAAAAAGCTGTCATGTATTTGTTCAGCTGTTTCAGTGGTGTCTGACTATGTGACCCCATTTGTTTTTTGGGGGGCAAAGACACTAGAACGGTTTGCTATTTCCTTCTCCAGTTCATTTTACAGATGAGGAAACTGAAGCAAACAGAGTTGAGTGGGCTCAGGGTTACATAGTAAGTGTCTGAGGCCAAATTTGAACTCAGGAAGATGAATCTTCCTGACTCCAGGCTGGGTACTCTATCCACTGTGCCACCTAGCCTACCATAATTCATATAATTAAGACCTTTTTTTCCACCAGTAAAATTCTGTGCTTTTAAGTAACAACCCCTTGCATATCTCACCTTTTCTCCTGTTATAAGCCTCTGGTGATTTCCAAGAGTCGGGAGGGATGGTCAGGCTAGACTTATAAAGAGACTGGTGGACTTGTGCTAACTTCCCAAATCTGAAAGTTGGACTGCAGCGAGTTCTGAGTTCCTATTATGTATTCATTAGCCTGAAGATCATGGTGAAGGGATTTTGCAGGTCATTTTGAAGAAGGCAGTTAGCTGACAGTAGAAAGGGTATAATTTTAAAGTCTCAGAGTTTGGAGACTGAGTTGATGTCAATGGAGAAACCTGAGGCAGCAGTTACAAGAGAGCTTCTTATTCATACTTCTAGCCTAGCCTTCAAAGTCCCACCTTCAACTTTATATATTTTCCTTGATGAAACTGAGACTTCTTTTTGAGGCTAAGGGCAACACTTTTTAAAAAAGTGCATGCTCTGGCTCATGGCCACCACAATGCTTAATATCATGGTCAACTGTAAAAGGTCTGTGTGTCCCCAGGGAGACTCTTCCTCATTTGGCTCTATGAAACATAAATATCAAAGCCCAGATGGTATAGTTACTGACCTCAGTTTCGGTGATTGTTGAGAAAGTGTTAGAACTAGGGCATAAAGAGAGGGTGCCTTCTAGTGATCTTCCATGAACTTGAACAGTAATTAGTTTTAAAGTAAATGTACCAGATTTGAATTGAAAAGTTTTCCTGAACAGCAAGACTTATCAGACTCCCCAACAGTGGAGGCTAGGTGGAGCCAGACACAGTGTAAACTTTGTCAGTTCTGCAAGGTAATAGAGAAGGTAGCATGCTGTAATGAGCTATTTGATACTATTGGCATTATCATTCCCATTTTATACTGAAGAAACTAAGGTGCAGAAAGATTCATATCTACTTAGGAAGAAACGAATTTTTAAAAGTACTTCTATGTCTGGAACAATGGTCTCATAACTAGTCTTTAAATACTGTCCTGCCTAGGTATCTGTCAAGGGACTTGAGAAAGGTCCACAGCTTTAGGAAGCTCACTGGGTGGCAGCTATACTGTCCTCACCTGGAACACCTCACTTAGTACTTTGAACCTACTCAGAAAATCCATAGCAATCTGAAAATCTTACCACTATGCATAGTTCTCTCCCAAAGCAATAGTCCTTTGAGAGGGTCTATGCTCATCCCTGTGCATCAGCCTTTTAATAACTTGGCAGTGACTGTTATTGCTTATCATCCGTATTGTAAGGAGATACATTACAATCTCTCTTAGGCTTTTTCCTGCCTTAATGCTTGCAGGGGGTGCTGTCCTGACTTACTATTGTGAACATAGAAAGCCTATACTTTAAAAGTCCATCTAGGGTGAGGCCCTGTCATGTCAAAGCTTCCTGATACAAAAGTCCTAGGTACATTTAAGGGACTTCTTACTGTTCTGGTTCATTACTACTACTGAAATAATCTGGGAACTTGAGTATCTGACACCCTTTATCTCTAGGAACATAATCACCAACTGTCTCACACCCAACCTATGTGAACAAACATATAGGTTTGTAAGTCTCAAAGCATGAACTGGTTTATTTATATCAGAGGAAACAGCTAGAATTCATATGAGAAAATAACACAGAAAATAACATTACCCTTCAGCAAGGAACTGGTTCCCAGAGGTCTGTACAGCTTAGGTTGCTTATTGTACTTCCCTGGACAAGAAAAGTCAAGGAATACCTCAGTAGGAATACCTATAGGTTGCTTCTTCCCATTAGTACTTCCATATATGTAGCATTGTTTTTCCTCTAGTTCTTGCTTCCAGACCCTCTCAGCAGATGGAAGGAATGTTATTCTGTATTGTTTGGCTCACACCCTAGGCTTCCTACAATTCTCCTCGGACTCCAGTAGTCATCAGTCTTTCCCTTTCCTAGGGGACTAACCTTTTCCAGAACCTTGTCCAGCCTAAAATTTCTCTTGTACTATGGTTCCTATGGCCTTTATCTTCACACACACACACGCACTCACGCACACACACACACACACACACACTGACACCACACCATACCACACCTATACACATGCATGAAGAATTTCTCAGGGGTCTAGAGAAACCACAGCCTTTTGTATCTTATAAGCAGATCTCTCTCCCTAGTTTTGTTTTGGCTCAAGGCATCTTTTCACAGTTTGATACTTTTTCTCTCCCAGCAATGGGACAGTGTGTTTACTGCCCATGTCCAGGGCCTCAGGGTCTCACCCACAGCTCTCCCCAATGATTACTATCTTCTGTGATTCCTCCTAAATGAGCTTGGCAGTTATTTAAATTACCTGGGAATGTTTCACAAAATATTTAACGGAAATAGAGAGCAATATATATTTCCCTGGCTGGGGGAGTGAAAGATTTGTAGTCGCTGCTATACTTCTACTATGGACTGTGAGGATATTAAAAAAAAAGACTTGATGCCTGCCTTCCATGAGCTTATAGTCCAGTAGGGGAAAATAAGTAAAGAAACAAGTACAATATGATGTGATTAGTATCATAAGAGAAATACCAACAAGAAATTTTAGGAGTTGGGAGGAAGGATGATTATGGAAAGTTTCAAAGATGTCATTGGAGTTGGGCTTTGAAGGATGGATGGACTGGATTTCAACAGGCAGAGATGGGCTAAAGGAAAGGAGGGCATTTTTAGAATTATAGAATCTTGGAGTTGGAAAGAACCTCTTAGTTCCTGTAGTTTAACTCCAATCTTAATAAGAATACCCCTGCAAAGCAAGTGACAAGTTGTCATCCAGCTTTTGCATGAAGATCTCCAGCAATGGAGAGCACACTACCTCCTGAGACAACCCATTCCACTTTGGCATAGCTCTAATTTTTCTAAGTTTTTCCTCACATTAAACCTACTGTGAACATAGATAGTGTATGCTTGAAAAATCCATCTAAGATGAGCTGCTTAACTCTCATGTCAAAGCCTCTTGATACAAAGGCCCTAGGTACATTTTTGGGGGACTTCTTCTCCAGTTCATTGCTACTACTGAAATAATCTGGGAATTTGAGAATCTGACTTGAATATCTGTAATTTCTACCCACTGCTCCTAGTTCTGCCCTGGGGGACAAGAAAAAGAAGTCTATCCTACTTCAATACAACAGTCCTTCAAATAGTTGAATAGCTATCACATCCTTGTTAAGTCTTCTCTTAGCTAAATGTTCCCACTTCCTATAACAAATCCTTTTACGACATGATCTGGAAGCCCTTCACCATCTTGATTACCTTCCTCTGCTTGCTTCAGTTTATCAATGCCCTTATTAAAACATGGCACCCAGAATGGAGCATCATGCCTCAGTGTGGCCTGACCAGAGCAGAACACTAAGGGACTATCACCTCCCTAATCTTGGGTACTACACCATTTAAAATTCAGCCTAAGATTGTATTATCTATCTTGGCTACCATGTCACACTGTTAACTCACATTGACCTTGTAGTTCACTAAAATCCCCAGATCTTTTTCAGATAGACTGTGGTCTAGCTATGCCTCTCCTGTCCTATACTGTTTTTGGACCCAAGAACAAGATTTATGGACTTCCCATTTACTTACTACTAATAAAATTTGATCCAATGTTTTAGCCTGCCAATTAATCATTAATAGACCAACAAATATTTATTAAAATGGCCAAATACCGTGCTAGGCATTTGGGATTCAAAGACAAAAAAAGGGAGTACTTGCCCTCTAGGAATTTCCATTCTGTCAGGAGGAGAAAACATATACATACTTAAAGAGATGCAAAATATATAAAAAATATATATGAACTACAAGATAACTTGGGGAGAGACACTAGAAACTTGTAGTATTGAGAAAGGTCTCATAGGAAGTGATGCTTGAGCTGAGCCTTGAAGGAAACTAGGGCTCACAAGAAGTAAAGATGAGAACAGAGAAAATTTTGCATGTGCAAAAGCACTGATATAGGAGTATTATGTGTGAGGAAAAATAAGAAGGCCAATTTGATAGGACTGGGATGTGCATGAAGGTTCCATCCAGGGCCTACTTCTGGAAGTGCCTTATAACTAGAAATGGAAGGATCTAGTTCTCCACTTCAGAGGATGCTCCAAGCTTTCCACTTACAAAATGCCAGTGCATGCTCAGGCCAGTCACTCAGTCAATAAACCTTTATTAAGTGACTATTATGCGCCAGGCATTGTGGTAATGGCCAGGGATGCAAAGAAAGGCAAAAGACAGTTCCTCTCCCATTGCTGGGAGAGAAAAAGAATCAAACTGTGAAAAGATGCCTTGAGCCAAAACAAAACAAAAGAGCTACCCCATTCTAATGGGGGAGACAACATATAAACAATTATGTACCTAGAAGTTATAGACAGAGATAAATCAGAAAAATCAACGAATGCTAGAATTATTGGGGATTGGGAAGGGCTGCCTATAAAAGGTGGGATTTTAGCTGGAATTTGAAGGAAGCCAGGAAGAAGACTGTGTGTGTGTGTGTGTGTGTGTGTGTGTGTATGGGTGGTAAAGGCATGTCATGAAGGACTTTGAAAGCCAAACAGAGGATTTTATATTTGATCTTGAAGACTATAGGGAGCTGATGGAGTTTACTGAATAGGGAAGTGACATGGTCAGATCTGTAGAAGATCACTTTGGCAGCTGAGTGGAGGATGGAATGGAAGGGGGAGAGGCTATAACCAGATATAAGGTATAACCAGAAACAGGATTGCCAAATGCACAAGCCCCTCTTCAGCCAGTTAGTCCCTCATTTTATATAATATCCTAGATAGGTAAGCTGTTGAGATATTTTTGAATTCTGAGTTTTTCATTTTCTCTGCCTTGTACTGTAAATCTTACTTCCTAACTTAACTCATCAGTAGATGCAGAGCTGGCAGAGATCTTGAAAGTCACCAATCTCCTAATTTTACCAATGAGGAAACTGAGGCCCAGAGAGGAAAAGTGTTCAAAAAAAGTTCAAGGTTGTTAAATAGCAGAGCTGGGATTTATATACCAATTTTATGGATCCAAATCTAGAACTTTCCCCAATGCGCCAAAATTGTAAGTTTTTCAAAGCAAGGATCTGATTTTAATAATGTTTTATCTGTCATATCCACTAGCGCATAATAGGGATAGGGACTCAAAAAATATTTCTTTAATTGAAAATATTTTCCCCTTCTCATATTTTCCTAGAGCATTTAGTTTGAATAACTCCCTTGCCCCTATGACACAACACCTTGGAGTTTTCTGAAATGTGGGGCATGCTATCATCAGACAGCTGGAAATCCTACAAGGAAATGGGGTGGTGAATGGGAGGGAAGTGGTAAATGCCAATGTTTTGGCCACCAACAACCAAGATTACCAGATATTATTTAGTACAACTTCTGAACAAATATATCCACTTTTAAAATGAAAACAAAGTTCAAATCAAAGCTAACAAAAGCAAGACCAACACAATAAATCTGTTTCAAATGACAGTGAAGGCTGCATAGTGATTACTTACTGCAGAATGCTCAAATGAGGTCAGATCTGAGCCCAAGCCTATGTTAAATATTGATATCAATGTAATTTGTTAGCTGTCACCATCGGTCCCTATGGGCTCATGACACAGATGAGTTGTGTAGTTATGTTGATGACTGTTTTTGAATGTGAAGTGTATAAACTCAAAGTTAAACAATCTATGTGGAACTATAAGTATGTAACATAATATCTATTATATTTTTTGATGTCCTTAACTTTTATAAGTACGACATAATAGACTCTTTTCTACCACTACCACCCGTCACCTTAAAAGTGGAAATAGCTCAAGGACAGTTATAATCATTAAACATTTTCAACACAAGTTTAAATTGTCTTAAATTATTTTCCCTAATTTTTAAAAAGTGAAATGGTATCTGCTCATGATGGATAAACACATAACCTGTTTGAAGATAAATATCTACAAAGGCTGCTGAAATTAGTACAAATAAAGGCTAAAGAGAGAGTTTACATTTAAGGCTTAAGAAAGAGCTTAAATTTAAGAATTTAAGTAGCAGAAATACAGAAATACAAAGGAAAATGACCAAATCCTGAAAATATGATCTATAATATTTCTCAGTGGTATTCATAAATGTAATTATTAGTAGAAAGGAAAGACCACTATGTCTTGGTTTATATGAATGTTCTAGCTACAGACAGCACAAAATGTAATGAAATGAAATATCTAGAAAATGAACATGCAGATGTGATGATAAGAGATTTTTTCATAAAGAGATGCTTTTGAGTGAAGCAAAAACAAATAATTAAAGAAGTAATAAGTTTAAAAAGCCTCATTTGATAAAAGAGACATTGGTGCTGACATTTAGGTATTGAGATAGTCAAAATAATGCTTGATGAATCATATGCAAAGCAGGTTAAAATAGTTTCACTCATAGATAAGATGGTGTAGCAGCAAGCACCCTAGCATACCCAGGATGGCTGCTTAGCACAGGTTCTTTGATCTACTTTTCTAAAGGAAGAGCAACTCAAAAAGGATTAACAATCTTACTTTAATCAAACATATTTCATTTACCTAGTTCAGGGGGAAAAGTCAGCACCCCAAACTTCAGAGAATACAAACAGAAGTTACAAGCAGACAAAAAATGCTGACAGAGAAAATAACACAATTCAGCAGACCAACAGACAGGGCTTCTACTGTCTGACCATCACATACCTACTTACTAGAGAGAGAAGCACCAATATCTGGGCTTTTAAAGCCAGGATCTCAATGGTTGTCCAGAGTCTCATCTGGTCAAATCACACAACTCTTCCCATGAGTGAGCCCCAAAGCAAAACCTCACCTCGGAGGTATATATATATTCTCCAGGGCAAGAGAACATCACAACCCTTGTGACCCACTGCATAGTTACAAAGTAACAAGCTGTGGGTCTTCATGAAAAACAAGCCTCCCCTAAGCAAGCTTCTCCTGTGGGCTCTACTCCACCCTTCAGCAAACTCCTCCCACCACAGATTCCATGTGACCACAGTCAGCCTATTAGGGGGCAGAGTCTATTTTCAAATCAGGGAAGGTCCTGAAATTCACTTAGGCTTATTAAGGGGCAGGGAAGATCTTCAAATTCTCTTATCACTACAGATAACAGGAAGCAGAATTACCCATATATCTGAAGACCTACAAGAAAAATTATTTAAAAAAAATTAGTCAGAAAAGTAAAATTTTCTGATTTTTGATGCTAGTGAATGAAGCAACAGATGTGGCTAAAGATGCTAATTTGATTACATATGTATGGTTAGAAGTGATGTTAAGAAAGACTTATTACTTTGCAAACCTACTGATGACAATGTCATATCATTAGAATTGTTCAATATAATTAATGAATTTTAAAAATTAAAATTATGTAGTATGAGAGAAATATATTGGATAGAATTCAACTAAAGTTATGAAGAAGCATAGTTCCAAAAATACTTGTCCAAAATGTGTCTTCTTTTGCAATTTGGACATATTACATGCTTCATAGACAATCACTTGTGTTGAGAAATTTGAGTGAGTAGCTAAATAATTTTCTAAGTACTTACAAAAGTAATCAACTTGATTATAAAATAGTTCATCAAAAGAAAAACTTTTTGTAAAATAATGAAAAATGTTAAAAGGAAATGCAAATGGCTTCCAAAAAGACTATTACCATATGATTTTTCACAGTCCTTATGATTCTTAAGAACAAAATTCTTGGGTGAAGCCAAGATGGTGGAATGGAAGCAGGAACTTTTCTCAGCTCCTCCATGAATTCTGGATTCTGTCACTAAACTTTAAAAGGTGAATCTGAATGAATTTTAGAGTGACAGAACCCATTGGGAGATGGAGCGTGGCAGATTCCCAGCCCAGGAAAGTGTCCACATAGGTCTGGACAGGGGGAGTGCAGAGCATGTGGGGGCTGTACCAGCACGGACCTCAGAGCAGACTGCAGTGGAGTGAGAAGAAGCCCCAGCCAGCAGACTCATCCACCCCAAGGGCGATTCACAGCGGTCTCACTGTAGGACAGAGGATTGGTTGGAGCTGAGTAAAAGAAAGTGCAGGGCCTGCAGCAGCAACAGCAGCTTCTCCTAGGGTTACCAGCCCACAGCCTGGATGTTTAAAAATCACCTACCTGATTTTCCAGGAGCCAAGATGGCAGAGTAAACCCTAGCTGCTCTAATTCCCCTCCCTGACCCAGAAAACCCAGAGATAAATGTCCCACCCATTTATTAGTAAATTAGTGAAAATAGCCTCAGGCTTGGGAGATGTAGAAGAAGGGTTTAACTGAAGCTGTACAGAATCTTAAGTGAACGGTGGGAAGTGTCCCAACAAGCCCCACCTCAGCTGACCTGCAGGAGCTCTAGCCCAGAGGGGTGGAGTCAGCAAGCACTAACAACACAAGACCAAGTATGCCTTAGCACCAACAGGGGCATCTGCAGACATCAGCTCTGCTGGCCACTGGCTGCTGAACCTGTCTGAGCTGTAGCCCAGAGGCACAGAGGTAGAAACCTGAAGTGGCCAGACCACTCCCTCCCCCACAGTTTATTCTGTGAGCCTCAGGGTAACTCAGGGGAAACACTGAGAGTCCTAGCCTTGGCCTCAGTCTAGACATCCAGAGTCTACAGCACACAAAGTTAACAACCAAACCCCTACCTCCCCACCTGAGAAGCACAGTACATCTGTACCCCAGAAGCAGATATCTACTCTAAAAATTCAGGACATAGGCAATCACAATGGGCAAGAAGGGATCTGTGAAATCAAGAATGATACGATCCTATTATAGTGAGAAAGAACAACCAAATTGAGAGGACAACATGGATTCTATACTCACACCTGAGACCACAGAAGGAAATATGAATTGGTCTCAAACCCAAAAAGCATTCTTGGATGAGCTTAAGAAAGATTTTAAAAGCCAAATTAGAGATGTAGAAGATAAATTTAAATCTACAGTGACCAAGTTGGAAAAAAAAAATCTCGCTGAAGAAAATAAATCCTTAAAAAGTAAAACTGGTGAACTGGGATGGGAAGTTCAAAATCTAACTGGAGAAAATACCTCCCTAAAAAGGAAAACTAAACATATGGAAAAGGAGCTTCAAAAAATAATCAAGGAAAATGATTCACTAAAAATTAGAATCAGTCAAATTGAAGCTAAGGACTGTATGATGCATCAAGAGTCAGTCAAACAAAACATGAAGATTGAAAAATTAGAAAAAAGTTTAAAATATCTCACTGGAAAAATAACTGACCTGGAGAACAGATCCAGGAGAGATAACCTAGAAATTATTGGTCTACTGGAAAGCCATGATGAAAAAAGCAGCCTGGACAACATCTCCAAGTGATTGTCAAAGAAAACTGTCCTGAGGTCCTAGAATCAGAGGGTAAAATAGTAATTGAAAAAAATTCACTGGACTCCTCCTGAAAGGGATCCCAAATTGAAAACTCCAAAAAATGTAGTAGCCAAATTCCAGAATTACAAGGTCAAGGAGAAAATACTGCAAGCAGGTAAAAAGAAACAATTCAAATATCATGGAGCTACAGTCAGGATTACACAGGACCTAGTAGCTTCTACATTAAAAGATTGGAGGGATTGGAATGTGATATTTTGTAAGACAAAAGAGCTAGGACTGCAACCAAGGATCAACTGCCTGGCAAAACTGAGCATAATCTTTCAGGCAAAGAGATGATCATTTAATGAAATGAGGGACTTCCAGACTTTCCTGATGAAAAAGCTCAATGGAAAATTTGATCTCCAATTACAAGACTCAAGAAAGACATAAAAAGGTAAACAAGGAAAACACACATTCACACACACACACATACATGCAAACATGCACACACATGCACATAACTTGGGATTCAATAAGAATAAACTGTTTATATCCTTATATGAGAAGCTGATACCTGTCAATATTGAAATTTATATAATTATCGTGACATTTAAAACAGATATACATAGATAGAGGGTGTGGTTGTAAATGAACTAATCTGATGATAAAAAACCTTATTAAGGAGTACAAAGGGACTGTACAAAGGGAGAAAAGGAAAAGTTGAGGCAGAAAAAGGTAAACTATGCCACACAAAGAGGCATAAAAACATACTATAGTAGAGGGGAATGAGGGAAGGAGGTGAATATCATATGAACTTTATTCTCATTGGTTCTGGTTCAAAGAAGGATCAACATAATCAGTTAAGTTTAGGATTCTAATGTGAAAAGACACAAAAACTCATTATAAAAGAGGGAAAGGAGGGAGGGAGAGGAGCACTGTATGAAATTTACTCTCATTGGTTTGAGTTCAAGGAGGGAATAACATACTTTGTTAAGTATAAAAATCCATTGTGCCCTACAGGCAGTAGGAGGGGTAAGGGTGGGTGTAAAAAGGGGGGTGGTTAGAAGGGAGGGAAATAGTAGTAAGGGGAAAGGGTAGGTAAAGGCGGGGCTCAGAGAGGGAGTACTGAGGGAGGTGGTTGGTCAAAAGGAAAACTCTTAAGGAGGGAAAGGGAGAAAGAAGAAACATAAACAGGGGAAGGAATAGGATGGAGGGAAAGACACAGATAGTAATCCTAACTGTGAATGTGATTAGGATGAACTCTCCCATAAAATGGAGGTGGATAGCAGAATGGATTAAAAACCACAATCCTACAATATGCTGTCTACAAGAAACACATTTGAAACAAGGGGATACACGCAAGGTAAAGGAAAAAGGCTTCAGCAGAATATATTATGCTTCAGCTAAAGTAAAAAAAAAGAAGCAGCGGTAGCAATCCTTATCTCAGACAAAGCAAAAGCAAAAATTGATCTAATTAAAAGAGATAAGGAATGAAACTATATCCTGCTAAAAGGCACCATCGAGAATGAAGCAATGTCATTACTTAACATATATGCACCAAGTGGTATAGCATCCAAATTCCTAGAGGAGAACTCAAGGGAATTAGAGGAAGAAATAGATAGCAAAATTACACTAGTGGAGGACCTCAATCTTCCCCTCTCTGAATTTGACAAATCTAACCTCGAAATAAACAAGAAAGAAGTTAAGGAGGCAAATAGAATTTTAGAGAGGCTAGACATGATAGATCTCTGGAGAAAACTGAATGGGGGTAAAAAGGAATATACCTTCTTCTTAGTGGTACATGGCACATACACAAATATCGACCATGTACTAGGGCATAAAAACCTCACAATTCAGTGCAGAAAGGTGTTCTCAGATCATGGTGCAATAAAAATCGTATGCAATAAAGGGCCATGGAAAGAAAGACTAAAAGCCAATTGGAAACTAAATAATTTAATCCTAAAGAATGAGTGGGTCAAACAAAAAAATATAGAAACAATCAGTAACTTCATTCAAGAGAATGATAATAATGGGACAACATACCAAAACTTGTGGGATGCAGCAAAGTCAGTTCTTAGGGGAAATTTTATATCCCTGAATGCATACATTAGAATAAATTAGAGAAAATGGAGGTCAATGAATTGGGCATGCAATTGAAAAAGCTAGCAAAAGAACAAATTGAAAACCCCCAATTAAATACTAAATTAGAAATAATGAAAACTGAAGGAGAGATTAATAAAATTGAAATTAAGAAAACTATTGAATTAATAAATAAAACTAAGAGCTGGTTTTATGAAAAAACCAATAAAATTGATAGGCCTTTAGTCAATATGATAAAAAAAGAAAGAAGAAAACCAAATTATGAGTATCAAAAATGAAAAGGGTGAATCTACCTCTAATGAAGAGGAAATTAAAGCAACAATTAGGAATTATTTTGCCCAATTGTATGTACATAAATTTGACAATCTTAGTGAAATGGGTGAATATTTACAAAAATATAAATTGCCCAGATTAACTGAAGAGGAAGTAAATTACTTGAATAACTCCATCTCAGAAAAAGAAATCAAACAAGCCATCAATAAACTTCCTAGGAAAAAATCTCCAGAGCCAGATGGATTTACTAGCAAATTCTATCAAACATTTAAGAACAACTGATTCCAATACTCTACAAACTATTTGGGAAAATTGGTGAAGAAGGAGTCCTACCAAATTATTTTTATGATGCAAATATGGTACTGATACCTAAATCAGGAAGAGACAAAATGGAGAAAGAAAAATATAGACCAATTTTCCTCATGAATATAGATGCAAAAATTTTAAATAAAACATCAGCAAAAAGACTACAGCAACTTATCACAAGAATAATATACTTTGATCACGCAGGATTTGTTCCAGGAATGCAAGGATGGTTCAATGTTAGGAAAACCATCAGTATAATTGATCATATCAACAATAAAACTAGCAGAAAACATATGATTATCTCAATAGATACAGAAAAGGCTTTTGACAAAATATAACATCCATTCCTATTAAAAACACTAGAAAGTATAGGAATAAATGGAGTTTTCCTTAAAATAACAGGTAGCATCTATTTAAAGCCATTAGCAAGTATTATATGTAATGGAGATAAACTAGAAGCATTTCCAATAAGATCAGGGGTGAA
>CM053588.1:111672178-111750061 GCA_028646515.1 Pseudochirops corinnae
CTCATTTCTAAAATATACAGAGAATTGAGTCAAATCTATAAGAATACAAGTCATTCCCCAATTGATAAATGGTCAAAGAATATGAACAGGCAATTTTCAGAGGTAGAAATTAAAGATATCTATAAGCATATGAAAAAATGCTCTAAATCACTACTGATTAGAGAAACGAGTACCAAAACAACTCTGAGGTACTACATCTTACCAATCAGATTGGCTAAGATGACAAAACAGGAAAATGACAAATGCTGGAAAGGATGTGGAAAAATTGGAATACTAATGCATTGTTGGTGCAGTTGTGAACTCATTCAACCATTCTGGAGAACAATATGGAACTATGTCCAAAGGACTATAAATAATTGCATACCCTTTGACCCAGTAATACCACTTCTAGGCTTGTATCCCAAAGATATCATAGAAGTAGGAGGAAGACCTGTATGTACAAAAATATTTGTTGCAGTTCTTTTTGGGGTGGCAAAGAATTGGAAATTAATCAGATGCCCATCAATTGGGGAATGGCTAAACAAGTTGTGGTATATGAATGTAATGGAATACTATTGTGCTATAAGAAATGAGGAGCGGACAGAATTCATATTTACCCAGAGAGACTTATACAAACTGATGCTGAGGGAGAAGAGCAGTACCAGGAGAAATTTGTACACAATTACAGATACATCGTATGTGTGATGACCAAGCTTGATTGACTGGACTCTTCTTAGTAATGCAAGGTTATAAGACAACTCCAGGGGCAGCTAGGTGGTGCAGTGAATAGAGCAGTGGCCCTGGAGTCAGGAGAACCTGAGTTCAAATCGCGCCTCAGACACTTAACACTAGCTGTGTGACCTTGGGCAAGTCACTTAACCCCAACTGCCCTCCAACAAGGAAAAAAAAAGACAACTCCAAAAGACTCCTGATGGAAGGAGATGTCTACATTCAGAGAAAGAACTAGAAAGAACAGAGTTTGAATGCAGACTTAAGCAAACTACCTGCTCTCTTTCTTTTTCTTGTTTGGTTTTGTTTCCTCTTTCCCATTGTTCATTTCATTGGTTCTAATCCTTCTTTACAACCTGACCAGTGTCTAATGTGAAAGTATTTGCAGATCCTATACTTGATTGAATGCTGCCATGGTGGGGGGTAGGGGGAAAGAGGGAGGAGAGGGATGGGTAGAAAATCTGAAACTCAAGGGATTGCGGAACTGAATCTTGTAAACTAAAAGTAAACAAACAAATTAATAAAGATAAAAAAAGAACAAAATTTACTGCCCTGGCCACCAATCTGATATATATGCTGAGATATATGAGATATATGCTGATATCTATCTATTTATCTATCTATTAGAATGTAAACTCCTTGAGAGGATGGACCATCTTACTTTGGTATTCATATACACACTGAATAGTAAAGTGCTTGTAATATATAGATAAATTGATTCTTTTTCATTCATTTGTTTATTCACACATCTGAAATTTATCATGCACTTAAGATGCTATGCCAGCACTGAAGATATAATGAAGTTAAAAAATAATTCATGTCCTCAGGGAGCTTCCAGTGTACTAGAAAAATAATGACTTGCATTCATGCTGTAGTTTACATGCCTTATGTAAGTCTCCCAACATTTCTGGGAAGTAGCTGCAATAGGTATTATTATCTTTATTGGACAGATGAGGAAACCAAGGTTCAGAGTGATTAAGTAGTTTGCCCATAGTCACTCTTAAGTGATTTGGATGATCCCCCCTTGTGATGGAATTTGTTACCCATTCATGCCTTTTCATCTTCTTGTCCTTCTCCTCCCATAAGTTTGCTTCAAAGCCCATCCATCCAATATGTTGGAAGCCTTTCTTATTTTCTCTGACATTGCAAAGACAACAGTGGAGCACTCAACTGTCCATCTGTCATCTTTTAGCCTTGCCAGGTGACCAGATCATCTTTTTTTCCTATAATCCATTCCCTGAATACATCCTTTTCTTCATATCTCCTCCTATGTTGCAGTCTGCTCACACCATCTGTGGGCTTCTCCATTGTCCTACACAATATTTACTTTTAGTTCTTCAGAAACTGTTGTGTTCAATGTCTCATAGACACCTATCAAAAGCAGTAGAATATTGGTTTAAAATAGATGTACTTCTGTTATCAGAAGTTTGTGAACATTAGAGGAGCTTTGAAAATCCCTAAAGGCAATTCAATTCTCCTCCACCTGTTGAATTTTGGGGTACAACTTGTTCCTTTGGTTATCACTATTGATGGACAATCTCCACAGGACAATCTCAGTTGAGGCTTAATGTAACCCTCCATCTTGTGAATGCAAAGCCTTCCAATATTTGAAGTAATGAACAGCAGGTCCTAAGTGAATGCCAACCAGTTCAATGTATTTTTCTCATGCTTTATTGTCTAAAAACTGGCACAGGATAATTAAGAGTTAAATGTGAGTTAAATGAAACTTGCTATTTTTGTTCTTTCAATATGGTTAGGGAGAAGAGAAGTCCAGAATCAGAAGATTTCCAGACTCAGAAGTCCAGGCCATGAAAAATAGGCTCCTATCTTTATGAAAATAGATCCAAAGGCAGTCATTGGATCAGGCAGATTCTCTCTCCCTTTCTTTTTCTCCTTCCTTTGTTCTCCTTAGTCACAATGTTCAAAATTTCCAAAGCATAGAGTAGGATGTGGTACACCCTGGGGACCCTGAAAAATGCAGAAACATACTTAACACATGCTAGAAGTATAAATTTTCCTGTACAAAAGAAAAAAATCTGAGACGTCATCTTTAGAGCTGCCCCATTATCATCTCAATATGAAAATAGACTCGGATGCTTCATTTACCTCTCATTTCTAGTGCTTTTGAGGTTTTGGTCAGATATATAGAATATCCTCAAATAAATCTTAAATTTGGATACATAAATTTTGTGCCTAATTTTCTTCTTTTTCCATCTTTAGTATGGACATTGAATTACCATTGATTTGGAAAGATCTTTAATGTCACATTTGGAGTTGAAATAGGTAGGATAAATTGATGAAGTTTTCTTATTTAACAACTCCCAGAACTTATACAAAGATCCACCATTCAAAAAGCTGTAGTGGGTGACCCTAATTCATTGTCATAATATGGGCAGTCTACTTGGTTCGTACACTTGGTTTGTCTTATGTGGATGTTCAGGTCAAATATTTCCAGGAAGTTCTGTAATGTTCCAGGGTTTGCTGCAATCATGGGAATGTCTTCTACAAACAAGAGCATCTTAATGAACGCATCATTCAAAAAGAATTATTCTTCAACATGGGCTAGATCTTCTCTCTAAATGGGGTGAAAACCTTTGTTGAGCATATGCCTCCTGGTTTTATGTCCTACCTGATGATCAAAGAGTTGTAGAAGAGTTATCTCTTTAATATCTTTCAAGGAATTTTGAATGATTTTGCTGTATGTGTAGGAGTCATATGCTAGAAGAGAACCTTCAAAGTGGGATTTTCTCTACCAAATCAAAGACTTCTGGGAAAAAAAATTGAACAATATGCACAGTGGGATCATGCACTCTACATTTTTCAGACAGATGAAAGATGGAGCAGATGTAGTCCAATGTAGTGTGCCACACGTAAAAGTTTATCTGTTCCTTACTAATACTATCATTGCAGTTACCCTTGATATAAGTATAGATTTTTATCATAAAATTTTTATATATATTAGAAATCAGGCATTTAGTAAAAATAATTGCTAACATTCTCTCATTCACTGTTTTTTAATATTACTAAGATCAAACTTTTCCTTGCCTTTGATATCTTCCCCCCCCCAGATGCCTTGTGAATTAATGCCTCAATGTCCTCATAATTTGTTGCCTTCCATCATAAATGTATACATTTTTCTAATCTATAGATTTGATATATAGATATATGGTATTTATATTCTATATTAGAGGAAGCTAGTGGCACAGTGGATAGAGAACTGGGATTGGAGTCAGGAAGACCTGAGTTCAAATTCAGTCTTACTATCTGTGTAACACTCAGCAAGTCATTTAACTTCTGTTTGTTTCAGTCTCCTTAACTGTAGAAATAAGGATCATAATAGCACCTACCTTGCAGGGTTGTTGTGAAGATGAAACGAGATAATGTTTGTAAAAAGTTCTTAGCCCAATTTCTGGCACATAGTAGGTGCTATATAAATGCTTATATCCTTCCTCCTCAATCTTATAGTTCCTGTCTTTGTTTTCCTTAGTACTCTTTCATTTGGTCCTTTAATGTTAGTATCCAGTTGTGTTGACTCAACAATCTTTGATGATGAAAACAATTTGTTATAAAATACTTTTGCAGATCTTTTCTATTTTTCTTCCATTTGTTTCCCCTTTTCCATTTTCATCCTTATATGCCTTCAAGATGACTTTGTTTATAGATGAATCTCTCAACAGGTTTTCTTTAAACTGTTTTTCTCTGTTCTATGAAGTGATTCTGCTCATGCTCTTCCATAACCTTCCACAGGATTTTATAAATTAATTTATATTCTACACTTGCATTGCCACTACTTATCATCTCTCTCTACTTGGCAAGTAAGTCAAGTGCTTCTTAGACCCTTCTGGATATCCTTGTCACAGCAATTGTTAAGCAAACACTTGACTTACTTGACAAGTTAAATTAAACTTTGGTACAAGATGGTTATAATTGTATAGATATCATTGCTACTATGTAAGTCAGGATTGAGTTGTGTCAATCACATGCCATTTTTCTCATTACTACTTTTGTTCTAGGTTCACACTATTTCCTTGTGCTAACAAATCAGTGGTCTGATGAACACAATCAATCAATGTGCTTTTAAAAAATAATTACTATGTGCCAGTACACAGATGGTTACTTCAGGGACTATTTCAATAGGATTAATAAGTCTTTCTCCTGTCTGTTAAAGTATAATGAATTTCATTTCATATTATTCAGTGCTTGCCAGATTTAGTGTCTACCTATTTTCTTGAAGGGAGCATTTGTCATGTAAAGGTGTGAAGGTTTGATGTCGTTTCTATGTCTTTGATTTCTCTCATTCCTTACTCTTGAACCCTGCTTTCTAATATTATTACTTACCCTCCTCATGTTTTCCTACTTTTCTACTGAAATCACTGAATAGCAGATTTGGCGGAATTTTTCCACCTCATTATCTTTTGCAACTGGTATTTGTGCATAAGCTATACTTATTTTAATATTTTTTTGGAAAATAATCATCATGAATGCAAGAATATGAGATGACCATATGTTTCATGAAATAATGTTTCTTGTTGCCTTTGGGCATATGATAAAACCAAATCTTCCAACTTCTTTCTGTGCCTCTTCAAGGAGAGCCTATGAGTCATCCTTTCAATTTTTTTTCCCCTGGTTTCATTTATAGCAAGAAAGTCAAGATTGCTATGATTCCCCCAGTAGTATGTCCACTACTTGATTTTTGAACAAAGATCTTATATGCCAATAATTAGGGTAAAATTCATAGATGATGTAAAATCAGTTGTGATTCTTGGCCTTTGATCATCTGTTCCCTTTGTTGCCACTTGGTCACAATCATTGCAGAAGCAGAAGGAATGAAAGAGTGGTTGTATTTTTCCTTGTTTCATGAATTGTCACCCTCAAAGAACCTATTATCAAGTGGCTAATTTGTTGGTGAAAAACTTTAGTCAATCAACAAACATTTGTTAACCATCTACTAGGTGCTAAGCACTGTACTAATGGCTGAGGCTACAAAGAAAGGTAAAAAACCAAAACCAAAAACAGCCCTTGCCCTCTAGAAGCTCATATTTCTAATGGGAGAAACCACTATATATAACTAGGTACACAGAAGATATATATGTATACATATATATTGGATGAAGATAATTTGAAAGAGGAAGGCATTAGCTACTGGGGAGACAAGGAAAAGCCTCCTACAGAGGGTACAAGCTGAGTCTTGAAGGAAGGGAGGTTGAGGTGTGCTCAGTAGTAATAGGGAAGTTTGAAAGGGGAGAAGGTTTTTTGGGGGGAAGGATAATAAGTTCTGATGAGGACATGTTGAGTTTTAGATGCCTATAGACATCCATTTCAAGATCTTCAGGAAGTAGTTGTAGAGATGAGGTGGTTGCTCAAGAGACTATGGCTGGATATATAGTTCTGGGTATGTTTTGTATAGAGATGATAATTGAAACCCATGAGAGTTCAAGTGACCACCAAGAGAGCTAATATAGAGCACAAAGAGAAGGGGACGAAGGGCAGAGTTTTGGGGACTCCCCTCAGTTAGAGGAAGTGACATTGATGAAGAACTAGCAAAGATACTGAGGAGTGCTCAGATAGATAGGAAGAGAACTATGAGAGAGCAGTGTCCTGACAATCTAGAGAAGGGGGCAGTCTCCAGAAGGAGAAGATGATTTGGCAGCATCAAATGTTTGAGAAATGAAGGAGGATAAGGATTGAGAGACCATTAGATTTGGCAATTAAGATTTGGCAATACTGAATATATTGGAGACGGCAGTTTTGGGTGAAAATGAGGTTGGAAGTTATATTGAATATGGTTTAGAAGTGAGAAGAAAGGAAGTGGAGGTACTGATTATGGGTGACTTTTTTTGAAAGGGGAGGAGATATAGGAAAAAATTATTAGGAGTGGTTGGATCAAGTTAGGGTTTTTAAAGATATCTATTTGCAGGCAGTAAGGAAAGGGTCAATAGATAGAGACTGAAAATTAGTAAGGGGTATATAACATTAGGAACAATTTTCTGGAGAAGTCAGAAAAGGATTAGATCCAGGGTACCTGTAGATGGGTTTGCCTTGATAAAGAGAACAATCACAATCTGAGATTAGAATGAAGGAGAAGATAATGGAGGAAGATGTTGAATGATGTGAGATGAGAAGGAGGGGAGAAGATGGAGTTCTTGGCAAATTATCTCATTTTTTTTCCAGTAAAACATGAAGTAAGGTCCTCAGCTAAGAGGGCTGGGGGAGGTGGGGTGCTCTGGAAGTTCTGAGGAGAGACGAGAAGGTTTGGCACAGCTGCTGTGGAGATTCCAATAGTGAATCAATTAGGGAGGAATAGAATGTTTGCCTTGCTATAGTGAGGGCCCAGTTGGGATTAGATAAATTTGTAGCGAGCTCAGTTTTGTGATTTTCTCCAGCTCTGTTCAGCAGCACATGAATTGGAATGAAGGAGACAGATGGTGGAAGTAATCAAGGGCTGAGGCTTGCTAAGGCATGATTGTTGATATGACAAGGGGGCAAGGGAGTCGCTCTCCATACTTAGTGAGGTTGGTACTTGGAAAACAGATTTGGTCTATTTCCAGGGCCATATTCACACAACTCATAAATGTCAAAAGTTGGATTTAAACTCAAGCCTTCTTGACTCCAATTCTCGTACTCTTGTCACTATATTATAGTTTGGTCTTCTGAAAACGGGCTTAATCCTCTTACATCCACCTCCTTATCTCACTTTACATAGTCACTCTCCTAGTTCAGCCCCTCAGTTCCTCTTCAGAGTCTCCTAACTGGATACTTAGGCTCCAGGTTCTGCCCTCTCTAATCCAACCTCAACAGACATGCCAAATTGATATTCATCAAATGCAGGTCTGATCATGTCAATTCTGTTGCTAGAATCTTTTGTTGCTTCCTCTCACCCCCAGGATAAAATGCAAACTGCTCACTTTGCCTTTTAAAGTTCTTTACAATCTGGTTTTGGTTTATTTTCCCAGGCTTCTTTCATTTTGCTCCATTTCTCTTACTCCATGTTCCCACCAGCCTGGCCTATTGGTATCCTTTTGACTTGAGTTCTTCATCTCCAATCTCTGCTTTCACACAGGCTGTCCTCCTGTATCTGTAATATACACCCGCTCTTGACCTCTGCCTCTTGGTTTATCTCATGTGCCACTTCTGATGAGAAGCCTTTCCTAATCCTAGGACTCCGGCATATTCTTCTCATTATCATGTATATTCTTAGACATATGTTTGTAAACTTTCTCCCTTGTTTAGCAGTCTATAAACTCCCAGAGGGCAGGAACTGCTTTTCATCTGTTCTTTGTTTCTCTAGTGCCCTGCACAAAGGAGGTACTTTAAGGTACAGCCTTCCCTTAGGCAGCTTGGTGGTTCAGTGGATAGAGTGCTGAGCCAAGAGTCAGAAAGACCTGAGTTCAAATTCAGCCTCAGATCCCTACTAGCTGTGTGACCCTGGGCAAGTCACTTAACCTCTGTTTGCCTTAATCTACTAGAGAAGGAAATGGCAAACTAATCCAAAATCTCTTCCTAGAAAACCCCATGGACACTATTGGCATGGATACAGCCCACAGGGTCATGAAGAGTCAGATACAACTGAACCATGAAACAATAATGCCTTATCCTTCTCTGAACAGTAACTAATATGGTGGACAGAGGACAAGGAAATACCTTTTCCCATTGAAGACCAGAAAAGTTAAGTAGCTTGATCAGTATGATGGAAAAAGTTGCCATCAGGGTTGAACCCAGACTACCTGGTTCTAAGACTCTCAAACACACTGATCCTTATTTTCCTTATTTTCCAAAGCTGTCTCCCTTGGTCAGTACCATCTAGGTGCAGCCCCCAGACTAAAGAGAGCTTATTACCTTAACTCAGTTTGGGAGTCAGTAGGGTGTTCACAGTTTATTATTCTCCATATTTTCTCTAAGGTCCCTTCCAGGTTTAAAATTCTATGACTCACAGAAACCAAGTGTAACAGGTGTATAGTCATGTGGACCTTAGGGTAGGCTGTACCCAATTGCAGTTTCCTAGGTCTGAATGATGCGGGGCTGCGCATAGGATGGGTTATTTGCCAGACTAGGGCCCCTGGGGTGGATGGCAGTAAAGGAGATGAGAACTGCTGATCAGGTGGCTGGGGCTCTTGGGTTAGGATAAAGATAGGAGGGATGGGCTGCTGGAGAATGTGAGCCTTCCTGCAGGCTCGAATACAACTCCTTCATCTTGGATGGACTCCGGGCCTCCCCACACCCCCCACTTCTCTCATCACATACCTGCACGCAGCTCTCAAGGTTAGCGCCATGGGGGTCAGCCCTGTTTAAATGTTGATTACAGAGACGACGGGAGCTGCTCAGATTTCTAATTAAGATTAAAGAATGTACCCGGCTTATAAATGGTTCTTAGGAATGTATAATTTGATTAGTCTGTTTTCTCCGGGCGCTTTAATTTCTGGATTAGTTAACATAGCCTCTGACTGTAGGCGGGGCCACTTACTCACCACACACAAAGTCTGGGAGCTTGCAGGGCAGCATTTCAGGGGATTGAGGGAGGAAGCAAATCCTGGGGGAATGTGTGATGTCTATATGGGTTTCTTACCCTGCTCTGGCCCTCTCCACACCTCTATCTACTTCCAGAAAGAGAACAGCCATTCAGTGACCCAGAGTGTCAAAGCTATTGACAAAAAGTTACACCTGCATATATCTGTATATGCATGCACGAATATGTAGACTCGTAACCTGCATGTGGTAAGCTAAGCTTTGTTGAAGGGCATCACCATGGGCTAGGGCACTTCCTCATAGGGCTGGGTGGCAAGATAGACATATGTTTTTTCACTGTGGCATCCACCATCTGGGCTCCTCTGGAGGGTCAGGGCACAACTGCTTCCTGGGCACTGAGAAGCTAAGTGATCTGTTCATTGTATAGTATGTGAACTCGGGTTGTCCCGACCCAAGTCTGGGGCTCTAACTATGCCACCTGAGTTCAAATCCAGCGTCAGACACTTAGCAACGGTAAGCAAATCATTGAACCTCTCTGTCTGCTCTAGCTTTCTCAGCTGTAAAATGGGAATGATAATAACACCTGTCTCAAAGGTTTGTTGTGAGGACCAGAAGATAATATTTGTACAGTGCTGAGCACAGTGCTTGACACATAGAAGGCACTTAAGAAATGCTTGTTCCCTCCCCCATTTCCCTTTTTTCTTTCTTGATATGAATGTACATATAAAATGATAGGATCATAGTACTGAAAACCGCCTTAGGTGTCTTTCAGTCCAACCTTTCCATTTTATAGAGAGGGCTATTGAAACTCAAAGAGAAGAGTGAGATGCTCACAGTATTAGGTAGTAGAGATGGGACTCCAAATCTAGCATTCTTTCTATGACTCTTTACTGCTAATTGATATATTGATCATTTGTACTCCTAATTCCCGTTTCTTTCTTTTTCCATTCCTAGCCTCCCTCCGTCCCCTTTTTTTGACCCTGGGCTGTTTCTGCTCCAGCTTGGGAATCTTCCTGGTTGAGGCTTGCCTGAGTGGTCAGGCTTCTTTTCTTCTATTTGCAGAGAGCTCAGTGGTACTCCAAGGAAGATGCACCTTATGCTCTGGAATATGACTCAGAGAACACTATTACACCAGGGGTGCCCAAATGATTAGTCAACATCAACCAGTCAACATAGTCAGACTTGGGTCTGCTGTATGATGAAAGTTAATAGTGTCCATTTCCCTAACCCATGGGCATTTATAGCAAAAGATAGGTTGTAGTAAGAAAGAAACTCCATGAGCCACAGGGAGAGAATCAAGCTGCTCACTATACTCTCTTTCCCTTTGGAAAGGAGAATCCTTTATCTCCCACCTCCATTCCTTCGTGTCTGTTGAATGGAACTGAAATGAAGTGATAATCACGGATTCTAGCATCATATGCTGGTGTGGGCAATATAGAAGGATGCAGATAAATTCCTAGCTATGTTCAGTGAGAAGGAGGCTACTAGTTCTGTGCCAAAAGACTGTTCTTGGCCCAATCTGGTTTGATATTTTTATCAATGAAAGCATATTTCAAAAGATCTCAATGTACTGAAAGATGGACTGAGCTGAACATATTTTAATTTTTTTTACTTAAAATAAATTTTGTTGATGGCTTTTGTTTTTACATTGCAGTCATTTCAAGGTCTCAAGTGACGTCTGTTCACTTTTCACCCCCTCAAACTCCCCTTTGTAACAAAGAAAGAAAACCTAAGCAAAAACATCGAATAGAGGGATTGTTTCTGACAGTGGATACAACACTCTTCACCCAACTTTCTAACAAGAGGAGGGCAGTATATTTCATTATCTGACCAAGACTGGTCACTATAATTACTTAGAATTCTTTTCTTTTTAGGTTTTTTTTTGTTTATGTTATTGTCATCAGTGCTTATAATATTTTCCTGGTTCTATTTTGTTCATCAGTTAATACAAGTCTTCCAAAGTTTCTTTAAATCCCTCATGTTCATTATTTCTGATATAGGAACAATATTCCATTATATTCATAAATTACAGTATGTTTAGCTATTTCCTTCAGACCATGAATTTTTTTAAAATCTCTGTGGGGCTCTGCTTCCAGAAGGGAAAGCTCTGTCCCAAATCGCTGGGGTCCTCCTGGCTGCCGTAGACTTCCGGCTGACTGGATAATGAAGACTCCAAGACCGAGGCCCAAGACGACGATCCGGATCCAGGCTGCTCAACGTGAGAGCACTGGTCTGAAAACAATCGCTCAGTCCCCCTGCTTTTTGCAGGCCACGGGCGGGAAGCTACAATGCGGAGGTGGGTGCAAAACCTCCGCCTTTTGCTTCTCCGCTCTGGAGAACTTTCGGCTGGACGCTTATCTCCCTCTTTCACAATCCCCCCTCACTCGCAGCTGGTGCTAGTCCCTCACCTGAGAGCTTTCTCTGCACCTCCCGCCCGGCTGCCCCCGGGGCACAGCCTCGGCTTCAGGCCAGGCTGGTTTCGGTTCGCAGTGCTGATATGGTTCCTCATAGCCGAGCTGACTTTAGTGGGAAGTATCTTTGTGTGCTTTTGAAGTTCTAGGATTGGTCCAGAGTCCTATTCCATGGGTATTTTGGGGTGGCTATGTGAGAGCTGCGATATATTGCTGCTGCTACGCTGCCATCTTGGCTCCGCCCCCCTTTAGCTATTTCCTAATTAATTGGTGGGCACTCAACTTTGGTTACAATTCTTTGCTTCCACACCAAGGGCTGCTATGGATATTTTGGCATACATAGTTCCTTTCTTTTTGCCTTTTATTTCCTTGGGTTAGATGTGGGGATTGTTGGATCAAAGGATATGAACAGGTTAACCACTTTTATTACATAACTCCAAATTGTCAAAATGGTTGGACCAACTTGTAGTGCACCAAGAGTGTATTAGTGTGCCTGCCTTCCTGCAGCTCTTTTAACATTTATTCTTTCAGTCTTTCATAATCTTTGCCAATTTGGTGGGTATGATGTAAAATTTCAGAGTTGCTTTAACTTGCATTTTTCTTCTTATTAGAGATTTGTTGTATTTTTCATATGGTTTTTGACAGTTTGCATTTCTTCTTTTGAAAACTATTCATATCGTTTGACACTTATCTTTTGGATGAATGACTCTTGGTCTTAACGTTTCAAATCCTCATCCTATCTACTTGATATCTTGGATATCAGAATTTTATCAGAGATTGTTGATGACAAATTAGAATTTAACAATAATGATAAACATAAAGTCCTGCTCTCACTTTAAAAATCTTGCTGAATGAATATGGTAAAGGATGTCTTGCCTAAGAGCAGCTCAAGTAAAGAAGATCTTGAGATTTTAGAGAACTGCAAGGTCATTTGGTATTGACAGTGTGAGGGGATTCCCGCCCCCCCCAAAAAAAAAGACATACAGTCTTAGGTTGGATTAATGGAAGTCTGGCGTATATCTTTTTTATTTTTGTTTTTGCTTTTTGGAGGGCAATTGGGGTTAAGTGACTTGCCCAAAGTCACATGGCTAGTAAGTGTGTCAAGTGTCTGAGGCCATATTTGAACTCAGGTCCTCCTGACTCCAGAGCCGGTGCTCTGTTTACTGCACCACCTAGCCACCCCTCTGGCATATATCTTAAGGAGTTGATTCTGCTGTCTAGTGAGAACAAATTTGAAGAATTAAGTCTCGTTTCACATTTTAAGAGGGAAATTAAAAAACTGGGGCATGTTCAGAGGAGAATGACAAAGATGGAAGAATAGTTTTCATGTCAAAAGGAGGTGATCAGGAAGCCCTTAGAGCTATTTCCTATGAAGGAATTGGAAAAGATAGGTGTTGGGTGGGTTGGAATATGATCACTTCAAGTGATCTGGCATTGCAGAGCTAGGATCAATGTGTAGAAGTTATAGGGAGGAAGGTTTTGTTTCAATATAAGGGTGATCTTTCCAACAATTAGAAGTGCCCAGTAACGGGACAGGCTACTTTGTAAAACAGTGAACAACCATATCATTAAACTGTTCAGTTGGAGGACTTTTTGGAGGGGTTGTCGTGGAAATATAGGTGTGACACTGACTTGTTCCTGTTCGATCATGTCTCATTCTTTGTGACCCCATAGACATGCCAACATTGTCTATGGGGTTTTCTTGGCAAAAATACTGGAGTAGTTTGCCATTTCCTTCTCCAGAGGATTAAGGCAAACAGAGGTTAAGTGACTTGCCCAAGGTCACACAACTGGTAAGTGTCTGAGGCTGGATTTGAACTCAGATCTTCCTGACTTCAAGCCCAATGCTCTATGTAGTGAGCCACCTCGCTGCCATGACATTGGCTTAGTTGGCGTCTAAAAGTCCCTTCCATCTTGAAGAATCTGTGATCCTAGCCCTCAAATAGTGGTACATTCCCATTAGACCTACAGATCATCCTTTTGTGTGATGGTGTGTTTGTGCATTCAATCACTCCATACATTCATGGGAACAGAAATATGGGGATTGAATAAAAAGATGATCTATTGATGTTCCTTTTAGTAGACTGACAGCTTTGCTGCAGGGGAAGTGAGGCAAGAAGGCATTGAGTGAGGATTTCCTGCCCTCAAGAACCCAAAGTAGTTAGGGTCATGAAGAACAGCATTGGCTCCTGGTCCCATCCCACATATTGGGAGGATGGCACAGTGATGCACAGGCATTGCATGATGAAGATGTACCTGCAAAGTTGGTTCCAGGTAGAAGGACAATAGTGATATTCGTATCCTAGACAGCCCTAGAAATCAGAGATTGGGAGGTTGGGGTAGAACAGCTTCCCCAGGACAGATGGGAATCTGGAAGTCTTGGAAGAGTACCTGGTCCGTGTGTCCAGGAGTGCAGGTTTTTGCTGCTCCCTTTTCCTGTTTCTATAAACACAAAATGTGAGTTGTTGTACAGGCCACTAACCAAATGCTTGATGATTGATTGAAAAATACCTAACTGACCACTGAGTCAAAGCCAAGATGGAGAGGCAGGAGCAGTAGACAGTTGCCTAGGGCATTACACTATGAGGAGGGGAGGGTGAAAAAGAGATATATTTCATAAATGCACATATTTTTAATACCACACATCCTGGCACATAGGCATGCGTTTTATGGAAGGAGTGCTGGATTTTCAGTCAGAGGCCTTGGATTTGACTTTCACTTATTAGGGTGTGTAAACTTGGGCACATCACTTTTCCCTGGGCCTTAGTTTACCCATCAGTAAAAAGAGGGGATTGGATGAGATGACCTCCAAAGTCTCTTCTCTAAATCCTATGATCCAATAAAGTCGAATTTGTTATGGTGAAGTCTCAAAGTTTCCCCAAGGACAGTAATAGAGCTCAAAAAGGCCTTGTCCTGGCTGTCTTTGAATGTTTTTCTTTTAGGCATGTCTAAGACCCTCTCTTTCTGAGCAGAAGGTTAATCTTGAAAGCTTTGCCCCATCCTCCTGCCCCTACCCCCAAGGCTTCTGGGAGTCAGGAACCAGGCAGCTTAGGTTGGTATCCAGTGAGTATTGTGAGGATAAGAAGGAGGTTATCTTTTAGGATATGCTAGACAGCTTTTGAGTGTATTATGAAAACAGGCCAAGTATCCTGTCTGGGACAGTCATGTGTGTGTGTGTGTGTGTGTGTGTGTGTGTGTGTGTGTGTGTGTAGCCTGGATATCCTAGGCAAGACACAGCTGGATATTTCCGGAGCAACAGATTTCAAGTCAGTTTGGGTTTGGAATTAGGAGTGTCAGAGTTCCAGTCTTGGCTCTGACATTTACTAAATGTGTGATCCTGTCTTTCCCACCTGCTATCTGACCTTGGGCAAATACTTTATCTCTCCGGGCCTCAATTTCTTCATCTGTAAAATGTAGAGACTGAACTAGATAATCACTACGGCCTTTTTGAGTTCTAGTTTGTGATCTTACACAGGTCACTTTCCCTCTCAGCCTCAGTTTTATCTGTCAGATGAGGATAATGTGATTTTTAAAAAACTATCTACCTAATTGGGTTGTTGTCAGGAAAGCTCATTGTAAACCATGGCCTAATTAATTGTGGACAGTCAGGTCAGTAGGAGTGGGTGGCATGATGAGAAACTCCAGGAGACACTATCTCATGCCAGCCCAAGCACCTTCGGATCCACTAACACAGGATCTGGTACATAGTGGGCACTTAATATTTGTTGATTGACTTTAAAGTTGATTGGATTTAAAGCACTGGAGAAATCCGAACAATTATAGCTATTATTCTATCAGGACATCAAAGAGGGATTTTCAAGGATTCAAGTCTGTTGCTCTTTCCTTGCTTGGGAAAAATTGTAGTACAAACGGCAAATGACCCATTTCTTTGGAGGGTGGGCAGCAATATTGGACCGTGGGCTCACAACTGGGGGCAGGACCAAAACGCTTGCCCAAATCTCAGAATCTACATAGAGAATTCTGAGTCAATGGATGGTGGTGGAGGGGGTGTTTGACTAATAAAAAGCAAGAAACAACAGGAGGGGAGTGGGTTAGACAGGAAAGGAAGCCAAGGACCAGAGGGGACAAGAATCACATAATCCAGTCCCAAAGAGTGCAGTCAGGCTCAAAGGTATGACCGTGGCTGCTGTACGCGAGTCTGTGTTTGGTCAGGCCGCGCCCTCCCCCGGCGGCGCCCGCACCTGGTGCCTAGCCAGCTGCCAAGCCCTGCCCCAGAAGTGGCTGCACTCCAGAGGCAGGTGAAGGGGCGCCCCGAGCTCCCCTAGCAATTTGGAAAGCGCTGTGGGACGAGGGTAATAATCATTAACACTTACAGCGCGTTTCAACTTCAGAGTGCTTTACAAACATTAACTAATTAGTCCGTGGGGAGGAGAGGAGCCATATAAACACACGGTTTATTATTTATTATTCATTTCTTTACCATCATTAACGCGCCTAGGCTCGGGCAGTTTCTATAGTGAACTACAGTATTCCTAGGAAGAAAGTCGGATTGAGGAAAATAAGAGGGCTGGGCGGTGGCCGGGACACCCAGAAGTGGCTGAGAATTCGCCTTGGGATGGAGTAGGGTGGGATTCAGTGTGGGAGGGGAGACTCTAATCTCTAATCTTTGGTGTCTGGGAGGGTCCAACCCAGAGAAAACATTTGTCCCTCTCACTACTCGCAATGGCCGGGGACAAAGGAACCCGGGAGCGGCTTTTGCCTTTGTTCTCCACCCCCACCCCATTCCTTTTTTCTCTTCTCTCGGTATCTCTTTCCTTGGCCTCTTTTCCCTCTGTCTCTCCTCTCTGGCCTTTCTCCTCTCCTCCCTCTCCTCTTTTTTTCCTCCTTTTTTTCTCCGTCTCTCTTGTTCTTTCTCTCGTCTCTCCTTTCCTCCGTCTCTCCTTTCTTCGCCCCTCGGCGTCTCCTTTCCTCCGATTCTCCTCAGTCTTTACCCTTTCTCCTGTCTCCTGCCTCTCCTCTCTCCGTCCTCTCTTGAGTCTCTCCAGGTCCCCGCCTCTCTCTCCCCTGCTGCCCGAGCGCTCTCCACGACGAGTGTAAAAAGCCCTTTAGCAAGCCTGTCTCGTTTGCCACATCAGGACATCGGCGCGGAAGGCAAGCTGTTCCAGGCAATCAGCGAGCCCTGCTCCTGGAGACCAAATTGAAACTGTTGCGGACTAAAAGCTCCCCACTACACCTGAACAGGGGACAGATGTGCATCAATATTTATTCGGAACTCCCAGGAAACCTGGATGAAGTGTAATTATCTCAGCTCAATCAGCTCGGATTAGCATAACATCAAGTCACCCATCAGACCGAGGGTTTGATTTCGGGGATCAAAGCTCCGCGCTGTAGCCGCTGATTAATCGGGTATAAGAGAGTGACGAGAAGAAAGCCTCGCTGCTCTCCGTTAGCAGCAGCTGCACGGCTTTGATGCACCAATTGTTGCCAAGTTAACTTCTCTCAAACTTTCTGCCCTTCGCCTCTCCTCTTACCCTTCTTCCCACACCCAGCCGGCCGCATCCACCTCCCGCTCACAAGGCAGGGTAACCTCACACTCGTGGGTAGAAACACACTGTTGGGAAAATCAGGACTCTGACTTGCGATACATAAGGTGAAGGTTAGTCCCTGTTGTTTGTGACCTTGGGCAGGACATTTAGCCTGCCTGAGCCTCAGTTTCTACAGTTGACACATTAGCAAGCATTTATTATTTTTTCCAGCTATAAAATAATAGCCCTCCATTCAAGTCGTGTTCAGTGCTACATTGTATTTTGGGAGTGATCTCGGGCTCCCAAAGACTATGTATGACACTGGTAGGAGACGCTGGGGTCTGTCTGTCTGTCACCTGAACAGCAGGCTTACTGAGCTCCTGGAGGTTCATCACTAGAAGGGTAGGCACCAGGGAATGGATTAGACCTTTGGTCACAGTGACTCTGGACTGGCCATACTAGAACATGGAAAGGTTGGCAGCCTCATTGGTGGAAGAAATCCTCATGCTGATGAAATCACACCTGGAAGTAAGTAGAAGAATATATCTTAGTCCTTTGTTACCTCATCCTGTCATGGGGGTGACTATGGTATCCGAAGGCCTGCCAATGGAGTGCAGTCTCTGGCAGGCACTTCGGTCCTGAGCTGGCCTCCCAGTCTATTGTCTGAGGACAGGCCTAGAACCTGGAAAAGTGGGAAAGAAGGCTGACCATTCGGCGATGGATTGGTTTTGACCACAACAACTCATCCTGGAAGGATTACCATCTGTCATGGCAGGGTGAGGATGGAGGAAGGAGTATCAGAGTAGATGAAATCATTAATCTTTTAAAATGTTGAAGTGAAACAGTGGGGTGGGTGAACTGGTTTAGAGCTTTTTTCTTTTAGTCACAGATTGTGGTGGAGTGGAAAGGGCTTTGGATTTGAATCCTGAATCTAAGAGACTTGATTCAAGTCCTATTCTAGTGAGATCTTGGTAGATTCTTGACAATTCTCTCCAAGCCTCAGTTTCCTCATCAGCTAAATTGGAATCATAATACCTGTAATAATAACTGATATTTATACATGAAGGAAGGAAACGAGCATTTATTAAATGCCTACTATGTGTCAAAGATTGCATTAGTAACTTTACAATGATTATTTTGTTAGATCCTCACAGGAACACTGAAAGGATGGTGCTGTTATAATTATCCCCATTTCACAGTTGGGGGAAATTGAGGCAGACAGTGATAGTGACTTGCCTAGGGCCACAGTTAGTGTCTGAGGCAGGGTTTGAACTCAGGTCTTCCTGACTTCAGGTGACTTCACTGTGCAACCGCACTTTAGTCCTTATCAGTATTCTGGGGACATTATCTTTTTTGAGTCCCACAGCACCGTAAACTAGGTGACATGATCTATATTTTACACATGACAAAACTGAAATCAGAGATGTTCAGTGGCTTGCTTATTGATCACATAGGAAATGTTTAATGTGGGATTCGAACATAATTCTTTCTGCTTTTAGAGCCAGCATACTGACCAGTAGGCAGGCTGCTACCTTCTTCTCATTGTAAGAATTTAAGTGGTTGCCCTTTGAAAACTGTAGCATGCTATACAAATATAAGGGATAGTAATCATGTTTAAGATAAACTACACAGGAACATGTTGAGCCCCTTGGGAAAGCACTAAAAATGCAAGCAGCCTTTTAAATATGTCTACTCTCTGTTGTCGGTGGGGGCCACGGCCTTCTCCCAGGATGCTGTGGAAGAGATCTCTGTTCAGGTATGGGTTGGACCAGGTGGCCTGTGATCCTTTCCGGCCCTGAGATTCTGAGTTTGTGTTATTCTGTGACTTGAAGGTTCCCCCACAGCCCAACTGTTTGTTTGTGGAGATGGTGATTTTTCTCCTGTTCCCATTCTGAGTGGGGTGGTATGGGCAGATTAATGGCATGTGGAGCTTGGTACATTTGTCTGCTTGTCTCAAGACAGAGCGATTCTTCTCAGGAGGCACTGGACAAAGGTATTTATTGGGTGCCTGCCGTGTGCCTAACACACTCTGTGGGAGGGATGGAGAAGAGGTAAAAAAATGGGGAACTCTGTTCTCTGGGAGCTTCCATGCTTTTGGGGCAGGGGATGGAAAAAAGGCATGCAAGAAACAGCCGTCACTGACCTACCATGTACAAAAAGTGGAAAAGGCAGGAGACCTAGGTCCATATCCTGGCCTTGTCTCTCTTTGATCATTTATTATTTGTGTGATTTTGGATAAGTTAATTTTTCCCTTTCTGGACTTCAGTTTCATCATCTGGAAAATGAGAAGGGTGAATTATGTGATTTCTAAGGTCCCCTCTAGTGCTAACGTACTATTACTCAGTGAATCAAAGGTAAAAATGTACAGTAAGTGCTGTGGCTGTTTAGAAGGGGAAAAATCACTCTGGGCCCTGATTACTGCAATACAAAAGGCCAATCGTATGTCATTTTATCCTTACAGTGGTGTGTGTGACATGTAGGACAAGTTCTTTACTAATCTCTGTTTTACAGACAATGAAACTCAAGTTGAAACGACTTAGCCAAAGTCATACAACTAAGTGGGTGGCAAAGCTGGCATTTGTCCAGTTCTTCTGACTTCAAATCACAGGATCATAGATTCAGGGCTAGAAAGGATTGTGGAGTTCAGCCACCATCATTTTACAGATGAAAGAAATAGAGCCCAAAGAGAGGTTAAATGTTTAACTCAAGGTCACACAGGATGGAGACAGGATATACCCAGATCATCTGTGAGTTTACGACTCTCATTCCACTATACCAGTGATTCTCAACCTGTGGGTTATGTTCAATTTGTAACAATGAAAATACATCCTGCATATCAGATATTTACATTACAATTCATAACAGTAGCAAAATTACAGTTATGAAGTAGCAACAAAAGTAATTTTATGGTTGGGGGGTCACCACAACATGAAGAACTATATTAAAGGGTCGCAGCATTAGGAAGGTTGAGAACCACTGCACTACATGAAAAAAATAACAATAAGGATGTTTATATTACTACCACTGCTACTACTATTATTACTACTTCTGTTACACTACCATAACTGTTACAACTAATATTGCTAGCACTATTACTACTATTACAATATTATCACTACTGTGACTTATTACTAGCATTACTAGCACTGTTACTACTACTATTACACTATTATTACTGCTACTAGCATTGCTAGCACTACTAATACTACATTACACTGTTATTATTACTATAATTACTACTTTCCATATCGATAGCCCTATTACTACATCACACTACTATTACTACTACTAGCATTGCTAGCACAACTATTATAACTACTATTACACTATTATTACTACTTGTAATACTAGCATTACTACTACTGCTACTACTAGCATGACTGGCACTGTTATTACTATACTATTACACTGTTACTATTACTACTACTACCACTAGAATTACTAGTGCTGTCATCACTAGTACTACTACTACTACTAGGGTTACTACACTACTGTCACTACTACTCCTAGTAGTAATAATAGAAATAATAAATTGCTAATATGACGACTGCTACTACTACTACCACCACCACCACCACCACTACCACTACTACTACCACTACTACTACTACTACCACTACTACTACTACTACTACTACTACCACTACTACTACCACTGCTACTACCACTACTACTACCACTACTACTACTACTACTACTACTACTACTATTGCTGCTACTACTGACAACTCATTTATACAATGTTTTCCTCAAAATAACTCTGTCAGTTGCTACCGGGTTTGTCCTGTGCCTGTACCTATGATGCTGTTCATATGGGGAGCACCCAAACACTATACAAATGCAGATACTTCCAACCGTTCTGCGAGTGCTGTCTTCTGATCTCCTCATTCAGCTGAATCTGACCTATCAAATGTTACCAGTGATCTCTTAATTGCCAGGTCTAATGGCTTCTTCTCAGTCCTTATTCTCTTTGACCTCTCTGAGGTCCTTCAAGACCCTCTTTTCTCGTTAGGTTGTCAGGACATTGCTCTCTATGGCTCACTTCCTATTTGACCACTCCTCAGTCTCCTTTGTGGGTTTTTCATCCTTGTCATCCCTTCTAAGCCTATTCTGGGTCCCTTTGTCTTTTTGTCCCTTGGTGATTTTGTAAGCTCTCATGGGGTTCAATTATTATCTCTATACAGATGATTCTCAGTTCTATATATTCAGTCTTAATCTTTCTCCTGAGCTACCATCTTGAATCTCCAGTTATCTCTTGGAAATCTTGAGCTGGATATCCTATAGGCATTTAAAACCCAACATATCCATCTTGGAATTCATCTTTCTCCTCAACCCTCCCTTCTTCCAAACTTCTCTGTCACTTCTGAGAGCTCCACCATGCTCCCAGTCAGGGTCATCCTTGACTCCTAATTCTCATTCACCCCACTGATCCAGTCCATTGCCCACGCCTGTTGTTTTCTACCTTCACAACAACCTATGCACATTGTTCCCTTCTTTCAACAGCCCTAATTCAGACTCATATCACTTCTCACCTGGATTATTGCAATAGTTTTTCTATTGCAATAATACTTTCTCTTTCAATCAACTTCCTCTATATCTTGTATATCTTGTATTACATTACAAAGTAAATAACGGTACTACATGTGTGTATGTGTGTGTATAAGATCTAGGGAAAGTTTCCCGTGAGAATGTGTGCTCCTTGAGGGAAATGGACTTGTCCCTCCTCTTTCTTTGTATCCTCAGTCCTCAGTACAGCATATACTTGTTCATTAACTGATTGAACTGATAGCCTTAGAGAGTTACTTGGGACTTGGAGAGGTTAAGTGACTTACTATGAAGTCATAAATTGGTATGTATTTAGTGATAGATTGTCTTCCTGATTCTAAGACTTGTTCTCCATGTATAGTGTCCTGCCACCTCTTATAATGCAAGTTTATTATTCCCATTTCTCAGATAAGGAAACTGAGACCCTGAGGTAGCTTAAAGGTATCAGTGGCAGTCTTGCGTGACTGCGCATGTATAATGTATATCAAATTGCTTGCCTTCTTGATGAAGACGGAAGGAAGGAGGAAGAAAATTTGGAACTCAATTTTAAAAAATGAACGTTAAAAATAGTTTTTACTTGTACCAAAAAATAAAATATTTTAAAAAAAGTGTCAGTGGCAGAATTCCATCCTTGGTACCTTGACTCTGGGTCCAACACTCCACTGTTCCATGGGGTCTCAGTAGCAGCTTGGCAGGGATAGTTTTGTGTAGGAGTGGAACCTTTAAGTAGCAATTTTTGTGCACATGGCAAGCAGTATAAAACACATCTCGTGGCAAGAAATATGTTCTTAACTCAACTCTTTACCATTTTGACTTTTGTCTTGCCACTGGACTTCAGTGACTCTGGAGGAGAGAGTGAGGTTGATGATTTTGCACAGCTCTGCCTCACTTAAATTCAAATCATGAGCAAGCCAAGATGTCGCCCTTGTGATATCATTGGTTCTCTTTGAGAAGGAAGGACAAACACCAATAGACTTCTGCCTGGGGAGCGGTGACCAAAACACTCTGGCCCAGGGAGGAGCTTACCTTGGGTACAGATGCTGGTGGGCAGAAAGGAAGATTACTGGTAAAACTTATTTTTAGCTCCCATGGATGCTAAGCTCTGTTGTTCACACATTGATTAAAAGTGTTGTTAATTCCTTCAAAATTTTGGAGCCCTTAGAGAAAGTCCCTAATGTCCCCCCCAATTGTGCCTCTGTAGGTGGCATTTGGGTTGGTTCTTATAGAACAAGTATGATTTGAATAGGCAGAAAGGAAGGGGGAGGGCCTTTTAGGCAGGGAAAGCAGCAGGAGCAAAGGATGTAGAAATGGGAAAGGATTTGCATTGCAGACGATATTTCATAGCTCACTTTTCCTTTCAAGAGGCTGAAGTATGTTTATGTTTACAATTTTACTGTCTCTTTCCCAAGTTGTGTGAAGTCAGGGATTCTTCTTATTTTGTAGAGGGGGAAACTGAGATCCAAAGAGGTCAGGGCATTTGCTCCAAGGTCACAGATGAAGTTAGTTACTGATCAGTTTGAGCTTCTAGGGTTGTTGATTTCTGGTTCCAGATTCTTCTTCATTTGATGCTTAAAGAAGCATATAGCTTAATCAGATTTGAGGATGTGTAAGGGCACTTCAAATGACTGGACCAGGAAGGCATTGGGGAAACTTCCTGATATCCGGGACATTTCTATAGCCTTAGCCTTCTTTTTGGAAGAATTATTTTATGTTCCTGGGCAGGGAGCTAAATCTTAGGAGTAATGGGCTGGTTGCCCAGAAGGTAAGAGGACAGGGCATGGTCAGAAAGATGTCTTCCCAGCTCAACCCCTCCAACCCTCCTTCATTAGTTTATCTCCTTATGAAATCTCTCCCTATGCAAGATAGAGTAGATTTTTTTCCTCTCCCCTTTAATTAAGAACTAAATATAGATCTTAATTAAGGCACTGATGAATTTAATTTAGAGTGGCATTAGGGCCTTAACTTGCAGAGCTGAACACTGTGTTTGTATAATGTAAGATATAAGCTAAATGAGTGCTTACTTGTTACTACCATAAATAATTCTCTTGCAAATCCCTTCCAAAGCACCACCAACACTAATCCTCTTGCCTTCTTCCTCCTCATTTTCAGAATAGTCATGGGCACCCACTGCCCAGACCCATTTATAGATTGTATTCTCAATGTCCACCTCCTGGACATCCTCCACCTTTATAGAGAACCAGGTGTTAAGGCACACAGACTGTCAGAGGTGGGTACCAATATCCTAATGACTCACTCAGCAGGTCTTAGGAAGCTGATGTTACCCAAATAGCTCATCACCCAGACAGCCAATTGGCACACGTTCAGTCATTCTGCTAGAATGAGTCTTGTTCTGAAATTGTGGCAAAGGCATGACTTTCAGTGATGAAGGAGCAGGGAAGGATAACAAGGGACAGATAAATGAAGCCAGATAATGTGGCAAAATAAAATAAGCAATGGACTTTTGAATCGGGCCTGTATCACTTACTAGGTGGGTGACCTTAGGCTAGCCTCAAAACCTTTGAGAGCCTCAGTTTCCTCATCTGCACACTGGGGATAATAATATTTACATGATCTAACTCCCAGGGTGGTTGTCACTAATTTGCTACATAGATGTAGATGTATATTATTGGGAGTAGATTCTGTGTTCTTAATCCCACTTTATCTGTAACCATGGATAAATCCCTTCCCCTCTTTCTGGGCTTCAGTTTTCTTGGTGTAATTTGGATTTTTCCTGGTGTAATTTCAGTTTTCCTGGTGGAATCACACAGTTTCTGTGTGATTTAGAATTGGGAAGATAAAGATTAGTATGTGCCTTGGATCCTAACTAGCTAAGTGACCATGGGCTAGGCCATGAGTGAGGAAACTGTGGCCTCCAGGCCACATGTGGCCTGCTAGGTCCTCAGGTGTGGCCTTTTGACTAGGTCCAAGTTTTATAGAACAAATCCTTTTATTTAGGAGATTCTGTGAAGTTTGGATTCAGTCAAAAGGACGCACTTGAGGATCTAGAGGGCCACATGTGCCTTGAGGCCATGGGTTCCCCACCCTTGGTCTAGGCGTTCAATCTCACTAAGCCTGAGTTTTCTCATCTATAAAATGGGCTAATAATACTCATAATCCCTCCATTATTATTGTAATACTTCCAGAGTGGTTGGTAGGCTGAAATGAGATAGTGTTTGGAGAGCACTTTGCAAACCTAAAAACCCATATAAATCCCCGTCTCCCTGAGTAGAACACAATCCTTCCTCTTGTTTGCCAGTTTATATCATTCTCTTCTTCAGGGCTCAGCAGCTTTTTGTACAAATTCAAATACGGTACTTATTTGTGTAGAGGAGTACAGTGAATGGATAATCAGTGGCACTGATAATGAACAGGTACCCAGAGCATCTAGAACTCCTAGAACAGAGCTGGAGCAGGATAAAGGTACAATGGCATTGAGACCACTCAGATCCTGAGGACCCTGTGAATCATTAATGTTGCTAGTCACAGAGCACACGTTCCTTCCTCTCATTCTGCTCAAAGATGAACTCCCTGCCATACAGGGAGAGGGAAATTTGAGTCTAAGCACTGAACCAGTAGATTGGTTTTGATCTTGGATTTGTGAAGAGCTACAGGTACCTAGTTCACATGATAGTGTTTTTTAAAAACCCTATTTGCTTTTATTTCTTTTGCTTCATTGGTCATAAGTAAAGAACTATATATAGCCACATGGTCACTGTCATGCTTTGCACTTGTGATTAGAGTCCAATGAAGCATAACAAGGAAGGCAGAATCTCTTAGTGGGTGAGGGCTGAGCCAAGAGACTAACTAGATAAATCTATGCAAACCAAACTTAGTATTTCCCTGGAGCTCTGTGGAATGTGTAAATACCAAAGTGATTGTGAGAGTATGCTGTTAATGGATGATTGGCCAAAGTTAGATGATGCTTCTATGGGGGTAGAAAGCACTTGTGTGAACTCAACTTGAGGTGACATAAAGGGTTATCACTAAGTTTATTGGATCCATGTCCCATGGAGAGAGTAGGGATAGTTGTTCCTTGGTCCTTCAGGGTACATTGGGTACAACATAGCTTTGGTGACTATGTCAATGTATACTTATGACAGACGGGTACTTTCTTCCCACTAGCCTCAGCATTAAGACAAGATAGACACTCAGCTAATTTATCTATATATTTAATGACTATCCTGGATATCTGTCTGAATCATAAACTCATAAAACATGAGAGCTGGAGGAGACCTTAGAGATCCCTTAGTAAAATCTCATTTTTTCAGAGGAGAATGTTTTGGTGGCTTGTACTTGGTTCAGTGTTTTTAATTTTGTCCAAAGGCCCCTGTAAGGTTGGCACTAACTAAGAGCTTGGGATAACTAGGGTAATGTTGATCAGATAAGAAGTAGTTAGAGCAAGGGTGGGGAACCTGCGGCTTTCAGGCCACATGTGGCCCTCTAGGTCCTCAGGTGTGACCCTCTGACTGAATCCAAACTTCATAGAACAAATCCCCTAAGTAAAAGGATTTGTTCTATAAAACTTGGACTCAGTCAAAAGGCCACACCCAGGGACCTAGAAGGCCACTTGTGGCCGAAAATTCCCCACCCCTGAAGGGGAATAGGAGGCAGCAGGTGATGGTGGTAGTGGAGGTACTGAGCTATTGAGTAGTCTTAAAAAGTTAGAGCTAGAGGAGAGACAACGTGGTGTAGTGGAGAACGGGAGGACATTTATTAAACACCTTTTGTGAGACAGGCACCATGATGTGCTCCAAACTCAAAGATAGGCAAAAATGTGGTGCCTGCCCTCAAAGAGCTCACTTTCTAGTGGGGAAGATAATGCGTGGATAACCATACACACACAAGACAGACAGTATGTAAATGGGCCATAATCTCAGAGGAAAGGTACTTGGGTGGGGGAGAGGTTAAGGAAAGGCCTTTTGAAGAAAGTGGAATTTTGGATCAAAGCCTTCTTATCAGAAAGATATGGATGCAAATCCTGCCTCATAGACTGTTCTACTTACTGATTCTGTGGCCCTGGACAAGTTACTAATGCTCTGTGAATCTTATTTCCCTCATCTGTATAAGAGGAATGATAATAATGCCATCTGCTTTGGGGTGGTAATGACCTAAGGAGATAAGGTAGTAAAGTGATTTATAAATGTTAGCGTCTATCATCCAGTCCACCTCCCTCTTTATCCAGATAAGAAAACTGAGGCCCAGAGAGGGAAAATTGTATACGTTCAGGTCAAAAGTTAATAGTACAGTTGAACCTAGAACCCAGCTATCCAGATCGCTGGTCTAGTACTGTTTCTCCTAAAACCGTGTGGCTGGGCCTCATTTTCCTCAACAGTAGAATAAAGGGGCTTGACTAAATGAATTTAAGAGCCCTCCAAGAGCTAAGATTGAATGATGATCACTGTTCCTTTGACTCATTTTGGAAACTTCCTCTGCTCTGTCTCCTTTTCTCTTGCCCAGTAGAAGGGTCACCTGTTTGGGCTAGAAGTAGATGAAGATAACCTGCCTGGAGGCAGGGGGATGGATGAGATGAGACTTGGATACAACTAAGTGTCTACAGACTTCTTGTCTAAATACTTCCTAATTTCCAAATGGTGTCTAGAGTTTTAAGAGTGGGGGAGAGTACGGGATATATAGGTAATAGAACTCTGGGATGGTAAGCAGAAGACAAGCAGATCTGAAATCAATTTTATAGGGACCAGCTATAACAAACCTAGCTCAGAGCACAGGTCCAGGCTAACCTTTTTCCAGTCCTGAATCCTTTCCTCCAAGCCCTAGCAGCTCAGCCTCCCTTCTCTCAGGCTTGGGAACCTGCTGCCTGGGCTCCCTGGTGCCCGGGGCTTTGCTTCTGGCTGTCTCCTGGCTCACAGGCTCGCCTTCTAAGCTCTGCTTTCATTCCTAAACAGGCAGGAAAATAAGTAATTGATTTTTGGATACAACATAAGCCAGGAGAGTGAACCTTTAATAGGAAGGGGTGATGAGCTGAGGGAGGGAGCATTAAGGTATTAAAAACAAACGCAACTACAGGAAAAAAAAAACCACCCTAAACCTAGACACTGAACCAAACAACCTCAGAGCTTCTGGGTTTAGAAGCTTACTGAGAAGCTAGCTTGGGGCAGCTGGGGAGGAGGGCTTAGTCTGGTCAGGGCCCTGTGACATCATATGAGGGGGCCCATCTTGTCCCTGTCCTCTGCCCACCTTCCACCCAGCCTTGTAGGGCTCTGTGTGTTATAATGTAAAAAGCATTAGATTTCATAAACTCAGTGCTGGAAGGGTTCTTACAGGTCACCTACCCCCACCTTCTCTGTTCAGGAATCTTGTCTCAAGTATCTCTGACAAGTTATTGAAATCAAGAGGATTGAGACAGAGTCTTGTCTCCACTGTCTCACTCTATGTACTCCCATGTGGGCAATCCTTTACCACCTTTGTTTTCAATTCCCCCATTGGTGAAAGGAGAGCTCCCTTTAAGCTCTAAATCAGGGGTTTTCTGTTTTTTGTGTGTCATGGACCCCTTTGGCAATCTGGTGAAGTTTATGGTCCCCTTTTCAGAATAATGTTTTCAAATGTATAAATTAAAATTCATAAGATTACAAAGAAAGAACAATGCTGTTGAATGAAGATTTAATTTTTTTTTCCTTCCAAGTTCACTCACTTCCTGGAAAAGAATACCCGCTGTAAATCTGTGGTCCTGTGTCTTCCTTGGTCTTCCAGGGCTTAGGGGTGGAATAGGGTGTGAAGGATCCTTTGGGACATTGTGGAAAGTTGAAGGAGGCCTTCAATAACCAAGGAGGTTATTGCCTTAAATGACAGGTTTTAGTGACCGGGTCATAGCAGCAGGAAGAGGAGCAGATTAAGAGGGCTACCTCTTCTGCCATACCAGGCCCTGTTGGAAGAAGCCTCCCCATCCCCCCTAACTGCCTTATCTTTACTTTGTTCTTAGGTTTAACTTGCTTATCTGTGTGCATGTTGTATCTCCCCAGTAGAATAGGAGCTCTTTGAGGACAGGAACGGTCTCATTTTTGTATTTGTCTCCCTGGCTCCCAATAGAGCCATGCAGCTGGGTGGTGCCCTGGACCTGGAGTCAGGAAGACCTGAGTTCAAAGCCGGCCTCAGACGCTAGCTGTGTGACCCTAGGCAAGTCACTTACTCTGTCTCCTTTGGTTTCCTGACTCATAAAATGGGGGTAGCACCTACCTCCCAGGATAGTGATGAAGAGCAAATGGGATAATATTTGTAAAGTGCATAGCACAGAGCCCGGAATGTAGTAGGTGACTGATAAATGCTTCTTCCATATTCCTCCTTTTTCCTTAATAAATCCTCATTGAATGAATAATAGAAAGAAGTATATCTATTATTGACCTTATCTATATCAGGCTCAGCAAAACCTTCTTCTTCCCTCCCCTCTGCTTTGGGAGATTAAAAAACTAGAAGAAGAGAACTGAGGATGGGGTGGGGTGGGGTGGTGGAGAGATGGAGAAAGGGAAGGAGAGAGGGAGGAGGGAACAGGAATAAGAGAAAGAGAGAGAAGGAGGGAGGGAGGGAGGGAAAGAGAGGGACAGAGAGAGACAGAGACAGAGGCAGAGGGAGAGAGACAGAGAGAAAGGGAGGGAGGGAAAGAGAGAGACAGAGGCAGAGAGAGAGAGACAGAGAGAGAGAGAGAGAAAGAGAGAGAGAGAGAGAGACAGAGAGAGAGAGACAGAGAGCACGGCAGGGCAAGGCACTGGTGTGCTCTTGGTAAGGTTTGGATGTTATACTAACTCAGTGTTATTGTGCACTGGAGGCTTTGAGCCCTTACTGGAGAACATTTGAAGACTTATCTCACACACACACACACACACACACACACACACACAGACACTATTTCTAGTCAGATCATGAAGACTAGAATTTCTATTATTAAAAATGTGCATTTATTAAAAGAAATAGCAAAGTATCTGCCTCTGTACCCCTCTGTATGTTGTACCCTGGGAAGCTTCCTGCCAAGATGACACCTTGTCTTAGAGGCTGTAGACAGGCTGTCAAAGGCTGTTGATAGAAGGGAGTCTTCTGATTTTTGCTTTTCCTTGGTCGGTGTGTGGAGACCCTGCCAATAAGAGGTTACACATACCCTCCTCACGTTCCCTGCACAAATGGGTTTGTTAATTCTTTTTTTTTTTTTTTTGTCTTTTTGGAGAGGGGAAGGCAAGGCAATTGGGGTTGAGTGACTTGCCCTAGGTCACACAGTTAATGTGTTAAGTGTCTGAGGACTCCAGTGCCATGCTCTATTCCCTGTGCCGCCTAGCTGCCCTAAGGTTTGTTAATTCTTGAACTTGATGCTGGGAATGATTTTTTTTTTGGTTGCATCTTCCCATTTATTTTTTCTTTTTGGAGAGGGGAAGGCAGGGCAATTGGGGTTAAGTGACTTGCCCAGGGTCACATGGCTAGTAAGTGTTAAGTGTCTGAGGCCAGATTTGAACTCAGGTCCCCCTGACTCCAGGGCTGGCACTCTATTCACTGCACCACCTAGCCACCTCTGCATCTTTCCATTTAAACCCAAACTTTATTCAATTTTTTTAAAAACTGGAAATGTATGTGAAAGGGAGGAGTTAATTCTCATCGGAAATACTGTTTCCATTTCTTTCTGCCTTCCTTACCAAATAAAACTTCAAAATAATCTTTTAATCGTTTTCAAAAACCTTAACAAACTTTAAACAATATGAAAATTTAGACAAAACAGAGAGGCATGGCTAGAGCTCTGAACTTGGAGTCGGGGAGACTTGAGTTCAAATCCTGCTTCAGACGTTTGCCATCTGTGTAAGTTAGGATTAATTAGCTTCTCTGGATCTCTCTTTCCTCATATGTTAAAATGCCAAGATTGGACTTGATGGCTTCTAAAGCCACTTCTAGCTCTGAATTGATGAACTCTATAATTTGAATTCTTTTTCCAGAAGAACAAAAAAAGAGGGCCATTTGATTCCACAAGCATCTGTGAGGATTATGTGCGAGGGGTGGAGCTGAAGAGATACAGAGACAAAAAGCTTAGGGTTCTGGAAGGGTCTTGCTGGAAGTATGCAGAATTAGGGAGAAAGCACTAACCAATGGGCACCTAGGTGGTGCAGTGTATAGAACTCTGGCCCTGAAGTCAAGAGGATCTGAGTTTGAATCCAGCTTTACTAGCTGTGTGACCCTGGGCAAGACACTTAACTCTGCCTCTGTTTCCTCATCTGTAAAACCAGGTGGAAAAGGAAATGGCAACCCCCTCCTGTATCTTTGCCAAGAGAATCCCAAGTGGGGTTCCGACATTACTGAAACGATGCGACAACAAGCTAAGGGAAGTTTCCACAGAAGGAAGTCGCATGGGGGGATGGACTCCTTGAATGAATGAATGCGTAGCAGGGGATAGAGGGTACTGAGTTTGAGGAATCGTTGGCTGGAAAGCAGAATTCATGAAGTGTATGAAGTAAGAATATAATGAGGTCAGTGGGAGCCTGCATACAGAGAACCTTCTATAAGTGTGGAAAATGCAGGAGCTACTCTTAAGACCCTACGAGGAAGAGGACATTTGTACAAACAGAGGTAAGAGTTAAAGTGTTATGGGAGTCGAGAGGAAGGAGCAAAGCTCCCCCTGCGAGGTGAGATCAAGGAGGAGAAATTCATGAAGGAGATGAAAGTTCAATGGAGCAGGATTTTGAAAGATAGAGATGGTGAAGGGATGGGGGACAAAGGGAGGGGGATGTTCCAGGAAGAGGGAGGGAGTGTCACGAACAAAAGCCCAGCACCAGGAAAGCACGAGTTAGTCATTTTCAGTGAACAGTAAGGAATCCATTAGTGTCAGAGCATCTGGTACATACATATGGGGAGTAGTGAGAGATGGGGCTAGGAAAGGGGGGGTTAGAGCCAGGGTATGAAGGCCCTGATATCAAACTAAGGAGTCTGGACATCGTTCAACAAACGTGAAGAGCCTACTCTGTGCAGGATACTTTGCTAGGTTCTGGGGACACACATGTGAAAGCTATAACCCCTGATCTTGACGTTTTAAATCTAGTATGAGGGGAAAAAATATATAGGAGGCTAAATTTGACTTCAGTTCTTGGCAGCATTTTAGAATGTATTATTAGAAGAATGGTCTCTCCTTTTAGAAAGGGAAGCAGCATGGGTTCCTCAAGAATTGGCAGTGCCAGCCTAAACTACTCCCCCTTTTTGATGAGGTTCCTAGGCTGGTAGATCAGGGAAATGTCATAGGTATAATATACTTTGATTTCAACCAGGCATTTGTCCACATCTCTCACAATATCCTTCGTTGTGGACAAGATAGAGAGAGGTGGTTATAATGTTAGGTAGGTTTGGAACGAACAGAACCAACTGATGATGATTGGGAAGAAAGCTGGAGGAGTGTCCAAGGAACTTGCTTTTGGCAGTGCTCTGTTCAGTTTTTTATAAGTGAGTTAGATGAAAACACAGGATGGCGTACATGCCTATTAAATTTGGAGATGATGCAGAATTGGGAGGGAGAGCCAAAATGTTGGACAACAGAATCAGGGTCCAAGAAAATTTCAGCGATTAAGATTGATGGACCAAACCTAGTAAGATGAAATTTAATCAACAATCAATTTCATAAATACAAGAAAGTAGCGGTTAGGGTTAGACAACATTTTATGGCAATTTTAGTGGATTACAAACTCGGTGCAAGTTTATTTCAAACCGTGGTTGGGATGATAAGACCTGACTCTGCAGAACAGGGCTGACAGCCTAGGAAAGGGGATCACGACCTTCAAAAGGATGAAAACATCATTAGCCCCCTACCCACCCTCCTCTCGGCTACTGCAAAGGGAAAATCACAAGGGAGTAACAAGCAGCTTGAAAGGAATGTATGGAACTAGGGGAGGGGAAGGCCCACCTAATTTATCTTTGATGAGAGTGATGCATTTGTCTTCAATGAGAAAATGCATTTGCCACCAATTTGCTTCCAAGAGATAATGTACGTAAAAATCTTTGCAAATCGTAAAAGCCTATGTGTTTATTTATTATCATCATTCATTATATTGTGGAGAGGAAGTGGGGAAGGTCACTGGACTTCTAGGGCAGCTAGGTGGCCTGGCACATAGAGCATCAGGCTTGGAGTCATATTCCTGAATTCAAATCCTGCCTCAGATACGTACTAGCTGTGTGACCCTGGGTCAGTCACTTAACCCTGTTTGCCTCAGTTTTCTCATCTATAAAATGAACTGGAGAAGGAAACGGCAAACCTCTCCAATTTCTTTGCCGAGAAGACCCCCAAATGGGGTCACAGAGAGTCGGACGCGACTAAACAAACACGGGGTTGCGGAATTCAAAGCTGAAAGGGACCTTAGAAGCCATCTACTTCAAATCTCTTTTTTTATGGATATAGAAAATGAGACTCAAGAAGGGGAAATGAAACGGATCCAAAATCACACAGGGTATAGATCAGATTGCTTGTCATCTTGGGAGTGGGGGAGGGGGTAAAAAGGGAGGGAGAAAAATTTGGAACACAGAATCTTTTGAAAAATGAATGCTGAAAAAAAGAAAAAATGAAAGCTGAAAATTGTCTTTATATGTAATTGGAAAACACAAAATACTACTAAATTAAAAAACAAAACATAACAAAGATACACAGGGTAGCTGCAAGTTACAGTCAGAATTTGAACCCAGGGCCCCGTGTCCAAAATCAGGTCTCTTTCTTCTATAGGTTCTGTCTTCATGTCCTGACTGTATTATGAGATATAGACGTGAGGCCTTTTATTGAAGTGTGAGCTGGGGCCCACAAATACAGTCTGGGCCCCAAGGAAGCATCTCTAGGCATTTTCAATCTTTTATTATGTGTCTTCTTGGGTCCTTGCTTGTGTGTCCCCATGCTTGGATTGGATGCTTCTTCCAGGAGCCTGTACTTTTTGCACTTTGGGTACTGGAAGTGGGTGGGGGTCTTTGTGGGGGAGTCATTGGCCATTCTGCACAGCACCCTGTTGGCAGCCCCAGCCTCTTCATTTGCCAGCCTCATTAAATGTTCCTTTGACGCCTGATGTTCAGCTGGTTCCCAACAGGAGGCTTGCTGGAGGCATGGATAAAGGCTCAAATTGGCATCTCTAGTCATTGGCCCGGATCCTGCACTGCTGGGCACTGGAACAGAACAAATGTAAAGTTCCCCTCTTGGGGACCCCCACCCAGTCCCTATTCCTGCAGCCCTTCTGTTCCCTGTCAGCTGGGCACTGGTGACAGAGAAACATTCCTGTTAACATGGCATAGACCAGGGAAGGGGCTCCTGGCCACTGCTCTACTGACTTCTTCTTGGCCCTTCTGTATATGGTGGTCCATCTGCCAGGCTGGAGCTGGGGCAGCTGCAAATGTGCTCCAGAGAGTCCTGCTTCTGGCCTCCTTTTACCCTCATTGAGTGAAGTGAGAACAGATTGGAGGTAGCTGGCAGATGGTTCAAGGTGTGGGTAGGTAGAAGCCCAGGCCAGGTCTCCAGGGTGTGTGGCAAATTGTAAAATCACAGAATCTCAGATTCAGGAGGAGGGTCAGAGGCTCTGTAGTTCTCTACGTGCTTGAGCAAGGATGCCCTCTGCAACAGACCCTAGATGTGGTCATCTATTCCTTGTCTGAAGAGCTGCAGTGAGGGGGAACTCAGTGGTATACAATGGATAAAGGACCAAGCTGCAGTAAGAGAACCTGGATTTGAATCCTGGCCCTGTCACCTACCTGTGTGATTTTGGACAAGTCACTCAGTCTAGGCCTTCTTAAACTTTTTTTACTCCCGACCCCTTCAGTGCTTCTTGTAGATCCGTGTAGGGCCAAGTTTAAAACTGGGTCTCAGTCTCTTAATGCGTAAGATGGAGGAATTGGATTAGATCCTATCTAAGGGCCCTTCTGTATCCACTATGAGCCTCTGACTTCCAGAAGCAGCTCTCTTCCACTAGTTTTAATCACCTGGAAATTTTTACTAACATTAAATTAAAATTTGCCCGTTTGCCTTCTTCCACATGATGTCCTTCAGATATGTGAAAGCAAGTCTTCTCCATCACCATTTCCTTCAGTCTGTCTTCACATGGCATGATCTCAAGGCCCTTTCACCATTCAGTAGAATGTAAGCCTTTGGAAGGCAAGACTGTTTCATTTTTGTTATCATAGCTTTCTCTGTTCACCCTCCCACTCCCATACTTGTTGGTGTGACCTGGAACAAATCATTTAACCTTTCATTGCTCTAGGTGGCCCTCTAAGGTGCCAATTTGCATTGGTAGAGGGAGCTCCTTGTATCAATGAAATTACGGGTCCAGTCCCTATCCCTCACTGTTCTCTGCTGCTGCCCTGCCTGCCCCGCCGCCCCTTCCACATAGCATTTGGACAATACTTGGCCAACATAGCACGTGGCCATATCTACTACAACCCTGGGTCATGCCAATCATTCACTCAGTGCTAATTTATTTCCTTCTAGTCTGTTCAGGTTCTGACTTGTCTTCCCCACCCAACCACACCAACATCTCCATCTCTACCTTCCAATGGCTGGGTCTCTGCTCCTCACACTGAACCCAAGGCTTTTTCCATTTGTGGTGCCATCCTGAGCAAGCTCCAGGGCTCCCCAGAGATGGCATGGAGGGCAGTTGTATGAAGGAGTTATTACTACTCATTTTACCAATGAAGACACTGAGGCAGATAGAGGCTAAGTGACTTACCCAGGACTTTTTACCTTCTCTCTGAAACCATGTAATTAATCCAGCCTGGAACCCAACAGTGCATCAGTCATATTTCATTTCCATAGTATTCACAGAATGCCATGTTTTGCATAAAAACATGCCCTCTATCTAGTGTTCTATATTCTCCAGGGTACCTTCATATCTGTTATCTTATTTGAGCCCTACAGCTGCCCTGGGAAGTAGACTCAGTAACTGCAAGGATCCCTTCAATAATGAAAATCTTGTGTTCTTTGTCAAAGCTTAGTAATTATTTGCATCATAGATGAGTACAGCTCTTGGCTGGGCATGGAGGTCAGCCCATCATGGGGTCATGTTCCCATTGGTTTTTTTTCCTTAAGGGGAGAGCCAAGAGGATTATTTCCTGAGGGTGGGCAGGCCCATGCTCTCCGGGAGCTTTTCTATGACTCTCACCACTCCCACTAGTACCTTACATTCAAGTTTTGCCAGAATTTTTAACAGGATCACAAATTTCCAGCTAGAAGGGACCTTAGAGGCCACCTGATTCAACTCCTTCATTTCTTAAATGAATGCCTTTTGATTTTACATCACATTCATTTCTGAATACATCTCACTCCCTTTCCCCCTTCCTTATCCAGCAAGCCTTCCCTTGTTACAGATATAAATTGAAGAAAAAAAAGAAAAAGGAAAAACCAATCCATGTTGACTGTGATAGCATATCTAATATTCCACACCCACTTCTGCTATAAAGGAAGGGGAGATACATTTTCTTATTTCTTTTCTACATTCATGCTTAGTCATTATAAATGAGACATTGTTTGATTTCTTTCCATTTATTTTATTGTAGTCATTGTAGTCTATGGTTTTCTTGGTTCCACTTACTTTACTCATTCATATAAGCCTTCCTTTTCTTCTCTGATAGGCAGCTAAGTGTCACAGTGGATAGAGAGCTGGATGCTCCATTTCTAATCCAGCCTCTGATGTTTACTGGCTGTGTGATCCTGAGAGGGTCATTTAGCTTCTATCTGCCTTAGTTTCTTCATTTGTAAAATGTGGACTATAATAGCACCTACCTCCCAGGGTGGTTGTGAGGATCTATTGAGCTAACATAGGCAAAGTTCTTCGTAAACCTTGAAGTGTCACATAAATGTTAGCTATTATTATTATTATTATTATTATTTCTTATGGTATAGTATTATTCCATTATATCTACGTGTCACAGTTTGTTTAGCCATCCCTCAATCAATGGATGCCTTCTTTATTTTCAGTTCTTTATGACTACAAAAAGTATTTCCTCCCTCCCTCCCTTCCTTCCTTCCTTCCTTCCTTCCTTCCTTCCTTCCTTCCTTCCTTCTTTCCTTCCTCCCTTCCTTCCCCTCTACCTTCCCCCTTCCTTCCTTCCTTCGTTCCCTCCCTCCCTCCTTCCTTCCTTCCTTCCTTTCTTCTTTCTTTTTTCTTTCTTTCCCTCTCTCTTTCCTTCCTTCTTTCTTTCTTCCTTTCTTTCTCTCTTCTTCCCTTCCTTTCTTTCTTCTTCCTTTCCTCCCTTCCTCCTTCCCTTCCTTCCTCTTTCTTTCCTTCTTTCCTTCCTTCTTTCCTTCCTTCTTTCTTTCTTCCTTTCTTTCTCCCTCCCTCCCTTCTTTTTTTTCTTCTTCCTTTCTTCCCTTCCTTCCTCTTTCTTTCCCTCTTTCCTTCCTTCCTTCCTTCCTTCCTTCCTTCCTTCCTTCCTTCCTTCCTTCCTTCCTTCTCTCTCTCTCTCTCTCTCTCTCTCTCTCTCTCTCTCTCTCTTTCACCTTCTTGGGTCAACTGCCTTTTTTTTACAGATGAGGAACCTTGGGGTCTGACAGAGGCTTGCCTAGGGTAAAAACAGCCAGTAGTTGTCAGTGTCTGGATCTGAATCAAAACTCAGTTTCTCTGACTCCTGATCCACTGTGCTTTCCATTGTTTTTTTTTCTTTAGCGGAAAGTATATTTATGTGCGTTTTAGAGCTCTAGAATTTGTTTGGAGTCATATTTTATGGGTATTTTGAAGTGGCTGTGTGGGAGCTGCGATCCTTTGCTGCTCCTACGCCGCCATCTTGGCTCTGCCCCCCCCCCCCCCCATTGTTTTTTTTCTTGTAATACCCCCATGATGTAGGTAGTACAAAAATTGTTATTTCTATTTTGCAGGTGAGGAAATTGAGGTTTCAGGAGAAGTGAATTGATATTCCCATGCTCACATACTGAATAAATGACAAAACCAAGATTGTCTTCATGTTATGTTAGGACCAAAACCATTGATCAATTAGTGACTAATTTCCTGGTTATTAGTTCCTTTGAATTAAGGAGGTTAGTCCTAGGATAACAGATACAGTCTATTGCTGGCTTTGAATCTGATGTTTTTCCCCCTAGTTTGATAGAACCTTCCAGAGCTCTTGCTCTGTTGTTGCTGCTTTCAAAATCTGAAGGTCACTGACCTCCATGCCATAATGAGATATTAGAGGAATGCTTTAGCAGACATCATATCCTTTTTTATATATAAAGAAACTGAGGCTCAAAGGGGTTAAGGGCCCCTTTCCCTGAGCTCAAGAGTCAATGGGAATGCTGCCTCCCTAAGCACCTTAATGACAGAGTCAGATTTAGGCAGTCCTGGATCTACTGACTCCTCATCTTCTGCTCTTTCTCACTACACCAGAGAGACTTCCTTGCCTTCTCTAATCCTCCATCTTCTTCATAATGTTGCAAGGTTGGAATTACCAGGGCCTTCCCCAGGAAACACTGGTACCCTGGGAAACTGCTGGATGTTATTTACCCTCCTCCCAGAGTGGTCGAAGCCCCCAGCCTCTTCCTTCTCTGCTTTTACCCTGATAGTGGCCTTCCTAACAATAGTGGCAGAATATCTAGGTGTTTCTCCACTCACAGGGCCTTGTGCCTTATGTATTGAGGTACAAGGTCTGTCTTAGAAATCTCATACAGCCTTTACCCCATGATTAACTGAATTTATTTTAAAAAGTTGGTTGAGAATACCTTTTACCTGTTCCCTTAGAGTGGTTTGTGGCATATCCTCGAAGCACCAATTAGGGTTCTACCCTTCCAGGGTCCCCTAGCTTCCACTGGGCTCATAAGTTGAGCTGATGCACCCTGGAAAAATTCAAGGTAGGAGTCTAATGGTTTCCTGCAATAGTCAGGATGAAGTATTGATCTGGGCATAGCTCCCTAGGGCAGGAGTGATGGCTCAGAGGTTAATGGCCCAGGATCTGGGCCCCCAGCTTGCAAAGTGTGACTCATGAGCTGGCCTCTTGAAAGGCTATATCTCCTTGAGTTAGGAAAGAGACATCTCCACCCCCAAACCTGACAGGGCAGAGAGCCATTCCAGAGCTTGGCCTGGATAGTGGCATTTCTTCATTCTCCGTGTATCCTTAGAGATGAACGAGCAAATAAACAGCTAACATTCTGGCCTCTGGGCCTCTGAACTGATGAAATGGCTGAATAATGGATGAAGCTGGACGGATTGCTTCAGAGAATGGGCACTGGGGAGGAGGATGGAGTAGGTGGAGGAGAGAGCCAAGGGAAAGAGAATGGTCCTGGCAAGTGGAAATGCCATCGGGAGCACAGGCATGAGGGTTTTCCGCTGAGAGCCTAGGAGTCCCTCAGGCCAGCAGCCCCATTATGGAAAGTGTCAGAGCTATTTGACTCAGAGACAAAAGGAAATTTGCATGTTACAAGGGAAGCGCTTTGCACAGCGGGCATTTAGCGTCTAAATGCTGGCCCCTGTCGTGCCCTTAGCTCTGACCAAGCTAATGGGCGGGCATCCAGGCTTAATCAGTCTGCAGGCAATGACTGTGGTTAGATACCTGGGAGAGTTTCCCACCGTGAGACTGTGGAAGAGGATAGGAGGGAACTGAGGCAACTTTTCTTGGCGGGGAGCTCACTACGTCCAGGAGTTAGTTCTCCTCCCTTTTATGGACAGCTCTGATGGCAAGGGCAGTTGGGCACTCAGTGGAATGACTCACATTCCCTTTCCCCGTCCCACCCTTGGCAGGACGTGAAGAAGGTACAGGAGCATTTGGAAACTCAGCCTAGTGGCCTGACATCATAGGAATGTGTGCCCAGCCTGCCTTGGGAGAGGCATCCTAGGGAGGTAGCTAGGTGGGAGAATGGATAGAGTGCTAGCATATGAGTCAAGAAGACCTGGGATCATATCCTGCCTCTGGCACCTAGAGGCTGAATGACCTTAGGCAAGTCACTTTGCTTCTGTAGGTCTCAGCTTCTTCAACTGTAAAATAGGGATCATGATAGAATCTAACTCCTAGGGTTGTTGTGATGATCATGTGAAACACTAAATAATATAGTTTACAAAGCTTACAGTGCTAGCTTTTGTTATTATCCTAAGGATAGACTGCAGAGGAGCAGAAAAGTGGTGCAGACCGGTAGATAGCCTCCCAACCTGTACCCACTCCACCTCACCTCAGCTCCACTATCCTATCTAGGGCCCCTGTTGACTCCTCTTCTTCTCCAAGGCTCCTTCACCTTTTTGCTCATTAGGGATGTGCACAGCCTGATTGGGATGAAGGAAAGTCCTGTGCATGCCATCTCTTATTTCCTAATTGGTCCCTCAGCCCTTTTACTGCCAGTCTTCCTTGGCATGACCACAGTGGCACCTTCTGCAGTTCAGTCACTCTGCCAATATGGTGTTCAATGCCAGAGCAAAAGGGGGACCCCTTCCTGAGCCCTTTAGATTAGAGCTGCTGGCCAGAGCTCACTTAGCATTCTCCTCCCATGGGCAGGACACCAGCTGTAGTTCAACTGCAAGTTCTGATTGGTCAAGAACTTTACCCTTTAACCTACTCAGCCCCATCATATGCATCTTCTTCCTTAGACCTGCCTTCATTTCATATACCAAATGCCAGACTGGATTGCTGCCTAGGCAAAGCCCTTTTGCCAAGAGGATGGGCTAGGGGGAGGAGGAGAGTGGGCACCATGCCTCCCACAGCCTTTAGGCACCCACATAATTGGATTGAGCTGCTAGAATCAGGTTCTCTGGAAATGACACTGCCATGTTGCTCATCCTCTGGCCCTGGAAAAGATGGCTTGGCTTAGCCACTTGTTGGCTCTGGGTCCAACCAGCTTTTTCCCAGGGAATATCTTGAGAAGCACTTCTGTGCAGACCTAACTTTTTAGGCATAAGAAGTGTTCAGGGGAGGCAGACCTCTCTCATGCTGACCTCAGACCTCTCTCATGCTTAGTTCAATTCTATTTTATTATGTTCAATGATCATTTATTAAATTCCTATTGTTTCAGGTGTTGTACTGAATACTGAGGATACAAAGAGAAAAATGTAACAGTTCCTACCCTCAAGAGGCTTACATTCTACTAGTGGTTTGAGGTCAGCGTGGCCAAGGACCATGTGCATGGGTCCATTTCTCAGGCCATAGCACTGTGTGTGTATTCCAATGTCATCCTTATTGTCGATCTCTTCAAGACCACACTCCTCTGTCTCTCTTGGCCCTACTCTGTGCCACCTGTAAAATAATGTAAAGGCATGGCCAGGACCACTGACCAAGTGACCATATCATTGCCATTTCAATACTTTCTAGGTTGCTTTCAGTCCTAAAAACATGTGTCATCTCGTCTCATCATGAGTTTCACTGTTGTTCATGTTTTCTTAGTATTAAGTGCCTTAAAAGCAGATCAGAATCAACTAATTTGCTCATTAGTAAAAGGAAATTAGCCATTTGAGATCTGTTCTAATGAAATTAGCTTGGTGACAAATGCTTTGTTGCCATGTTTATTAGATTACTCTACTCTCTGCATTTTAAAGTTGAGATCAGCCATCAACAATTCTTCAGGGATATCCCACTGTTCCTCTTTTTTTGTTTTTAAATGTTTTATTGATATGCTTTTCTTTTTTAAAAAAATCATTGTTGTTTCCCAACGGTATCCCCCTATAGAACCCTCCTATTTAACAAATAAATATAGTTAAAACAAATCAACACATTGTCTGTCCGAAAATGTGTGCCCTTCCCTTGCTTACTATCCACCATCTCTTTGCTGATAGAGAGGCATGTTTCACTATTGAGTCTCCTGAAGACACGATTGACTGGCCACTACTTTGATTGGAAAAGTCTTTCAGTATTTTTTAAAATCAATGTTGTAAATCATTCTTCTTGCTTTTATTCTGTATCGTATTCATACAAATCTTCTCAAGTTTCTCAGACTTCTTCATATCTATTGTGTCTTAATGTGCGGTTCCATTCAAACACCATCATTTGGTTATAATTTCCCAACTGACACTTATCTGCTTTCCTTCTAATTTTTGCTATCGCAAAAAGTGCTGCTGCAAATATTTTTTTTCTGTATATTGATCCTTGATCTTTGACCTCCTAGGGAGTGTATGCCTAATAATAGTATCTTAATATTGAGTCACTGCACCACCTAGCCACCCCAGGTACAGTCATTTGTCTCTCTTTGGATTCCAAGAGCCAAGAGATTAGCCCAATGTCTGGTACACAGCAGGTGCTTAATAAGTGTTTATCAACTGACTGAAGGGTGAAGCCTTCATTTGCTTTATCTTATTATGTTATTTTTCCCTTTCATATGGTTGTTGTTAGCTTACATTTCCCCTTTTGAAAAATTGTCTGTTCATAACCTTTGACCACACATTCACTGGGGAATAGCTCTTATTTATCTCTTGGCTATCTTGTCTTTATCAGAGATATTTGCTTTAAAGATTTTTTCCCAACTGATTGCTTTTCTAGGTACATTTATTTTATTCATGAAGAAGTTTTTCAATTTTCTGTCATAGGAATTATTCATTTTATCTTCTTTGATCACCTGATATTTCTTGCTTGATTAATAATTCTTCCATTCTCTTTTTTTTACGATGTGATCTTTTATACTTAGCTCATCTATCCATCTGGAGTTGATGATGGTAGAAGGTGTAAGTGCTTTATAATATAATTTGAGAGCGGGTAATGAATGCTAGGCCCTCTTCATTCCTACATTTAACATTTTTTTTTTCCTTTGGAGATTCTTGACCTTTTATTCCTCCAGATGAATTTTGTTATAATTTTATCTAGTTCTATTAAGTAACTCCTTGGTAGTTTGATTGGAAAGGCACTAAACCTCTGTATTAATTTAGATAGTATCTTCATTTTTGTTATATTGGTAAAAACCTAACAATGGGGATAGAATATTTCTCCAATATTTGTTTCCTTTTTTTTTTTTTTTTTTCCTGCATGGAGTGCTCTGGAGTCATAGTCACAGAGGTCCTCAGTATGTCTAGGTAGGCTGATTTCCAGCTATTTTGTGTGTCATCTCCTGTGGAGGGCCTGGATTTGAATCATGAGTAACAAGAAAATGAGAGCCACATCATGGTAATAAAAAGAACTTTTATTAGTGATGATGGAAAAAATTTGCATTTTAGAATATATAGTTTCTTTTCCCTTTTCCCTTGTTATCTTTGGAAATATACCTAGTAGTGCTATTGCATGTGTCAAAGAGTATAGACCATAAATTAAAAAGATAGTACATTTTAAAAAAAGAAAAAATACACAGGGATACTTCTGCTTATAGGTATTGAACTAGTCCTTGGCCTCAAGGAATTTATATTCTATTCAGAGGGGCATCTTGGTATGTTTGTCTATATGGCAAATAGGGATGAGGACTAGAGCCAAAGGAATTCTTAGATGAAGAAGTTTCTTCTACCATTGCAAGTCTTCTTTGCACATTAGAGTCTTAGAGAGTAAGCTAGAACATTGGGGAAGGTAAGCGATTTGCCCAACATCACTCAGCTTCTACATGCCAGAAGTAGAAATTAAACCACTTGGCTCTGAGGTCAACCCTCCATGCATGCACTGCACGCCCCTCCTTCTTATATACAAAATCAATATGAGGTACTTTCTATTTTGTTCTGGGGAGAGCCCTTGCATCTGGATACATCAGGAAGGACTTTATGCTTTAGAGAAGTTTTGAAGAAAACAGATGATTCTAAGAGGCAGAGGTGAGGAGGGAGTCCATTCCAGGCAGGTAAACAGATGGTTTTTGTACTGTCAGAGATGGAAGATAGAATGTTGTCTGTTAGGAACAGAAAGAAGGCTAGTTTGCTTGGATCAGAGAATGCTGCAGTACATGGAATGGTTTGGACCAAGCCTGACTCAGGCCCACCTGCTGGTTGGAATAAAATAAGGGACTCATAGGCCATCTAACAGCTAACAAAAAGAGGTTCACTTAATAACAACACAAAAAGGATATTCAATGAGGATATAGTATTGATTAAGTTGGATGCAACTTCTTAGTCTCCCCCTGGGCTGGTCAGAAGCATATACCAAGCTTGAGAATCCCATGACTTCTTAGGTACTGACCTCCAAAGCTGCTCCAACAATCTGAGCTTTAATCTCTTGGACCAATTAAATCTCAAGGACTAATTTTATTACTTTTTAAGGTAAAAAAGCTAGTGGCCTGCATGGGGTAGTTATTACTTCTATGCCAGGGAGTGATAATATATACTGAGGTTAGAAAGGTAGATTGGAGCCAGGTTGTAAACGGCTTTAAAAGCCCAAAAGAAGAGTTTTTACTTGCTCCTAAATCCAATAAAGAAACACTGGAATTCAACTCTTGGGGTCTTGCTTTTCATTTTTTTCTCTGCATCTTCTTCCAAAATATAGTGGGGGTAGAAGGAGATTTTTCTCTTTCTGCCCCCTCTCCCATAGAAACAGCAATAATAACTTAAAAAAAAAAACCATGAAGAAGTAAGGAAATAAACATATGTTACATGGGTTAGGCTCTGTGCTAATCCCTTTACAAAATTTATTTCATTTGATCTACACAAAACCCCTGAGAAGTTGGTGCTATTATCATTCCCACTTTATAGTAGGGGAAACTGAGGCAAACAGAGGTTAAATGACTTTCCCAGGGTCATATATCTAATAAGTGTCTGAGACCAAATTTGAACTTGGGTCTTCTTGACTCTAGGTCCAGTGCTCTAGCCATTCCATATTTGTGGCAGCAGGAGACATGTACTAACGCTGCATGTTACCATTGCTACTGAGCAGGGAGGAGATAGGAATTCTCTCCTCTGTCCTCCCCCTGCCTATTCCTACTTTCATTTAGAAGTAAGTGGTGAATGATGAGTCTTCAAGAGCTGAGAGTTCCAAAGAGACTGCAAATTATTTTTATAGGGAGACTATGAGGAGTGACTGATTCTCTAAGCAGGACAATCGATGTGCTTGATTAGAAGATACAATTGATGAAACATCTGTATACTAACATATCCCTCCCCTTCCTCAAAACATTTCAATGAAATCAACCACACATCAAGAGTGTCTAACAGCATATGCAATATTCCATGCCCATAATCTGTAAAGAAGAAATAGAGGAGCATTTTGTCAGTTCTTCTCTGGGGTCAAGCCATTATAATTAGATAGCACCTTTTGTCTTCGTTCATTCTTGGTCTTGTGAGCTAGAGAGCTACCTATGTGAATGAGGGTGGAGGTGGGGTGGAACAAGAGTGCTTCTGAACCTGGTGTTGAATGGCATGAGAGACGAAGCGTTGAGTATTGGAGAGGATGACTTTGGGAGAGATATAGTTCAAAGAAGATTGAATCTAGAATTAGAGGATCCAGTTTTGAATCCCCTTTCTCCTACTTCCATCCTGTGTGACCCTGGGAAAGTAGCTTAATCTCTCTTGGCCTTGTTTCCTCACCTGTGAAATCAGCACGTTGGGCTCAATCATACCTAAGACCCCTTCTAACTCCAAAGCCTATGGTCTTAAGGTAATTTCCAGCTTTGTTATCCCTAAGAATTTAAGACTTCTTTTGGAAGGAGCTCCTTTTCCAAGAACTCAAGAAGTTGGAGAAGGTAAGAGAAGAAAAGGATTAGAATGAAGAAGCCTCTTAATCATAGAATGCAGGTCAGAGGATAATTGATCTAGTGATGAAAGGCATCTTAGAGACTGCCTAGTCCAGTCTAGACCTTTTATTTTTCAATTAAGAAAACTCAGCCTCAGGCAGATTAATAATGTGACTTAACCCAAGGTCTTATTGATAGCAAACATCAGAAGCAGGACTTGAACCAAGGTTCCAAAGGGTATAATGAAAGAGAAGTGCAGAAGAAGGTAGAAAATAGAGAGGTGCAGAGCAGAGATGGTTGAGGTTGGGAGAGCAGGGAATAGTTGGAGGAGATGAGTCTTCCCCTTAGCAGACAGTGAATGAATCGCAAGCATAGAGAGGGAGAGGAGGAGACAGGAATTTGTTAGCTATCAGATGGGGACAGAGACCAAGTGCCAGAATTCATGCCCACGGGAAATCCACATATCTGGGCTGGATGGAGCAGCGTTGCCCAAAGGCCAGGTGCAGTAGGAGATGACCTCCAAAAGTCACCAAGAAGTCTAGGATGACATGATTTGGAAGCAGTGAGCCACGGGTGGAAGAAGCTAGTTCCTGAATCAGAGGCTGGTCCCGGGGACGCAGAGCTATGTAGCAAAGCCTTTGCCTTCCATCCCACCCAGCAGCCTCAGCCCCTTCCTTTCCCTCTCTCCTCCATCCCTTCTGTCCCGGTACAAATTATCTGTTCAGACAACAGCGACGTGTTTATCCCACAGGATGTGACTCTGAATATTAGAATGTCAGAAGCGACTGCATTTGCAATAAGTTTCTGTCAGATAGGAAATAAAAGAGGAGTTGCAGTTATTTAATTTAGAACTCGCAGGCAAGTCGGTGGGCCGGGAGAGTCGCTGCTATTTCCCCAGCAGCAGATGCAGAGTTTGCTGGTTTTCAGTACCGCTGGACGACATTTGGGACTGACAAAAGGGAGAGTTTGCTGTGGGGGGAGAATTAACCAGACCCCCCTTCCTGGACCCTCCTGACTTTGATTTTTATTCCTAGAAGAGAATTATGGAGCATCGCTCTTCTGGATAGAAATGTGTTTCTAGAATCATAAGCTCGATATTTGAAACTGGTCTTAAAAGGAAGGAAGCAAACATTTATTAAGTGCTTACCATGTTCTAGTGCTCTAAGGACTTTAATAGGGGCTTTCCAAATATTTCATCTGATCATCACAACAACCCTGGGAGGTAGGTGCTATTATGACTCCCATTTTACAGTTGAGAAAACTTTTCCAGAAGTAGTCAGTAAGTGTCTGAGGCTGGATTTGAATTTGGATCCACTGTATCACCTACTTGCCTCCAGCTCTTACTAGCTGTGTTTTAGTCTTTTTTTTCTTTGATCAGGGAAGGCAAGGCAATTGGGATTAATTGACTTGCCCAAGGTCACACAGCTAGTTAAGTATCAAGTGTGTGAGGCTGGATTTGAACTCAAGTTCTCCTGACTCCAGGGCTGGTGTTTTATTCGCTGTGCCACCTCGCTGCCCCACTAGCTGTGTTTTAGAGATAGTCCAGTTCAACTCTCATTTTATAGCTGGGGAAATGGAGATCTGTGGATCCCATGAGGTTAAGCGACTTGCCCAAGATCACAAAAGTCCTAAATAGCACTCATAGTATTTGAATTCACATTTTCTGACTCCATATCTCATACCCTTTCCATTACACCATTGCGCTTCTCTTGAACTTTGGTTTCTTTCAAGACTGTCCTCCTCTGATCTAGCTTGACTGGTCCTATGTGTGCACGACCATTTCGACCTTTCTGGTTTTGCTTAGGCCTAGAATTCCTTTCCCTTTCTTCCACCATTCCTTCTAAACCCTACATAAATCCTTTAAGACCCAGCCTACGTCTGGGCCTCTTTCACCCCAAACCTGCTAGTCTAGGTTTCCTTAGTAGGGGCCATGAGCCAAGAGGAATGGGAAGACCCCCAAAGTGTACCTGGGCCCACAGTGCCATCAAAGTCTCTGAAAATAATAATAGCTTTAGGCAACTAGGTGGTACAGTGAATAGAATGCTGAGCCAGGAGTCAGGAGGACCTGAGTTCAAATCTGACTTCAGACACAGCTGTGCGACCCTGGGCAAGTTGCTTAACCTTGTTTATCTTAGTTTCCTCATTTATAAAATGAGCTGGAAGAGGAACTGGCAAACTACTCCAGTGCCTTTGCTAAGAAAACCCCAAATGGGTTCACAAAGAGTTGGATGTGAATAAACCATAACACTTATATGGTGTTTTATGTGTCTGTAATGGTAATGAAATTTGAAGATCCCTTTGTATTGCTAAGTTGACAAGTACTTAGCACCTAGCTTCAAATTAAGCCTCTGTTTAAGAAACAGAAAGTATGAACCCCTGTTGTGGATGTAACAGGAAGGGGCTGAACAGAGAGGAGCAATACTGTATGTAAGAAAAAACCCCAGCTGGGAAAGTCAGAATTTCTTGGGATAAGCATGTGGAGGCAGGGCAGCAGCTGCTGCTGGACTGAAGACTGAACTGAGAATTGAGATGAGGACTAAAAGCTTTCCAGACGACTGCTGTTGTGAACAGCTTTCAAGGTTCTGATTATACAGTATAGTGAACTCTCTATTCGATAACAAATCAAAGCAAAACGTTCATAGAAAAGCAAGGTACAGCATTCACAATGTTACAACTTATCACAGAAAATCAAAATACAGCATTCGCCATGTCACAACTCAACAGCTTATCACTAAAATGGCCACAAAGTTTTCACCAAAGCAGTCATGTAGCTTTAAACTAAGTACATTTATTTAGTCAATCACAAAATCCTTAATTCAATCACAAAGTAAAAAAGTCAAAGTTCTCCACCCTTAGGTCACAGTAAATCATAATATTCTCAGTCAGTTCACAGTAAAGTCCTCTTTCAGCTTGACTCGAGGCTGGTTCTCAGCTTCCATGGTTCCTCTTCCATGATCCCAGCTCCAGCTGTCACCTGGGTTCAAAGGCAGGCAGCTCCCAGTTCCTTGTCCAGCTCCTTGTCCAGTTCTTCATCAGGTTCCCATTCTATATTGAAGTTCACAGTGTCCAGTCCACCTCAAGTCTTTCACAGTTCCTGTTTCTGGGAAGACAAAGCTTTAACAAAGCCACAATAATATTCATTCACATTGCCGGCACCATCATCAATTCATCATCTGCCTGTGAAATCAACTCAGATCCACCAACAAAGTCTGAGAACTCAACACAAATCATCAGCATAGAAATCAACACAGACCCACAAACAAGGTCCAAGAGGTCAGCACAAATCATCAGTAAAGTCCCAGGACCTTCAAAACCCTCCTCTAGGACTTCTGTAAACATACAACCAGAAAATCCTCTTTCAGGGCTTCCAGTAAGGTCCCAGGGCTTCTGTACAAAGTATCACAAACAAACATCAACACAAACAGAACAGACAGAGTACCCAGGTACCACAAGTTTTCTCCTTCTTGACTCTGCCACCACAAGAGTCCTCTTCTCCATTCTGCTTTCCTTAGCCTGGGCCTCTCCTTATATATATGGTCATTACCTCCTCCCCAGGAGTTCACAAGTTCTAGGGTTCACAAGTTGTGGGGTTCATGCATTCTGTTTCTTAACAGACTTGATAGAGGATCAAAAGAAACTTGAACTGGAGCAAGGTGTTAATTCTATAGCTGAAACAAGGTGTGAACTACTTCTGTGCCTGCCATTACAGTGTTTTACATATGTTGATCTTTACCTATGTTACCTTATTTGACCCTCTGAAACAAGGATAATGCACATAATATCAGGAGCATGTATTTGAGCACGGTTTTCTAATTGTTCAGATGGACATGTATTCTCTCCACAACTACATGGGAAGTTCCTTAAGAACAGGAAGCTCCAGTGGCTCCAGGATGGGAAGATATTAGGTATTTGATTAATTATTATTAGTTGATTCATTCCCTGGAACAAAATCCTAAAAATAATTTGGAATGAAAAGGTTACCCCAGATGGGAGGGAGAGGATTTATACTTCTGTGTTCCATGCAAATGTAAGATACTTTTACGTACTAATACCTAAGGTCCTCATTGATATGAACATTCCTTCCAGTGGCCTTTAGTGCTATCCATCCATGTCCACCACAAACCTTCCACAGTGTGGATATGTGAAGGAGCTTACCTTTGGCTCTCTTGAGGTTAAGAGAGGGACAATGGACTCCACTTTTGTATGTTCTTATATCTGTAGACTTAACAGTGGACTCATATTGAGCTTATAGTTCACTGTAAGACCCCAGATATCTCATTGGACTGCCTCTTGAATACAGGCTACTCAGGATGTACTCATTACAGACAGCTGAGGGAGGAGATAGAATGTTGGAGTCAAGAAGGAACCAGGGTTCAAATCTAACCTTGGACACTGTGTAATCCGGGGCAAGTCACCCTCTTATGTGCCTCACAAAATTTCCTCAGAATTGCCTACCTTTACAAGCTTATTATATACATCATTCTACTTTATAAACATGGTCCAGCCCACAGTGGCCTTATTGCTGTTTTTCATGCATGACCTTCTAACTCCCAACTGTATGTTTGCACAAGTTGTCCTGTACAGGGAATGTATTCTGTTCCCACTCATCCTCTTAGAATACCTAGTTTTCTTCCAAGCATAGCTCACATGCTATTTTCTCTACAAGACCTTTTCTGATCTTTCCAGTTGTAGTTCTCCCCTTCCTCCGAAATGGTCTTTTGTGTGTGTGTGTGTGTGTGTGTGTGTGTGTGTGTGTGTGTGTGAGATATGGAGTTCCCTAGTTTTTGATGAAATGAAATGTTCTTCACCAATTGTGGTACTAATTGATGAATCAGAGGTTCAGGTTTAGGAGAGATGTGAGATGTAATCTTGGGAGCACCAGTGAGAAAGAGGGAAGGACCATAAAACTCTAGTTTCAAGAGGTGCCAACTGGTGAAGAGGAGGCTACTGATATAACTCTTTTTACACAAAGTCAACTGGATGAAGAGCCTGGGGCCCCAGTGGGAAAGGAGAGACTAAAAGGAAGACCAATGATAAGAATTGGATTTAAGGATGGGGTTTAGGATTAGATAGGGATTCTTCTAACTTTAATGCTCTATAATTCTGTGCTCAGGCTTCATGGTACAGTGGAGAAAGTGCTGGATCTGGCTTTAGGGGACATGGATTAAAATTCTGTTTTTGCCAACTACTACTGTGTGATTTTGTTATAGAAACCTCTCTGAGGCTTTAGCCTCTTCTGTAAAATGAAGAAGTTGCTTCCCTTCTAGATCTGGCGTACTCTTGTATGAGGATCAGTAAAATCAAAGGAGAAATAGAAGGTGTTGCTTAATGCTTAAAATTTAGGCAGCATGAATCTACATGTGTGAAATACCAAAGTGTAAATAGTTCCTGGGCAGCTAGGTGGTGAAGCGGTTTGAGTGCCAGGCCTGAATATTTACTTCCTAGATTTACTTACTAGCTGCGTGACTCTGGGCAAGTCACTTAGCCTCATTTGCCTCAGTTTCCTCATCTGTAAAATGAGCTGGAGAAAGAAATGGCAAACCACTCCAGAATCTTTGCCAAGAAAACCCCAAATGGGGTCATGAAGATTTGGACATGACTGAAAAATGACTGAACAATAACAACAAATAGTTCCTACCTTGGATTTTCCTCGTGTGGCTTCAAAGTTCAATTTAGTTGCCTGCTTAAACTGTGGCTGCGTGTGCTGGATGAAGGTGGAATGGGAAAGCAGGGACAAGACATAGAATCATAGACTTTTGTTGTAACTACAAGGGACCTTAGAGATTCTTTAATCTTATTTTAAATGGAAGTTCAAAGAAGCGGTCATTTCCCTAAGGTCACAAAGGAGAATGGAAGAGCTGGGAACTTGAACTCAGGTCTCTCAGGTCCCAGTCTATATATTTTTTCTTGCACCCCATTGCTTCCTCGGGAAATCTCTTTTTCAAAACATGAATAAGAAGCAATGAAGAGTTAACCTGAGATCTTCTAGCCAGAGAAAGACTTTGGAGATTTGGGAGCCTGGCTAGATCTGCCTAGGTTTTGAGGTACAGCTCAGAACTAGGGCATGCCTAGGATGGCCAGTAGCATTCCCCACTATCTGTCTCCCCCCCACCCCTTCTCCCTGTTTCAGATGGGGGCTCAAATTATAGAGAGGAGCCAGGGAAGGAGATAACCTATGGGAGCTGAGTCTCCTGAAATTGTATGCCACCTTGACTCTTTGGATTTGGCTTTATAATTTATAGGCCAATCATATTAGAACTTAGGCCCATGTGGCAATATTCAATTAGATTAATAATTTATCATCTCTGTTGATCACTTGCTTATTTATTATTCATGGCCAATTGCATGAAGAGATCCGGAAATCCCCAAGTTAGCTGAGCCCCAGAATTGCTTTATTGCAATGTCCATCTGTTATGGCCTCTACCAGCTAGGGGTGTGCACTGTGGTAGCCGGTCTTTCTCTACCTGACTGCTCATGGACCCTGGAGTCCCCTGCTGCCTCTGTGGGAGTGGGCTTGGCAAGTTGGAGGGAGTCTGTGTACGGAGGCATGGGTGTGTATGTGTTGTGTGGTGTGTATATGAGTGTGTACATATGTGAATATGTGCATATATATGTGTGTGTGGCATGTGTATGAGCGTGTGCATATGGGAATGTGTGTGTTCTCTGGGGCTTGTAAATAGGTAGGGAAAAACTAATCAAAGGTGAGAGCTTAGCCTGTTATTTTATTATTTCTTTTTTTAATAACCAAATTACAGATGCCAGTAAGTATTAAAGATTAATCCTGTAAATTCCTCTCTGAGCTGCTGCAGTCCACTTCAACAGGACCCCTTCCTTACAGGAATATATTACGGGTGGCTCTTTAATGAATTCTCCTTTGTTAGGATAGTACCTAATGTAAGCACTTTCAGGCAACCAGCCCTTCTCCTACTCTGGTTTTTCTTCCCTTTCTCTCTGCATGTCTTGCCTGTTCTCTCCCTCCCCTGCCCAAACCCTGTCAGTTGAGAAAACACTTTGTGGGGGCTATTCAATGATTCTGGGTGCCCTGTTCCCCATTCTGCTCCTCTGTGCCAATTAGTCCCGCACTTGGGAGAAATGAGGAGGTCATTTGCACTGCCACCCAGGGAGCTCCGAGGAGACAGGAGCAAAGACAAAGCCAAGTGCTTCCCTGTAGCTTGGAGAGCCCCAGTGAGAGGAGTCCAGGGATCAGAACACTGTGAGGGTCTCTCAGCACTCTCCAGTTTTGTGAGCTGCTTCCACCCTGAACAGAACCATGGCTGTCCCCAGGCAAAACAACCCTTCCTCTAGGTTGATCCTGAGGCTTAGCAAATCTTTTGTTTTTGGAAGAAAAACCACTCTTCCTATTTGAACCTCAGTTGACTCATCTGTAAAATGAAAAGATTGGACCCAATGACCTCTAAAAAAATTTTTTTTTTTGCTCATAACCTTTTGTTTTTATATCATGTAACTTTCCCCTTTATCCCTCCCTGTCTCCCACCCAGAAAACAATCCCATATAATTAATAACTTTTTAAAGAAAAAAAGAAAAATCATAGAGAAAATTCTTAGCAAAAGCAATGAATACATAAAAAACCTGATATGTGCAAAGATCCACACCAAGCGTTGCAGAGAAGTAAGGGGAGGAGATGTCTTCTCATATTTCTTATACGGGGCCAATCTTGTTGTAATTTCACAATATTTGTTTTCCATTGTGGTTGTTCTTTTCATTTACATTATTGCAGTCACTCTATATATTATTTTCTTGCCTTTCCTTAACTTGATTTTGCATCAGTTCACGTCAGTCTTTCTAAGCTTCTCTATGTTTGTCAAATTCTTTGTTTCATGATATTCCATTTCATTCATGGACAATACTTTGTTTAGTTAGTCCTCAACCAATGGGCATCAATTTTGTTTCTAATTCTTTGCTACCACACAAAATGTGATTCCAAATATTTTGGTGTCCATAGGGCCTTGCTAATGACCTTCCGGGAGTATATATGTAGCAGTGAAGTTCCTGGGTCAAAGGCATGGGCATTTTTGCCACTTTCTTTGTGTTAGCTAATTCCAAATTGCTTTCCAGAATGGACTTGATGTAATTCTAAGGTCCTATGAATAACAGAGGTGATGATGACTATTACAACAATTTATAATAAATAGTAGAAATAATTACTGAATAGATAGCTGGTCTCATACCATTTCACTGGTAGGTTCCAGACAGAGAGAAGGAGTGGAATACTCCTCCCTAGAGGTCAGCACTGAATCTTTTCATCTGAGGTTAGGGGGAGCTTGAGGTCTGCACTGAGGAAGGGGCCTAGACGAGATGACCTCCAGATAGACCTAGTAGCAGAGAATCGTGAAATCTCGGAATGTCAGAGCTGGAAGGGACTTTAGAAATTGTCTAGTTCAATCCTTTCATTTTGCAGAAGGGAAAACAGAAGCCTGGAAAGGTTATTACTTGTCCTAGGGAACTGATCTGGGCTTTGCTTCTATCGATTACTGAATAATGTTAATAACAGTAACTAAAAATGGTTAGCAAATTTGGTACTTTAAAATATTATTTTACTTGTATTTTCTGATATTAATCTCATTTTAGCTTCACAACAACCCTGGGAAATACAATGTTATTAAGACTCCTATTTTATAGATGAGAAAACTGAGGCTGAAAGATAAAATGACTTGTCTATGCATTTAATGAAGAGACCAGCCAATGTGTTCACTTAATCTTCTTACATATTCAATTAAACAAATGAACAGACCTTTTGATATCCAGTGTAGAACTGAGGACAGTGCTGACTGATCCAGGAGTGAGTCTGGGTTGTGTGTATGTAGTTTGGGGAGGTTGGGGTTAGGGGTCATCTAAATTCTATTCTAGCTTTGGGAAAGAAAGGTGGCTGCTCCTCCTCCCCAATCTTTCCTTAACTCTTCATTCAATTACCTCCCCATCCCTGATCATGCCTAGGGCAGCTTCCCTGCCTTTCTAGCCCTATTTATACCTCTGAGTACACTGACCAGGCAGATTCCTTTTTCCCTTGTTAAAGACCAAATATTCTGTGCCTAGGAGCAAGCCAGTTATCGATAAACCTCCAATAACCATGTACTCTCCTAATCGATACCCAAGTGGAGAGGAAAACAATTAGCAGCTTTTTATCCTCTGACAAGAGGATGTTTTTTGTTTAGAGTGGGAGTGTTGGGAGAAGGGAGGGCTAGAATCAGGGAATTAGCTCATGAATCAAATCTTAATGATTTTTTGACCCTACAGAATTGCCAAGGTTGTTGTGGGAAGTATTGATGGAGGTTTTAGGTTTACTGTCTACTTCTTTGGTCTATGTATGTTGGGTGAAGGAGAGCATGGGATGGAGGCCATCAGAGGTCTTTGCTCTGTATAAAGTGAAAATTTCTTTTTGGGACCCTTTTCAGCACTAACCCAATTATATTGAAATAGAGCTCCTGTCTGTCTCTCTATAATATATGATGATATATGCATAAGTACATATGTATATACATATAAGGGCAGCTAGGTGGTATAATGCCAAGGCTGGTATCAGAAAGACGAGTTCAGATGTGGCTTCAGATACTCACTACTTCTGTGATCCCGGGTGAATCACTCAACCTTGTGTGCCTCAGTTGTCTGGAAAATGAGTTGGAGAAGGCAAAATGGCAAACCACTCCAATATCTTTGCCAAGAAAACCCCTTCATTTCATAAAGGGCCAGACGTGACTGAAATGACTGAACAACAACAAATATATATCAAAACACATGTTCACATAAACATACACATACATACATGCAGAAATGTACATGTATATTATTTTACATGTATTTATGCATTATTTTTGTCCTTATTCTACAGTATATACAATGTATACATATATTGGTATCATACACAGGTATACATGTACATATATGTGTTGTGCATATACATTAATACATACACACACACACACACACACATAAACTTAATTGATTGCAAGTTAAGAACCCCTTCCTTAGAAGTTGGTCTTTTGGTATGGGCGCTCTAGTTCACAGTCTTGGCATAGCCCAGACTCCAGATGTACTGAGAGTTGGAAGTTACCTTGGAGAACATTAACTCAAACTTCCTTTACAATGGAGGAGGAGGGATTGACTTAAGCTTACTTGAGTAGTAAGTAAAAGAGCTGAACTTTACACCCAGGTTCTCTGATTGGAAATTCAGTGGTCTTTCCCATGCATGTGGGAAAAGGCCTATCTTTATAGCCTGGCTATATCACTGGGCAGGAACCCAAGTGATGCAGCACCCGGGCTCCTTGATAACACTTTTTTTGGTTGTTGAGCCATTGTTTCCATGGTATGCTACTCTTTGTGACTACATTTGGAGTATTCTTGGCAAAGACACTGGAGTGGTTTGTCATTTCCTTCTCCAGCTCATTTGACAGGTGAGGAAACTGAGGCAAACATTTAAGTGACTTGGTCAGGGTCACACAGCTAATAAGTGTCTGAGACCAGATTTGAACTCATGAAGAAGAGTCTTCCTGACTCGTTTCCATTGCTTTACCTAGCTGCCCCTAGTTTATAACACTGGCTAATATTTTGTAACTATAGCAAAGGAAGTTCCTCCACAACTCCACTGTTGCCAACCTATATCCAGTCATTACAGCATGTCCCTTTCTGCCAAAAACAGAGAGCTGCAGACATTCTCCTGTAATCCCTCTAGACACTGACTAGAGATAAAGAGGCATATGCTGTTATGATTCTGGACCCCAGTACCCCAACCTCTGTTTGGGATTTCCCATGCAGGACCCTGTAATTTTTGCACCTTCAGTCAGGAAGTGGGATGGGGAGATAGGTCTTGGTTGTTATGTTGGAACGCCTTACTGAGAGCCCCATTCCCACCCCCACCCCCTCCTCTAGAGTTTTAGACCTGGGATAGACCTTATAGGCAATCTTAAACTCCCTCGCTTTTTAGATAAAGGTTCAGAGAGAGAAATGTAGCAGAGTTAAAACTTGAACCCAGGTCTTCTGACTTAAAATTTCATACCCTTTCCACCATGGCACAGACTTGACCCATAGAGATTATCTTGAGTAGTCACACAATGACAGATTTCTCTCAGTAGGTATCTGATGGCAGTTCTGCGAATCTATGGCAACAGCTGTCTCCCAAAGACAGGAGCACTTGTCTTCTTCAAACAAGGCCAAAAGGACAGAGGAGCCTGGGGAGGGAGCCTCCTGGCTCTAGGAAGGGAGGAGAAGGAGGAGAGATGGGAGTGAGAATCAGGAGACATGACTTCTCTTCCTTCTCCTACTAACTTGCCACATGTCTTGGACAAGTTACATCACCTCTTGAGGCCTGTTTTCTCATCTGTGAAATGAGAGGATCATTTAGATAATAAAAATTCATATTTCTATCTCTAGGGTCACTTCTGTCTTTCTCATTCTATGATTTTCTGAAACTCAGGGATGTGGAGTGGGAGAATCAAACTGTTGAAAACCATAGTTGGCATCATTAAATGAGACTCTAAGCACCATCCTGACTTTCAGATGCAAATAACTGCCTTGACTTGTTCATCTACTGGTTTCTGAACACAAGATCATAGATTATGGCAAGATCTATATCCATATATCTATATGCGTAGATACAGATAGATAGATAAACACACATATATATGTATTTTTTGTTGTTCAGTTTTTTCAGATGTGTCTGACTCTTCATGACTCCATTTGGGGTTTTCTTGGCAAAGATACTGGAGTGATTTGTCATTTCCTTCTCCAGCTCATTTTACAGACAAGGAAACTGAGGCAGACAGGGTTAAATGATTTGTACACGGTCACACAGCTACTAAATGTCTAAGGTCAGATTTGAACTTAGATCTTCCTGACTCCAGGTCCAGCACCCTATCCATTGTACCTCCCTCTCTGTATATGTATGTATATATATTTTCATCTATGTGTATGTTTATGTATTGTAAGACAAATAACACAGCACACAGGAGAGATGCTAGCAGAGGTTCACTCTTGATCTGGTCAGACAGGAAAGACACCAAGAAATGTTTAATCATCTTACTTTATTCTAGTCTAGTTTTCTCAGAAGAGGGTTGCTGACAATGGGAGGACCAGCTCCTACAGCATTCCCTAATCACCCTTATCACAGGGAATGGCGAGAAGGGGGGGCAAATACCCCTATGTCTTGATGGGGTCAGTTGAGACAGGGACAGCTTGTGCGTCCCCTAAATCCCCTCAAGCCTCAATGGGGGTCAGCTGAGGCACACACAGCATTTGTGCATTCAACCCTAAGGTTCCCCATTCACTGACCAAAGCCCACCTGCTTTATAGGCACAACAGACAATGAAGGCATATTGCCAGCAATAGCCTAACAAATTTACATCACCCCATCCCTGTATTTCACTGCACAGTCGCAGTGGATGTTTAGATTATTTATCATTATATAATGCTGCGCAGGCATGGTGGAGGTGTATTGAACCAGAATTGTGGGAAGTCATATCTAATACCTCAGAACAAGAGATTGTTATGGCTATGGATCCTGGGAAACTGAGCCTTAAGAAATAATAACAAAAATTGACTATACACACACTAAAATCTACCTTACTTACATGTATATATACACATATATGCATATATACACACATAGATATACATATATACATATATACACATAAGATTGGAGCTGGAAGGGACATCTAATCCAACCCCCTCATTTTATAGATGAGAAGATTGAGGCCCAGGGTAGCTTGCTCATGTAGCAAGCTATGTATATCTTGGCTCAAGGTCATATAGATAGTAAACGTAAGAGGTGGAATTTGAACCGGGGTCCTCTGGTCCTGTGCCAGTTTTCTTTCCTAAGAGCAGAAATGTTGAGCTAGAAGGGACCTGAGGGAATCTGCACCAACTCCTTATTTTACAGTAGAGGTATCAGCCCCAAGGAGGATAAATGACTTGCCCATATAGGTAGCAACTGGTGGTGCTGTGTTTGAACCAGATACCTCTGTATCCAAAATCCGTCTTCTTTTCACTGAGTCTGGAGTTCCAAATGCCTGATGTCTGCCAGATTCCTTCACCTTGGACCTGATAGACAAGTCACTGAACCTCAAACTTCTCTGCAATAGGAGAGAGGTTGCCAAGAATAGGCATTTTAAAATAAGTACCAATAGCTGGACCTTCATTTTAGTGATGCCTCTGGTCCCATTCCAGCCAAGAAGCACTGCCAGACTCCGATGGGCCCAGGCTCCAAGCCCCGAATAGTCATCTCAGTCTACGCTTAATGTTTTATTTTGACAACATTAAAACCCCAGTCCCTAATTGCTATTGTCTGTCTAAAGTGGCACCAGGGCATTTGGGATGATGCACGAGTCTTGGAGTCAGGATAATTGATGGGATCCATCCTTCTTCCTTCTGCTCAATTGAACTTCATTTGGACGATTTTCATTAGCCCGTCTGGCTGGCCTTGGCTTGCCACAGGGGTGGGAGGCTAATGGAGCTGCCCGGGGCCCTGGGTCTTCTATGGCCCTGGCAAGCACTGCGGTGCGCTGTGGTTATTGGGTGGTGCCCAAGTCAAGGAATCAGGTTGTCAGAGAGATGTGAATTGATAGTTTGGAAATTCCCCACCTGTAGAAAAAGGAGGCAACTACTGGGGGATCATCAGATATTTTCTATCTTCCATTCTATTACGGACAGTGGTGTGCGTGTGCATGTGCGTGTGTGTGTGTGTGTGTGTGTGTGTGTGTGTGTGTGTGTGTGTGTGTGTGTGTGTAACTGGTGTAGTCCCCACTCTTTCCTGGCCCACCTGGAAACAGAAAGCTGGGAGGGACTGCTTCAGACCAAGGTGGAGATGGTGCCTCGTCTTAGCAGGTGGAGCCCATGCTCTGGGGCCCTTTGACCTCACTCAGCATTGGACTAGGTGACTCCCAAGGTGCTCTCCAGGTTCCGTCTCCTACTCTCTGCTTTTACATGTGAGTTCCTCCCTCCGCATGTTTGGGACGCACTCGCTTTTCACCCTCATCCTGTGGAATTCTTAACTTCCTTCAGGGCACACGCCCTCCCTCATGAGGCCCTTTCTGAGACCCCCAGGCTCTTTCTCAAAATTTCTTTGCATGTATTTTGTTTGTGCTTACTTCTGTATTTGTTTGATCTCGCCTTTCCCCAACTTCCCCCCCACCCCTTTTCTTCCCTCCAGTAGAATCTACCCTACTTTGGGGCATGGAAAAGTTCCACTTAAAAAAATTTTTTATCTAAAGTGCTCAGCATAGTGTATTACCCATAGCAGTGTTTAAAATGTTTGTTGAAGTGAATCTACAATCCCATGATTCTGCTAAGTATGATATCCTTTCATCTCCCATGATTCAGACTTCTTCCAGTTCAGTTCAATTCAGTTCAACTCGATTCTGAATTAGAACTCAGGGTTGTCAGCTCCCAGCCCTTGCCATCACAGTCCAGGTGGCAGCCTGGTACCTCCAGAGGCAGGGCTGAGACACAATTATTTTTTTCACTGTTCTCATGCTTTCCTTCTTCTTTCCAGAGATGACAAGTGGGGCCCTGGAGTGAGTCACCAAACAATTTTGAATGACTTGAGTTTTAGTGACAACCTTCATGTTGTTATTGTTCATCTTTCATTCTCCACAGCCTTAAATTCAGTAACGCTGGTATGATCCCCGTGTTCCGGAAGCTTATAGTCTGAGCCAATCTCTAGATCGCTGAATCAGAACATTGAGGGCAAGCATAATATAGGGTAAAATATCATATTCATTGGGGTGGCTAGGTGGCACAGTGAAGAGCACCAGCCCTGGAGTCAGGAGGACTTGAGTTCAAATCCAGCCTCAGACACTTGACATACTTACTAGCTGTGTGACCTTGGGCAAGTCGCTTAACCCCAATTGCCCTGCCTTCCCCCCTCCAAAAAGCAAAAAAAATCATATTTATGTTCATGACAAGTATATATCTGAGTTGAAGAAAGGAGGAAATGGACAAAGTATGGATAAGCCAGGATGGGGCTGGGTCAACTCATTCCTCTACTTTTTCTAATAAACCTCAGAAAAATAATAAATACAACAGATTGGATGCTTCCAGCCTTAGGTGCTTGTACCCCTGGAGGTATAAAAAGCTCCATTTAAGGAGAACAGGATTGATATCTCCTTAGACATCTCCTTTCCCACTTGGCTGCAATCATTTTGGATTTACTCCTCCACAATGCCTCAATAAACTCATCATTGGGAAATTACATTATTTAGCAAGATCCAATCAAACTCCTGTCCTTCTGTTTGGAGGGTGGAGCCATAAACTCTTCCATTTAAGGAGAGGGCACAGGATGGACCTCTCAGTCACTCTCCCACCTGGCTGCGTTCATTATGGGCTTCTACACTTCTATACTTTGCCCCTGGTGCTAGGTACCTTCTTCCTCCTTCCCCACCTCCTTTTCAGCCTTCTCTTGTGGGTGGTCCTGCCTTATTAGCTTGTAACTTCCTGGAGTGTGGGTACTATCTTTGTTTTTTTTATTTGTATGCCCAGCAGCTTAGTACTGTTCCTGGCCCATAATAGGCATTTAATAAATCGTTATTGATTTTTGTGCTGTTGAAATTAATGTTTTATTTCTTATGTGTGGGGTGACACAGTGGATAGAGTGCTGAACTTGGAACCAGAAAGACTCATCTTCATGGGTTCAAATCCAGCCTCAGACACTTACTAGCCTCTGCAAGTCACTTAACACTGTTTGCCTCAGTTTCCTCATCTGTAAAATTATCTGGAGAAGGAAATATAAAATCACTCCAGTATCTCTGCCCAGAAAACCCCAAAATGAGGTCATGAAGAGTTGGACACAACTGGAAAATGACAACAACACAATTTCTCATGTGCATCTGTATGGTAAATTCCAGAATGTAATTCCTTTCGTGTTAGGAAGGGGATAAAAGAAGATATCCAGAAAGCCAAGGGAATATGGAAAAGGGTTGGGAACTCCTGCAATAATTGATAACTTAGTTTAATTCAATAAATATTTACTCATATTTATTTCCTGTTATTCTTTGCTACTATTAATATCACTATTATTTAAGTATTTACTAATATTTATATGCAATGTATTATACTGAGGGGAAACAAAAATGAATCCTTGCCCTCAAGGAGCTTATAATCTATTAAGGAAGATGAGAGACATCACTACTAGTAATACAAATTTGAAATGAGGTGAATGTAGAAAAGAAGTGTGAGAGATTTGGGTAGGGAGGGATTTTTTCTAATTTGGGGGTAAGGAAGAGAGTTACTTAGGGAAGGCTTTGCTTGAGCAGAGCCTTGAAGGGAGAAAAAGATTTCACAGAGATATGGAAGGAATCATTCCAAATGTATGCCCTGCTGAGTGGACAGGTCCAGTTGACTGAAGCATAGAGAATGGGAAGTGGGACAAAGTCAAATAAAGAAGGTAGGATGAAGCCCAGACAGAAAAGGACCTTGAATGTCAGAGTAAGGAGTTTGTGTCTTACTCTTTTAGGTAATGAGAAGCTACTGGAAGATTTTTTTTCACTGGGGAGTGATGTGATCAGATCTGTTTATTAGGAGACCTATGATGGCAGCCATCCAGGGGATGGATTGGAGAGAGGGAGAGACTGGTGGCAGGGGTACCAGTAAGAAGGCTATTAGACTCATCCAAGAGGGAGGTAATGACTCTCTAAATGAGGATGGCCTCAGTAGTTGGAGTGGAGGAGATAGGGTAGTAAGGGGATACGAGTAAGAGATGTTACAGAGCTAAAATACACCTGCAGGACTTGGGGGATGAGTGGATATGATGGGAAGAGTAAAACAATCACTGAGGTTTTTAGTTTGGGTGATTGGGAGAATTGTACATGTTCAATGACTTATTTTACAGGCTCATAGAATGTCAGAGCAGGAAGGGGCCTTAGCTGTTGCCTGATTCAACCCCATCATTTTACTGATGATTAAACTTGAGGCCCACAGAGAAATGACTTGCCCAGTGTCCCAGAATGGTAGTTCTGGGATCAGATCACCATCAAAGGAAGGTGTGTGTCCTTGGCACTGGGCTGGGTACCCTCTTCCAACTCTTCCTGTTGGGATACCGCAGACCCCACCTCATATTTATTTCTGTAGACTTTGGATCTCCAGGGTGGGAAATGCTTTTAATGCTGGAGTGTTTGAAGACAGTGGCAAGGTGGGTTCAATTTGAGGGCAGATGGGTGGGCTAGGAGGAGGTGGGGGGCTCATGCTGGGGCCAGATGACTGTCTCTCTCCTTGGAATTGGCGCTGGTCCATTGTTGGGGCCAAGTTCAAATCCGAGAGCTGGGGCTTCCTTGGACAAAGAGGCTGGGGTGGGGAATGAGCCTCCCTTGCACAAATGGGGCCCAGGGCTGGGAGTACTTGTCCAGAGGGCTGCTGCTGCCTGCTGTTGGCCGCTTCAGAGCTGCTGGCTCTGTCCCCAGCTCCAGTGACACTGAAGGTAAACAGCTCTTGTCAGAGTCGATTTCACGTTGATATTTTTATCACATATCAGGGCCTGGCGCCATGGCAAGGAATGTCAGAAGCAGAATGTTAAATAATTTCTCTAAATAATGTACGCTTTCCGGGCTGACTGGAGGGAGGAGGAGCAGAGGGAGAGAGACGTTATTTTTGGCTTTGCTTTCAGTGTATGTGTGTGTGCAAGATGCGTTTGGCTCCTGAATTCCCCAGAGTTTTCCTACTGACAGTCGCACATAGGCTTCCTCCTGTAGATGAGTAGTGCTGACCACAGGAGAGGGTAGAGGAGGGGGAGCCGTGATGGGAGACCCAGGGAGTGAGAGATGAAGACAGGGAGGATGGTGAGAGGCAGAGATAGAGTGTGTGTGTGTGTGTGTGTGTGTGTGTGTGTGTGTGTGTGTTTGCGCACGCACAGAGAGTGGGAAGAGACAGGGAGGGCAGGAAGGGATAGAGAGATGAAGGAGAAGGAGAGAGGCAGGGGAGGGGAGAGAGAGAAAGAGAGACAGAGAGAGACAGAGACAGAGAGAGAGAGAGAGAAAGAGAGAGAGAGAGACTGTGTATGGAGTGGGGTGGGGAGAATGTAATAGGGAAGTCAAGGAGGGAGGGCAAGGAAAGAGACTGAGGGAGAGACAGAGCAAGAGTAAGTATGGGAGGGAAGGAGCAGTGGGGTCAGGGGGAGACAGGGGGCATGGAGAAAGAGGCATAGGGGGAAGGCAGGGAGAGAGAGGGAAGCATAGAGGGAGAACAAAAAGAGACAGAAACAGAGAGAGGCCTGGGGAAGAGAGACAAAGAAAAGGAGAAAGCAGATGGGGGCAGAGAGAGGAGAGGAGGCAAGGAAGGGGGCAGGTGGGAACAGGAAAAGGTAAAGGTTGTGGGAAGGCAGAAAGAGGCATAGAGAGCAGGAGGTAGAGATATAGATAAGAGCTTAAGGAAAGAGTTTATTTTTTTCTAAATGAGTCTAACCTGTGCATTGGGTTAACTTATTCTGATGTTTTAGGTCATGACAATGTTATATTCATCACAGTGCTTTGTTTTCCTTTGAGGGAGGAAGATGTCTGGTCAGTTAACACGCCACAGGTAATAGAGGGGAGAGCTCAGAACCTGCCATGTCACCCATGACTGTAGATGGTCCAACAAGTTCTATCCTGCAGCCCAAGTGGGAGAATTCTAGAATCCCAGAAGGGGTGCTGGTGAAGAGTGGGGAGGGAGGATACTTATTCCCTTTGAGATCCTAGTTATAGATTAATTCAGACAGTGTAGATGCCATTTGGTCTAGGATTGGGCCAATTTTAAAAATCTGTACTTTGAATGGCCTTGCCCTAGTGTATTAGCGATGGGTTTGTATATTCTTTTTATTTATTAAAAAACCCTCAAACCTAGAAAATGCAGTCTGATCTGGAAGTGTGGAAACAGGGGTAGAAGGAAGTAACAAAAATGAGTACTGAAAAAGGGGTGCCAGGATATGGTGGCAGTGTCAGAAGAGGGGGAGGATAGTCTACTAGGAACCCAGTCAAGTGAATCTGACCTCTGATACCAAGGAATCAAACTGTCTGAGGGACCCAGAAAGTCAAAGGGAATAATATCTTGATATGGAAGTTCAGTGATCAGGGAAACTTTAGAAAATGGTGGAAGGTGGTAGCCATGGGCAAAAAGAGAAGAGTTATTTTCAAATGGGTTATAAGAGGGGACAGGAAAGAGATACAGAAAGGAGTGAGTGCCATCAATATCCAACAAAAACTTATTGAACTGAGTTGAGAGCAGGCAGAGATGGAGAAGGAAAAAGAGAATGAAAAAGACACAACCAGAATCAGAGTAGTGGAGAAAGTGATGGAAGAAATGAGAAAAGGGAGGCACAGATGGAGAGAGACAAAGGGAGAAAGAGAAGCAGAGAATGAAAGATGGGGAGAAAGAACAGGAGAGGTGGGATAAGTGTAAGGGAGGAGGAATTGGAGAGAATGAGAGATGGAGAAGCCAGATGAGTAATAAAGAGTCCAAAAAAGAAAGAGGAAGAGAAGGAGAAGGGGAGAGAAAGGGTTTAGGGAAGGGAATTCAGTAGCAGAAAGAGAGAAGAGTGTACAGTGGTGGAATTCTCGTACTCAAGTGAGTGAAAATCATGCCATGTGCTGGCTTCACTCACTCTGCTCAGTGACTTTCTGAAGAAGTTGTGCAGAGTCCTGGGCTTAGAATGAGAAAACCTGAGCATGAGTCTATATTTACTAGCTGGGGAGCCGTGGATGAGTTGCTTGACTTCCTTGGGCTTTGGTGTCTTCATCTGAAGAATGGGCATGCCTACCTTACTAATCGGGTGGAGCTATTGTGAGGACCAAGTGAAATGCTTTGTAGATGTGAGCGCCATATACATGTGAGGTACTGGACGAAAGAATAACCCTTTTAACTTTTGTATTTTGTTCTTTACATGATAGCATCATAGATTTAGAGCTAGCAGGAACCTTAGCAGTCATGGAATCTGGGCCCTTTATTTTACATCTGAATCCCAGAAAGGGGACAAGACTTATTCATCACACAGGTATTAAATGGAAGAGCTGGGATTTAAATCTAGGTCCTCGGACTCCAAATCTGTTGCTCTATCTACTCTCCCACACTGCCTGCCAACATTCTCCACCTTTCTATACCAGGAAGCCATTCCTTGTAACAAAGAATTTTTAAAAAGAGAGGAAAAATGCAGCTCAGCAAAATGAACATTATCAACTGAGTCTTCTGGCCTAGATCTTGAGGAATGATTTGTCAGTGTTTGAGATCATGTAATGATATAGGCTCCTAGCTCTGGAGCTGGAAGGGACCTCAGAGGCCTCCTGAGCCAGTCTTCTCACTTTATATGTGTAGAATTCGAGGTGCAGAGAGGTTGGTGCCTGTGCAAATTTGCACAAGTAGGAAGGGTCAAAAGCATGTGTTGCATACAGACCATCTGACTTGAGATTTCCCCCTTAGACCAAGTAGAGGAGGGTGTCTGGTGGGAGTCCTTTGATGAACAAAGCTAGGATTTTCCTGCTTTTGCTAGCTAGTTGATACTTATAGGACCTGCTTCATCTCCCCTCTTTCTGTACTTTCTTCTTTTTTTCCTAGGCACGCCAGGAAAAGAAGTCTGAGATCTGAGAGCATAGAGAGTATGTACCTCATTATTTTGCTAGATCCTACTAAGAACCCTGTGAGATGAGGGCAGGTATTATTATCTTTGTTTTACAAATGAGAAAACTGAGACCTTACAGAGGCTAAGTGAATTCTCTGAAGGTCACACAACAAGTTAGGAGCAGGAGTGGGATTCAGACCCCCTGCTTAGTTTTGGAGAAGAGCCTCTCAGCATTGTTCTGGATTGGAGGAGCAGCCGTCTGGTCCAGACACAGAATCCCTAATCAACTAATCAATAAGTCAAGAAAAGAAGCTTTTATTAAGTACATGCTGTTAACCCCATAGCAACATGCCTGACAAATGGTTATCCAGATGTTGTGTGAAGACTTCTGGTGAGAGAGAACCTTCTCCCACATTAAGGTAGCCCACTCCACAAGCTCTACGTATCTGCTAGAGAGCCAAACCTGGAGGCAGGAGGATCTGAGTTTAAATCCAGCCTCAGACACTTGCTAACTGTGTGACCCTGGGCAAGTCACTTAACCCTGTTTGCCTCAGTTTCCTCATCTGTAAAATGAGCTGGAGAAGGAAATGGCAAACCACTCCAGTATCTTTGCCAAGAAAACCCCAAATGGGGTCAGGAAGAGTCAGACATGACTGAAATGACTGAACAATAAAATATCAAATGAGATGATAATTGTAAAGTGCTTAGCCATTGCTTGGCATGAAATAAACACTGTATTAATGTTAACTGTTATTATCATTACTATTGTTATAATTATTCTTAAATCTTTTGAAGTTTTTCCTGATACCAAATCTCCATACCCATTGTGTGAACTCTTCCCGGTTGTTTCTGGACCTGTAGAACTAGTAGAACCCTTTTTCCATGTTGCAGTTTTTAAGTTCTCAAAGACATCACTCATGTCCTCTTCCCCTCCTCCTTCCCCCCATTTTCTCTTCTCCTGACTAGACACTCCCAATTTCTTTAATCTATCCTCCCCAAGTATGGACTCAAGTCCCTCCAACATTCTACTTGTGTGACACCGGACGCTTTCTGCCTTATCAAAGTTCTTTCTAAAATTGTTTGTGGTCACACAACTTGCTAAGTATTTTATGTAGCTAAGTGTTGTGCTGGTTAGAGGACTAGATCTGGAGTCAGGAAGACCTGAGCTCAAATCCTGCCTCACAGACTTGTTACCCGTTTGAAACTAACCTTTTTCAGTCTCAGTTTCTCCATCTGTCAAATGAGTAGAATTGCATCTACTTCTTAGGTTTTTGTGAAAATCAAACAGGACAACATTTAAAGCATGCTGCAAACGTTAAAAGCATGATGTAAATGCTATTTTTGTTGTTTCAAACTGAAATCTCCCGACTCCAAGTTTAGTGTTCTTTCAGGAAGAGAATCAACTGAGCCAGTACCCTCTCTGGAACACATCTAAGATTTTTCCAGCTAGTCCAGTCCCGCCTGGCCCACATGGTCCTGTGGGTGTCCAGAAAAAGGACCCAGAGCCGGATGGTATCTTTGTGCTGAGGAGATAGCCTGGTACAGAGGAAAGAGCAATGGCTCTTCCGAAGACCTGAGTTCAAATCCCATTTTGACATTTGCTTCCTGTATGGTCCTGTCCCAGTCACTTCATCTCCCTGAGCCTCAGTTTCCTCATCTGTAAAATGAGGAATGTGTGGACTATTGGCCTTTGAAGTCCCAGATCTGGATCTGTGAGTGACCTTTTAGGGCCCTTACATTTCTAAGTCCTAGGCAAAACCACACATATGTGGGCACATGTTCTTTCTTTCTTTCCTTTTTAAATAATGAAGCACTTTATTTATTTATTATTTTTTTTCTTTTTGGAGGGGGGGGGCAGGGCAATTGGGGTTAAGTGACTTGCCCAAGGTCACAGGACTAGTAAATATTAAGTAAGTGTCTGAGGCCGGATTCGAACTCAGGTCCTACTGACTCCAGCGCCGGTGCTCTATTCACTGTGTCACCTAGCTGTCCCAAGCACATGTTCTTTTAAGACTAAAGAGTTGGGGCTGAGTGGAGAAAGAGAGAAAGGACCAGATTACCTAGGTAAGGTTTTAGTGGACTCCGGTGTGGCATGATAGACTGAAAAAACCAATATGAACATTTGTTACTGTTGTTCAGTTGTGTCTGACTCTTCAAGACTCATTTTTTTGGTGGCAAAGATGGTAGAGTGGTTTGCCATTTCCTTCTCCAGTTTATTTTACAGATGAGGAAATTGAGGCAAGGAGGGTTAAGAGACTTGACCAGGGTCACACAACTTGAGGCTGGATTTGAACTCATGAAGATGAGTCTTGCTGACTCCAGGCCGGGTACTCTATCCACTCTATCTACCTATCTGCCCAACAGAAGCATATTTTGCATTGATTTAGACTTAGTGTCCAGAGGGAGGGAAGTGATTTCCTGTGGTCAGACCACATGTGGAATATTGTGTTCAGTTCCAGACACCCCATTTTAGGAAGGAGGCTAGTGAACTGGACAGCATCTAGGGGAGGTCAGCCAGGATTAGGAGGACTTGAAACCATGTTATGTTGAGTTTTGGTTGAAGGAATTTGCAATATTTAACTGCAAGAAGAAAGACTGGGAAATGAGGGTGGTGCCTGGTTGCAATCTCCTAGTATTAGATGGGCTCTTGTGAGGAATAGGGGACAAACTTGTTTTGCTTTACTCCAAGTGGTAGAACTAAGTAAAAGCAATGGATGGAAGGGGACACACACACACACACACACACACACATACACACACAGAATATGAATGAGAATGAAAATGAATTTCTAATAATTTGAGTTTCCCAGATGTAGACTGGACTGGCTCCAGGAGATAGTGAGCTCCCCATCACTGGGGTGGTAGAGAGGTGGGGGGGGGGGGAAGGGGATGTGGTCTTTTAAAGCAAAAGCTGGGCGTAAAGTAGAGGAGATTTCTCTTTAGGTAGAGTATGGACGATATGACCTTCGAGGTCCTTTCGTATCTGAGTTTTTGTAATTCTGTGCAAAGAGTAGCTCATAGCCAATGTATTATTGGTTGGTCAGATCAGAGGCGTGTGTGTGTGTGTGTGTGTGTGTGTGTGTGTGTGTGTGTGTGTGTGTGTGTATGTGTGTGAGATGGTGCTCAGGCATGGAGCTGTAGATGGGCAGGGAGTACCACTTCCTCCCTTGGGGAGAGGGGGGTTCTGAGATCAGCTCCTATGACACGGTGTGAGTGACAGGAGATGGGCCCCCTGCTTGGAAAATCATTTCCTGAGAGGTCCTATGGGGAGGACTTTGCCTAGAGGCAGTTTGCTGCCAGACTGTACCACCTTGGTATCAATCCCACTTTCTGCATCCTTGTCCCTCACCCTCCAAGCTCAGCAGCTGGAGGGAGGAAAGGCCCTTGCTGGGCCCCCTGGTACTTTAAATGTTTAGGTTTCTGTCACCTTGACTGCTTCATGCCCCCTGGGCACCTGTGCCTATTATCCAGCTCTGTTCACTCTTTGGGGCTTGTACCTGGCTTGTCAATGAGACTGTGCCCAGGGCCTAAATGAAATCCAGCAGTCTGACTAAAAGCAAGTCAGTCAGTCAGAGACAAACTAATTCAGTCTTAAGTTTGTGTATTGTTTTGCAGTTGTTAAAACCTTTCAGTAACTTTCTTTCTTTTGGTCCTTTCAACAGCTTGGTGAGATAACTAAAACATGTGTTATTGATCTTGTTTTACAGATGGGGAAACTGATACTCAGAGAGATTTAGTGTCTGACTCAAGATTATACAACTAGTGCAGGGTGGCTGCACCTACCATGTCTTTTGAGGCCAGGTTCCCAGGGAAAAGACTGAAAGTAGGAAGACTCAAGATAGTTTCTGAAGTGCCCTAGGAGCATCTCTTGGGACTTTTGAGCTTTTCTGTAAAGTGCTGGTATGTGATGATCCTTGCCAGAGGAATGGAAGGGGAGAAAATAAACATTTATATAAGACCAGCTGTGTACCTGGCACTGTGCTGAGCACTTTATAAATATCTCATTTGATCCCCACAACAACCCTGTGGGGTAGGTGTGATTATCTCCATTTTATAGTCATGAAAACTGAGGGAAACAAAAGTTAAATGTCTTGCCTGGGCTCAAACAGCTAGTCAGTGTCTGCAGTCAAATTTGAACTCAAGTCTCCCTGGCTCAGCCCAACCTCTATCTACTGTGCCACCAGGGTTCTCTTTATCTGCTGCCTTCCAGGACCTAGGACTAGATCCAGCTTTTAAATTGGCTGCTTAGAGTTAGGAGTTTAAGGCAAATTGCTCATGGCACCAAATGCTCTTGGATAAATTTCCCTAAATGTTTTATATTTTTTACTTGTGCCCAGAGGCAATTTCGTCAGGCAGTGGGGCACTTCTGTCAATCTGTCAACCTGAGTGAATAGGAGGAAGAGGGAGGGGTCTGAGCAAGAGATAGAAGAGTCAGTGCATGCATTTTGGTTGGGAGAAAATCTGTTCAGTCAGTCAATCTATCAGTCATTTGGTTATCTACCTATCCATCTATCCATCCATCTATCCGTCTGTCCATCCAGAGAATCAACCACTAACATGGATATTATAAAGGATCCAGACCTGGACCTTAGTTCCTAATGCAACTTCCCAACTTAGGATCTTGCCTTTGGTCCTACCTAGTCTTTTCCCTTCATTACTTTATAGTCAAGTCAGGTCAGCAAAAACTTATTAAGCAACCACTATGTACCAGGCACTGGGGGGTACAAAAAAGCCAAAAAGGCAGTGTCTGCTTTTAAGGTGCTCACAGTTTAATCAGAGGGACAACGTGTAGATAACTATGTACAAACAAAACAGATACAAGATTAATTGCAGATGATCACAGAAGGAAAGCACTGACATAAGGGGATTGGGAAGAACTTATAATAGATGTGATTTTAAGTGTGTCTTAAAGGAAGGCAGAGAAGTAGGAGCTGGAGGTGAGGAGGGAGAGAATTCCAGGCATGGGGGAAAATCAGTGAAAATGCACAGAATCCCAAATTAGACGAGGGAAAATCAGAAACAATGGTACTCAGTAACCTCATGTTTGATAAATGAGAAAACATAAATTGCTTAGGAAAGACCTCTTTCTTTGGTAAAAACTAAAAAGCAGTCTGACAGAAATTAAGCTTAGACCAATACGTTACTGCATATTTCACAATACATTCTAAATAGATATGTGATTTGGTATAAAAATTTAGAGCAGAAGCAGATCATATGCCTTTTGCAGCTATACGCAGAATGTATATGCTTAGCCGAAGATAGGATAGAGGTAATTACAGAATGTAAAATAGAGAACTTTGATTATATGAGACTACAAAGCTTCTGCACAAACAAACATAATGCACCAGAGATAAGAAGAAAAGTGATCAAATGGGAAAAAAAGTCTTTGTAACAGATTTCTCTAATTAGGGTTTGGTTTCTAAGATATATAAACAATTAATAGATATATAAGACCAAACGTTATTCCCTAAGGTAAATGACAGGAACAAACAGTTCTCAAAAGAAGAATTGCAAACTATTAATAACCATATGAAAGCATGCTCCAAATCACTAATAATAAGAGAAATGCAAATTAAAATATCCTTAAAGTTTTCCTCCCACACCTTGCAAATAGGCAAAGATGACCAAAGTTGGGGACAGTCAATATTGATGAGGTTGTAGAATGACAGGAACACTAATATGTTGCTGGTTGAGTTGTAAATCAATACAACCATTTAGGAAAGGAACTTGGAATTAAAGTAACTAAACTGTCCATGCCTTTTGGTCCAGAGATTCTATTATTAAGCTAATCCCCCAGGAGACCATTGATAAGAAGTTCCTATATACAGCAAAATATTTATAGCAGCAGTTTTTGTGATAATAAAGACCTGGAAACAAAGTGAGTAGATTAGGGAATGTCTAATCAAGTTGTGGTAGATGAGCGTAATAGAGTATTTCTATACTATAATAAATGATGAATGTGCTGAATACAGAGAATCATGAACCGATCTACATGAACTGATATAGACTGTAGTGACCAGAGCCAAGAAAACAAGATACACAGTGACTATAATAATGTAAATGGAAAGAATAATCAAACATACACACAAATCAAAAATGAATGTTGCAAAATTATAAAGAATAAACATGGCTTGAAAATAGAGGTATGAGAAAACACCCCTACCTCGTTTTAGAGGTGGGGGCTCACAATGTTGTGCACTGCACATATTTTCAGACTTTTTCAATGTACTGATCAGTTATGCTGATTTTTTTCCTCTTCTTTTTCTTTAAAATATAATTTGTCATATTGGATGACTCTCTGGGGAGTGGGAGGGGTGCTGGGGGAAATTATGGTGATATAAAAAGACATCAACAAACCCCTTTTTAAAAAAAAATAAAAGGAAAATACATGGAGTCAGGCGATGAAGTATCGTTTGAGGAATAGCAAGAAGACTAGTGTCCCTGGATCACAAAATATGTGGAGATTGTTGTTGTTGTTCAGTTGTTTTCAGTCATTTCTGACTCTTTGTGACCCTATTTGAGGTTTTCGTGGCAAAGATACTGGAGTGGTTTTCCATTTCCTTCTCCAGCTCATTTTACAGATGAAGAAACTGAGGCAAATGGGGCTAAGTGACTTGTTCAGGATCATACAGCTAATAAGAGTCTGAGGCTGGATTTGAACTCATGAAAATGAGTCTTTCTGACTCCAGGCCCTGTACTCTATGCATTGTGCTACATAACTGCCATGTATGTGGAGACAGTAAGGCATAAAATAACTGGAAAGGTAGGAAGGGGCCAGGTTACAAAGGGCTTTAAAAGTCCATGTTTGATTCTGGAGGTAATAGAGAGCCATGTTTATCAAATATGGGGGTGACATGGCCAGACTTGAACTTTAGGAAGGTCAGTTTGACACGTGAGTAGAGGTCAGACTGCAGTGGGAGGCAACTTGAAGCAGGGAGACCAATCAGCAGGCATTTATAGTGGTGCAGGTGTGAGATGAAGAGGGCTTGCACCAGGGTGGTGGCAACGTCAGGGGAGGGAAGCGCATATATATGGGAGATGTTACAAAGGTAGAATTGTTAGGATTTGGCAACTGGATATAGACAGTGAGAAAGAATGGGTCAAGGATGCTACTGAGGTTGTGAGGCTGAGTTACTAGGAGGTTAACGGTGCCTTCGACTGTAAGAAGAAAATGAGGAAGAGGGAAAGTTTAGAGAAGGAAGATAATGAGTTGAGTTTTGGGCATACTGAACTTAAGATGTTTACATGACATTTGAACAAAGCAATCCAATAGGCAGTTGGAGATGTAAGACTGGAATTCAAAAGAGAGGTTAGATCTGGATAAAGTAGATCTGAGAATCATCAGCATAGAAATGATCTTTTAATTCATAGTCACTGATTAGATCATCAAGTAAAATAGTATATAGGTAGAAGAGAAGTAGGCCCAGGACAGCTACACCCACAATTAGTGAGCATGACCTGGATGAAGATCCAGCAAAGACTAAGAAGCAAAGTTCAAGCATGTAGCGGAAGAACTAGGAGAGAGCAACATCATAGAAACTTAGAGAAAACAGTATTGAGAAGAGGGTGATTGACAGGGTCGAAGGCTACAGAGAAGTCAAGAAGAGCAAAGATTAGGCGGGTAACATGTTGAACAAAAATGGGGCTAGACATTTTCTCTAATCATTACCACCTTTCAAACCTCTCCAAAACAGAAATTACACATCAAAAGTAAAGCAACTTCAGTTGTCTTCATGATCTGGGAACCCAGAGTCTAAAAGAAGATTTAAAACAAAAGATGAACTGATGTTTACTCTGCACTAACCAACCAAAAGACTCAACAAATAGGTTTGCAACAACCCTACACTCTGGTCCTTCTTCCCTCTTTTCAGTGCCATAGTAATCGAGGTTCTAGGCTTCAGAAGTTTGATTAAGGCATGACAAACAGCCAGTGCTATAATCCTGTGGAACTTGAGAACATGAATGTGTACAGTACACAAGGTACTATTCCTGAGTAGTTTATAAGAGAAGTAAGAATCATGAGAGCAGGAAAAAAAATCCAAGGTTGCAAATTCCACATAGTGGTTAAATTTAACAATTCAAGTCAGAAACAATAAGTTCTGTAAGTGATCAGGAGAAAGACCTTCAAATACCAGGTAAAGAAATTTAAAATCACACAAAACTTTTCTACACCTACCAGAAAATACAGGAGGGTTTGGAGCAATGTGATTTGAAGAGCAAGGAAGCTCAGGATATAGCCCAAGATGACCTACGCTGCAAATCTGAGCTTAACTGTAAGTGGAAAAAGGTAAACTTCAGTAATATAGAGGCATTTGAAACATTCTTGGAAAGAAAATCAGATTTGAAGAAATTATTGCTTTTCAAGACCCTGGACAAGAAAAATGTAGATGGGGTGAATGAATGTAGCAGCCAAGGACAGCAACAGCAATAGAGTGATGGCAGAGAGACCAGTGAGAGACTTCTTTTTAAATGTACACAAGGAGACTGGGGAGGGGGGCAGGAGAAGCAGAAGTTAGGTGGAGGTAACAGTGAAGAGGCAGGTCTGAGGCATTATGGGTAGAATTGGTAACATCTTGCCTATAGGTGAATCAGTGTTCTGTTTGTTTTTATAAAGAGGATTCATGTTTATTAGAAAGTACTACATAAATTTAATGAAACATTGTTGAATGTTTCATTAAAATGCTAAAAATGAGTGATTCTAAGAAACTTGGGAAGTTGTTTGAAATGGTACATAACGAAGAATTTTTTTTGTGTAGCTCTACATTACAAAATGGGAGATGAAGGAAGACTAGAGAGTTAGAGAAAAGTGTGTGATGTTCCCAGGTCAAACTGAAGGCTATGATGAGAGAGAGGAAGGTGTCCCCTGTGGTCTCAGGAAGAGAAGCACCTACAAGGGAGTAGGTGAGGAAAAGGGAGGAAGGGTTGAAAATGGAGGAGAAAAGGAAGGAGGCCTTGCTTTACAGGTGGGAAAATTTTCCATTGATGGATGCTCCAGTGAGTGGAGAGAGATTTTCTGTGAAGGGAAATGGGGACCTTGTGCTGGTTGTGCTCAGGGGAATTTGGTGCTTGGGAAGGCCACTCATACTATCTTGGGTAGGGGAAAATTGGAACTCCTGGGCAGCTGATATCTGGATGAATGGGAAGGCATGAACCCAGGGAGAAGATTTTGAGGCAAATGGGGAAAAGAAGGTAAATGGGGAGGATATATGTCACTAGTGAGAGGCACCATAAGGGACATGTTGGGGAGTCTTGTCTTGCCATGCAATGGTGTCCTCTCTGTCATCTATAGGGATTGTCATTGTTTTGGAATGTTTTGTTGAAGCCCAACAGAAGGGGAATCTAAGGAACAAACTCTATAAGGCAGTGGCAGAAACTGCCTAGAAGAAAGAGCCCAGAATCCATACCTTGAAAGTTTTGTTCCCATGAGGAATACAGAGAACAGAGAGACACTAGATAATTAGAGGGGGCAAAACCAGAGGGTAAGGGTCTAGAGTAGACAAAGAGGATGGATAATGAAGGGAGTGAGAGAAACCTTCTCAAAAATTTTAAACAAAATCCTGTCAGACTATAGAAATTTATACAAGAAAGCATTCATTATGGCCAAGCGAGACTTATACCAGGAATTCAACATTAGGAAAACAATCAACACAATCAATCATGTTAACAAATGAAAACATCCAAAACCACGTGACCATCTCAACAGCTGCAGAAAGAGCCACTGACAAAGTACAGCAGTCATAATCCTACAAAGTATAGGCATAGAGAGACCTTTTATAAGATGATAAAATACATCTATCCAAAACCAAAAAACAAGCATCATATGTAATGATGATATACTAGAACTTTTTCAAATAAATATAGGAGGGAAGCAAGGATGCCCTTTCTCCCCACTATTATTTGATATAATTCTGGAAATGCTAATAACAACAATAAGACAATGTTAAGAAATTAAAGACATAAAGGTAGGTAGAGAGGAGATAAAACTGTTTATATTTGCTGATGATCTGATGGTGTACTTGGAAAATCTTAGAGAATCAGCAAAGATGCTAACTGAGATAATGAATAGCTTTTGCAAAGTAGCAGGCCCCAAAATAAACCCTCAATAATCAACAGCATGTCTATATGATAATAACAAAATCCAAAAACAAAATTAAGTAGAGTAATTCCATTACAAATAGCTACAAAATATCTGGGGATTTAACTCCCAAAGCATACAAAAGACTTGATTAGATTCAGTTCCATAATGTTCCTTAAAGAAATCAAGAGCAGCAGAAATAGATGGAGAGGTATTCAGTGCTCATGGCAAGGTCATGCCACCATAATAAGAACGATAATACCACCAAAGTTAATGTATACTTTTAATCTATAACAAATAAATTACCAAGGAGATGCTTTATAGAACTTGATAAAATTATAACAAAATTTGGAAAAACAAAAGGTCTAGATCAGGGATGGGGAACCTGCAGCCTCATGGCCGCATGTGGCCCTCTTGGTCCTCAAGGGTGGCCCTTTGACTGAATCCAAACTTCACAGAACAAATCCCCTTAATAAAAGGATTTGTTCTATAAAGCTTGAACTCAGTCAAAAGACTGCACCCAAGGACCTAGAAGGCCACATGAGGCCCCAAGGCTGCCGATTCCCCACCCCTGGGTCTATGTTATCAAGGGAACTGATGAAAAGAAATAGAGAGGAAGGGAGAATAGCATTTGTCAACTTCAAGTTATATCATGTAACAGCAGTCATAAAAACTATCTGGTATTTTAAAAATAGATTGATAGATCAATGGAACTGACTAGATAAGGGAGAATGAGAAACAATGGAACTCAATAACCTAATGTTTGAAAAAATGGATAACATAAGTTATGTAGAAAAAAATCCTTATTTGATGGATACGGCTTTGAAAACTGGAAAGCACCCTGGCAGAAATTAGGCTTAGACCAACACTTTATACTATATGCCCTAATATATTCTAAATAGGTTCATGACCTTAATATTAAAGATCATGCTACAAAAAATTATGGGAAAATTAGATCATATGTTTTTCACAGCAATGGGAAGAAATTCTTAACAAAAGAAGGGATAGAGTTAACTATAGAATACAAAAATAGACAATTTGGATTACAAGAAACTGAAAAACTTTTGCACATATAAAATTAATGTAACTAAGATAAAAGGGAAGTAGTAAAGTAGCAAAAAAATATCCTTGTATCAGACTTCTCTGATAAGGGTTTGGTATCTAAGATGCATACATATGTATATGTACATATATGTGTATATACATGCATGCATACACACATATATTAATAAATACATATAACGAATAAATACATATTAGACTGATAGCCATTCTCCAATAGGTAAGTGGTCAAAGGATATGAGCAGTTCTTGCAAGAATTGCAAAATATTCACAACCACATGAAAGAATGCTCCGAATTACTAATAACAAGAGAAATGCAAATCAAAATAATTCTGAAGTTTCGCCTTATACCCTGCAAACTGGCAAAAACAACAAAAAATTACCATATTCAATTTTGGAAGGGTTGTGGAGTGATAGCACATTAATACATTGTTGGTAGAACTGTGAAATGTTACAACCATTTTGGAAAGCATTTTGGAATTATGTAAATAAAGTTATTAATTGTTCACACTTACTTTGTTAATGGGTTTATACCTCAAAGAAATCATTGGTAAGAACAAAATCTCCATATACACCAAAATATTTATAGCAGCACTTTTTGTGATAGCAATGAATTGGAAACTAAGTAGATGCCTGTCAGTTGGGGTATGGTTAAACAAATGGTTGTACATGAATATAATGGAATATTACTGTACTCTAAGAAAAGATAAATATGGTGAATACAAAGAGACATGGAAGGATCTTCATGAACTCATGCAGAGTAAAGTAAGCAGAGCCAAGAAAACAATATACACACTAACTACAACAATGAAAAAGAAAAGAATAACTACATACCAAAAAATCAAAAGTGAATGGAACAAAATTATAGGGATTAAGCATGATTTGAATGAAGAGATATGAGAGGATGCCTCCAACTCACCTCTTCATTGAGGTGGGAAGTCCATAGATATTATGTATTGTATATGTTTTCAGATTTTTTCAATGTATCAATCAGTTGTTTTTTTTTTCTATTTAAAATTTTCTTTTTTTTAAATTTTATTTTAGTTTGCATCATTAATTTCCACGAGATTTTGAGTTACATATTTTCTCCCCATCTTTCCCCTACCCGCCACCCCAAAACAGCCATCCCAGTGTATCCCCCC
>CM053588.1:111750561-111813329 GCA_028646515.1 Pseudochirops corinnae
CTTTGCTTCTTATGCTTATTCTTACTCATGGTTGGTCAGTCCGTGATTTTTTTTTTAATCTCTATGGGGCTCTGTTTCCAGAAGGGAAAGCTCTGTCCCAAATCGCTGGGGTCCTCCTGGCTGCTGTAGCTCTCAGGAAGGTGCTGGATCCCTTCCTACTTACTTCTGGCTCACTGGATAATGAAGACTCCAGAACTGAAAGCCCAAGACCACGATCCAGATCCAGGCCGCTCAACGCGAGAGCACTCGGCCTCTTAACAATCGCTTAGTCTCCCTGCTGTCTGCAGGCCACGGCACGGAAGCTGCAACACAGAGGCGGGTGCAAAACCTCTGCCTTTCGCTTTCCCACCTTGGAGGCATTTCGGCCAGATGCTTTTCTCTCCCAATTTTGCAAGCTCCACTGACCTAATTCTGAATGCTGCTGACAGCTGCCGCTAATCCGCTCACCAGAGAGGCTCCTTGGCTCCTTCCATCCAGCCGCCCCCAGGGCGGTTTGCAGTGCTGATATGGTTCCTCGTAGCCGAGCTGACTTTAGTGGAAGGTATATTTGTGTGCGTTTTGGAGTTCTAGGATTAGTTTAGAGTCATATTTTATGGGTATTTTGGGGTGGCTATGTGAGAGCTGCAATATGTTGCTGCTGCTACACCGCCATCTTGGCTCCGCCCCCCCCTTAAAATTTTCTTATATGGGATTGTTCTCGGGGGTGGGGGGGACGATAATAGCGATAACTATGATGATGTTAGAAACAGAAGACATCAATAAAAACTTATCTGAAAAAAAGAAATGAAGGAATAATTGTGTATGAGTTAAATAATATGTATGTGTTTTATATCTTATTTGGCACTAAAATAAAAGAAATGACCATTAGATTTAGCAATTTTAGAACAATTTTAGTTGCATGTTGAGTTTGAAAGATAGACTGTAAAGGGTTAAGAAGAAGGTGAAAAGAAAGGAAGTTATGGCATTGATTGTAGATGGCCTTCTCAAGAAGTTTGGCCATTAGAGAGAAGAGAGAAAAAGGATGATAGCAAGCTGGGATGGATGGATCAAGTGAGGGTTTTCTGAAGTTGGATTATACATACACACACACACACACACACACACACACACACACGAGGATGTTTGTGGGCAGCAGGGAAAGAGCTAGTAGACATGGAAATATTGAATTAAGAGAAAATGGGCTTGGTAATGGGAAAAAAAGTCTACAGAAAGATGGATAGGAAAGGGAATAAGGCTGCATGTAGAGGAGCTGGGCTTGGCAAGAAGAAGAGCTATCTCTTCATGTTAGATAGAAGTGAAAGAGGAGATAGTGGCAGAAAATATCTGAGGTGTGAAGTAAGGAGGAAGTTATAAGATAGAACTCAGTGGTGCAGTGGATAGAGCACTAAGCCTGGAGTCAGGAAGAGTCATCTTTGTAAGTTCAAGTCTATCCTCAGACACTTCCTAGCTATGTGACCCTGGGCAAGTCACTTAACCCTGTTTGCCTCAGTCTCCTCAGTTGTAAAAATGGTCTGGAGGAGGAAAAGGCAAACCACTACAGTATCTTTGCCAAGAAAACCACAAATGGGGTCATGAAGAGTTAGACATGACTGAAAAACTAACGAATGACAATAACAATTCAGTGAATGGACTAAATTTTTTCACTGAAATAAGAGTCAAGGTTCTCAACTGAAAGTAAAGGAAAGGGAGAGACATGGGAGGTTTGAAAAGGTATCAAGAAGGAAAAAACTCACTGTGGTGAGAGGCATAGTAAGTCTATTAGAGAGGAGTAAAAGAATTGCCTTGCTGCAATGATGGCCCAGTTGAGGTTATGTAACATAAATTTGTAGTGGATCCAGTCAGCACAGTTTTGTGATTTTCTCCAGCTTTGTGCCACATATCAGTAGTAATGAAGGCAGTTCCTACTTCAAGACTGAGGCAAGTCTTGGCCAAGGCAAGATGGACAGTAGGATAAGGGAGAAAAAGATGAAAGAGAAGAGGATAGTGTAGAATTGAACTGGTTCACCAAGGAGTCAAGATGAGAAGAGATGAGAGTACAGCCAGTGACTTGGGAATGCAGTGAAGGATGGAAGAATTAGAGGTTCAGATGAGAAAGAATTGGGTTTGATTGCAAGGTAGAAGGAGAAGTGCAATGCCATCAGCCATGATCAAATAGAGGAATTTCATAATTCATGAAGATGGAAGTAGGCATTGCTGGCAAGATCAAGGCTCATAACCATCTCTGGGGGTATTTTAAGTGGGGTGGAGGAATCAGTCATGCAAAATGAATAATTTGAGAAATAGTGAAGTTAGGATGTTTGAGGGAGTATCGCTATGTATGTTGAAGTTCCATTGTAGGAGAACAGGAGTTGGGGAAGAGAGAAAGACTATGAAAGATCCTGAATTGATTAAGGAAATGAAAGTGCCTGGAGGGTGGTAGATAACAACTACCAGAATTTTGATTGGGTGATAAATATAGATTGAATAAAGCTCAGAGGTGGAGAGGCTCCTGAATGGTGGTGGTAGAAGAAGAGCCTAGAAATGATGATGGAGAGAAAAGAATGTCCAACTCTCTCACCATGTCCAAGGAATTGAGGGTGGGTGGTTATCAGTAAAACTACAACCAGTGCTGAAAAAGACTGAAAAAGAGGTAACTGAGTAGAAATATACATTCATTTAAAGATCACAAATATTAGAGAAGTTTATCTTTTACCACTTTGTTCTTACTGCTAAAGAGTGGCATAGGGGCAAAGAGAAGAAAAAATAGAAAATAGAATAGTCATAATTGTAAATGTGAATGGGATGAACTCACTCATAAAATGGAAGAACATAGCAGAATGGATTAGAAAGTATATCTAGGTCTGAAAGAGACACAATGAGGAACCACATCCATAGTATTCCTACCTATTTGTTAAGAATTTCCCAATTACATTTTAATATGGTTCAAGCTGTACTTAGGAATGTTGTGAGCTGCCTGTGGGTCGTGTGGGTCACATATTTGAGTAGACAATTCTTCAAGACTATAAGTTTGCAGAGGAAGCACTGACCTTTCTTTTCTTAGATGTTCCCTATACCAATAAAATCCATATTCCTATCCCAGGAAACGTCCTCTACCAATGCAAGTCTGCAGTTTAGAGCCTTAGAGAATTACCTAAAACCCTGAGAGTTTAAGTGGCTTGCTCAGTGTTAGATACCCAGAAGGTCATCCTAGTTATGAGATATCTCATGATACAGAATAAAATATACATCTCCTGAAGTTCTAAGCATAGAACAAAAAGGTAGATAGCTCCAATGAATCTGTCTGTCTCAGATAGCTTGACAGACAAGTAGAAAGATATTTAATGATTTGGCAAAGGAAGAGAGACTTGTAGCATTTTTTACATCACACTGTATGCATAACCATCTACTCTGTCTATACTAATGACTGATTCTGGATTCCTGGGTTAGATAACCCTGCTTGGAGAAGCTTTTCCTTCTCCACTTCCAAGATTCTTACCTCATGGTCGCTAACTGATACTACATTTGTCTGAGTTTTTATATTTTTAAAGTGTTTGTTGATTTCTTCTAAGTTATCATTTTCCTTGGTTTATAATTAGGCAAAATAACTTCTGACAATTTCTTTTATTTCTTCTTCAATTGTTGTGAATTCTCCATTTTGATAAAATGTCTTTTTTGGTAACGTTTAAGAAAATTATATTAACTATTTGTTCATCTATTTAATTAGACCTTCCCCCTTTCCCCCAAGACCAGCATCTAGTTTTATGTATCACTTCAATAGGATCTTTTCTTTTAGTTTTATTAGTCTCTTTTTTGATTGTCAGAATTTCTACTTTGTTGTTCATTTGTGGGGAGGAGTTGATTTGTTCTTTTTTTTAGTTATGTGCCTGATTCATTGGATTTTTTCCTTCTCTCTTTTGTTGATGAAAGTATTTAGAGATATACATTTTCTGCTAAGGATTACATCCCATAAATTTTCCTACATTGTCTCATGATTATCATTTTCTTTGATGAATTGAACTTCAAAAGCTTTTGAGATGATAGCTGAATGAGAACAGAAAGGAGTTGATTTGTATTTGTCAGCTATTCTAGGGATCTTTACAAAAATTGACCATGTATTGGGAAGTAAATCCTTACCCCAAATGCAGAAAAGCATAAATACTAAGCAAGTCATTTACTTGATCATGATGCATTCAAAATGATTTTCAATAAAAGACTTTTGAAGAAAAAAATTCAAAATTAGTTGGAGATCAAATAACTTAATCCTAAAGAATCAGTGGGTCAAAGAACAATACACAGAAACAATACAAAATTTCATCAAAGGTCAGTGCTTCTTCAAATTTGTGGTTGTGAAGAATTGTTGAATTGGTCATGTGACCCACAGGACCCACATGTAGCCCACGATATTCCCAAACACAGCTTGAACCAGATAAATGTATTTGGGAAATATTTGACAGATTTAATAAAAATATAGTAGAACATCAATAATGTTAATGTGTGGCTTTCTAAGTCAACATGTGACCCATAGGGATCTTTGTGTGAGATTTAGTGGTCCCTGTTTCTATTTGAGTTTGATACCATTGGCCTAGAACACTGAGAGGTTAAGTGATTTGCCCAACATCACGCAGCCAGAATGAGTTTTGAAGGCAAGACTTGAAATCAGGTTTTTCTGGCTACAAAGTTGACTCTGCATCCACTATGCCATGCATTCCTAGCTATTGTATATTTGTTTTGGGAAGGTACACTCATCTTAGATTTCAGCACATTTGGAAGTCAAGATGGTCAAAGAAAGAAACAATGAAATATAAGAATAAGGCACTTTCAAGTGTAAATGAAGCATTTCACATATTTTATAAGGGACCTGAGGTTTTGTTGAGCATAATTGCATATGAAAACTCCAGCAGAGACAATGACCTTGGCCATAGGGCATAAATTGCTTCACTACACCCCCTCCCCCCTCATTAAATAGACTGAATAGCAATTTGGGAAATGTACTATATAGTCACCATAAGTTAGGGTGAGGTCGCTTACCAAGGGGATTTGACTCTAAACCAGGAGCAATAATCATTCTATACATCTTTTACTTCCCTACCCAGACATGAAAAGAAATTTCAGAACTGAGACACTGAGGGAGCATAACTGGAGACATTTCTGCTAATCCTAGGCTAAGGATCTCTGAAATTGCTAAAAGAACGTAGTAGCACTTCAAGTGAAAGAGAATAGTAGCCCTCAGCTAAACTTTAGGTTCAAAGTTGTAGAGACTATAAATGCCCATAAAAGAGCAAATTCAAGTAGTCCAGTAGATCCATATACAGCAGAGATTCCAAATTGAGGAGGTAGTCCAACTGATGGATGCCAGATCTTCCATGTTTTATAATGACTGTTCTTGTTATGTATTAAAGTAAATGCCTTTGATAAGAACTAATTGAGTCTAGTGGCTGATTGTTTATGGGAATTATACCAATGGGGCTTGTGAACTATGGTGTTAGGAGTACAACCCGCCTTAGATTTGCCTAGAACCTGAGGCAGAGTTGTTCCTTTGATGATTCAATTCACCATTGTGAGTGCAAGTTTGAGGGAGTATCCAAGAAAGGGTGTTATGATTTTCCAGTATTCTATAGTATGTTTGTATATCTGTTATAGTTCTCTTCTTAGAATGAAAAGTCCAAGAAAGTAGCAACTATGCCATAATTATTTATATGATTTGTATGATGTACTAGTTGTATCCACTTCAGTGTGTATAGCACATAGTGGTCACTTGATAAATAGGGGATGAATCAACTCATGTAAATCTTAACTGGTTTAAAATTATATGTTACTTTTATATATGGGTGACATGTTGTCTAATATTAACTCTAATAGGCTATCTTCCTAACAAATCTATGAATACCCCTGGCCTCCATTCTTCTCCTGGCTTTGTTTCTGATTTTCTAGGCACCAACACTATGCCTTTGCTGTAATTTCTCCCTGGAATCTCCTCACCCTGAAACGTTTATATGCCTTGCCAGCCACTGTCTCCAGTTAGTGAGTTCTTCTTGGGGCCTCCATTTTGGAGAGTGCCTCAGGCTGGCCAACCTTCATTCCTCTCCTGCCTTAACTTCTGACTTTCTGAACTTCAACCCCAGCTTCTGCATAGATACTCTTCTCTCCTCTGCAACCCCTGTATGCCCTTTCAGTGCTCCTTTGTGAATTCTTTCCCTTTATTAGAGTGTGAGATCCTTGAGGGCAAGGACTATAATTTTCCATGTATTTCAGTAGTTCAGTTCCTTGCATATAGAAAGTGCTTAATAAATGCTTGTTGCTTTGTCTTACCTTACCTTTGCCTTCTCTAATACCTCGTGGTGACCTAGAAGTGACTCTTGCTCCTCCAAGCCTGTGTCAGTGGAGCCTGAGCTCTGGTAGATCCTACCTGCCAAGCTGGCTAGGCTGGCAATGGGCTGCTTATCTGCCATCCACCATCCAGTCCAACTAGGTTCAGACAAGCTCAACACCAAAATGACCTGAGTGGGGGGTGAGTTTTTTGGTCACAACTCACTATGACCATTTGTTAAGGTGAGAAGGAACTGTGATTAATGGCAGAAGAGCATCCTTAAGATGAAACCACTGATCAATCAATCAATCATCAAGCATTTTTTAAGCACTTGCTATTTTCCAGGCACTGGGCTGTGATCTGTGATAGAGTGATGTATGGGAAGTCCTTTGGTCACTTCATAGAGGACAGGTGTCTGAAGGAATAGAGCAGAGTCAGGCTGAGGAAGAACAGGGAGGAGAGGTCTGGATTGAAGGAAAGATCTGCCAGACAGGCACTCATGGGAGCAGCATGAGGGCAGTAAGCACAGTAAAAAGGGGCAAGGATTTTCCAGAATTGAAATACAGGATAATGTTTGCTTGAGAATGGGTCGATATGCTGCTATTTTGATATGGCCTTTGTGTGTAATAATGGCTTGGACTCCTTCATTTGTCTGCCAATTATAGACACAGGATAGAGGTGGCTAAAGACAGGAAGTAGAACATATGTGTGTATGTATGTATGTATGTATGTGGGAGAGAAAAAAGAGAGGTAGAGAGAGAGAAAGAGGGAATGAGAAAGGGGGAGAGGAGAAAGAAAGAGAGGGGGGATAGAGAGAGAGGGAGCAAGAGGAGAGAGAGGAAAGGAGAGAAAGGGAGAGAGAGAGGGAGAAAGAGGGAGAGAGAGAGAAGGAGAGAGAAGGAGAGAGAAAGAGAGGTGGGGAGAAGGGAGGGAAAGAAAGGAAGAGATGTTTATAGGAACAGAATCTAGATGTCTTGATGGTTTGGGCAAATGGCTGTTTGAATGGTGTTGGGGAGTGGTGGAATGATCTCCCAAACTGTTCCTTTATGTTCATATTGGCAGGTTCATTTGTGTATAATGAACTGGAATAAGTTGGGAAATATTGCTCCACATTGCTCTTTAGGACCGAGACTTCCTGATTAAATCTGGGGGAAAGGAGCAGGTGGGGAGAGGGCCGGAAGGGTCATTCCCTCCAGCCTGAGCAGACTAGGGGACAGTATTTCCTTCCTTTCCCTTCATCAGCATCAGCTTCCTCCCTGACACCCAAATCTAGCACAAGGCAATAGTTTTCGACGCCTTTCATTGAAATATAATAAAATATTTGCATGGAGTTATTAGATAAATAAGAGTTGACTGGAGGCAATGCTTATTTGGAAATGTGATATGAAAATTCATTTAAAATGAAAGAATGTGGAAGCTTAAGTTTATGGTAATGGATTGATTGCAGATAGTATCTAATAACTCCAAACAAATATATTTCAATCACAATCTCCATCAGGCTGGTCTTCTGCTGCAGGAGGCGAGCAGGGTGATTGTGTGGCTGACCTCTCTTGCAGGCCAGATTAGAATTCATTAATTGCTGATATTGTGGCATTACTTTTGTAATTAAAAAACCCATAATTTCCAGGGGCGGGTATTTGCTATTGTCCGATATGGAGCCTGGGGAAGGAGGAGTGGAGTAAACTGGAGGCGGGGAAGGAGAGAACTTGCTTTTGTTTTCTGGGTTGTCCATCTCAGCCGAACTACAAGAGAAACTGATGAAAGTGAAGGTCTTAAGGGCCAGAGAAATGACCCAGGGCCCTGAGGAATTGGAGAGGCTGTTTCAGTCTGGGGGCCTAACTCCTTTCTCAGAGACTCACTGTCTCCAGGAGGCCAAGAGAGCGGGTCAAAAGCGATTACAGCACTCAGCTTGGGGGAGGGAGGAGAGAGGGTCAAAGGGGCTTCATGGTTGATGAGTCACTGATGCGCCCCTTCCCTCCCTTGATAAACTGCAAAATCCATTTGTCCTTGGTACCAATGAATTAAGAGCCAATTGCTGTCATTTCCAGGGTGACAGTCGAGGTGTTGCTGAGAGAAGACTGCAGCCTGTCTGAGGCCCTGGGATGTCGACCTCAGCGGATGGATGACCCCTGGATGGGTGGGTTTGCTTGTTTTGTTCCTTGCTTTATCTGTCTCTTTCCTTCTTAGGAAGAAAAATGGAAATAATTTATTTTGAAATGTGACATTTCCTAATCCGTTGTCCCAGCCTGGCTGACAGCAGGATTAGTGTGTGCCGAGATGCCGGCTGCTAGGTGCTATCCGGCCATATGGAGTCCCCTCCCATCAGGCTGTTGGAGCTAGCACCAGAGTAGTCCCCTCTCTTCCCCTCCCCACCCTGTCCACCTCACCCAACAGTCTTAGACAGACTCTCCATCAACAGCTGCTTCAGTTTGTATCCTAGCCCTTGTGGATAGACACCTTGCTTCTGCAATGATTTTAAAAGCTATTTTCTAAGTGTTCTTCCAATGTGGGGGAAAAAGAACTCTGGCCTTTGAGTCAAGATCTAGGTTCTAATTCTACTTCTGACATTGTGTGGTCTTGAGCAGAGCCCTTTAACCTCTCATTTTCTTTATCAAGTGATAGGGTTGGACTGGATGCTTTCTAAGGACCCTTTCAGCTTTGCCATTTTATGACTATATGACATTATAATTCATTTTCCTCTTTTGTAAAAAGAGGTGTTTAGATTTGATCTCTAGTCTCTTCAGCTTTGATATTCTATAGGCCTATGATTCTAAGTGAGTTGGATAATTGTCCCTCCTCTTTGCCTGGGGAGGGGAAATTGGTGTCCTTAAGAGACATCTCCATCCTGATTAATGATCCCTGGCTTTAGTTCCTAGTGAAGGGTGGCCGTCCCTCCATCTAGTCAAGGCCCTCCATTCAGGGTTGAATAGCAGGCTCTTTTCCTTATTCCCCCGAGCTCCCAACCTCTACATTAGCATTCACAACCTTGGGCAGCAGCCACTTAGGCTAGAGAGACAGCTCCTTGGAAACACAATTGAAATATTTTTATAAATGACCAGTGGAGTTTGAGTGACATGCCCTTCTTAAGCTAAATAAAATTAAACCTAAACCTTCTAAAAAATACATGAGCCAAACATCCTCTCTACATTTCATTATGCAAATGCAGCTGTCCATTGCTGTACAAATTAGCCCTCCTTTTGAAATTTTTCTTCCCTTCTCTTTTCTTTCTTCAGATTTTGCTGGAAACTGCTTTTGTGTTTTTAGGCCGACAGCTGGAGTCTGGGGTGGGGAGAGGACCAACTCCTCTTGTTATTTTCTGTTCTCTTCTCCCTTCTCCCTCCAGTGCCCCAGCTCTCTGGGAAGAAGGAAAAGGTGAAAGAAAATCAATGCAGACGACTCTCATTTTTGTCTCCTGCCAAACTGCTGCTGCTGGCTCTGACCAGGAGAGGTCAGCCTGGGGTTGGGAATCTTGGAATGGGGGCTTCTGAGACCTGGGGTATCGGGAACCTCAGAGTTGGGGGCAGGAACTAGAAGAGGTAGAAAACTGAATGAGCACCATGAAGATGGGGTGAAGCCCAAGACTGTACAAGGCCCTCGGGGAGCATAGGGTGAGTCTACCTGAGGACTGAACTGAAGAATGAAAATTAAATTCAGGGAGTCATCTGGATATTTTGTCTACTAGGCTGAACGTCCTGATGCTAGTTTTTTTGGTGTGTGTTTTTTCCCCTTTTCATCTCGATGTTGGCATAGGGATGGTGATATACAATTTTTAGGAGGTAGTGGTTATGGTATGTGAAGGTGAGGAAGCTTTACTTCTAAGCATCCAGTCCACATTCAATAAATGTTTATGAAGCACATATTGTGTACTTCAAATGACCATGCTAGGTGTTAGGGGAGGTACAAATTTAAGACCAGGCACAGTCCATGCTCTTACGGACTTTACATTCTGGTAATCAGGGCACAAATACAGTAACTGTAACACACCCTATTACTTGATATATGTATCAGAGAAGTGCAAAGCAAAGGACTATGGGAGGTCTCAGAGAAAGGGTTGTTGTTGAGAGGGTCAGGGAAGGCTTCATGGAGGGGATGGTATTTGGATTGAGCTTTAAAGGATGGATAGACACCTAGGAGACTGAAGAGCCAGTTGGGAGCCATTGGCTCTAGCAATAACTAATTGTGGGACTTAACTCTATAAAACGAAGTGAGTGGATGAGTTTCGAAATTCTTTGATTCTATTAATATGCCTTGGTCTAATGAGATTAAGAGCTCTTCGAGAAGCAGACACCTCTTGTTCCATGGTATCTACTAACTAGGTATTAACCAGTTTCACCCTCTGAAGATTCTCAGTGAATGTGGAAGTTAACTGAATTGAACTGACTTGAACACTGTTCCCATTTGCAGTCTCTGATTTCCTTTCCTTCCTTTTCTCCTGCCTGTAGCTAACATTGTAGAGAAGAGGTGATAAAGAAAGGAATAAGATTTCAGGGGAACTTTGAGAGCTCGACTCCTCACATACAACCTATGAAAGGAAGAGGGTTGACCTTTGAAAACTTTGAGGAGAAACTTCTTGATGCTGGAGGTTGCCTAGTTGTAGATTCTTTGAAATCTCTCAGTGAGGGAGAGCCTGGATGATGTAGTGACTACATGAGGGAGGTGAATCGATGATTAAAACCCGACGGCAAGTTAAATCCCAGGGAATTCAAAGTTGGGAAGAAGCGAAACCCAAAGTAAGAATTCTGGCATAGGGACACTATTGCGAGGTGAGGACAATGAAGAGTGAACCAAGATTAGTATGGTGTCTGGGTCATTCTTAATTCTCAGTGACAGAGTCTTTGAAATTGGCAGACCCAGACCCAAGTACTAGGTCAAGTCTGGGTGGTGGGAAGGGTGAATTCATTTAGAAATGAGGAAGTTTAATGCCAGCCAGTGGCATTAGTGGCCAGGTACCCTTTTAATACTATGATTTCTGTGTGAATATATAAATACATGGGACAGCTACAAGATGTGCATAACATATAATGAAGCAATGTGGTGTAGTAGGGAATTAACCTCAAAGTCAGGAAAATCTGGGTTCAAATCCTGCCTCTGACATGACTAGCTATGTGACCACAAACAAGTTATTTGACCACTCAATGCCTCTAGGCAACTTTAAGACCATAAGTTACAAAGGTGCCATTTTGCACTGGTAGGAAAAGTTCCACACCAGGAATCCCCCAGACTAATGAAATCACAGATTTAGTTAAAACACACACACATGTCCAAGGTGACTTGTTTAAGGTTTTGAAGCTAGTTAGTGGTAGAATTAGTCAAAAAATGAGTTCAGTCAGTAAGTCAACAAGAATTTATTGAGTGCTTGATATTTTCCAGGCTCTCTGCTAAGCACTGGGGATACACAAGGGGTAAAAATAGTGCCTGCCCTCAAGGAGTTCACATTCTAATAGTGAGAGAACATGGCAATAGCTAGGTACATACAAAATATAGAGTAGATAGATAATATGGGAGGGGAAGGCAGTAGTAGTGGGGGGACCAGGAAAATATCCTGCAGAAGGTGGGATTTGAGCCTTGAAGGAAGTCAGGGAAATTAAGACACTAAGGAGTTTTCAGGTGCGGGGGGAAAAAGTCAATGAAAACTCCCATGGAACTGAGAGATGTATTGCATTTGAGGAAATGCAAGTGAGCCATATGTTGGATAGTAGAGTGCTTGGAGATTATAAGAATTTGCACCTCTCAGAACTTCTGCAGATCTTTCTGTCAGTGTACCTAAGTTGACCTGGGCTGGAAAAATTACTCACTGTGCTTTTTGTTTCTTTGATTTCCTGACCAGGACTTGGTCTGGAATATTTTCTAGGTCTTTGTGGAGGAGATGTGTTGGAGGAGCTGGGCTATGTTTCATCCTGCTATTTTGCAATCTTGGCAGCACCCATGCAGCCTTTTTTTAAAGTTAATTTATTTATTTTTAGTTTTCAATATTCACTTCCATAAATTTTAAATTTTCTCTCCCTCCCCTCCCTCCTCTCTCACCAAAATGGCATGTAATCCGATATAGGCTCTATATATACATTCCCATTAAACATACTTTCACATTAATCATGTTGTATAGAAGAACCAGAATGAATAGGAGGAACCACAAGAAAGAAAAGAAAACAAACAAAACAAACAAAAAAAGAAAGCTTTGGTCCCTGCAGACTTTTCTTGAAGACTTAAAAAAAATTTTTGTTTTTGGTTTTCAACATGCACTTCTATAAGATTTTGAATTCTAAAGTTTTCTTGCCTTCCCTTTACTCCCACCTTCCAAAGACAGCATACAATCTGATATAGGTTATTCACGTACAATCATATTAAACATATTTCCACATTAGTCATGTTATAAAGAAGAATTAGAACTAGAGGGAAAACCATGAGAAATAAGAAACAAACAAAACAAAGAGCAAATAGTATGATTCAATCTGCATTCAGACTCCATAGTTCTTTCTCTGGATGTGGATAGCATTTCCCATCATGAGTTTTTTGGAATTGGAAGACTTTTTTTTTTTAAAAAAGATTTTTATTAATAGTTTCTGTTTTTATAATGACTGCATTTCTTCCCATTTGCCTCTTCTCCCACTTCCCAGAAATCCATCCCTCTTAAGGAAGTTTTTTTTCTTTTAAAAAAAGAGGAAGAGGAAAAAAGTGATAAAAATAAATCAGTACATAAATAAATCTGAGATAATATTAATATTTCTCTTCCATGGCACGGTGGATAGAGCATTAGGTTTGGAATCAGGAAGGCTCATCTTCATGTGTTCAAATCCAACCTCAGACACTTACTAGCTGTGCAACCCTGGGCAAGTCATTTAACCTTGCTTGCCTCAGTTTCCTCATTTGTAAAATGACCTGGAGAAGGAAATGGCAAACCACTTCATTATCTTTGGTCACTGGAGGGAGCCCCCAGATAGGGTCATGAAGAGTCTGAAATGACTGAACAACAACATATGTCCTCATCTGTGAACCATCCCCCTACTTTCGCAAAAAAAGTAGGGAGAGATATCTTTTGTTGTATCTTCTTTGGGGCCAAATTTGTACTTTGTCATTTTGAAGTATTCATTTTCAGTTGTTTTGTGGTGGTTGTTCTTTCTATTTGTATTATTGTAGTCCTTGTACATATAGTTTTTCTGACTTTTTGTACTTCATTTTGCATCTGTCCATGTAACTCTTTCTATGCTTCTCTGTATTCATCATGTTCAACATTGCTTACAGTGCAGTAATATTTTGTTATGTTTACATACCACAATTCATTTGGCTATTCCCTAATCTATGGTGACCTCTTTGGAGTATACACCTAGCAATGAAATCTCTGAGTAAAAGAGTATTCACATTCTAGTCACTTTAATTGCAAAATTCCACATTGCTTTCCAGAATAGTTTTACTAATTCCCAGCTCCACCAACAATGCATTATTATGCCTGTCTTTTCATAGCCTTTCTAACATTGACTGTTCCCATTTTTGTCCTGTTTGTTGACTGTGACATGGAACCTCAGGTTTGTTTTGATTTTCTTTTGTCCTATGAGTGATTTGGAGAATTCTTTCATATGGTTTTTAATAGTTTGCATTCTTTTATTCATATCCTTTGACTGCCTGTCTAGTGGGGAATGGCTTTTGGTCATATGTATTTCTTTTAGTTGTCTGCATACCTTGGATTCCAAACTCTTATCAAGGATATTTGATACAAAGATTTTTCTGCCAATTGACTTCTCCCCTTCTTATCCTAGATTCATTTAAATTTTGTTTGTGTAAGCTTGAAGAGAGTGAGACTATTTGTATATAAGTATGTACATACATGGATACACATTATATATACATATACACTCATTATTATACATGCGTCCTCATGAGTAAAACATATGTTATATTATTCCATTTAAACCTTACAACCATTCTGTAAAAGTAGATATTACTAATATTATTACCCCCATTGTACAGATGTGGAAACTTAGATGTGAGAGATTGAGGTAGCTCAGAGAGACTCACACAGCTAGTAAGTGCCAGGGACAGGATTTGCATTGAGTCTCTCCTGACCACAAATCCAGCACCATATTCTCTGTCATTATTTATCCTTTGTTTTCGAAGAGTGATGTATTGACTCAAGTATGAATTGGATTTAAGTGAGGCAGAATTGCTCAAAGTCATCAGCCTCATTTTCTCTTCCAGAGTCATTGAAGACCAATGGCAAGACAAAAGTCAGGATGATTGGTGATGGCCCAGGACCTTGGCGTCTTTGATGTCTGACCACGCTCTAAGCACTTCATAGGTCCTGCTTCTTTAGCTATCTTCATGACTGTTGGAGCAAATTGTTTTCATTCATCTGGAAGTCTTTATATGTTTAGTGTAGATACCCCCTAACTCATGGCCTCAAACCTTTGGTAGCTGTCAGCTTGGGCTAAGTTTGTCTGTCTTCTGTGATAATTTTAGTAGGGTGTGGCTGTTGGGCATGCCACAGCTTCTTGGAGCCACAGGTGAGAGCTGGGTGGCAGGTGGACACCAAAGGTATATGAGCAGCCCTGAAAAGGGCTCAGCAGCCCTCACACCAGAGGTGCTAGTCCTCCTTGAGCACCCCATACACCCCATTCACTATACCTCACTAAACAAGATGGACTTGATTGTCAGGATTTTGTGGTCTTGCTGTCAGGATAGCGTAGTCTTGCTTTACCAAATTTTGTGACCTTGGATTAATTATTTCTCACAAGATGCCTGGAATTGGTTGAGAGAATAAACAAGTGTGACGGCCATCTCAGGCTGTTGTATGCCTGCCATCAGGAAACTCCATGCCAGCCCTCCCTTAGTCACTCTCTTCCTTTATCTTACGTTTCCCTTTTTGTCCCCTGGAAACTTCCTCCTCTGTGGTGCCATGGAGAGACTGCTGGATTGACTAGAGTCAGAGGACCTGGGGTAGGTCACTTAACTTCTGTGGGCCTCAGTTTCCTTATCAGTAAAATAAGGAGGCTGGACTAGATCAAAAACAAGCATTTAAAAATATCTTAGCACAGATTAGGCACTGTTCTAGGTAGTATTGTTATTTGGTCTTTTCAGCCGTGTCCAAATCTTCCTGATCCCATTTGGGGTTTTCTTGGCAGAGATACTGCACTAGTTTGCCATTTCCTTCTCCAGCTCATTTTACAGATGAGGAAATTGAGGAAAACAGGGTGAAGTGACTTGCCCAGGGTCACACAGCTAGTGGATGTCTGAGGTTGGATTCGAACTCAGGTCTTCTTGACTCCAGGCCTGGAGCTCTCTCCACTTTGCCACCTAATTGCTCCCGTTCTAAGTATTGGGGATACACAGACAAAACTGAAGCCCTGGGTTAAGACCAACATTGTACCCTCCAGCCTCTGGAGAGAAACAGAGCTACTGCAAGTATTTGCAGGTATAACTAGGCACATGCATTACTGTTCCTGTTCCCACCTGCTGTCTCTTGGGGAGCCAGAGAATTATATACTGTTAGAGCCAGCAGGGACTTCAGAGATCATCTTGTGCTAATTCCTCATTTTATAACTGAGAATGCTGAACCCCAGAGATACTGTGACTCACCAGAGGTCACATATGTCCTTGGCAGAGTCAGGTTTCCTGACTCCCACTCCAATATTCTTTCCACCACAACTGAATCACCTTCCATTCTGCTTCAAGCTGACCCCAGCTCATCTTTAATTTTCCTTTTTTAAAAAATTGATTTGTTTATTTACTTTTAGTTTACAAGATTCAGTTCCACAGTCCTTTGAATTTCAAATTTTCTCCCCTCCCTCTCTCCCCCCACCCCCCATGGCGGCATGTAATGAAGTATAGAATCTGTAAATACTTTCACATTGGACATTAGTCTGGTCGTATAGAAGGGTTGTAACCAATGGAGTGAACAATGGGAAAAAAGAAACAAAACCAAACATGAAAAAGGACGCTAGGATGTAGATTGCTTCAGTCTCCATTTAAACTCTGTTCTTTCTAGATCTTTCTCTGAATGTAGATATCTCCTTCCATCCTGAGACTTGGAGAGTTGTCTTATAGCTGTGCGTTGCTGAGAAGAGTCCAGTTTATCAAAGCTGGTCATCACACCTGCGATGTGTCTGTGATTGTGTACACATTTCTCCTGGTTCTGCTCTTCTCACTCAGCATCAGTTTGTATAAGCCTCTCCAGGTAAATATGAAATCCATCTCCTTCCCATTTCTTACAGCACAATAGTATTCCATAACATTCATACGTATTTAATTTTCCTGCTGGATATTGGGAATACTTTCTTTCTCTTTGATATAACTTTGGAACCAATAAGACCAGAGTTCAAGCCTTACCTTTGAAATATATTGACTTCGTCACCTTGGGTAAGTCATTTAACATCTCAGTGCTTGGCACACAGTAGTTGGTAAATAAATGCTTGTTGTCTGACTCAGTGCTCTGGGTAGCCCTTTAAAGACTATAAGGTGCAGAGAGTTGCTGACCTTTATTGGTGGAGGGAGTTTCCTCACCTGGGACTTCCCTTCACCAATGAAATCACAGGTGAGTACTTTATCTTCTCTGATCTTCTCAGGACCAGGACAAGAGGCAGGAGGAGAGTGAGTTGTGTTTCCCCTTTGTTCAGGGGCTGGTGGGTGGCAGTGTCTGGCTTGGGAGTATCTGTACTCAGAGAAACAGCCAAAGCTGGTTCTCACTCACATGGTTGCCAGGAGCGGGTTGCTATGCCATTCAGCTGTGTGGATTTGCAGCCCCACACCCAGGCAGGAGCTGGGGAGCCCTGTTCACCCTCCCTGTCATGGCACTGTAATTGGAAATCCTGCTGACTGGGGAGCCAGGGTGGATGGGTGGATGGGTGGGTGGGTGGGCGGGGAAGGGGCTTGTTCCCTTCTGTTCTTGCTCTGCCAAGCTGCCTAGCTGGTCTAGAACTGGGGGAAGGGAGGGGGGAGCCAAGGAGTGGCCCCCTCTCCTATTTTGCATATGCTGTCTGCATTTGAATTTCACGCCATTGTCATGCTAAAACGCGGAGAAATTCTTAGACCTCATTTGTTTCCTTACAAATATGTTAAAATACAAGGATAGAAAAAGGCCAGTTGAGATGACCTATTCCAATCTTTTCATTCTACATATGAGGCTTGGAAAGGGGAGCTGATTTTCTCAGGGTCACATAGTTAGTGACCAACGAAGCCAAGACCCAGATCTCCTTAGTCACAGGGCAATGCTCTTTCCATTAATCAGGGCTTTTTTTTTTTTAACCTTTTTTTGCAGAATGGACCCCTTTGACCATCTAGTGAAGCCTATGGACAGATGTCTTCTCAGAATAATGTTTTTAAAATGCAGAATATAAAATATTTAGGATTACTAAGGAAACTAAAATTATAATAGAATTGTCAAAATGTTACAACAACCACAACAACAGGGTTGAGTACCCCTGAACTATATCATTTGCCTCTCAAGTCCCCATTAATTTGTATCAGCTTCAGTTGGGTCAAGTTGGGTCAGGCCACATTAGGAGAAAAAAACCAACAAACCTTCCTGTTCTCTGTCCTGGGATATCTAGACCTTCCCTGAAATGGAGCTCAGCTGCTTTTCTACATTTAGTCCCTTCTAACTGTGGGCTATGGAACTTTCAGGACTGGGAGGTGAGTGGGGAGGAAAAGCCTTTTCCTAAATATCTATGGAGTCTATGCCAGCCCTTTGGTGTAGACAGACTGTTCTTGTCTGTGTATTTTATTTGGAGGGTACACTTGGGGCTTGTAATTGGCCACATAGTCTCCAGCCCATTAGGGCTCAGCAATAGATGGATGAGAACCAAAGCAAGACACCTGAGTCCAGGTGTGAGGGTGGAAAAAAGGAAGGGAAAGGGGAATTCAATCCAGTATTCATTTATTAGGTGATGCCTAAAAGGCCCTACGCTAGTCATTGGGAATACACACACACACAAAAAAAAAAATGAAAGAAAAGAAATAGCTTCTGCCCTCCAGGAGTTTACTGTAAGATACAATATGCACAATGAAAAAAAAAATACAAGGTAAATTGATGAAGAAGTTCTCTCTACTATTAACTGAAGTGATCAGGGAAGACTTCCTAGAGGAGGTGACAGCTGAACTGAGCCCTGAAGGAAGATAAAAGTTTTGAGAGGCAGAAGGAGGGGAGAACAGATTCTAGGCATGAGGGATAGTTGCTGAGAATGCATAGGCAGGAGATGGAGTGTTGAGTCCTGGAGATATCTTGTAGGGCAGTTTGGATGGATTATAAAGTACATTAAGGAGAATAATGTGAAATGATGCTGGAGAGGTAAGTTAGAGGCAGATTGTGGATGGACTTAAATGCCAAGCTGAAGAGTTTTTATTTTTATCCTAGCAGCAACAGTCAGTCCATTGAACATTTGTGAGAAAGAGACTGACACGATCAGACCTGTGCCCTAGGAAGAATATTCTGGCAGCTCTGAAGACGATGGATTGGAGGGGAGAAACTAGAAGGAAAGGCCCATTAGGAAGCTCTTACTTGGCACCACTGGTAGAGATGGCCATGGGAAAGGTTACAGCTGAGCCCAGCTGCCCTAAGAAACCCACCAGCAGAGATGAAAAGTTGTCCCTAGGTGAGGTGAGGATCAGTAAAACAGAGGGAAAACACCAGTCAGCTCTTCCATCTTGTTCAGGATTGTATGAGAAGATTGCCAGAAAGCCTGAGAACATTCTGATTGGGAGAAAACCAGAGGGACCTGCAGCCACTGCCATTTTGGACCACAGCAATAGCAACCCAACAAAGCTACTTCTGCAGAGGATACTGTCCGAGGAGACAGGTGGAAGGGGCTGGGTAATGAGTACATACCTAGGGGCCGTCCAAGAGGCTGAATCCGGCCCAATCTTTTCCAACACAGCAGAGGACAAAGCCAGTTCCTGGAGGGTCTCTGTGTGTAGGTTGTTGTGTAAGGAGACAGAGAGAGGTTCACATACCCAGGCAGCTCACATGGAGAGGAGGGCAGTCCTCCAGGGGAGGGCTAAATCTGTTTCGATCTCCAATCTCTGGGCAGGCTCTGTCAGGACCACATTGGTGACTAAGCTAGCTGCTGGTTGGTGATCTCACAGGGCAAAGGAGAAGCTATTACATAGAGAAAAGAGGCAATGAGGTCCTGAATGGTGGGTATGTGAGTAGAGAGGAGACTGATAAGAGAGGAAATGTGGAATGAGACTCTACAGAGCTTGGCTATTCATTGAATATAGGAATGGGTGGAGAGAAGAGGGAAGACTTATAAACACTGGTGAGTAGAAGGATGTTGGTGCATCCAATAGCAATGGGGAAATTTGGACTGTCAGGGTTTTTTTGGGGAGGAAAATAAGTTCAGTTTGGCCATATTGAGTTTGAGATGCTATGGGACATCCTGGTGGAGATATTATGCATCTGCTGATATGAGCCACAGCTCCAAAATTCCCCAAATAATCTTCCTAAAGTACAGATTTGATCCTTTCATTCTCTGGCTAAAGAATTGTTAGGGGTTCCTTTAGGATAAAAAAACCCAAAAACCTCTGGTATTTAAAGCTTTTCACAATTGATTTCTAATCTACCTCTAGATAACCATTTCACATTAGGATGCTTTACATATTCTGCCTCATAGCCAAACTGTCTACTTGCTGTTCACTGAATTTGACATTGAATTTCTTGTCTCCGTGTCTTTGCATCGTCTGCCTCCCTTTCCTGGAATAAACTCTCCCTTCTTTTCTACTTCTTAGCATCCTTTGCTTTAAGGCTCAAATCAGTTGCTAACTCCTATAGGAAGTCTTCCTTGATTTGCCTTTTTTTTTCTTTTCTTTTTTAAAAATTAAATTATTTTCCCAATCAACAAAAATCTATCTTCTCTACTACCCTATTTTCCCTTGCCCCATGAGAGCTAAAGAAAAATAAAATCCTTGTTACAAACACGTATAGTCCAGATTTCTACATTGGTCATGTTCAAGAGAAGTCACACACACATATGTGTATATACACAATATATACATAGACATATATACTCACATACTCCCATTTTTTGCCACTGCAGAAAGAGCTGTAAACATTTTTGTGCATGTTTAGTTTGTTTTACCTAGGTCTAATCCCTCCCTTAATCTATCAACCCTCTAATTTCCTCCTCTCTATTCTTCCCTTTCCCTTTTTCCCTATTGAGTGAAATGTACTTCTGAACCAAACTTTCTTCCCTTCTTTGACCAGCTCCGATGAGAGGGAGGTTCAAATGTTACCTTTTCCCAACCATCCCTTCCTCCTGTGACTTAACCGATTTAAATGAAAGATGATGTTTGTAAGGAGAGAAGTGAGAAATAAGCAAGCTGAGATAGGGAACCAGTGTGATGGTAAAATAATGAGCTTAATTTTCCAATATGTTGCATTTGAAAAGACATGAGCACTTTGGAATGGCCATGTCCTCTAGGTGGTTAGAAACGTGGGCCTGGAACATGAGTCAGAGGTTCAGGCTGAATATATAGATTTGAGAGTCATCAGCCTAGAAGTAACATTTAATGCTGTGAGATAATATTAATTTACTAGCATTGCTTAAAATTGTCTCAATAAATAATTTGGCTTGATTGATGGTATAAACACATACAGTAGATCTAATTTTCTCACGATAAATAGACTGCACTCTCTGGCTGCTTGGTTTGCTGGAGAGCACACTCTTACATTTCTGGGGACATTGAGGAACATACTGTTGCACTTATCAGGCTTGGAGCAAAGGGAAAAGTATCTTGAAAAATTCAGAAAATTTTCCTGGAGGTAGACCTCAAGCTGTGCAATTCAGGTTACTTCTGCTGCCCCTATTCCTTGGTCCTGGGATAGATGCTAGTCTTTTTTTTTTCCTTTAAATCAGGGAGCCACTTTGGAGACTGAAGCAATCAGCGAACAAGGGCATGTGCCCTGTACTGGGATGGACAGGGAAAGAGACCTTTTTCCCACTTATCCTTCAGCTCTGAGGTGGGCATCAGCCAACATATAGTTCCAAAATCAAATCCATAAGAAGCAGCTAGACAGCACAGAGGATAGAGCGCCTGACTGACACTCAGTTGCCAAGCTGGCTGCACGACTCTGAACAAGTTCCCTAACTCCTACACACCACAGTTTCCTCATCTGTAAAATGCAGATAATAATAGCACCTAGCTACCTGATTCAGTGAGGTCATCTATGTAAAGTGCTTTGCAAATTTTAAAATGCTATATAGATGCTAGCTGTATTATAATTTATTATTAGTAATCATCCCTGAATGATTATTTTCCTCGTGGGTTATGCAGCTATAGTTTAATGAGGATCTTCAGGATACTTTATGAGCAGAACAGGGAATACATATCTTAGTTCTCTTAGTGAGGAAACTGAGGCACAAATAGAATTACGAAATCACAGAAATTCAGATTTGCAAGGTCCAGTGTGTAACCTAAATAGGAGTCTTCCCTAGGACATCCCCGACAAGCAGCCATTTGGCCTCCCTTTGGGGAGCTCACTACTAATCTAGTGCAAATTCCACTTTGGGAAGCTCTAATTTTTAGGAACGTTTTCCTTGTATTGAACTGAAAACAGTTTTTCTACAGCTTCTATCCCTTGCTTCTAGTGGCTCCCTGAGACCCAATAATACAAATCTTATGCCTACTCTTCTCTAGGTCAAACACCTCTAGTTTCTTTAGCTGATCCTCATATGGCAAAGAGGGCCCTTTGCAACATGGGTATGGGATGGCGCATGGGAGCTGTGTCATCCTTTCCTTGCATAGAAATCTATGGCAGGTAGTGCAGCATAGGGAAGAGAGTGATGGACTTGGAATCAGGAGAGACCTGATGATATCACTCATTTGTTAAGAATTTTACAGTTTTTAAAGTGATTTCTGATTCATGATCTCATTTGATCCCCACAGTGATCCCTTTACTCCATAAAGACCATGGCATCAAAACTGGAAGATTGCAAGAAGAGCCGGCATACTTTTAAGCATTCTATGGCATAGGTCCCTGCTTCTCCACCATGATTTTCTCCTTTCTGCCCCAGCCTGTGAGGGTGCACTGGACAAGACAGAATTCCCTCAGAGTCCACTGAGGTATTTGCACAATGGCCTATAGAGTGATCTGCACTTTGGGGGTACTTTTTCTAAGGAAGGAAGGAAAGAAACAAAGATTTATTAAATGCCTGCCATGTACCAGATACTGGTGCTAAGCATTTTACTCTCAATTTATTCTAATAACAACCCTGAGAGACAAGTGCTATTTTATATGTATATACAGACCCATATACTTACACACACATATACACACATTTATATGTAGGTATGTACATACACACACACATATATGTACACACATTTTTTTTTTCTCCCAATTACATGTTAAAACAAGTTTTTAACATTTGGCTTATTTTTTTTAAAGTTTGGAGTTCCAAATTCTATCCCTCTCTCCTTCCCCTCCTCCCTCCCCGAGATAGTAAGCAATCAGATATAGCTTATACGTGTGCAATCATGCAAAACAATTCCATATTAGTCATTTTGTACAAGAAGACTGGAATAAAAGAAAAAGAATGAAAGAAAATGAAAAATAGCATGCTTCAGTCTGTGTTCAAACAATATCAGTTCTTTCTTTGGAGACAGATGCTGTGCTTCCTGCTGAGTCCTTTGAGATTGTCTTGGATCACTGTATTGCTGAGAAGAACTAAGTCATTCACAATTCTTCATGAACAATTTTGATTTTTCTGTGTATAATTTTTCCTGTTTCTGTTCACTTCACTTTGCATCAGTTCATGCAAGCCTTTTCAAGTTTTTCAGAAATCATCATGCTACCCATTTCTTATAGCACAACAGTATCCCATTACATTCATATACCACACCTTGTTCAGCCATTCACCAATTGATGGGTGTCCCCTTGATTTCCAATTCTTAACCCCCACAAAAAGAGCTACTATAAATATTTTTGTACAAATAGGTCCCTCTCTCTCTCTTTGTTAATGTCTTTGGGATTATCCCCATTTTATAGATGAGGAAACTAAGGCAGACAGAGGTTAGATGGCTTGTCCAGGATCACACAGCTAGCAAGTGTCTGAGGTCAGATTTGAACTCCGGTCTTTCTAATTCCGTGTCCAGCACTCTATTCCTGTGCCATATAACTGTCCTGGAGTCAGGAAGAACTGAGTTCAAATGTGACTCCCAACACTTACTAGCTGTGTGACCCTGAGAAAGTCACTTAATCCTGTTTGCCTCAATTTCCTCATCTGTAAGATGAGCTAAAGAAGAAATTGGCAAATTACTCCAGTATCTTTGCCAAGAAAACCCCAAATGGGGTAATGAAGAGTTGAATAGGACTAAAAACAACTGACATGACTTCTGATTCCAGGCCCTGTTCTCTATCCATTGTGCTACCTAGCTACCTCATGGTGAAGGGTCAAGGAAAACAGTTGTTATGTAGGGTTGGATTTGGAGTCAAATTGTCTCACTAGCACTTGCTAACTGCATGACTGTGAACAAGTAACTTACTCAGAGTAGTGAATTTGGAATTGAGGCTCTGGGTTTTAATTCCATCTCTGCAACTTACAACCCACCTGATCCTGGGCAAGTGTTATTTTACAGTCTGGGTCTCAGTCTCCTCATCTGTAAAATGATATGTAGATGGGTAGATGACCTCGGAGGCCCCTCCTAGTTCTCAATCTATGACCCATGATCCTTTGACTCTTTGCCTGACATCCTGGGAAAATGATGCCTGTCTGCTTTGGAGAAGGCATCGCTTCCTGGCAGCCGTCCCAGCATGCCTGGCTCCCCTGCCTCACCATCTTATGAGATTGTGTTCTTGTTCACGGCTCACTGGGTGTGGGGCACCTTGCCTGCTGGTGCTCTTTCCTGTGTAATTGCCGGTGTCCTTGTTAACAGTCTCCCTCTATCTTCCTTTGTGGCACCCACCCACCTCTCCCTGCCCCCTCCTAATGAGTAACTCCTCCTTCATGAACAAGATGTAAGTATACAAGTTATTAATCTTCTCACCAAAGCAATTACATCCCCACCAAGTTCCTCCTTGGCCATGTCGGGTACTTCTATGACAACCTTATCAGGTTAGCAATTTCAGATCTGCATTAAGTGTTCAGAAATCAATTTTCAGCTTATTTTGAGTTGCAAAGTCTGCTATGCCTGTAACAGCGCTGCTAATTGAACAAGAGCAATTGATGTTTTAGCAGTAATTAAGGATGGTAATTATGACCAAATCTCCCCCATGGCCCTGCCGGGTTTGCTTCTGGACCTGTCAGAATGCAGGCAGGCCCAATCAATCTTCATCAAGTTGATGCTTCTGAGGTCCTCCAAAAAGGATTTCAGCAGTGCTGGGTGCTGCAACAACAAGGGGGTGGCAGTTAGCAACGGTGATTCAGCATACCCTCCTCCCATATGTCCGGTACTAAACTTGGGGGAAGACATAGGGAAGAATTAGAAGACACGTCCACCATACTTAGTTTGCTCCTTGATTAGCTGAGGAGAAAGGATACACACTTGAGACAATTTTAGAAAAATGTACAACCCATCAATCAGTGCACATGAAGATATTTTTGTGTAGTAGAGAGAAGAATAAAATAGAAATCAGGAGACTCGGGTTCTAGTCCTAACCCAGCCACTGAGTCATTATGTGACCCTAGTCAAGTCATTTCCCATCTTTGGGCTTCCTCACCTGCAATCATTCCATCAATATTTATGATGTGCCTGGCACCATGCTGGGCACTCAGGGTTGTCGTTGTTCAGTCACGTCCAGCTCTCTGTAACCCCATGGATGTGGTTTTCTTGGCAAAGATACTGGAGTGGTTTGCCATTTCCTTCTATGTGTCTTCATTTTATAAGATGAGGAACTGAAGCAAATAGGGGTTAAGTGACTTGCCCAGGGTCACTCAGCTAGTAAGTGTCTGAGGCCGAATTTTAACTTGGGTGTTCTAGACTCCAGGTATAGGCCCCTATCCACTACACCACCTAGTTGCCCAGAAACTCAGGGTACACATTTAATAGATGAAACAATCAATCCCTAATTGTAAGGAGCCTACATTCTAATGTAGGGGACAACAAAGATGTGTATAAACATACACAGAATAAACATTTAAAGTATGTATACAAGACACTTTGGAGTGCGAGGACGGCGCCAACGGTTGAGGAGACCAGGAATAGCTTCATGTAGAAGGTGGTGTTTGAAATGTGTCTTGAAGAAAGAGAAGGATTCTGTGAGTTGGGGGTGGAGTCCAGTGATATCCAGCGATAAAAGAATTTAAGAGCATTTATTTAGTACTGGAAGAGATCTTTGTGGTCCTTGGAATCCAAATCCAAATTTCTACTACACCATCTCTGATCTCTGAGGTGTGATCTGACCCCAAGAGCATTGATTAACAAAGAGAAGAATAGTGATTGGAGACAGGACATCCTCTGGGAGAACCTCTTCATCCTCAGGTCCAAAGGGCCAACCTCCTAGATTACTTTTTGGTGAGGAGGTTCCTGTATCATATCCTATGCCAGGTTTACTTAGCTACTTGTTATTTCAGGAGGGATGCTGTGGTGTCCTGGAAAGCACAATGATGGGCCTGAGGAACCCTACAGTAAAGGCCTCAGAGCCTTTTAATTCAAGGGACCATCAAGTGGATAGCCTTTTCATCTATGGATGAGGCCCCAAAGTCTCTCTGGTATTTAACAGGATATTTAATGTGATCAATTTTCAAACCCCAACCCTGGATTACTCCCACTGCCTGCCTTCTCCACCTCATAGGACCACAAGATCTCAGAGCTATAGGGGTCTCACAGACTATCTAGTCAAAACTACACCTGTACAGGGATTCTTTATAAAATATCACCCCAAAGTGGTCATCCTTGTGTAAGAGCCTCCAATGAGGGGGAACCCACCATTTTCCAAAGGCAACCTTACTTTTGGATAGTCCTAACTATTAGCTTTTACTTGAAGGCCTCTAGTGATGAGGAGACCACTACTTCCCAAAGCAACTCATTCCACTTCTGGACAAATCTACTTGCTAGGAAATTAGTTCTTACCAAGGAAAGGACTTTGTGAAATGTGTCATGCACTCAAGTGGACTGTGTATCCATAGAGCTCACCTTGTTGGCTCTGGGGTCTTGTCCAACTCAGGCAGCTGGAGAGATGGTCCTCCTACTCTTAAGGCTCTAGCTGCTCTAAATAGCTTCCTTTCCCTGATGCAGTCACATCTTCCTGGGCATACATTTTGTGGCCAGGAAATATTCGGAGTCAGAAGATCTAGATTCCCACCCCATGCCTGCCACTTACTCTCTGTGTGACTTTAGGCAAGTCTGTCGCCCTCTCTGGGCCTTCTTGGAGTTTCCTTTCTCTTTTATTCTATGGTTTTGTGATTTTGAATTCTTCCTGAAATGTAGCCTTATAAACTCAATGGAATAATACCATTATGCTGGAAGACCGTCTCTTTTTGTTCTGTCTTTAGGGGCTAAAAATACAATTTCTTTACAATTTGAAGTGTCCAAAGATGGAATGAGCTCCTTCCTGGGTTTTTCATCATGTAGGTATTCAAACAAGCTGAATGACCATTTGTTGGGACTGATCCTCATGAATGGGGCTGCAGTAGGTGACCTCTTAGATCCCTCCAAAGACTGAGATCCTTCAATTTTGAAATTTTGTCTTCATTTCCTTTTGATATCACTTTTAATGTATCCCAGAAGAACTTTCTTTGCTAGTTTGAAGAGGAGAGCATTGGCCCCTGGAAAAACTTTATCTGACTGCTGGATGAGGTGAGGATCAGGGAGAAGCCTCAACTACTGGCCTTAGCCCTCTGCTAGGCTATACACTTCATGAAGGCCGGTACAAAGCATCACTAAACTGCTTCTTCTAGCATTTAGCACAGTTCCCTGTACACAGAGGCCACTTAATAAATGTTTATTGGTTAAAAACATGATGACCTCATTTGTTGGTCCAAATTTGACCCTTTTCCTGCCCCTTGATTGGGCTGCTGGCCAGATGTGAAGGGTCATGACTTCCTGAATGGATAGTCCATAGGTGTCTTGGTCAAGGCCCCTGGAACCAGAAGACTGGTTGAGTTTAGGCTTAACACAGGTGAGATCTGGCTCCATCTTGTACCCAGGGGACCTTTTCTGTCCTTATGAGGTCTTTCCTCTGTCATCCTCCACTCTGAAGCCTCTCCAAACCTTCTGGCTCAGTCTGCTTGCCTGTGTTTCTGCAGCTCCCTCCCTGGATAGATGATTGATTAATTGATTTACATATTTATTAAAATGTATTTTAATGTCATCTCTGCCTTTGATGCCAAATCCCATTTCCTATTGTGGGACTGCTGACAGCCGGCATTGTCAGCACAATGACACTTTACTCAACAATTTGAACAGCAATTGCCACTAGCTTAAAAAATGAACAAAACAGACAAATAAAATACTGATGAGGGAACAGGCAGCTTCAGGACAAGTCAAGCCAGAGGTTTCTAGACAGCCAGAAGCTGGGGGAGCCAGGGCAGCAGTGACTGCAGGAATGGCCCTCTAGAGTACCCAGGTTGGATGTGGGAGTATAGGACTTGGCCAAAGGGTAGGGAGGTGGGACCAAAGCATTAGGAGGGGGATGGAATGAACTTGGTGCCTGGATGTCCTTGGACATGTAGGTCTGTTCACTTCTTCGGGCCTTCATTTCACCATCTACAAAATGAGGTTGGGCTAGATCTCTAAGTTTACTTCAAATCCTAAATCATATAACCTTTGATTCCCTCAGAGTAGAAAAAAAGAAGGCTTAACCCCTTGTCAGTGGAGAGATGGTGCTTTGGATCCCTTTTGGGGGTGTGCTTCTGTGGTGGATAGGGGCCAGAGAGGTGAAGGATGGGAGGTGGTTGAATAATGGCCTGAACCTCTCAAGGATCATAGAGTAGGAAAGCACCTTAGGAGCTATCTGATCTAACCCCCTCATTTTACAGATGTAGAAACTGATGTTCATAGGGGTTTTGTCCAGGGTCAACAGCTTGTAAGTATCAGAGTTGGGATTCAAACCCAAGTATTCTGACTCCAGGTCCTACACACTTTAAACTGTACCCCATTGCCTTTCACATTTTTGTGTTTGGCCTCTGAAAGGAAGTCTTGTGATCTCTACACCTGAAATGCCATTAGAGTGGAGAAATAACTTGGAGAGTGTTCTCAGGGGCTCTTCCGCTGCCGGGCATGTTGACTCATTACAAGGACCACTAGGTGGCATCATAGTGCACAGTGTCAGGTCTGGAGACATGACGACCTGAGTTCAAATTTGACCTCAGACACTTCCTAGCTGTGTGATCCTGGGCAAATCACTTAACCCTGTTTGCCTCAATTTCCTTATCCATAAAATGAGCCTGGAGAAGGAAGTGGCAAAACCACTCTGGCATCTTTGCCAAGAAAACCCCAAAAGAGATCGTGAAAAGTCAGTCATGACTGAAAATGGCTAAACAACAAGAAGTCATTAGTTCCTCCCCTGGCTTAGATCTCATATTAACACCCAGGTAGTAGACAGTATGGGCACACATATACACAACATTTTAGTGATATAAACACTACAATTCTGCTGATGCTTTTACTAAAAAGTAGGGCTCATCTCAACTCAGGGAGTGCCTAAACTCCATATAAGGGGAACCCACCATGGGACTTTGACTGGCGGGTTCATCCTGCTTAGTCAGGTCCACAAATGTCACTGAGCCTTTGTCTTGGTCTAGCCTTACATTCTCTAGAACTCAAAAAAATCACAGCTGACTTCCGAAACATCCACCAGCAACTTTTCTTTTGTCTACCTTCTTTAAATCTCCCAATCGCATCCTTGGGAGAGAGTACTGATGGAATTGACCTACCTCTTTCCTGCATTGCTGAACCAAAAGACCTTCCATCATCTACTGGTCTTTTCCAACTTGCAATTTCTTCTTTGTACCTACCATATGGAGTCTTGGAACTCTACACAAAGGTTTGTTCTACTCTGGGAAGGGATTTTGGTGCTGCTTGGGAAATTGGTGGACATGAGCTCTGTGCCGAAGACTTGGTGGACTTTTCAGGGAAGCTATTTCCATCATGTCCCTCATATGCTTTCCTTTATCTACAGAGTGATGTTTTGCTATCACATTTTTTCTGCCTTTACAGGAGACTTCCTTATCTGAAGGCTCATCCTTCATGTATGTTAATATCCTGACCTTATGAAATATAAGACTGACTGAGAGAGTTGTCCTGGTTGGCGGTCATTACCACTTGTCAAGAATGCTATGGGACGGATTCCTCTACAGGATGAGAATTTGGACTAGATAGTGTTTGTTCTTGTCCCTTTCAGTGCTGAGACCCCATGACTATCTACTTTTATGTAGACCCAGAAATAGTTTTTCTATGCATAGGAGAGAGAAAACTGTGTGCATTCGTGAGAAATGGGCATTCTTCAATTGGGACTGAGGGAGTGCAGAGGTGGGATTTGGAGGGGGAGGGGAAAGATAGAGTCCATAACCAACATAGGAAAAGCTTACATCATCTCTCAAAATGGGAAGAGATGGAAACAAAAGAAAAGAGAGAGGAAAATCCTTAAAAGTGAAAAAGGTTGTTTGTCTTCTTGTCTGTTAATATTTACATGTTGAATCCCTAATTAGACTATGAGCAACTTGAAGCCAGGAGCTCTGTACTAGCAATCAGTCCTAGGGATCCAGTAGACTACAAAATATTTTCTCTTATTGTCTAACCCTAAATTTCTCATCTTCCCACACAAGCTGACTGTTCCTCCCAACCAGGTACAAGACACATAGGAATCCTAAGCAAGGTTTGAAAATTTCTCTTTTTAGGAGCTACTTCCCACTGTAAGTTTGAAATTTCCACAGTCACACAGGGGACTTCACTTAGTCAGTGCTTCAAGGATCTGTGATTTCACTGGTGTGAATTCACCACTTCACAATGCATATATTATACCTTATTAAATGATTTTTTTGAATTGTTGTGAGTATAAAAACTTAACACCTGTGGCCAACCTGGTATTCAGTCTCTTTCAGCTTAGCTAGGTTGATCTTGAATAACAGATACCCAATCCATTATCTCCCCCATAGCCCAGACCTTTCTAACTTGGCTTGCACTCCACTGACATAGCCTTTGATGGCTGTGGGTCATTTTCAGGCCATGATGAGGCATTCAGAGTGTACCTGGCTTCTCCTAAAATAAATATGTACTATGGCAAGCAGGATTTTCTGGCACAGAGAACTGTCAGGGAGGTAGGTATTATAGCACAGAGGTGTTAAACATGCTGCCAGCAACACTCACATGTTACTGTAAAGGTAATAAGGAAATATCTAACAATATAAATAAGAATACGATAGTAAATGGATAATGTTACTATGTGGTTTTGAAAGTCAGTATGTAACCATAGGGATCCTTAGGTACAATTTAGTGGCCCCTCTTTCTATTTAGTGGTTTAATGCCACTGTTGTAGTGGATAAAGTATTCGACTCTGAATCTGGAAAACCTGTGTTTGAGTTCTGCCTCAGTCACTTGCTAGCTGTGTGACCATGGGCAAGTCAGTTAACCTCTCCATGCCTCAGTTGCCTCTTCTGTAAAATAAAGAGATTAGACTCAACCTCTAAGATCCCTTTCAATTCTAACCTATGATCATATGAATCTATGAATATTCATATTGAAACATGTCTCTCTCTTCAACCACATCCTGACTCTGGACATTTTCACTGGTCATCCCTGTGCCTGGAAAGCTGTTCCTCCTCATCTCTACTTTCAGGCTTTCTTGACTTCCTTGAAGTCTTAGCTAATGTCCCATCTTTTGCAAGAAATATGTCCCACTCCCCCTTAATGCTGATGCCTTCCCTCTGTAGATTATTTCCAATTTATCTTGTATATAGTTTGTTTATACATAGTCATTCACATGTTTTCCCCTTTGGATAGGGAACTCTTTGAGATCACAGGGACTGTATTTTTCCTTTCTTTTCACTCTACAGTACATGGTACAGTGCCTGGCACAGAATAGGCACCTAATAAATGTTAATTGATTGTATGTGGTGATCCTTTGAGCCACATGGTACCATGTGGCAGTATACATTCTGTAATAACCTGAGATTGTATATGAACACAAATTGCTATGTGCTTTTTGTGTGGGGCTTGGGAAAGACCAGGATTGGGGGGATGTGGAGCACATACCAGCAACCTCTAAGTCTTCTTTAAGTAGTATACATATTACTCTTTGCATAGAATGGAAGGACATGATAAGGAGATGAAGGAGAAGAATTAAAAAAGTTTCATCACTCTAGTATGCTTCAGTTCCTTTTCTGTTTGAGGAAGTAGAGCACTGGGTGAATTCATCTCAGCCAAGAGGTAAAGTATTAGACTTGCTAAGACCTAAGAAATAAAACCGGATTCTGACTGCAAGCCAGATGACAGCTGAACTGAGGGCCCCAGAGGAGACAGTGGAGGAATGGGTATTTTAGAGAAGAGACCAAAGACCAGACCTGCTTTAAGCTTGGTCTCTACTGCTTTCTGGTGCAGCTTGACTGAGAGGATGAGCTTCATAGGAGAACGTAGCCTTTTCTGAAGGTAAGGGCTAGAACTGGACCTGTGATTTCCTTGGTTTAGGAAGCTGTCCATGAGGAATTTCCTCTAATGATTCGGGATGGCACCTTCTCTATGATTTGCAATCTTAGAGACTTGCCCAGAGCACTGAGAAGTTAAATATTTTGCCTAAGGTCACAAGACAGTATGTGTCAGAGGAAGGACTGGGCCCAGGTCTTGCTGTCTCTGAGGCTAGCTCTCCAGCCACTATACCACATTAAGTAAATGTCCAGTACATGGAGGATGGAGAAGCAGGTGGTTCTAAAGACAGCACCTCACCTGAGAAGTAGAGCTGAGGCATACAGTAGGGGGATAAAAGACCAGACTGAGAGCCTTTCCTACCCCCTTAAAGGATAGAGAACCACAACTCTCTACAGTGCATGGTGGAGGTGGTTAAAAGAGCCATTTAATAGAGATGTTGTTTTTACTGCAGTCAAGAGGCTTATTAATCCCGGCATCCCTAGTGGATGTTTGACATGGTCCAACTCCGAAGGCCTCTGGGTAGCTTGAGCAGGGGAGCTGTCCAGCAGGGAGCTCCTGAGACTCATCAGCTGGTGGGGATGACTGAGAGAAGACCTTGAAGGGAGCAGGTCCAACATCAAGTGTCCTGATGACCTCAGTAGAGGACCACTGGTTGTTTTCAGTATTAGAGGTGGGCATTTGCCTTTCTGTGCACCTTGTTCCCATGTATTTTCTGTATGTATATCCCTTCACACAGGTTTCTTGGGCACATGGATATGATTGATATATGATTCCCATGTCCCCTCTTCTTACTGTCTGTCAATGTGTTTTTAGGAAAGTTAGCTCAAGGTTTATGGAGGGAAGTGTTCTGTTGTTATTTTATTTACATTGTTACATAATTGAATGACTTGTGAATGAACTTACTGTGTCCTCTCAATAACTAGTAAAATGAAATATATTGTTAGGGTTTGTGAGCTATGTTTTGGAGAAAATTCTGACCCACAGAGTACCTATGGTATCAAACTTTGGGGCAAAGAGTGAGGGGATTTTTGCCTACTGTGCTTCTTTGTTGCCCTTTCCTTTCCTTTCCTTTCCTTTCCTTTCCTTTCCTTTCCTTTCCTTTCCTTTCCTTTCCTTTCCCTTTCCCTTTCCCTTTCCCTTTCCCTTTCCCTTTCCCTTTCCCTTTCCCTTTCCCTTTCCCTTTCCCTTTCCTTTCATCTCTCTACAGAGCACTGTGATAGATGCTGTAGGGAATACAAAGAAGACAAGATGTATAGACACACAGAATTGGATGACAAAACAAGATAACAGCATGAGAGGTGTAACAAGGCAGTGTGAGCAAAGTGCCAAATGAATGGTTCATACAAAAAATGCTACAAAAAGTTCCTGGTAGAAAGGTCCCTGTGAACTGTGGCAGATAGTCAGGGCTTCCTGAGGAGGGAGGACTCAAGAGAGACATTAAAATACAGGCAGTATTTGGAAAGATAGAAAGGGTTACAGAGGGCATTCCAAAGAATAGTGGGAACAAAGGTTTGGTGACCAGAATGTACAGGAACTGTGGGAAGGATAATGTGGTAAAAAAAAAAAATTGGCATCAAAGAAACTTTTTTTTTAAAGAGGGGAGAATAGGCAGAGAAGAAGGTTGGGTTGGATTAGTAATATCTCAAGAGCAAGATAGTAGATCTGTGCAGAATAAAGTATGGAGGGGGAACTTGATCTCCAGGAATGACAGTCACTCTGTACTCTGGACTGGCTCCTAGACTGTGCTAACTAGCACAACAGGAGACTTTAGGGAGACTTTAAATGATAAAAATAGTGCATATTTATTCAGTGCTTTAAAGTTTATGATTCGATTTCTTCACAATACCCTTATGAGTAATTTAAGGAGGCAGCTTGGTTGGTGCAGTTGAAATAGAGCTATATTTGGAATCAGAGGACCTGGATTCAAATCTCAGCTCTATTATTTACTGCCAGTGTGATCTTGGGCAATTGACTTGACCTCTCTGGATTTCTTCATGTGTAAAACAATAGGGTTTCTCATAGATGACCTCAAGGTACTCTTGTAGCTTTAAAGGTACAATTCAGTCACCCCCATTTTATAGCTAAAGTAAAAGAAACTTAGAGAACTAGATAATTTATGTAGGATCTTAATGATAGAAAATTTTGAAGCAAGGATTCACTTCTAGACTTCTCCCAGCTCCAAGTCAAGGATCCTATCTAAAAATACCTGTAGAGCATCTACTTCTTGGCCTTAAATAATAACTAATTTCAAGGATCCTCACTTTCAGAACAGATCCAGCTGACCTGGTCTTTGGCCCTTTTTTCCTTTAGTAATTTAAAAATTCTGTTTGATTTCTAGTCCCTGGTTTAAAGCACTGAGCTCTTGAATCTCCTTGGTCCTTGATTCTACATGGCTTCCTGGGGTGAATGTTCTACTGTACTAAAACCCTAATTAATAATCATTGATAGCATTTCTATAGCATTTTAAAGTTTACAAAGTACTTTACATATGTTATATGACTTTTCCACTTATTGCCATTGCTACATCTCTAGTCTAGTATTTGGCACCTCTTTAGACCACAAGAACGAAGTCTTCAGAGCTAATTCACAAGGGAAATGTGTGTATGCCCTGTTCAACTCTGGAATCACACATCACATGAGTTTAGTATTGGATACTTTGAATCGATGTACCTCAGTTGGCTCAAGTTCCCATTTTCCTCCAATAATTCTGGTAATTGGCCATTCTCCTCAAACCCTTCCAGTGATGAGGAGCTGGCTATCTCACAAGGCAATCAGCGAAGGAATAGGAAAATATTCTCTGACCACACACTCCAGGGATTAAGGTCTCATTCTCAAGAGAAGAGTGGAGAGAACCTACTTCGCTAAGACTCACGTTCTGGTGGTGTGTAGTGAGGTGAGGGCATGGCAAAGTTCTTGCTAAGTAGCTAGATGAAAAAGTATAGTGAAGATCCATTCCCAATAGCATTTGAATCCCTAAGTGCAGTGTCTGCCACTTTCTACTACTAGCCCCATCAGATTTCCTCTTTGCCTTTTGCTTCTCAGATTGATTTTGTCAGATGGCAAGTAGGCCAAGCTGCTGCTGTCCCTCTTCCTGTATTTGGTGCCACCATGACTGATCTTCCATGTAGGCTGTCTTCCTCCAAGAAGTCTGTCATCTTCCTGATGCAACCATCTTTACATGCCCTGTAATCCTTGCTATGTGATCCATAAGTAGCAAATGCACAGTCTCCTGGGAAATATAGTCTTATTGAAGGGGTGATGCTGGCCTCACAGCACACTGGGAAGTTTGACTTCCTGTTGGTACCTATTATGAATATTCACTCTCTCATTCTTATGGGAGAGTATGCCTCAGGTTTATGGGGGAGGTATTTTATTGCTGTTTTTCTTACCACTCTATTTCAGTAAATACCTTTGCTTTTGAATTAATCGTGTCCTTTGGCTGACTATTGAAAGTAAACATATTGGTTGGGGCTCATGAACTATAGTTTTAGGAATGCAATCACACAGAGTACCTTGAACCTGGGTTCTTCCTCCAGAGGAACAGATCTGCAAATGTGAATTGGGAAATGCAGCCCAATGGGATATAACAAAGAGAAATACACATAGAGATAAACTGCCTAGTCCTAGACTTGGGAGTACCTAAGCTTTCTAAACAAATCTTTAATTTTATTTGCTCAAGTCTTGCTAAGCATCCCTGCTCATAGAGGATCCCTGTGCTATCACCTGTTCCAGGTTTCAGTGTGTAGAATCCAGAGATCTGAGCCTCCTGGCTATGCATCATGAATACAAGCAATATTTCTTTCAGTTCCCTAGAGACAAGTAGATGGCAAAATGGATAGAGTGCTGGACCTGGAATCAGGAAGACCTGAGTTCAAATTTAACCTCGGACATTTACTAAGTATGTGACCTAGGTAGGTCACCTAACCTCTGTCTGCCTCAGTTTCCTCCTACCCTGCCCGCCTTGTTGTGAGGATTAAATGAGATAATATTTGTAAAGTGCTTAGCACAGTGCCTGGCATGTAATAGGTGTGATAAATGCTTATTTCCTTCCGTTCTCTAATCATCAAGTCCTAACAACCTACTCAGTGAATGTGAAAACATTGACTAGTGTGCTTGCTTGTGTATACAAGGAAGATGCAGCTTATTTAACCTCATTGGTCATCGGTCGAAGTTGTTCTTTCTAGTAGTGGGGATTGGTTTGCATAAAAGCAGCTAAAATATCTCACCTCCAACCCTGTTCTAATGCATGGCATACGTTTATGGGGTGATGTCTGTGGGAAAAGACATCTCAAATGGTGTTGCTTGTAAAAGGAAAAGAGAGAAGGCAGGAGAGGGTAAAAATGTGTGTGTGTGTGTGTGTGTGTGTGAGAGAGAGAGAGAGAGAGAGAGAGAGAGACAGAAAGACAGACAGACAGAGACAGAGAGACAGATAGAGACAGAGAGAGAGACAGAAAGACAGAGAGACAGAGAGAAACAGAGAGATAGAGACAGAGACAGAGAAGAGATATAGAGACAGAGAAGGGAGAGGATAGAAGGCAGGAGAGAATAAGAATGTGTGTGTGTGTGTGTGTGTGTGTGTGTGTGTGTGAGAGAGAGAGAGAGTGAGAGAGAGAGAGAAAGAGAGAGAGAAAGAGAGAAAGAGAGAGAGAAAGAGAGAGAGAGAGAAAGAGGGAGAAAGAGAGAGAGAGAGAGAGAGAGAAGGGGGGAGAGAGAGAGGTAGTGGGAGAGAAGAGAATAAGAAGAGAGGAAGAGAGAGAGGCCCTTTTCTTTGGGGAAAAATGGAAATTTAATCAGATCAGTTTTTATAGTGCAAATAGAAAATCAGTTTTAATAAAGCCAAAAGGAAATGCAAAACAGCCGCTTGAGATGGAGATTGTGTTAAATAGACAGCTCCTTAGGAGCACCCAACCCAGGGATGTTTATTGTGCAGGGATTGAGCACTAAGGGAGATTTCTGGCTGCATTTCAAACCAGCATTTGCTTTGGCTCTGATGGGTGAACCCCTCCTTCCCAGACCCCTGCATGCCTGTGTTCTCTGGGGATGATTTTTCTTTCCCAGAATGAGAGGGAAAGGGGTGAGTGGGGACCAGAAAGGATGAGGGTGTTTCATACTTGGCCTAAAAGAAAGATGGGGTATCATCCTTCCCCGCCCCCAGAAAAGACCCTTATTATTATTGCCTGGGGGCCCCCAGAAGCTGGTCTTGCCCATTTCTGCCTCTCTGGCGATGGATCTCCTCTTGGCACTCCTGTTGCTTGCAGTTTCTGATTCTTAATTATAGTTCTGGGCAGGCTCTTTGGCTTTATTGCTTTCATTTATTATAAAAAGACCAGTGTCTGTTTTTTGAAACAGCTATCTGGTCAAATCATGGTTGATAAGCAACACTGAGCTGTCTTTTTAAGACAGGCCAAATTTATCACACTTTTAGAAAAAAAAAGGCAAAGCTTCACTGGCCTATTAGAAACTCCCCCTCTTCCCTCCCCCACCCTTTTCCCAGAGTGACATTTTAGTAAAAGGCTTTATTTTTTCCCTCAGCCTTCACAAAACCATTGCCTTAAAGAGAGAGAGAGAGAGAGGGAGGGAGAGCATTTGTGAGTTTGTTCCACAGAATATACAGAGAGGGCAGAGAGCTAAGAGAAATGGCCTGAATGATTCCCTTAAAGTGGCAAGAAATAGGGGAGACACAGACCTATGTTTATCAGCTACTATTTTTGTAATTAAATGGGAACCTGTATTTTGCATTTTGGCAACCTAGTCATTTGAGGGTGCAATGCAGATGTGGGTCTGGATCAGGAGGAGAAGTGGGGCTCTGAGGGAGGGAGTGTGCTCAGAGGGGCAGCTCAGCAGGGTTAATGAGCTCATCTGTCATTTTCTAAGCCATCTGACTGGGAGATGAACAGAGCCAGTCAAGAGGTCCCTGCTTCCTCTCCTGAGCAAAGCAGCTGTGGGCATCATTAACACAGGACCTGGAAGAAATCCGGCAAGGGCAGAGGAAAGCCAGGCTATGAGGCCTCTAAGACTGCTCAGTGGAAAAGAGAATGCACAGCTCAGGCTGGAGTCTTCTCCATGGTGCTGATGATTATGACCAAGCTCTACCCTCAAGCCCTCTTCAGAGGTCTTCCAGAGGGGGTGAGATGGAATGGGATGGGGATCACTTTGTGAGATGATCTAGCAGATTCCTGCAGGTGAGCTGGGAGAGGGCAACATCACCTGCAATTTACCAAGTTTAGGTCCAGAACAAAGGAAGATAGCTGAAGATAGGTAGGGCAGTCCAGGGTTTCTACTTGTTTTCCCTCTGGGCAACAGTGTCCCTGGAAATGTCTCTCACTGACACATTTTATTCCCTCAGGAAGAATACTCTGGTCTTCCTGCTCTCCTCCTTCTCTCTCCCTCCCTTTACCTACTCTAGTTCTCTTTCTTTTTTTCTCTTTTAAACACAAGTCAGACTTACTTAATTTTTTATTAATGTCTTTTGTTTTTGTATCAGAATCGTTTGCAGATCTATTCTCTCTTGCCAAATGAACCCTCCCTTGTAACAGAAAAACCAGTTAAGCAAAACTGACATAATAACTTTATCTGATAGTGGATGTAACAGTCCTCACCCACAGCATCCCATGTCTTACCAAAAGAAGAAAGGCATTTCATTATCTCTTCTCTAGGACCAAGACTGGCCATTGTAATTAGTCACCATTTGACTTTTTTTTTTTTTTTTTAGCATTTTAAAAAATTTACTTTATCATTGTGTATATTGTTCTCCTGGCTTTGCTTTCTTTTTCCACACCAATCAATCATATAATTTCTTCCTTCAGATTTATTTTCTAATCTATAGCTCTCACTTCTTGCATACTCCTTTTTGGAAAAGAATTTTGCAAATTATTCCATCTGTCTCTTCTGACTGGTTCTCCTCACTCCAGCTCTCACACTATCCCTCTCCTCTCTGGCTCCTTTCCTAGGTTTGATTCTACAATCACAATTCTTTTCATCACTCTCTTCCTACTGATGGTTGTAGATTTATTAGATTTGCTCACTGTTCCTGGTGTTGGTGTATCTGACATCTGGTTGCCTTAGGCTACATAGAAAGTGGGACTCAAGACCTTTAGGATCATGGATTTAGAATGGGAAAGGACCCTTCTGGGTAAGATAGCAACCTGAAAGGTTGTAGAGAAGCCCTGTTTTCCCACATATGCTTCAGTGAAGATTGAATTATGATCAAGAAACACAAAGAGAAGCAATAGTAAGCACCTCCATTCAGCTCAGGACTGCACAAAAATATAGCCAGAAACCTGTAGGCATTGGGAGAGGCATCTTTCCAGAGAAGTAAATCTGTATACAGGTAAATTGGCCCAAAGTCTGCCAGTACTCTGATTAGAGACCCTCAAGGGAAGCTTGAAGCTTCTCTGAGGGAAGGAAACAAGTCCTGAACAACTTTGATGGGGGAACTCCCAGGGCACCAAAAACCCACAGCACTCCTACAGGGTCTTTCCAGGGAGTGGTCCAGTTCAAGAGGAACTGAGGTCAAGAGATATGAAGTGACTTGCCTAGAGTTGTGTCAGGATTTCAGATCAGCTCCTCTGATTCAAAATCCAGTGCTCTTTTCTCTACTCAGTAGTGATTTAGAGCATTTCTTTGTATGACTATAGATAGCTTTAATTTCTTCATCTGAAAATTGCCTGTTCATATCCTTTGACCACATATCAATTGGGGAATGACTTACATTCTTGTAAATTTGACTCAGGTAGTGCTCTTTACACCATGCAACATCTTCTCTAGGAGACAACTGGCGATTGACAACTGAAGGTCTTTTGAGAATAACCTGTGCTTGATGCAACAAATGAAACAGCCTTAGTCCCTGGGCCTACATATGGTAGCTTGCTATGGGGAGGTTGCTTATATGAGTATTTGGATCAAGCATGAGGAAGGGGAGAGAAACCTCAGGAAGAGACCCTGGGCCTTGTGCATGTGGGTAAGGTGGAAAGCAGAGACCTAAGATATCTTGAGGTTACTACTAGGGAGACCACTATAGAGGGAAGGAGGGCAGCGCTAGGTAAGGGAGGAGCTCAAGATCCCACCTTCACAGGTTGGCCTTCAACTTCAGTATCCTGTATAGATGGGCAACAATCCTGGGAAGTAGGTACTACTATTATCTCCGTGTTACAGTGAGAAAACCAAGGCAGAAAGAGGTTAAATGACTTGCCCAGGGTCATGTGGTATGTGTCTGAGCTTGGATTTAAGCTCTGGTGTCCCTGACTTAGCTGCTTACCAATTAGGATTTGGACTGTGATTCTGTGAAGTTCTTCTAGTTCCCTGCTTACTGTGCCCTATTTCAGGGAAAGCTCATCCCTTCTCAGGGCAGAATGTGGGTAGTATGGAGCTTTTCCCAGCTAAGTCTGCTCAGCAATCCAACATAGCCAGTGTTTTTTTCCTCATGGCAGGTGGCCCATGGCCTGAAGCCTGGGGAAGCCTGTAGCAGGATGAAGCTATCCTGGCCCTGGCCAGACAGATCAATGGGCTCTGATGAAGACAGTAGCTGCTGTAGGACCCCAGGCAGCAGGATGATTTATCTCAGGAGAGGAGACAGGGGAAACCAGCTATGGTGGAGCTGAGGAGAGCTGACTCAGAGTACCCAATCCCTGCCTCCATCTTCAGCATTCTTAGACTTGGAGACTCAGCCTTCTGTGGCTGAGGGTTGGGGGAAGCAAACCCAGTCAAGGATATAATCTCACTTCTTCCATTCCTAGGAGACAAAGTACTTTGGAATCCTTGGTCTTCTAGTTGGACTCTGATTCTGGTAGAGACTGAGCTCTAGGACCCTGTAGTAAACCACCTTCTCCTCTCTTCTTCCCTACAATTCATGTGCCTGATTCTGTGATATCTCTTGTATAATCATGTGTGTGACTCTTCTGTATCTATGTCAAATGACTGTAGCTGTTAATTGTTATTGTGTAAACAAAGGATCTATCTCTGGCTCCTCTGATAGAGACTCTAATGACAACAGAACAGAGGGAAGCCCAGGCTTCCTGGTGGGAGAAAAGGATGGGGATCCAGGATCTCTAGCCTCTAGTAAGAACATAGGCTCCCATGGCTCTGGTCCAAGCCATCAACTCCCAATTCTATCTGTGGGACTTTAGAGCCAAAAAAAAGGGAGGCTGCTTTTTTATAACAGAAAGAGTCATGAGACCTGGATTCTAACACATGTTCTTTTGTGGTCTATTTGTGTGACCTTGGGCCAACCTCTTAACCTGGAAGAACCTCAGTTTCCTCATCTGTAAAGCCTTTAAGGTCTTCTCCATCTTTAAGTTCTAATGGTTTAGAGACCCTCAAAGTTGGAAGGGACCTCAGGGGTCATCTAGTCCAACCCACATCTGAATTAATTAACCTGTAAACAGTACCTACTCTGAATCAGGCAGTGTGTTAGGCACTGAGAATAGCAAGATAAAAACAAAACAGTCCCTGTCTTCAAAGAACTGACAAACAATCAAAGGAAATAGCATGCAGGCACATAAGTAGGTCCAAAGTGTATGTATCCAATAACATACCCTTCCAGCCTTTGCTTGAAGACCTCAAGAGAGGAGCTGCTCATTCTATCCTGGAGCAATCCATTTCCCTTTTGGATTGCTCTATTAACAAAGTTCTCCTTATATTTTGCCTTAATCTATCTCTCTTCCAATTTCATCCTTCCTATTTTGCTGTCTGGGGTAAGGGAAGGTTCAGTTCTTCTTTCATGTGACTACCCTTCAAATACTCGAAGACAGTTCTTATTAGAACTATCTTCTGCCCCCCACCTCCACCCCAGTCTTCTCTTCTTCCAACTAAATAGCCCTGTTTCCTTTAAGTAATCATCAGGCCTTGAGTCAGAGGTCCTTCATCATCCTAAGACTAATGTGAACTTCAGCACTTTGTCTAACTATGTGATACCAAACTGTCTTCTTGGAGAGTGGATCCAATTAAGGCTTTCCCTTCCACCCCCAACTGCTCTTAGCGGTTATCTCATCCCAGAAATAGGAATAAAAACCAAGCCTCCTGTCATTCACACAGGAATCCAAACAGACAACTGTGCAAAGTACTTTGTAATCTGCAAAGTCAATGCCTAGCATTGTTATTTTCAAAAGGTTGGGAAAGGTTTTCAGGACTGGGGAACCTGTGACCTCCTGGATCCAGTCCAAGGGCCACGCTTGAGGGCCTAGACTCAGGGCCATATGTGGCCTTGAGACCGAAGAGTCCCTACCCCTGGAATAGTAGCTGACACTTGGGACTGTCTTGTGCCTTTATTTTTAGTCCCCAGTGCTTAGCACAATGCTGGGCACATAGTAGGCACTTGATAAATATTTACTGATTGATTTGCTTTCCCAGAAAACTCTGTAAGCCAAGTGCTTCAGTCATTGCCATCAACATTTTACAGATGAGGAAACAAAACTCCAATGGAAATACTATTTTTATTTAATTTTTATTAAGTTTGGAACAATAGTAACAACAACAACAAAAAGAAATGGAGACTAAGACGGGTTAAGGGACCCATCCATAGTCATTCAGCCAGCCGTTGATTCAAAACTTTGACTTCCTGACTCCTGATGCAGTGCTCTGCCCACTCTATCCCGTGCTTTGATGAATAGTGAGGACAATCATAATCCATGGGAATGAGTCGATACTGGGGGGCATTTGAACCATCTGGGGCAAGCCAGTGGGGGAGACATTCTGAAGCTTTTCCTGGCACCCTTCCAATCAGATCACAGTAGGCAGCCCACTACTCTTCCTTCATCAAAAGCTGGGGCTGACAGTGGTTGATTGGGTTCTGTTGGAAGGATACTGCTGGAACTAGACCAAATCTAAAAAGCAAGCTTTCCCCCTTTTTCTCAAAAAAAAAAAAAAAAAAAGAAATTAATAAAAAAACGAAGTTAATATAAAAGATTTAAAAAAATTTTTTGGGTATGGAGAGCCCTTGGAGATGTCAAAAAGCAGGCCACACATCCCTGATGAGCTCATGTTTTGAGAGTCTGGTGCTATTATCCTGCCTCTTCAACCCCTGCCCTATGAGAGGGAGGAAGAGACTGCTGGGCAGCAGAGAGACATGAAGCACAGGCCTGATTGATAATCGGTGACTGTAATTCTATAATTCATCTCCTGGCACTGCAGTGAAATTAAAAGAGTTTAGGTTCCTAAGCATAATGATCATCAATTAACCGCCACCGAGATTTAGTGTCCCCATTTGGATTTCATTTTATTTATTTAAATTTCTCTCCCCCCACCCCATTCATGCACTTTGGGGGGAGGAGGAATTTTTTTTTTGAGGGGGGTGGTGGTGTTAGACACTGGGAAGTTGAGAAAATGAATGCCATTGTCTGGCAGAACCAAGGGAGGGAGAGAGGGCTTTCTGAGAGACCCAATCACTCCTTGCTGCCTGGGGGGAGACAGAGGGCGGCTCTCAGAGGCAGCGAATCCATCATCCTGAGCCTAATCAGTTAATACTGATAAACTGCCAGCAATAACTGCCAATTGAGCTGGAGTTTTTGAGCTGCCAGTTCATCCATTTAGGGAGTGCAGCGGCACGCCTATGAAAGTGCTCCTTCTCCCCACCCCCACCCCACTCATCCTCCCCTTTATCCCACCCGTGGGCTGGGCTGGAAGGGAAATGATGCATTTTGCTGATGAAAAGGGACACAGTTGACTTCTGGGGAAAAAATAAAACACACACTGAGTCTTGTCTGGGGAACTGAAGTGGGGAGGAGGGAAGGGTGGGATGCCCTGTGCAATTTCCAAGCAGGGCTGCTTCACACTGTTTTAGAATCTAGGCATGGAAGTTGTTGTTAAGTTGTTTTTCAGTTTTGTGTTTGACTCTCTGGAACACCATTTGGGGTCTTCTTGGTAGAGGTGCTGGAGTTATTTGCTATTTTCTTCTCCAGCTCATTTTACAGATGAGGAAACTGAGGCAGACAGGGTTAAGAGTTAAGTGACTTGCCCAGGGTCACAAGCTAGCAAGTGTCTGAGGCCAGATTTGCACTCAGGAAGATGAATTTTCCTGACTCCAGGCCTGGCATTCTATCCACTGCGCCGTTCAGCTACCCTAAATCAGGATGGGGCATCTTCCAATCATAGAATGAGGAAGAGAAGGGCATCTTCAGGAATGGGTGTGAGCTCTGTTTGAGAAGGCCCTGTATCGAATGCTGTCTTTCTTTATCTGTCCAGTACATCCTTCTCCTCCACCCCCTTTCAGGTGCTGTCAGGGGAAGGAAGGAACCCGGGTTTGGTAATCTGGAGACTGGAGATCTAACCAGGCTAGGACCTGGCCATTGACTTGCTGTTTAATGGTGGGAATGCTATCTAGTTTGTCTGGAACTTAGTTTCTCTTTCTGTAAGAATGGAATACAGTGAGTTAATAGTTATAAGAAATGCTGTGGAAGAAAGAGTTTATAAGGCATTATGATTCTAACTTTCATCTCTCATGCATAGAACTAGGAGACAGTCCAGCTTTATCTTCTAAGGGGCAAGGCAAACAACAGAGTTTATCTCCAAGCCTTGCATGGCACCACCTCACAGGCTCCTCACACTGGGATATCTTCAGGATCCAAGACGAGCTTTTTTCTGAGCTAGGTTCTATACAGCGCAGCCTAGAGGTAGTGGATGAGAGCTTCTCAGAGGGCCAATGTTTTCATTTCTTCTTTGACACCTCAGAAATGATCATAATGACATTATCATTATTAGTAATGATACAATTAAATGTGGCACATATATTGTTCTTTATGGTTGCAAAGTGATTTAAATGCATTGTCCTTTTTGATTTTCAGAAACATTCTCTGAGGGAAAGAATTATTGTCCCGGTTTTAGAGAAGAGGAAATTGAAACTGAGATTTAAGTGATGTGATCAAACTAGTGTATTATATTGGGGGGAACTAGGTGGCACATTGGATGGAATACTGGGGCTGGAGTCAGGAAGACTCCCATTCCTGAGCTCAAATCTGGCCTCAGACACTTCCTAGCTGGGTGACCCTGGGCAAGTCACTTAACCCTGCATGCTTCAATTTCCTCATCTGTAAAATGTGCTGGAGAAAGAAATGGCAAACCACTCCAGTATCTTTGCCAGGAAATACTAAATGGCATTGTGAAGAGTTGGACATGACTGAAATGACTGAACAACAAAAATTAGGATGCACAGTAGGGATGTGTCTCTGGGGTAATCTGTGGGCAGGAAATCAGCCTAATACTGTACCCACACTGATGTATTTTCTTTCCCCCTTCCCTTCTTTTCAAGAAATAGGATTCATTCAGCCACTTGCTTATGACACCATCCTAAGTCACTCCCTTCCATTCTTTCCTAGGTGCTGTGCCAATAACACCATGAGTAAAGGGTCATAACTTTAGTAAGCAGTTTAATTGAATTAGATAATTCAATTAAATTCAATTACATAGTAAAATGCAAACAAGAGACACATATGTCTCTGAAGCTTCACCATCTAACAGAGCAAAGATTTAGGTATGGAATAGAACTCAGAGGCCATTCAGTGCAACCTCATCAACTTACAGATGAGGAAACCGAGAAGTGAAGTCTTATCACAGAAGTGATAAGAGGCATGTGTACAATTTGAATCCAGGTCTTCTGACTACAGATGTGGTGCTCTTTGCACAATTTCACACTGCTCTGATTCTCCTTACTCCCACAGGGTGGGACCACACTTCTGCTTCCACTCCAAGGTGAAAGAAGCAGAAAATGCATGTGCTTAGTATAAACCTCCCAGTTTCCACCCAGTTCAGGGAGAGGTGGTTTAGTCACCCATGAAAGTCAACACTGCAGGGAACTTGAATCTCTTCTTGGTCTAAATGGCTTCAGAAACCGTTTGATCATTGACTGGCCTGGATAGGAATTTCTTCTCCCCCCAGTGACCATTCCTCCCCATTAAAGGGTTTGTCTCACATTTACTTAGCATTGCAGGCATTGGAGGGACTACTTGTGCCCTTTCTGTGATCCAGGGAAAAGACTTGTATCTATCCCTTTGACCTTCCTCCTGCTCTGTCTCTCATACTCTCTGAACTTTGAGTTCAAAGTCCATACCTGTCCAATATCTGATGTCATCTTCCTCTATCTGCCCAATACATCCTCCTTCTCCACTCCCTTTCAGGTGCTGTCAGGGGAGGGAAGGAGCCCTGGTTTGGTAATCAGGAGATTGGAGATCTAGCCAGGCTAGGACCTGGCCACTGACTTGCTGTTTACTGGTGGAAATACTGTTTAGTTTCTCTGGGCCTCGGTTTCTCTCTCTGTAAGAATGGAATACAGTGAGTTAATAGTTATAAGAAATGCTGTGGAAGAAGGGGGTCATATAAATGTAAGGCATTATGATTATAACTTTCATCTCTCATGCATAGAACTAGGCAACAGTCCAGCTTTATCTTCTAAGGGGCAAGGCAGACAGCGGAGTTTATCTCCAAGCCTTGCATGGCACCACCTCACAGGCCCCTCACACTAGGATATCTTCAGGATCCAAGAAGTCTCTTCTCCTAGGGAGAAGAAGGGAATTGGCTAATATTAGAATCCAGAGACTTGCTGTTTCGGAACCTCCGATTCAAATCAAGATACTGTCTTTCAGCTTCCGCTCTGTTTTGCTGAACTCAATTCAATTCCCTTTACCAAGCTGATATCTATCAGGGAGAGCCAGTCCTTGAAAATGTGATGATTTCTCCAGGGATGAGCCAGACCACTGAGGCTGCAGGCCCTGCCATTGGGGCTGCCTCTGTGTTCTGGTGCTCCCTTCATTGTCTTTCCACTCCCGCCTCCTGTTCTTCTCCTGTCCCGAGTCACCTGCCCTTCCCTGTGCTTTAATCACCAAGCCATCTCTCATCGTTCATCATAACTACTTCAGAAATCTTACTTCTTTCAGAAAGGCTTCCTAGATTTATGGGAGGGGAGACAATGATTTCCCTGGTTTTTCCTCATCTAACAGAGTGGTGTTTTAGAAAGAGTGCTAGGCCTAGAATCAGAAGTTTTGGGGCCATATCCTAGTTCTGACACTTAATAGCCATGCGACCATGGCAAGTCATCTAGACACCCTTGATGAATTAAAGTTACCAAGAGCAGTTGAACCACATAGCATACCAGTTAAAGAATTGGTAGATGGGATTGCTGAGCCACTCTCAGAAATCTCTGAAACACCGCAGAGAAAAGGAGATATGCCCCAGGACTGGGTAAAGGCAAATGTCCTGATTTTTTCAAAAGGAAAGAGTCATAGAGACTGTAAACTACAAGCTGACGAATTTGATTCCTAGCAAAATTCTGGATGGTATTATTAAAGGGCTAATTAGTGGCCATCTAGAAAAGGAAGAAGTTATGATAGAGTTGCTACAGCCTCTATGTGAACTGCTCATGCAGATTAACTTTATTTTTATTTTTTATTTATTTATTTTTTTAGATAGAGTTTCCAGACTGGTAGATTTTAGCAAATCCTTTGACAGAATTTCTTCTGGTCTTTTTGTGTGGATAAGATAGGAAGATGTAGTTGGGTAAATTCTGATCTCACTTAATGGCCAGACCCAAGACTATGGATTAATGGTTTGATGTCAACTTGGAAACAAGTCTTTATCATAGCAGTGCTTGTACCTGTGGTGCCTAACAGTTTTGTCGGTGTCAGACCCAAAGCTAGAAGGGATAGCTAAGACACTGGATAAAAGAGTCAAGGTCTAAAAAGATTCTGACAGACTAGAACATTGTGTCACATCTACTTAGATGAAATTGAATAGGGATAAGTGAAGAAAGCCAGCCTTGAAGTCAGAAAGCCTGGGTTCAAGTCGTCTCTCTGACAAATACTGACATGTGTGACCTTGGGTAAATCATTTAATCAATTGCTGTCCCAGGCAAATCTCTAAGATTATAAGTCGCAGAGTGGGTGACAACCTGCATTGGTAAAGGGAATTTCCTTATTGGGAGTTTTCTATGCCTGTGAAATCACAGGCCCAATATTAATTAAGTAAACAAACAAACAAAAGCAAGTAAATAAATAAAGCCTTACCCTTGGGTTCACACAAGTCAACTTCCCAGTGCGAGATACAGAAGGTATGGCTAAATCAAAGTTCATTAGAAAAGGATTCAGAGGTTTTTAATGGAACTGCAAAATTCAAGTTGACATTGTGATAATGCCAGTCAAAAGAAATGAATGGGATTTTAGGATATATTAAAGGGCACATAATGTCCGGGACCAGGGAGAATATAGGCTCTCTACGTTCTGCTTTGATCATGTCACATTAAGAGTATTGTGTTCAATTCTGGGTACTATTTTGGCCAGAACATTGATATACTCTTGAAGACTCAGGGCAGGGTGACCAAAGCTATGAAGGCTCTCTAGATTGTGCCATAAAAAGATCTGAAGTCAAAGAAACTGAGGGTGTTGATCTTGAAGAGGAAAAGACTTGGGAAGGGATGCAGAGGTGATAGCTATCTTTCAGTATTTGGACGGTAGTCATATGGAAGAGAGAACAGACCCTTTCTCTATATCCCCAAATATCATTCTCTCTCCCTTCACTTTAGTTTCTAATGAGGAGATGATACCTCTTGACAAAGCCACTCTCTCTACTTCTACCCTTGGTCCCATCCCCTCCCATCTCTTCTTGCGGTTTGCTCATGAACTCAGATCCTGATTCTTTGATATTTATTGTCTCATTACGTACTGATTCTTGCCCTGCCACCTACAAACACACTCCCCCATTTAAAAAAATCTCATTTGGTACTTCCACGAACTCAAATTGGGCAGCTAGGTGGCATGGCAGATAGAGCACTGGACCTCGAGTCAGGAAGACTCATCTTTGTGAGTTTAAATCTAGTCTCAGACACTTCCTAGTTGTGTGACCTTGAGCAAGTCACTTAATCCTGTTTGTCCCAGTTTCCTCACCTATAAAATGAGCTGGATAAAGAAATGGCAAACCACTCCAGTATCTTTGCCAAGGAAACCACAAATGGGGTCATGAAGAATCAGAAACAATTGAAAAATGACTAAACAACAGTTAAGGAACAGAATGTGGCTAAAGTCCAGCAAAAGCTACTGAGGAATGGTCAGACAGGTAGGAGGAGAACCAAGAGAAAGTAGAGTCACAAAAACCAGGGAAGAAAGATTATCTAGACGAGAGTAGTCAACCATATCAAATGCTGCAGAGAGGTCAAGAAGGATGTGGATTAAGAAAAGGCCATTGAAGCTGGCAATTAAGAGATCATTGGCAATATTGGAGAGAGCAGTTTCAGTTGAGTGATAAGGTCAGAAGCCAAATTACAAGCAGCTGAGGAGTTAGTGAGAGTAGGGCAAGTGGAAGAAATGTGAGTAGACAGCTTTTTATGGAAGTTTGACTGTGAACGGGAGGAAAGATGCAGAATAATAATCTAAAAGGGTGTGTGTGTTCAGTTGTTAAGTCACTTCCTACTCTTTGTGAACTCATTTGGGATTTTCTTGGCAAAAATACTGGTGTGCTTTGTCATTTCCTTCTCCAGTTCATTTTACAGAGGAGGAAACTGAGGTAGATAGGGTTAAGTGACTTGCCTGGGGTCACCCAGGTAGTAAGTGTCTGAGGCTGGATTTGAACTCAGGAAGATAAATCTTCCTGATGCTCCTGAACTCTGGGCCTACATTATCAACAACTTTCATACATTTCCATTTTGATGGCCCATAGGAATTTCAAAATCAATCTGTGTGAAACAGAATCTTATCTTTTCTCCAGACCTATCCCTATTCTGACCTTCTTTCTTTCTTTATGTCTTTCTTGATGGTAATTCTGACTCCTGGGATGAGGATGAGGGAGAGTCCTTATCTACTTCTGTGGAAGAAGGCCTTCAATGGGGCAAAGATGCCGTATCATTCTTCTGATGCAGCTCTATAGGAGGGAGAGGTTTGGTGGATGAATCAGGGAATATTTAGTGAGTGGTAGCACAAGGAGAACCTTAGCATTGACTTAGATCCTGGGACGGTCTGCATACAAGAGGCTTGTGACCTCCTAACCACTTTGTCACAGATATCCCTGATGCATGATGGAGAATTACCGACTGTGTGGAAATGTCATCATCCGTGTTGTGGTCATGATGTTGTTAATACTACTCCGGGCCATCATCATTGCTGCATCAGGATGAGCTGTGACTGTCCTGGAGGTGTTAGCATTGGTTCTGGGCTGCTCTGGCCCATCAGCTCACCATCTTTCTTTGGGAGATCTACTGAATTGCAGGACATGCATTATCTATCACATAGACCGCAACATTGAGCCCTGAGATTTGGTTCTTCCAAATCAGGTGGGGGGGGAGGGGAGGGAGGGAAAAAAGCCTAGGATTTCTGACTTCTCCATATTTCTTTTTTATTTTTTCTTTATGGCAATTCTGAGGAGTGGGTGGGGGACTATAATTGGTTTTGTCTTTTCCACTTGGTACTCCACATTATAGGAGGATTGTCAAGTAAATGCTCTGAAAGTACTTAGATGGTGGAAAGTTCCCTAGAAAAGCCTTTGGATCTTGATGCTATAGAAGTGGTATATAATAAGGTCAGGCTTTCCCTGTTTCCTCACAGCTGGAATTAATTTTTCCTAAAAGGCAATGAAATTGTTCCTGGGACCTGATCCCTCCCTGCCTCCTTTGACCCAGCTTCCTGGTTACTTAAGGGCATAAAAGTCCCATCCATACGGGATTGAGATCCCTCTGACTTGGTGGATGTTTAAAGACCACACCACACTCTGCCCTGCCAGACAGACACATTTTCATATGGAAATAAAAGGGTCGTATCTATAGAAACTAAGTGCTACTCTATGCTCATTTCCTACCTTTACTGTGTTTGGGCAAAGCACGCCTCCTTTTGTCAGCTGTTCAGTGACACACATGACTCCTTTTATCCCAAATCAAACCTGAACTAAGAGTGTGCCAGTGCCTGCCCCTAGTCCAATCCAGTCATCTAGTCCAATCCTCTAATTTTACAGATGAGAAACTGAGGCCCAGGGATGTTAAGTGATTTGCCCAAGGTCATACAAGGAGTTGAAATTAAAATTAAATTCCTCTGTCTATGAGTCAAATGCAAATAGGGAGGTCAAATCATGGTATCCATAGGCTAGAAAGGACCCAGAGAGGTCATTTAATCCATTTCCCTTACTTCAGGAAGGACAACACCCATATTACTGTTTCAATTTAATTCAATTCAAAAAGGCTCTAGAATTAACAAGGCACTGCTGGGAATATACAGATGAAGGAGAAACGGCACAGAGCGGCATCGTGGAAGGAGTGTTCTATTTGTCATCCGAGGAGCTTTGCTGGAACCCTGGCTCCATCGCTTATTGCCCACCTGGCTTCGGGCAGGTCATTGAACTCCTCTAGCGCTCAGTTTCCTCATCTTCAAAATGAGGGGCTTAGACTTGACCAGATAGAAGGTCCTTCCCAGCTCTAACGTGGTATGATTCTGTGATTTACAGTGTATAATTGAAGTCAAGTCCAATGTCTATAGTTTATTGATCTCACTCTCTTTCCTTTTTAAAAAATAAGGACATTTGTCTTTATCCATTCCTGGGGCGTCTTTCTTATTCTCTGCCACCTTTCAAAATTCATAGTTATTGCCTCAGCAACCATATGCACTTGCTCTTTCAATGCCCTGGGCTTGCTGACTTTAATTCAAAAATGCAGGTGCCGGGGACAGGTAGCTACTGAGCATGGATGATGGAACATGAAAGCTAGTCTCCTGAATCCAGGAGCAGGCCCTTGGGGGCTAGGTGGTACAAAGGAAAGAACACTGGGCCCAGTCAGGAAGACCTGGATTCAAATCTGGCTGGGGGAAGCTTCCTTGCTGGGCAAGATACTCAGCCTCTGCCAGCCTCAGTGTCCTCAAATGTAATATGAAGATAAAAACGACACCTACTTTCAAGGCTGTTGTGAGGATAAAATGAGATGATGTTTGTAAAGGGCTTAGCACAGTACCTGGTACACCATGAGTATTCAATTAATGCTTGTTCTTGCCTTCCTTCTCCATTTCCATTTTTACAACTACCCTGCTAGATAAGGTAAGGCTCTCTCCTCAGGTCAATTTCTAAGACTTCCTGAAGGAAACAGGATTTCTGGAATGGATTTAATGCCAAGAATGAGTTAGAGAAGATGAGATGAGAGGTAAAAAGTGGCCTGGTGAATAGCAGGAAAAGAAAGGCACGTTGTCAGGTCAGGAGATATAAAGATGGGGTGGCAGAGAGGTTCACTCTCTCCCTCTCTTTCCCAGTGGTGCAGTGGGCAGAGGAGTGGGCACAGAGCTGGGAAAACCTGAGTTCAAATCTAGCCTCAAGCAGTTTCTAGCTGTGCTGCTTTGGGTGAGTCACTTAGCCTCTTTCTGCTTTAGTTACCTCATCTATAAGATGAGAATAATAATAATAATAATACCTACCTCCCAGGGTGGCTACACAGATGAAATGAGATAATATTTGGAAAGTGCTTAACACAATGCCTGGCACGGAGTAGGTACTTAATAAAAGCTTTCTTCCTTCCTCCCTTCCTTGTTTCTTCCTTCTTCCTCCCTCCTTTTCTCCCTCCTTCCTTTTTCCTTCCTTTCTCCCTTCCTACTTTTCTTCCTGTTGTTCAGACATAACACTTATACACCAAATTTCAGACTAACATGTTAGATGTTGCCATACCTGATACTCATACTCGGCAAGCTATATGAAACAGAAAACTTTCAAAATGTAAGTGTTGCAGTCAAGAGTTGAGCTCAAGTGTTCTGTCTCTAAAATCTGTTCCCTTGGCACCGTGCAGCTGTGTTTCACATTCATCAGTATGTTGAAGTCTGAAACCCTTTTCCTTAAGGCTTGAAAAGAATTGGGAAACATGAACTCAACTTCTACTCCACTCCAGGACACACATCTGACTCCTTTTTTTCTTAAACAATCTCCAGATGAATAGATACAAGAGCCATTCTTAATAGCATGAACCAGTGTGTCTCACACAAAACTCTTTTGAAGACACAAGTTTTTTCCTGAAATCTATCCTCTATCCCCCGGCCACCCCCATTCCCATAAGAAAATGGCCACTTTTACTTCTCATCATGCATATGATATTCCTTTCTAGGATCTAAGGAAACACCTGCTTCCAGATACTGAAATTTCCTCCCATTTCCTACAACTTTCATTTTGCTGGAACATCTTTGCTAAATCTGTTGTCTGATTCTCTGGGACAGCAAGGTTTCCCCCCAGTTCACATTTAATCCTTGATGTAACATTGACAGATGTGTCCTTTCAGATAGGATTTACTTTGTGACAGGGTTTCCATAGTAGATACAACCTGTCCTCACTCTTGGCCAACCTCTTAAATGCCTTCCTTCCATGACCACTCCAAATTCAGGCAGTTGTTTTATTGGTGGTGGTTGGGTTGTCTTCTCCCTCAGGGACTAAAGATGGCAATTCAGGTAACTAGAACAGCAAATAAGTAATGAATTAGCCTGGCCGCCACAGTTCCCTGGAGTAGAAAGATGATATTGATGTTCATTTCTCAGATTCTTCACAGTTTTTAACCAAGGATTAGAGTTTTCCATCTTTTTTTTCTGAATCACCCGAGCCCTAAATCACCTGGTCCCCTTACTGGGCCTGGTTTGTATAGAACTTACAATTTTTAGTGTTTAGTCCTACAAAGTCAGGAGGCTGATTTTCTAACACACACACAGTGGAGTGTATACGCCCATGGGAGTGTTGTCTCCTTCCAATCATCTCCTCATGAGATTGCATGCAGGTTTCAGAAATGCTACTATAACTTTAGACACAGGAATGTAACTTGGGATTTTGGTGCCTGGGGCAAGCTTCACAAAACATACCCAGATGAAGCCACAGGAAACAATCTGTCCTCAAATCAGCTTTTTAAGGTTGATTCATTTGTAAGGGAGAGAGAGGCCCTGAGATATGACCTCATAATAAGAGGAAGGGGTAAGAGAATTCCCTCTCTTCCCCCCACCTCAATGAGACCCTAGGGCATCTGAACCTACTGTCACAGAGGTTGGGTTGGGGTAAAGTCACTTGGTGCAGGAAAGCCTTGAAACTTTCTATCTTAATTAATTATTATAGTTAATTAAATGTTAAATTCAATTATTTCTTTTATGCTGGGATATAGATGCTGTTATCATCCTTAAAATTTCAGTTCCTTAGGACAAAGCTTTGGTCATCCTGCCCTTGTTTTGTCTCTGTTCAGACATTTTGGATCCCTTTTTGGGAACTGCTTTCAGAGCAAATTCACAAGTCATACAAGAAAACTTATTTACCCGATTAGGTACTAGATGACTTTTGGGTGTTTAAAAAAAAGCATCATCTTCATGACTGAGCATAGAACATTTGGCACATGCCTGTAATCTTTGCTTCTGGGGAGGCCGTTGGACTGCTTGGGCTTAGGAGTTTTGAGCTGCAGAAGAGATAAAATCAATCTGGTATCTGCATTAAGTCCCGAACTAATTGGATGAGTTCCCTAGAGCCAGAAGGGTGGGGGAAGGGCTTAGAACCAGGCTGCCTAAGGAGTGGTGAACCAGTGGAGGTTGTAAATGGGAGTGGGTCAAAACTTCCATGCCAATCAGCAGTAAGATAAGACTGGTGGGTGATCACTGCACTTCCAGCTTGGACAAGATAGGGAGACCCAGGTTCCCCTCCCTGCCTCTAAAAGCTTCCTTCTTTCCTTCTCTTCCCTCCTTACCTGCAAATACCTGCCACTGCTATAGATATTCAAAAGAATCTGGTTTATGTCTTGAAAGCAATTCCAAAGGAAGCCTTCCTAACAGGTTTTGTTTGGTGATAAAAATAAGTTGGAATAGGTGACTTTCAAGGTGACTGCTTTAAAAAGGACAGCACTCACTGGATGTGCCAGTCATTTATAGAGGCAGTGAAAAGAACAGTGGACCTAGAATAAGAAAAGCTGGGCTTGAGTCCCATCTCTTCCACTTTCTAGCATGTGACCGCAGTCAGCAAATGTTTATTAATTTATTTATTAAGTACTTACTATGTGCCAGGCGCAGTACTGGGGATACAAAGAAAAGCGAAAACAGCTCCTGAAAACAATTATGTCTATCCAAGGTCTATACACGGTGAATTGGAGGTCATTTCAGAAAGAAGGTACTAGCATGAATGGGGATGGAAGAAAGACTCTTTCAGAATGTGGAATCTGAGCTGAATCTTGAAGAAAGCCAAGGTAACCAGGGGACAGAGCTGAAGATGGGGAATATTTGAGACACGGGGGATATTCAGTGAAAATGCACAGTTGGGAGATGGAGTGTCTTATGGGAAGAACAACATGGAGGCCAGTGTCATTAGATTGCAGAATGAGTAGAGGTGGGGGAGAGGGAAGGTAGGTGTAAGAAGACTGGAAAGGTAGGGAGGACCTAGGTAATACAGATTGTGAAAGGTTTTCTTAAAAAGCCAGAGAATTTTATATTTGATCCTGGAGGTAATGGAGAGCCCTTGGAGTTTGTTGAGAAAAGGAAAGACATAGTCAGACCAATACTTAGGAAGATTACTTTGGCTGCTATGTGGAGGTTGGTTTGGAAGTGGGGGGTGAGTCTTGAGGCAGGGCCACAACCTGAAGGCTGTTGCAATGATGCAGTCATGAGAGCCTGGACCAGGGTGGAGGCTGAGTCTTAGGAGAGAAGGGGATGTATTTGAGAGATGTTGTGAAAGTAGAACCCACTGGACTTGGCAACAGATTGGTTATGTGGGATGAGTGTGATTGAGGACCTTGGGTAAGTCGAATAATCTCTTAGAGCTTCAGTACCCTTACCTATAAAACGGGATTGTCTACAGCTCCACCTACCTCGCAGTGTTGTGAAGATTAAATGATTTCACAGAATCAGAGATAGAAACCTATAGAAGGACTTTGGTTTGAAGTCCTTCATGAAATTACCAAGAGACACCCTCATACTTAGAATGAAAAATGAGCTAGAAATAAAGGCATATAAAGGAACCGTGATTGTAGGATTCAGAGAAGAGAAAGGCTATTTTAGAGGATGGTGACTTGTTGTTCTTTGACCTCCTGCAGGCAATTTGTTGTTATTGTTCAGCTGTTTTCAGTTGTGTCTGACACTTCATGTCTCCATTTGGGGTTTTCTTGGCAGATACTGGAGTGGTTTGCCTTTTCCTTCTCTAGCTCATTTTACAGATAAAGAAACTGAGGTAAACAGAGTAAAGTCACTTGCCCAGGATCACCCAACTAGGAAGTGTCTGAGTCCAGATTGGAACTCAGGTCTTCTTGACTCAAGGCTCAGCGCTCTATTCCCTGAACCACCTAGCTAGGAGCAAGAGCAGAAGAATTAGATTGGGATAATTTCCTAAACAGCGAAAGTGATGAATGATAGAGGAAAACTGAAATTATCCCTTGAGAATTTAGATCTGGAGCGTTTCTCATCCCAGTCTGGCTGGGCTTGTTGAGATCTGTTTGGAGATATTTTGAGCAACTTGGGAGACAAACCAGTTTCTCTTCTCTAAACTCTGAACCCTGCTTAAGAATAAAGTCTAAAGTTGGTGCCTGACAACATTGAGACATCTAAGCTTGTTACTCACTGAGGAGTGAAAGCCTTGAAAACCTTGTTGGAATCTCATCTCCTTCAGAAAGCCTTACTCGGCAGATATATTTAGTCTGCTTTCAGTGTACAGACATATGCTTGCACGCACCCGTAAACAAACACCAGTTAGGTGACCCAGCAGACAGAATGCTGGATCTGGAGTCAAGAAAACCCGAGTTCAAATTCAGCCTCAGATGCACACTAGCTGTATGACCCTGTATGGGAAAGTCACTTAAATATTGTTTGCCTCAGTTTTCTCATCTGTAAAATGGAGATAATAGCAACTATGAGGAGAAAATGAAGTGAGTAAAATGATTTGGGGACTTTAAAGTGCTATGTAATAATAGTAATAATGATACCAAATTAGACTGTAAGCTCCCTGAAGGAAGGGACTGTCTTGGCCTCTTTTTGTATCCCCACACAGTGGGGCACATACTATGTTCCTGGCACATAGCAGGTACTTAATAAAATGTTTATTGAATTATTATGATGTTTGGCTATTACTATACGTGTTCATGTATATATACACACACACACATATATTATATACACACACATATTTCATTTGTAGATAACACGTTGTAGAAGATAGCACAAGTTAATGATAGAGTGTTGACTTTAGAGTCAAGACAACCTGGGTTCAAATCCCACCTCTGATGCTGGGTGTAGGCTCTGCCTACCCAGGGACACCAAAAACTGTTGGGGTTTCATGATGTGTTGTGGTGGATCTGTCTCAAAGAACTCAGAGTCAGACTGCCTCTAATCCCATTATAAGCTTTTGTCAAAATTGACACCTGTCATGAAGAGGGCTAAATTCCAAGAGGAACCAGCAACTTCAGAGAGAGCAGGATGGATTTTTATAGGGTAAAGATGCAATTACATAACAGAAATTATAAATATTAAAAAGGCAGGAGGGGTTTGTTAAGGGATTAGGTAATGGAGTAGGGGTCCCAGCCATAGTGGAACTGTGCATACATACAACCATGATGCATACAGAAAAACCCATTGGGGGGTACCTATGTATGATAGTGATATTATAATATGCCTCTCTACATCAAAAGTTTGCTCTAGGTCAGTTCTTTACTATTACTGCCCAGGTGCCTACTTAGGGAAAGTCCCTTCTATTGTTTTGGGGTTCGCATCCTGCTTGGGCATCCTAATGGTTCTGCTTTTTGACTGGCTGAGTATTGTGGTCCTAAGGCTAGACAGATGTAGTTGTGGTTGAGTATATGGATACACCTGCTGTTTCTTTTTCTTTCTTTCTTTTTTCTTTTTGGAGGGGAGGAAGGCAAGACAATTGGGGTTTAGTGACTTGCCCAAGATCACACAGCTAGTAAGTGTGTCAAGTGTCTGAGGTCGGATTTGAACTCAGGTCCTCCTGACTCCAGGGCTGGTACTCTATTCACTTCAACACCAAGTTGCCCCAACTTTTCTTTTCTTTCTTTTTTTCACACCTGTTTCTGTGGGAAATATTAGAAATGGATCTGAGGGCAGTGGCTGGGATCCCATTACATGGACATGCCTGCTGTTCCATGAGAAATATGAGTTCATGGACACACCTGTTGTTCTAGTGAGCAGTGAGGCGTATATGAAGAAGTTAGGCTATTTGGGGGGGGGGTGTGAGTGGCTAGGTAGGGGCAGTGGGCCTACTGTTCAGTGGGACTTATAAGAAAGTTAGAATATTGGAGCTGGGGGCAGTTTTACTAGGATTCTATCACTGACATATGTTGTTTGTATGACCCCAGGCAAGTCACTGAGCTTTTTAATGTTCCCTGAAAACTCTCTGTTTACAGTTATAAAATAGTTACTGATATGTATTGGTAGAAGAAGTTTCTTCACTTGGAGTTCCTTATACCAATAACGTGGATGCAAAAAGCCTAAAATGTACGGAGGTAGTGGACTGAACTTTGGGTGGGGAAGACCTTGATTTCATATCCTGGCTCAGGCAGTTACTAGCTGTGTGAAACTTAGCACAAGTCACTTTGCTTCTCCTGAGCCTCAGTTGCCTTATCTGGGAAATGGGGATAAAATAATCCTTTCTCTCACTCACTGACTCATAGCACTGTTGAGAGGAAAGTGCTTTATATTAAAACTTAAAGCCCTATAGGAATGTGCATCACGAATAGTAATAGGGATTTGTCAATGTGTTACTTTTCACATGTTTGGAAGTATTTTAATTTTATGTGTGTGTGTGTGTGTGTGTGTGTGTGTGTTGTGTTTTGCCACCGGCAGCTTGCTCTCTCTCTCTCTTTCTTTCTCTCTCTCTCATTCTGTCTTTTCCCCCTACCCCCTACAGCACTCTTACCAATGGTTGATACTCAATCAATGTGGCTAGCAATGACTGATTTGTACTTTTTTCTTTGTTTCCAAAAAAGAGCTTCTTTCTTACCCCTTACTCCACTCTCTCCTCCTCTCCCCCCTCCTCAGTCAAGGCTCATTCTCTTGGCTCTATCTCGTGCTTCCCATTCCTAGGCGAGAATAAGTTTCAGGCAAAAGTAAAGAAGAGGAGAGTCAAGTGGTGCTGGTTAAATTCCCCTGTTGTTCCCCTCTACCCCTCCTTATTGCTCATTTGCAACCTTTTCGAAATATGGTATTTTCAACCACCAGGAGGGGAAGAGTCTTTTCTCTCTCTCTCTTCACCTCCCCTTCTCTTTCCCCCCATTGTAATTAGTTGTCAAAAATTTTTAGATGGAAGGGGGAATGCTCAGGTCCTGATGAGATGATACAGCAAAGATTTCATTTCATCTTGAATTTGACATTAAACTTTAATAGTCTCAAGGACAAGAAGCCAAGAGATATCAGATGTAATGAGATAAAGCAAAGTTTCTCTGACAGCAAATTTGATCACAAATGGGCTCCGAGATTGCTTCTTTGATATAAATGAAACATAATTCATCTTCCAGGGCCTTCAATGGGCTTTCAGGCTGGGGATGATGCTGGCATCTCCCTCGTCTGGCTCTGACAAGTGGCTTTGTGGGGAGATGGTAGAGGCCTCCCTGGGACCCCTGCTCCAGTCCAATTGCTTGGAGATTTTGCAGAGAATGAAAGGATTGAGCCATCTCTCAGGGAAAGAGTCCAGGAAACCTGTGGCCAGGGATTAAGAAATGTGCCTCTACTGTGAGCCCAAGGGTACTCCTGAGGAAATTCCCTTCATGATCCTTCTCTTACAGAGTGATAGTGTGGTGGACAAGGATGGGTTGGAAATATTTAAAAAAGAGAGAACGGGGTGGGATTGTCTCAGAGGGGAGGCAGCATGGTGGTAAGGCAGCCCTGTTCAGTAGGTGCTGCTATTATTCTATTTTGCTGATGAAAAAACTGAGACAAAAAGGTTTAGTCACTTGTTCAGGGTATACAACTACTAAGTGTGTGAGGTAGTATGTGAACGATTTTTTTTTCCCCAACTCCAAAGTATCTTCATTATACTGCATTGGCTCTCTAAGAAATAACAAATCAGGAGTAGAGTAGGAGTGAGTGTTTAAAAAGTTTTGGTCATGGTCTGACTGTTCAGTCATACAGTGCAGGGGTAGGGAGTATAGGTGCAAAATGCTAAGAAAGAATCGGACCAAGAGTCAAATGGGCTCCAGCAAATAGTATGGTTTTAAAGGGACCAGGACTCAGTCCATAGAGATGCAGAAGCAGCAGTTATTCTTTGTTTAAAAAGTGCTAGCATCAAGCCTGCCTTGCCCATGAAGAAGTGGCCCTCCATCAGAGAGATCAATGGCTCCTCCAGTTTGGGTAGAATTTTTTTCCCTAATCAAATACATGAGGATACATTAAAAAAATTTCTTTTGTGTTTCCCCAATGTAGTGAATTGGTGCAAGAAAGAAATTCTTTCTTGATGTAAAAATACTGTGGCCCAAATTTTTCAAAATAACAAGGATTTGGGTCTGAGTGTCTAACACAGCAGTTCTCAACCTATGGGTTATGTTCAATTTGTAACAGTGAAAATACATCCTGCATGTCAGATATTTACATTATGATTCATAACAGTAGCAAAGTTACAGTTATGAAGTAGCAACAAAAATAATTTTATGGTTGGGGGTCACCACAATATGAGGAACTGTATTAAAGGGTTGTGGCATTAGGAAGGTTGAGAATCACTGGTCTAAGAGCATCAAACAAACAAACAAAAAAATATGGGCACACCATTTTCTTTGCACCTCTCTGGGTCCTCAGGGTTGGACCACAATCTAGGAGCACTCAACTTTACTGGCCTACTGGGATGCTTCTCCATGCCTAGTTGCAGGGAGGAGGGGTACAAAGGAGGTTTGGGACCAGCTTCTACCATCAGTCTCTCTTGCTCAGAGCCAGATGATGCAATTAAAATTCCCTCTTAAAGCCACAAATTAAAGTGACTGATCACTCACACCAAGGGCTGGCATATGGACAGACTGAAAGGAGATTCTTGCCCCCTCTAAGAATTTGTCTCCTTTCCTGCTGCTCCTTTCAGTCCCACCATGGGTTTGGGGTGGATAAGCTTTCTCCAGAACCTCCAGACCACAAGTTGCTCCTAGACCAGTGGTTCTCAACCTTCCTAATGCTGCGACCATTTAATACTCGGTGGGTGTATCTGCATGTGGGCGGGCCCACCTGGAGATGGATAGAGGAGGTTCCTAAGGCCATCGGAAATTTTTGTTTTCTGATGGTCTTAGGTGACCCCTGTGAAAGGGTCATTCAACCCCCAAAGGGGTTGTGACCCACAGGTTGGGAACCACTAGGACCTATACTGTAGCCTCCAAGGTGGTAAAGGGGGAAGAAGACCTTAGAGGTGCCTTAGAAAAAAGCATGCTCCCTCACTCACCCACATGTAATTTAGTAGATTCATTTGGCTATTTCTAAGCCTCTTTGTCATTGTCTTATGAATTAAGTTGACTCTGAGGCTTAGCCCTTCTTTTCTCCTTGTTTCTTTAGAATTGTCTCATCATCTTAATCATAATAATAGGGTTTTTTGGTATGGCACTTGAAGCACTTTACAAATAGTATCTCATTTTATCCTCACAACCATCTTACAGATGAAGAGTCCAAGGCAGACAGATATTAAATGATTTGCCTAGGTAGAGCCTGAGGCAGGATTTGAACTCAGGTCTTTGAGACTCCAGGTCCAGCACACTATGCCAGACTCCTGGTGGCCAGTGCTGTTTTGAAGGGTTCGGCAATGGTCCTGAATAGGTGACATTTTGAAGCAGCCATGATAAGGTCTCTGGAGCCTATGGCTAATTGGAGAAGTGAGCTTCCAGGGTCCCTGCTTCCAGATCCCATTCTTGCTTACTCTCTGCAATCTGCTAGTTTTCTATGAAGATATTCCAAACTCTTCTCCAGTCTACCACACTAAAGAAACCAAAATCCTGGAGTATTTTTGCTTGCCATCCCTGAATCAGATCCCCAGGCAGAATTCCTGAGCCAAAATGGGGTTCCCTATCATACAGAATGGGGTGGAGGTGAAGGGTGGAGAGGGCATATTTCCACATCTGCTGGTGAAAAATACGTTCCCTCTGTACTTGTTCAGATGGATGAAGGAGACAACAGAGAGATATGTATATATATCTATTTATATGTGTATGTTCATACACATATGAATATTCAAAATATATACAAATCACTCCAAGGTGATTTTGTTCAAATTTCTATTCTCACTGAATTGAAAAGGTATAGAAAGAACTTTGGAGTTCCTAGGAAAATATAGTTTCCCCACAAATAAAACCTTTGACATCCAGTGGAGCAAAGGTCCACTGCTAAGAAACTTTTTGTATTTTTGTTCCTTACTACCAGGGCTTTTTATTTTTCAGGGCTATTGCAGTTTGCTGCTGCTACCACCACTCTCCATCACCCCTGTAATCACCACGACTACCATCAATGCCACCACAACCACTACTAACTCCCAGGGCTACCATTACCTCTACCACCCAATCAGCACCAACCACCTCTACCACGGCCCCATAGCTATCACAACCACCGTCAACACCCACCCCATCAACACTATCTACCATCCTCATCACCTCTGTCACCACCATCACCTTCATGTTCACCCCTGCTCATCCATGACTACTAACATCCTCCTTTACTACTCCCCCTACTGGCATATTTATAGTGTTTCCTGGTTACAAAGCTCTTTATAAACTTCATTTTGTCTAATCCTCTTAATCAGCCCATTGAGATAAGTAGTGTTAAGTATTATTATTCCCATTCTTTTTTTTTTCAATGACTTGTTTATTTACTTTTAGTTTACAAGATTCAGTTCCATAATCACTTGAGTTTCAGATTTTCTCCCCTCCCTTCCCCCCCTCCCTCCTCCCATAGTGGCGTGCAATCATGTATAGGATCTGCAAATACTTTCACATTGTACAACAATCTGGTTATATAGAAGGGTTGTAACCAATGAGTGAACAATGGGAAAAAAGAAACAAAATCAAACATGAAAAAGAATGATAGCATGTATTGCTTCAGTCTCCATTTAAACTCTAGTCTTTCTAGATCTTACTCTGAATGTA